>CP136065.1:230320953-231563777 GCA_032622095.1 Siphonodentalium dalli | reverse complement strand
TTTCTACTGCGGCCGTTTTCTGTTTAATTGGAAATACTCAGAAACTAATGGGAGGAGGACCGCGAAATCTCTAGCGAATGTAGGCATCTAAGGTCTACTAAAAATAATGCTATCCGGATGTTGGTCCAATATATTTTGACAGAGTTATGGCCCTTTTTCGATTATTTTTCATTATTATACTTCCATATTTTAATATGGAAGTATATTGTTATTCAATTTATTATTTTTCTCCTCTATTATTATTATTCTAAGCAATTTTTCAACTCTTATATCTCCGGAAGTACAAGAGATAGGGAGCTGAAATTTCGTATGCATATAGACCTATACTATTTCTAACTAATAAGAGTATATAGGATGTTGTCCACGATTGGTTTACAGAGTTATCTCCCTTTTTGTGAAAAAATGGGGTTGCTGTATCTCGAAAAGTATGAGCAGCAGAGACTCAAAATTTGGACCATATGTAGAACTCAGGATTCCCTATTGAATCCATACATTATAATTTATGTCCGCGCTTTTTCTACAGAGTTGTCGCCCATGATTCGCAAAATTCGATTTATTTCATATCATGTAACCGCCTATAACATGCACGGTATCCATATTTGAGAGATTTTATGTAGTTACCCGTTATCAACTTGCTACGAAAACAAGTTTTGAACAGGGACGGACTTATATTTTTGGGTTTTGGGTGGGGGCAAAATTTTCGCAATTTTTTTTTTCGATGATTTCAACTATTTTTACTGTCGTGTATCTATAGGGTGTACTAATGATCCTCCTGAAAGAATTTTGTAAATCGGTTGAGAAATGTCCAAGTTACAGACCATCGCAAATTGTATTCATACATCGATTGAGGAGAAAGTGCTTGTGGACAAAACTCCTCCTAGACGACGCACGCGAACTGGATTTGGTCTATGTGAGCGTGTTATCCATAGAAAGAAGACGAAATGGTGCAATTTTGACGAAGATCCAAAAACATTGGTCCATATTAGGGAGGGGGCAAAAATTGTCATATTTTTTTGGTCTCCGATTTGAACCAAAATTGTTGTGAAGTATCTATAAGATGTACCGAGTGAAATTATGAGTGAATTTTGTGAATCGGTTGAAAAATGTAGAAATTGTGGCCCCTTCATTTTTTTCAAGTTTACAGAAGATGCACTATGAATTCAAATTCCTTCAACCAATCGTCAATTGTTTAGTGTCATTCGGTGGGGAATTTATAATACTTTTAAACGATTACCGACTTGCCTTATTATGTCGATGGAAGCCAGATATAATCGAAATGTATGTACTGAACAGCATTAATATAGGTCTATATAGTAGAATATCGCCACAAGATCTTACTAGAACCCTACTAAATATTAAAGGGGCATCAAATGCGAACACAATGACGCAAAAATTAGCTCGATATCTCGAAGATTGGGCGAGATATGGCGACTTTTCTACACGCATCACCTAATTCCGAGGCAAGGGTGGGGGTCACACCAGAACGTTCCAACTGAACACAGAAATGTCAATAAACCATACTATCGACATACCAATCAATTCCGTGCGAATCCCTTATTATACTTCCATATTTTAATATGGAAGTATATTGTTATTCAATTTATTATTTTTCTCCTCTATTATTATTATTCTAAGCAATTTTTCAACTCTTATATCTCCGGAAGTACAAGAGATAGGGAGCTGAAAATTTCGTATGCATATAGACCTATACTATTTCTAACTAATAAGAGTATATAGGATGTTGTCCACGATTGGTTTACAGAGTTATCTCCCTTTTTGTGAAAAAATGGGGTTGCTGTATCTCGAAAAGTATGAGCAGCAGAGACTCAAAATTTGGACCATATGTAGAACTCAGGATTCCCTATTGAATCCATACATTATAATTTATGTCCGCGCTTTTTCTACAGAGTTGTCGCCCATGATTCGCAAAATTCGATTTATTTCATATCATGTAACCGCCTATAACATGCACGGTATCCATATTTGAGAGATTTTATGTAGTTACCCGTTATCAACTTGCTACGAAAACAAGTTTTGAACAGGGACGGACTTATATTTTTGGGTTTTGGGTGGGGGCAAAATTTTCGCAATTTTTTTTTTCGATGATTTCAACTATTTTTACTGTCGTGTATCTATAGGGTGTACTAATGATCCTCCTGAAAGAATTTTGTAAATCGGTTGAGAAATGTCCAAGTTACAGACCATCGCAAATTGTATTCATACATCGATTGAGGAGAAAGTGCTTGTGGACAAAACTCCTCCTAGACGACGCACGCGAACTGGATTTGGTCTATGTGAGCGTGTTATCCATAGAAAGAAGACGAAATGGTGCAATTTTGACGAAGATCCAAAAACATTGGTCCATATTAGGGAGGGGGCAAAAATTGTCATATTTTTTTTGGTCTCCGATTTGAACCAAAATTGTTGTGAAGTATCTATAAGATGTACCGAGTGAAATTATGAGTGAATTTTGTGAATCGGTTGAAAAATGTAGAAATTGTGGCCCCTTCATTTTTTTCAAGTTTACAGAAGATGCACTATGAATTCAAATTCCTTCAACCAATCGTCAATTGTTTAGTGTCATTCGGTGGGGAATTTATAATACTTTTAAACGATTACCGACTTGCCTTATTATGTCGATGGAAGCCAGATATAATCGAAATGTATGTACTGAACAGCATTAATATAGGTCTATATAGTAGAATATCGCCACAAGATCTTACTAGAACCCTACTAAATATTAAAGGGGCATCAAATGCGAACACAATGACGCAAAAATTAGCTCGATATCTCGAAGATTGGGCGAGATATGGCGACTTTTCTACACGCATCACCTAATTCCGAGGCAAGGGTGGGGGTCACACCAGAACGTTCCAACTGAACACAGAAATGTCAATAAACCATACTATCGACATACCAATCAATTCCGTGCGAATCCCTTATTATACTTCCATATTTTAATATGGAAGTATATTGTTATTCAATTTATTATTTTTCTCCTCTATTATTATTATTCTAAGCAATTTTTCAACTCTTATATCTCCGGAAGTACAAGAGATAGGGAGCTGAAATTTCGTATGCATATAGACCTATACTATTTCTAACTAATAAGAGTATATAGGATGTTGTCCACGATTGGTTTACAGAGTTATCTCCCTTTTTGTGAAAAAATGGGGTTGCTGTATCTCGAAAAGTATGAGCAGCAGAGACTCAAAATTTGGACCATATGTAGAACTCAGGATTCCCTATTGAATCCATACATTATAATTTATGTCCGCGCTTTTTCTACAGAGTTGTCGCCCATGATTCGCAAAATTCGATTTATTTCATATCATGTAACCGCCTATAACATGCACGGTATCCATATTTGAGAGATTTTATGTAGTTACCCGTTATCAACTTGCTACGAAAACAAGTTTTGAACAGGGACGGACTTATATTTTTGGGTTTTGGGTGGGGGCAAAATTTTCGCAATTTTTTTTTTCGATGATTTCAACTATTTTTACTGTCGTGTATCTATAGGGTGTACTAATGATCCTCCTGAAAGAATTTTGTAAATCGGTTGAGAAATGTCCAAGTTACAGACCATCGCAAATTGTATTCATACATCGATTGAGGAGAAAGTGCTTGTGGACAAAACTCCTCCTAGACGACGCACGCGAACTGGATTTGGTCTATGTGAGCGTGTTATCCATAGAAAGAAGACGAAATGGTGCAATTTTGACGAAGATCCAAAAACATTGGTCCATATTAGGGAGGGGGCAAAAATTGTCATATTTTTTTGGTCTCCGATTTGAACCAAAATTGTTGTGAAGTATCTATAAGATGTACCGAGTGAAATTATGAGTGAATTTTGTGAATCGGTTGAAAAATGTAGAAATTGTGGCCCCTTCATTTTTTTCAAGTTTACAGAAGATGCACTATGAATTCAAATTCCTTCAACCAATCGTCAATTGTTTAGTGTCATTCGGTGGGAATTTATAATACTTTTAAACGATTACCGACTTGCCTTATTATGTCGATGGAAGCCAGATATAATCGAAATGTATGTACTGAACAGCATTAATATAGGTCTATATAGTAGAATATCGCCACAAGATCTTACTAGAACCCTACTAAATATTAAAGGGGCATCAAATGCGAACACAATGACGCAAAAATTAGCTCGATATCTCGAAGATTGGGCGAGATATGGCGACTTTTCTACACGCATCACCTAATTCCGAGGCAAGGGTGGGGGTCACACCAGAACGTTCCAACTGAACACAGAAATGTCAATAAACCATACTATCGACATACCAATCAATTCCGTGCGAATCCCTTATTATACTTCCATATTTTAATATGGAAGTATATTGTTATTCAATTTATTATTTTTCTCCTCTATTATTATTATTCTAAGCAATTTTTCAACTCTTATATCTCCGGAAGTACAAGAGATAGGGAGCTGAAATTTCGTATGCATATAGACCTATACTATTTCTAACTAATAAGAGTATATAGGATGTTGTCCACGATTGGTTTACAGAGTTATCTCCCTTTTTGTGAAAAAATGGGGTTGCTGTATCTCGAAAAGTATGAGCAGCAGAGACTCAAAATTTGGACCATATGTAGAACTCAGGATTCCCTATTGAATCCATACATTATAATTTATGTCCGCGCTTTTTCTACAGAGTTGTCGCCCATGATTCGCAAAATTCGATTTATTTCATATCATGTAACCGCCTATAACATGCACGGTATCCATATTTGAGAGATTTTATGTAGTTACCCGTTATCAACTTGCTACGAAAACAAGTTTTGAACAGGGACGGACTTATATTTTTGGGTTTTGGGTGGGGGCAAAATTTTCGCAATTTTTTTTTTCGATGATTTCAACTATTTTTACTGTCGTGTATCTATAGGGTGTACTAATGATCCTCCTGAAAGAATTTTGTAAATCGGTTGAGAAATGTCCAAGTTACAGACCATCGCAAATTGTATTCATACATCGATTGAGGAGAAAGTGCTTGTGGACAAAACTCCTCCTAGACGACGCACGCGAACTGGATTTGGTCTATGTGAGCGTGTTATCCATAGAAAGAAGACGAAATGGTGCAATTTTGACGAAGATCCAAAAACATTGGTCCATATTAGGGAGGGGGCAAAAATTGTCATATTTTTTTGGTCTCCGATTTGAACCAAAATTGTTGTGAAGTATCTATAAGATGTACCGAGTGAAATTATGAGTGAATTTTGTGAATCGGTTGAAAAATGTAGAAATTGTGGCCCCTTCATTTTTTTCAAGTTTACAGAAGATGCACTATGAATTCAAATTCCTTCAACCAATCGTCAATTGTTTAGTGTCATTCGGTGGGGAATTTATAATACTTTTAAACGATTACCGACTTGCCTTATTATGTCGATGGAAGCCAGATATAATCGAAATGTATGTACTGAACAGCATTAATATAGGTCTATATAGTAGAATATCGCCACAAGATCTTACTAGAACCCTACTAAATATTAAAGGGGCATCAAATGCGAACACAATGACGCAAAAATTAGCTCGATATCTCGAAGATTGGGCGAGATATGGCGACTTTTCTACACGCATCACCTAATTCCGAGGCAAGGGTGGGGGTCACACCAGAACGTTCCAACTGAACACAGAAATGTCAATAAACCGTACTATCGACATACCAATCAATTCCGTGCGAATCCCTTATTATACTTCCATATTTTAATATGGAAGTATATTGTTATTCAATTTATTATTTTTCTCCTCTATTATTATTATTCTAAGCAATTTTTCAACTCTTATATCTCCGGAAGTACAAGAGATAGGGAGCTGAAATTTCGTATGCATATAGACCTATACTATTTCTAACTAATAAGAGTATATAGGATGTTGTCCACGATTGGTTTACAGAGTTATCTCCCTTTTTGTGAAAAAATGGGGTTGCTGTATCTCGAAAAGTATGAGCAGCAGAGACTCAAAATTTGGACCATATGTAGAACTCAGGATTCTCTATTGAATCCATACATTATAATTTATGTCCGCGCTTTTTCTACAGAGTTGTCGCCCATGATTCGCAAAATTCGATTTATTTCATATCATGTAACCGCCTATAACATGCACGGTATCCATATTTGAGAGATTTTATGTAGTTACCCGTTATCAACTTGCTACGAAAACAAGTTTTGAACAGGGACGGACTTATATTTTTGGGTTTTGGGTGGGGGCAAAATTTTCGCAATTTTTTTTTTCGATGATTTCAACTATTTTTACTGTCGTGTATCTATAGAGTGTACTAATGATCCTCCTGAAAGAATTTTGTAAATCGGTTGAGAAATGTCCAAGTTACAGACCATCGCAAATTGTATTCATACATCGATTGAGGAGAAAGTGCTTGTGGACAAAACTCCTCCTAGACGACGCACGCGAACTGGATTTGGTCTATGTGAGCGTGTTATCCATAGAAAGAAGACGAAATGGTGCAATTTTGACGAAGATCCAAAAACATTGGTCCATATTAGGGAGGGGGCAAAAATTGTCATATTTTTTTGGTCTCCGATTTGAACCAAAATTGTTGTGAAGTATCTATAAGATGTACCGAGTGAAATTATGAGTGAATTTTGTGAATCGGTTGAAAAATGTAGAAATTGTGGCCCCTTCATTTTTTTCAAGTTTACAGAAGATGCACTATGAATTCAAATTCCTTCAACCAATCGTCAATTGTTTAGTGTCATTCGGTGGGGAATTTATAATACTTTTAAACGATTACCGACTTGCCTTATTATGTCGATGGAAGCCAGATATAATCGAAATGTATGTACTGAACAGCATTAATATAGGTCTATATAGTAGAATATCGCCACAAGATCTTACTAGAACCCTACTAAATATTAAAGGGGCATCAAATGCGAACACAATGACGCAAAAATTAGCTCGATATCTCGAAGATTGGGCGAGATATGGCGACTTTTCTACACGCATCACCTAATTCCGAGGCAAGGGTGGGGGTCACACCAGAACGTTCCAACTGAACACAGAAATGTCAATAAACCATACTATCGACATACCAATCAATTCCGTGCGAATCCCTTATTATACTTCCATATTTTAATATGGAAGTATATTGTTATTCAATTTATTATTTTTCTCCTCTATTATTATTATTCTAAGCAATTTTTCAACTCTTATATCTCCGGAAGTACAAGAGATAGGGAGCTGAAATTTCGTATGCATATAGACCTATACTATTTCTAACTAATAAGAGTATATAGGATGTTGTCCACGATTGGTTTACAGAGTTATCTCCCTTTTTGTGAAAAAATGGGGTTGCTGTATCTCGAAAAGTATGAGCAGCAGAGACTCAAAATTTGGACCATATGTAGAACTCAGGATTCCCTATTGAATCCATACATTATAATTTATGTCCGCGCTTTTTCTACAGAGTTGTCGCCCATGATTCGCAAAATTCGATTTATTTCATATCATGTAACCGCCTATAACATGCACGGTATCCATATTTGAGAGATTTTATGTAGTTACCCGTTATCAACTTGCTACGAAAACAAGTTTTGAACAGGGACGGACTTATATTTTTGGGTTTTGGGTGGGGGCAAAATTTTCGCAATTTTTTTTTTCGATGATTTCAACTATTTTTACTGTCGTGTATCTATAGGGTGTACTAATGATCCTCCTGAAAGAATTTTGTAAATCGGTTGAGAAATGTCCAAGTTACAGACCATCGAAAATTGTATTCATACATCGATTGAGGAGAAAGTGCTTGTGGACAAAACTCCTCCTAGACGACGCACGCGAACTGGATTTGGTCTATGTGAGCGTGTTATCCATAGAAAGAAGACGAAATGGTGCAATTTTGACGAAGATCCAAAAACATTGGTCCATATTAGGGAGGGGGCAAAAATTGTCATATTTTTTTGGTCTCCGATTTGAACCAAAATTGTTGTGAAGTATCTATAAGATGTACCGAGTGAAATTATGAGTGAATTTTGTGAATCGGTTGAAAAATGTAGAAATTGTGGCCCCTTCATTTTTTTCAAGTTTACAGAAGATGCACTATGAATTCAAATTCCTTCAACCAATCGTCAATTGTTTAGTGTCATTCGGTGGGGAATTTATAATACTTTTAAACGATTACCGACTTGCCTTATTATGTCGATGGAAGCCAGATATAATCGAAATGTATGTACTGAACAGCATTAATATAGGTCTATATAGTAGAATATCGCCACAAGATCTTACTAGAACCCTACTAAATATTAAAGGGGCATCAAATGCGAACACAATGACGCAAAAATTAGCTCGATATCTCGAAGATTGGGCGAGATATGGCGACTTTTCTACACGCATCACCTAATTCCGAGGCAAGGGTGGGGGTCACACCAGAACGTTCCAACTGAACACAGAAATGTCAATAAACCATACTATCGACATACCAATCAATTCCGTGCGAATCCCTTATTATACTTCCATATTTTAATATGGAAGTATATTGTTATTCAATTTATTATACTTCCATATTTTAATATGGAAGTATATTGTTATTCAATTTATTATTTTTTTCCAATATTATTTATTATACTAAGCAATTTTATAACCCTTATATCTCAGGAAGTATGAGAGATAGAGCGCTGGATTTTGGTATGTTTATAGCCCTATGATAGTTGTAGGTACTCGGACTATATATGATTTTGTCCTAACTTGCTTTGCACAGTTATCTCCCTTTATGTGTAAAAATGGGGGTTGCAGTATCTCGGAAAGTATGAATAGCAGCAACTTGAAATTTGGACCATAGGTACAACTCAGTATGCCCTATTGGGTCCATGCATTACAATTTATGTCCGAGCTTTCCCTACAGAGTTGTCGACCATGATTCGCAAAATTCGATTTATTTCATATCCTGTGTCCGCCTATAAAATTCAAGGTAGCCAGATATGAGGGCTTCTATGCAGTTACTTATTAGCAACTTTCTATGCAAATAAGTTTTGAACAGGAACGGACTTATATTTTTGGGGTTTGGGTGGGGGCAAAATTTTCGATTTTTTTTTTTTTCGATGATTTCAACTACTTTTACTGTCGTGTATCTATAGGACGTACTGATGATCCTCCTGAAAGAATTTTGGAAATCGGTTGAGAAATGACAAAGTTTTAACACATCGAATATGGACTAATAAAGTCCGTGTGTAGAAAGTGCTTGTGTCCAGATCTTCTCCTAGACAACGCATGTGAACTGGATTTGGTTTATGCGAGCGTGTTATCCATAGAAAGAAGACGAAATGGTGCAATTTTGACCAAGATCCAAAAACATTGATCCGTATTAGGGAGGGGGCAAAAATTGTCATATTTTTTTTGTCTCCGATTTGAACCAAAATTGTTGTGAAGTATCTATAAGATGTACAGAGTTTCACTATGAGTGAATTTTGTGAATCGGTTGAAAAATGTAGAAATTGTGGCCCCTTCATTTTTTTCAAGTTTACAGAAGATGCACTATGAATTTGAATTCCTTCAACCAATCGTCACGTGTTTGGTGTCATTCGATGGGGAATTTTCAGTACTTCTAAACGATTACCTACTTGCCGTAATATGTCGATAGAGGCGAGAGATATCCGATAAGTATGAACTGAACGACATACATATTGGCCTACATAGTAAAATATCGGCGCAATACCTCACCAAAACCCTAGTAAATATTATAGGGGCATCCAATACGAACACAATGACGCAAACATTAGCTCGATATCTCCAAAATTGGCCGATTTATGGCGACTTTTCTACCCGCGTCACCAAATTTCGAGGCATGGGTCGGGGTCTCACCAGAACGTTCCAACTGAACACAGAAATATCAATAAACCATACAATCGACATTACAATCAATTCCGCGCGATTCCCTTATTATACTTCCATATTTTAATATGGAAGTATATTGTTAATCAATTTATTATTTTTTTCCAATATTATTTATTATACTAAGCAATTTTATAACCCTTATATCTCAGGAAGTATGAGAGATAGAGCGCTGGATTTTGGTATGTTTATAGCCCTATGATAGTTGTAGGTACTCGGACTATATATGATTTTGTCCTAACTTGCTTTGCACAGTTATCTCCCTTTATGTGTAAAAATGGGGGTTGCAGTATCTCGGAAAGTATGAATAGCAGCAACTTGAAATTTGGACCATAGGTACAACTCAGTATGCCCTATTGGGTCCATGCATTACAATTTATGTCCGAGCTTTCCCTACAGAGTTGTCGACCATGATTCGCAAAATTCGATTTATTTCATATCCTGTGTCCGCCTATAAAATTCAAGGTAGCCAGATATGAGGGCTTCTATGCAGTTACTTATTAGCAACTTTCTATGCAAATAAGTTTTGAACAGGAACGGACTTATATTTTTGGGGTTTGGGTGGGGGCAAAATTTTCGATTTTTTTTTTTTTCGATGATTTCAACTACTTTTACTGTCGTGTATCTATAGGACGTACTGATGATCCTCCTGAAAGAATTTTGGAAATCGGTTGAGAAATGACAAAGTTTTAACACATCGAAAATTAAATAATTTGGCTAATGAAGGAGCATGGGAGAGGATGAAGCATAACCGGGAAGGCGAGGAAACCATGCTGGGTAATGCTACCAGGTCGGGGTGGTGAGACCAGGCCGAGGGTGGTGAGACCAGGCTGACGGGTGGCGGATGTAAACGGCAGATTTTGCACAAAAAAAAACAAAAAAACAAAAAAAAAAAACAAGTCCAGCGGTATAATATTTTTATTGCTTTTTCCGAATGGGAAGAGTGATTCGCACCGGAATATACCATTTATAAGTTTGTTTCCCAAACCGTTACCGATCTACGACATCGACAATAAAAATGACTTATTTTTGGCGCCAAATCCAACGGCCTAATTGATGAGCAAGGTTAATGTAGGAGCAGGTACTGCATTATCCCGTAGGTAGCCCCCCAAAGTTTGACAGCTCTACTGTACCAGTGAACTATCAAACAGCATGCTAGCTTCCGGTGAGTTCAGACTTTTTGCAATTTCCAACGAAAATCAAAGGGGGAAAAATTGTCTAAAAATCAAACATCGATATAACAAAATTTTGAATAGTGGATATGATAGATAGTATCCAAGCGCAACTTATCGATATCTGCTTAATTTGCCCTAAGGTTGAAGGTTAACCCGTGGCGAGGCTTTGTAATGTTAACACGTATATTTAAGTGCTGTATCACTAAGCTACTTTTCTGGCCAAATCCTAAAGGGTTAATGAAGGAGCGAGGTAATGCAGGAGCAGGTACGTTGATATATTTTTGTTAATATCCCAAAGTTTGACCCCTCTACTCACAGAGCAACCTGACTAACGGACAGCTTGTGTTCAGGTGGGTACATATTGGCAAATTCCAACAAAAACCGAAAGTCTAAAAATACTTGGAAAAATAAAATATGGATATAAAATTTTGTTGACGTGTGGTTGTGATAAGGGATATCAACCAACGCCCAACATTGGTGCGATTTCTTAAGTTTTAGAGCAAATGATTCACTCGTGGCGACGATATATAGCGTAATACATACTACATGCATAGGAACACAGCCTACATCGATATATGGCAAAAGTCGAATTTCAGGCAGGATAATGAAGGAGTGAGTGAAATATATGAGCATCTGCATCAGTATACAATAGATACATCCTGAAAGTTTGACTGTGGTATAAAAGCCATCCGTCTAACGGAGAACACGCACCGGTTGGTCGAGGCTTTTGGCAACTTCAAGTTAAACTCGCAAAGAACAAAATGGAGAAATTGAGATAAAACAAATTGGATGTGGTCGGTACTATCCACGTGGAAATTCGGTGAATTTGTTTAACTTTTCAAATGAATGCCCAATGAGTTAATCAAGATTAAGTGCCCGATAGATATTACATGCATTCACTTATCATGTAGAAAAATACTCCCGGATGACAGTATACAGTTATAAAATTTAATGTGAAGGGTTAACAATATGACTAACTCTTTAAATAACAAGTTTGAAATAGTTTTGTGGATACAAAATGATAAATATGAATTAAAGACCCTTGTCCGGAAAGACTTCTATCAGCTCATATTGAATTTATTTCAAATATTTCATTATGAAATGAGATGTTTAATTGGGACAAGTTATTGATTTATTTTTAGAACAGACCTGGTCACTGGTAAAAGTAACCACTATTGTTCGTTAGCTGAACAACCACACATTTTTAGACCAGTAGATATTCGAAATGAAATCAATATTAATCAATAGCATAATTTCCGGTCAGAATTCTTTGACTCATATTTAATATGTTATACCCTGATGACTATATAATACATTAAGTATAGGATTATATATATGTGTAGATCAGGGTTATGTTTAATGTTAATGTTATGGACATGATGTGGTTTATAAATTGGGTTACAGTTGTGGAAATTGTGAATGTCAAAATTGTGATGGTGTCAGTTTTACAAAGGATTTGGTTTTGGGTACGTGTGTACGTATGACTAGGCTTATCGAAAGGGTTATGGTAAGGTCAATGTATAGCTATGGATATGGTTTGCAGGAGGGTAATGAATATGTTCAGGGTATTTTATTGGGTTAGAGTTAAGTGCTGTAGATATGTCTATGGAAAGGGTTGTGATTATGGATCGGCTACGACTAAGGTTGTTCTTATTGAAATATCAGGGTTATGAAGCGGTTTATGCGTAAGGATTGAATAGCGGTGGGTGGAGGATTGAATTATGGATGGTGATCGGGGATGGGGAATTTATATGGAAGTATCAAAATTCTGCAGGCCAGAATTTTAACCCTCTAGTTATTATTATTATTATACTGGACACTTTTGCAACCCTTATTACTCGAAAAGTACCAGGAGTAGCACACTAAAACATGGTACGTATCTTGGGATCAAAGAGTTGTATGCCATCGTCGCATAACGAATATTGTCCGCGTTTTCCCCGAGGAGTTATCTCCCTTTATTTGAAAAAATGTCATTTTATTATCTCGGAAATTATAAGAAGCAGAGCATCGAAAATTAGACCGTATGCACATCTCGATATGCACTACTGCCCACGGGCATAAAAACTTGGGTCCGCCCTTTCCCTGAAGAGTTACCGCCCATAGTTGGCAAACCTCTATTTTATTGTACTCTGTTGTCCTCCCGTATCATTCCAGATAACTGTATTTGGTTTTTGTAGTCGTGTTGACCGTTGTCAGCTTAGTCCGAGGAAGAAAATTTGACAGGGTTGGACATATATTTTTACACTGGGGTGGGGACAATATTTTCGCAATTTTTTTTTATTATTGACATTCATCTATTTAAGTATGTAGATTCCCTGAACGAAAACAAACCCATACCGGAAAGGATTTTTGTAATCCGAGAAGAAATGCAAGAGTTACGGGCCCTCAAAGTTTGCAAGTGTCGGTCCCATGTGCTTGTGACCCTATCTCCTCCGAAGATGTCGAACTTTGGATGTCGTCTGATATCCCAGTGCGTGCGGTCTGAAGAGAGCACGCGATGGGCCAAATTTTGCCAGTGTCGGTTCAGTGTTGTGGGTCAGGGGAGGGGTGGTCCGGGGTACCAATTTTGTATTCTTCTCCGAATCGGATGAAACTTGGAATATAACATCCATACCGCCAACCGATCTAGAAACTGAAAGAATTTCGAAAATCCATTGAAAAATGTCAGAGTTGTGGGCCTTCAAACAATGCAAATTTGGCCCCATATGCTTGTGATCACATCTCCTCCGAAGATGTCAAACTTTGGATGTCAACTGATACGCCAATGCGTGCGGTCTGAAGAGAGCACGCGATGAGCCAAATTTTGCCAGTGTCGGTTCAGTGTTGTGGGTCAGGGGAGGGGTGGTCCGGGGTACCAAAATTTATTTCGTCTCCGAATCATATGAAACTTGATATATAACATATACCATACGCGTTGATCATAAAACTGAAAACAGATTGTAAATCCGTTAAAAAATGGCGGAGATTTGGGCCCTCAAACTTTGAATGTGGGCCCGTATTCTTTCCAATAAACAAAATGTTATTCGTCTCTGAATCAGACAAAATTTATAACAAATAATCAATGTAAGTAGCTGAACACAATACTCAAAACAATTTTTAAATCCATTGGAAAATAACGGAGTTACGGGCTCTCAAAATTCGCATTTTTGGGCCGGGTTTGACTATTTCCCAATCCCGTCACCCAATTTCGAGGCAGGGGTGGGGTCACTCCCAAACACTTGAGATCAACCCACACATGTTAAGGGAAAGATATAATCATCCTAATTCATATTTTCCGTCCCTTAACTGCGATTTATTGAGCTCATGATTTGCCCTATTATTATACTTCCATGGTGTAACCAAGGAAGTATATTGTTTTTCTACTGCGGCCGTTTTCTGTTTAATTGGAAATACTCAGAAACTAATGGGAGGAGGACCGCGAAATCTCTAGCGAATGTAGGCATCTAAGGTCTACTAAAAATAATGCTATCCGGATGTTGGTCCAATATATTTTGACAGAGTTATGGCCCTTTTTCGATTATTTTTCATTATTATACTTCCATGGTGTAACCAAGGAAGTATATTGTTTTTCTACTGCGGCCGTTTTCTGTTTAATTGGAAATACTCAGAAACTAATGGGAGGAGGACCGCGAAATCTCTAGCGAATGAAGGCATCTAAGGTCTACTAAAAATAATGGTATCCGGATGTTGGTCCAATATCTTTTGACAGAGTTATGGCCCTTTTTCGATTATTTTTCATTATTATTATTATTATTATTATACTGGACACTTTTGCAACCCTTATTACTCGAAAAGTACCAGGACTAGCACACTAAAACTTGGTACGTATCTTGGGATCAAAGAGTTGTATGCCATCGTCGCATAAAGAATATTGTCCGCGTTTTCCCCGAGGAGTTATCTCCCTTTATCTGAAAAAATGTCATTTTATTATCTCGGAAATTATAAGGAGCAGAACATCGAAAATTGGACCGTATGCACATCTCGATATGCCCTACTGCCCACGGGCATCAGAACTTGTGTCCGCGCTTTCCCTGAGGAGTTACCGCCCATAGTTGGCAAACCTCTATTTTATTGTACTCTGTTGTCCTCTTGTATCATTCCAGATAACTGCATGTGGTTTTCATAGTCGTGTTTACCGTTGTCTGTTTAGTCAGAGAAGGAAAATTTGACAGGGTCGGACATATATTTTGACACTGGGGTGGGGGGCAAAATTTTTGAAAAATAAAATTTTGATTGACATTCATATATATAAGTTTATGTATTTCCCGAACGAAAACAAACTCATACCGGAAAGGATTTTTGAAATCCGAGAAGAAATGCAAGAGTTACGGGCCCTCAAAATTTGCAATTTGGACCCATGTGCTTGATAACACATCTCCTCCGAAGGTATCGAACATAGGATATCATCTGATACGCCAACGTGTGCGGACGGAAGAGAGCACGCGGTGGGCCAAATTTTGCCAGTGTCTGTTCATTATTGTGGGTCTGGGGAGGGGTGGTCCGTGGTACCAATTTTTAATTCTTCTCCGAATCAGATGAAACTTGGAATATAACATCTCCAACATCAGTCGATCTCGAAATTGAAAGAATTTCGAAAATCCATCGAAAATTGACATAATTGCGGGCCCTCAAACTTTGCAATTTTGGACCCATGTGCTTGATAACACATCTCCTCCGAAGATATCGAACATAGGATGTCATCTGATACGAAAATACGCACGGACTGAAGAGGGCACGCGGTGGGCCAAATTTTGCCAGTGTCGGTTCAGTATTGTGGGTCTGGGGAGGGGTAGTCCGTGGTACCATTTTTTAATTCTTCTCCGAATCAGATGAAACTTGGAATGTAACATCTACCATTTACGTTGATCACGAAGCTGAAAACAGATCGTAAATCCGTGTGAAAATGGCGGAGATTTTGGCCATCCAATTTTGAATTTGGGCCCATATGCTTTCCAATAACCAAAGTGTTATTCGGGTCCGAATCAGATGAAATTTATGTTGTGCAATCTAGGTCAGCGGCAGATCGCAAAACTGAAAACAATTTTTAAATCCGTTGGAAACTAACGGAGTTACGGGCCCTCAAACTTTGCATTTTGTGCCAGGGTTGATGTTTTCCCAATCCCGTCACCCAATTTCGAGGTAGGGGTGGGGTCACGTCCAAACACTTGAGATCAACCTACACATGTTAGAACAACATATACTCACCATACTTATATTTTCCGTCCCGAAACTGCGAATTGTTCAGTTCATGATTCGCCCTATTATTATACTTCCATGGTGTAACCAAGGAAGTATATTGTTTTTCTACTGCGGCCGTTTTCTGTTTAATTGGAAATACTCAGAAACTAATGGGAGGAGGACCGCGAAATCTCTAGCGAATGAAGGCATCTAAGGTCTACTAAAAATAATGGTATCCGGATGTTGGTCCAATATCTTTTGACAGAGTTATGGCCCTTTTTCGATTATTTTTCATTATTATTATTATTATTATTATACTGGACACTTTTGCAACCCTTATTACTCGAAAAGTACCAGGACTAGCACACTAAAACTTGGTACGTATCTTGGGATCAAAGAGTTGTATGCCATCGTCGCATAAAGAATATTGTCCGCGTTTTCCCCGAGGAGTTATCTCCCTTTATCTGAAAAAATGTCATTTTATTATCTCGGAAATTATAAGGAGCAGAACATCGAAAATTGGACCGTATGCACATCTCGATATGCCCTCTGCCCACTCGATATGCCCTACTGCCCACGGGCATCAGAACTTGTGTCCGCGCTTTCCCTGAGGAGTTACCGCCCATAGTTGGCACACACTATACACTAGGATGAATAAACCAAGGTTGTTTTTTTTTTTTTTTTTTTTTTTTTATAAGTACAGAGCTCTAATTTTTTTATTGCATATTCCGAATTGGACTAGAGATTAGGAGTCGAATATACTGCTTAAAAATGTTTTTACCCAGGGCTTTCCGTGTTACGGGGTACGGAATTATTGCAACTATTTTTCCCGCCAAATCCAAACCGGCTGGTTGAAGAGCAAGATAATGTCGTAGAATGTACATTGACATACTTTATGTACGTCCCAGAAGTTTGACGGCTATACTATAAATGTAACATGCCCAACGGAGAATGTGTGTCAGTGTGGGTTGAGATTTTATGGAAAATTCCACGAAAATTGCAAAGGGGTGAAAATTCAAACATCGAGATAATTGTTTTTGACGCGTACATCTGATGGCTAGTATTAACGCGCATCCAGAGTGCGATTTTCTAATTTTCAGATGGAACGGTTTACTCGTGACAACGCTATATATCATTAAAATGTATACTTATGTAGTCTATCACTAGCCGAATTTTTAGCCCCAAATCAAAACGGGCTAATGTAGGAGCGAGTTTCACACAGGAGCATGTAAGTCGGTATACTGTAAGTATGCCTTCAAAATTTGACCGCTCTACTATAAACGCAACCTGCTCAAGGGAGTGTTTGTGTCGGGTGGGTTCAGATTTGGCAAATTCCACCCAAGATCACATGGGGAAAATTACTCCGAAAATCTGATATTGAGATAAAAACTTTTCGACGACTGGATGTGATAAGTAGTATCTAAACGCAAGATTAGTAAACTTTTTAATGATTTAGATTGGACGGTTTAACCCTGGTAGAGTATAACGTTGTAACGGGTGATATATATTACTCAAATTCAAACCCTCTCTCCAAGACGCAAATTCAAACGGACTTATCAAGAAGCAAGGCAATTGCATGAATATGCTCACCGATATACTATATAGGTATGTCCGCTCTACTATAAAAGTAACATATTATCACGATTTGACCTGTCCAAAACACTCCCCGGACAAAAGTTTTCCTTGGTATCAAATTTCGTCGAAATCCATTCCTTTTACCCGATTTGACCTTGAACTGACCATTTAGAAGGCCAATGTCAGGTCGGGGTCACGACTTGACCCGCCCAAAAGACTCCCCGGACAAAAGTACCCCTAGGTATCAAATTTCGTGGAAATCTGTCTGTTTTACCCGATTTAACCTTCGATTGACCATTTTGAAGACCAAGGTCAGGTCGGGATGGGATGGGATGGGATGGGATGGAATACCATGGAAGTATATCTGATTCCATGGAATCTGACCTCTAGTTATTATTATTATTATACTGGACACTTTTGCAACCCTTATTACTCGAAAAGTACCAGGAGTAGCACACTAAAACATGGTACGTATCTTGGGATCAAAGAGTTGTATGCCATCGTCGCATAACGAATATTGTCCGCGTTTTCCCCGAGGAGTTATCTCCCTTTATTTGAAAAAATGTCATTTTATTATCTCGGAAATTATAAGAAGCAGAGCATCGAAAATTAGACCGTATGCACATCTCGATATGCACTACTGCCCACGGGCATAAAAACTTGGGTCCGCCCTTTCCCTGAAGAGTTACCGCCCATAGTTGGCAAACCTCTATTTTATTGTACTCTGTTGTCCTCCCGTATCATTCCAGATAACTGTATTTGGTTTTTGTAGTCGTGTTGACCGTTGTCAGCTTAGTCCGAGGAAGAAAATTTGACAGGGTTGGACATATATTTTTACACTGGGGTGGGGACAATATTTTCGCAATTTTTTTTTATTATTGACATTCATCTATTTAAGTATGTAGATTCCCTGAACGAAAACAAACCCATACCGGAAAGGATTTTTGTAATCCGAGAAGAAATGCAAGAGTTACGGGCCCTCAAAGTTTGCAAGTGTCGGTCCCATGTGCTTGTGACCCTATCTCCTCCGAAGATGTCGAACTTTGGATGTCGTCTGATATCCCAGTGCGTGCGGTCTGAAGAGAGCACGCGATGGGCCAAATTTTGCCAGTGTCGGTTCAGTGTTGTGGGTCAGGGGAGGGGTGGTCCGGGGTACCAATTTTGTATTCTTCTCCGAATCGGATGAAACTTGGAATATAACATCCATACCGCCAACCGATCTAGAAACTGAAAGAATTTCGAAAATCCATTGAAAAATGTCAGAGTTGTGGGCCTTCAAACAATGCAAATTTGGCCCCATATGCTTGTGATCACATCTCCTCCGAAGATGTCAAACTTTGGATGTCAACTGATACGCCAATGCGTGCGGTCTGAAGAGAGCACGCGATGAGCCAAATTTTGCCAGTGTCGGTTCAGTGTTGTGGGTCAGGGGAGGGGTGGTCCGGGGTACCAAAATTTATTTCGTCTCCGAATCATATGAAACTTGATATATAACATATACCATACGCGTTGATCATAAAACTGAAAACAGATTGTAAATCCGTTAAAAAATGGCGGAGATTTGGGCCCTCAAACTTTGAATGTGGGCCCGTATTCTTTCCAATAAACAAAATGTTATTCGTCTCTGAATCAGACAAAATTTATAACAAATAATCAATGTAAGTAGCTGATCACAATACTCAAAACAATTTTTAAATCCATTGGAAAATAACGGAGTTACGGGCTCTCAAAATTCGCATTTTTGGGCCGGGTTTGACTATTTCCCAATCCCGTCACCCAATTTCGAGGCAGGGGTGGGGTCACTCCCAAACACTTGAGATCAACCCACACATGTTAAGGGAAAGATATAATCATCCTAATTCATATTTTCCGTCCCTTAACTGCGATTTATTGAGCTCATGATTTGCCCTATTATTATACTTCCATGGTGTAACCAAGGAAGTATATTGTTTTTCTACTGCGGCCGTTTTCTGTTTAATTGGAAATACTCAGAAACTAATGGGAGGAGGACCGCGAAATCTCTAGCGAATGTAGGCATCTAAGGTCTACTAAAAATAATGCTATCCGGATGTTGGTCCAATATATTTTGACAGAGTTATGGCCCTTTTTCGATTATTTTTCATTATTATTATTATTATTATACTGGACACTTTTGCAACCCTTATTACTCGAAAAGTACCAGGAGTAGCACACTAAAACATGGTACGTATCTTGGGATCAAAGAGTTGTATGCCATCGTCGCATAACGAATATTGTCCGCGTTTTCCCCGAGGAGTTATCTCCCTTTATTTGAAAAAATGTCATTTTATTATCTCGGAAATTATAAGAAGCAGAGCATCGAAAATTAGACCGTATGCACATCTCGATATGCACTACTGCCCACGGGCATAAAAACTTGGGTCCGCCCTTTCCCTGAAGAGTTACCGCCCATAGTTGGCAAACCTCTATTTTATTGTACTCTGTTGTCCTCCCGTATCATTCCAGATAACTGTATTTGGTTTTTGTAGTCGTGTTGACCGTTGTCAGCTTAGTCCGAGGAAGAAAATTTGACAGGGTTGGACATATATTTTTACACTGGGGTGGGGACAATATTTTCGCAATTTTTTTTTATTATTGACATTCATCTATTTAAGTATGTAGATTCCCTGAACGAAAACAAACCCATACCGGAAAGGATTTTTGTAATCCGAGAAGAAATGCAAGAGTTACGGGCCCTCAAAGTTTGCAAGTGTCGGTCCCATGTGCTTGTGACCCTATCTCCTCCGAAGATGTCGAACTTTGGATGTCGTCTGATATCCCAGTGCGTGCGGTCTGAAGAGAGCACGCGATGGGCCAAATTTTGCCAGTGTCGGTTCAGTGTTGTGGGTCAGGGGAGGGGTGGTCCGGGGTACCAATTTTGTATTCTTCTCCGAATCGGATGAAACTTGGAATATAACATCCATACCGCCAACCGATCTAGAAACTGAAAGAATTTCGAAAATCCATTGAAAAATGTCAGAGTTGTGGGCCTTCAAACAATGCAAATTTGGCCCCATATGCTTGTGATCACATCTCCTCCGAAGATGTCAAACTTTGGATGTCAACTGATACGCCAATGCGTGCGGTCTGAAGAGAGCACGCGATGAGCCAAATTTTGCCAGTGTCGGTTCAGTGTTGTGGGTCAGGGGAGGGGTGGTCCGGGGTACCAAAATTTATTTCGTCTCCGAATCATATGAAACTTGATATATAACATATACCATACGCGTTGATCATAAAACTGAAAACAGATTGTAAATCCGTTAAAAAATGGCGGAGATTTGGGCCCTCAAACTTTGAATGTGGGCCCGTATTCTTTCCAATAAACAAAATGTTATTCGTCTCTGAATCAGACAAAATTTATAACAAATAATCAATGTAAGTAGCTGATCACAATACTCAAAACAATTTTTAAATCCATTGGAAAATAACGGAGTTACGGGCTCTCAAAATTCGCATTTTTGGGCCGGGTTTGACTATTTCCCAATCCCGTCACCCAATTTCGAGGCAGGGGTGGGGTCACTCCCAAACACTTGAGATCAACCCACACATGTTAAGGGAAAGATATAATCATCCTAATTCATATTTTCCGTCCCTTAACTGCGATTTATTGAGCTCATGATTTGCCCTATTATTATACTTCCATGGTGTAACCAAGGAAGTATATTGTTTTTCTACTGCGGCCGTTTTCTGTTTAATTGGAAATACTCAGAAACTAATGGGAGGAGGACCGCGAAATCTCTAGCGAATGTAGGCATCTAAGGTCTACTAAAAATAATGCTATCCGGATGTTGGTCCAATATATTTTGACAGAGTTATGGCCCTTTTTCGATTATTTTTCATTATTATTATTATTATTATACTGGACACTTTTGCAACCCTTATTACTCGAAAAGTACCAGGAGTAGCACACTAAAACATGGTACGTATCTTGGGATCAAAGAGTTGTATGCCATCGTCGCATAACGAATATTGTCCGCGTTTTCCCCGAGGAGTTATCTCCCTTTATTTGAAAAAATGTCATTTTATTATCTCGGAAATTATAAGAAGCAGAGCATCGAAAATTAGACCGTATGCACATCTCGATATGCACTACTGCCCACGGGCATAAAAACTTGGGTCCGCCCTTTCCCTGAAGAGTTACCGCCCATAGTTGGCAAACCTCTATTTTATTGTACTCTGTTGTCCTCCCGTATCATTCCAGATAACTGTATTTGGTTTTTGTAGTCGTGTTGACCGTTGTCAGCTTAGTCCGAGGAAGAAAATTTGACAGGGTTGGACATATATTTTTACACTGGGGTGGGGACAATATTTTCGCAATTTTTTTTTATTATTGACATTCATCTATTTAAGTATGTAGATTCCCTGAACGAAAACAAACCCATACCGGAAAGGATTTTTGTAATCCGAGAAGAAATGCAAGAGTTACGGGCCCTCAAAGTTTGCAAGTGTCGGTCCCATGTGCTTGTGACCCTATCTCCTCCGAAGATGTCGAACTTTGGATGTCGTCTGATATCCCAGTGCGTGCGGTCTGAAGAGAGCACGCGATGGGCCAAATTTTGCCAGTGTCGGTTCAGTGTTGTGGGTCAGGGGAGGGGTGGTCCGGGGTACCAATTTTGTATTCTTCTCCGAATCGGATGAAACTTGGAATATAACATCCATACCGCCAACCGATCTAGAAACTGAAAGAATTTCGAAAATCCATTGAAAAATGTCAGAGTTGTGGGCCTTCAAACAATGCAAATTTGGCCCCATATGCTTGTGATCACATCTCCTCCGAAGATGTCAAACTTTGGATGTCAACTGATACGCCAATGCGTGCGGTCTGAAGAGAGCACGCGATGAGCCAAATTTTGCCAGTGTCGGTTCAGTGTTGTGGGTCAGGGGAGGGGTGGTCCGGGGTACCAAAATTTATTTCGTCTCCGAATCATATGAAACTTGATATATAACATATACCATACGCGTTGATCATAAAACTGAAAACAGATTGTAAATCCGTTAAAAAATGGCGGAGATTTGGGCCCTCAAACTTTGAATGTGGGCCCGTATTCTTTCCAATAAACAAAATGTTATTCGTCTCTGAATCAGACAAAATTTATAACAAATAATCAATGTAAGTAGCTGATCACAATACTCAAAACAATTTTTAAATCCATTGGAAAATAACGGAGTTACGGGCTCTCAAAATTCGCATTTTTGGGCCGGGTTTGACTATTTCCCAATCCCGTCACCCAATTTCGAGGCAGGGGTGGGGTCACTCCCAAACACTTGAGATCAACCCACACATGTTAAGGGAAAGATATAATCATCCTAATTCATATTTTCCGTCCCTTAACTGCGATTTATTGAGCTCATGATTTGCCCTATTATTATACTTCCATGGTGTAACCAAGGAAGTATATTGTTTTTCTACTGCGGCCGTTTTCTGTTTAATTGGAAATACTCAGAAACTAATGGGAGGAGGACCGCGAAATCTCTAGCGAATGTAGGCATCTAAGGTCTACTAAAAATAATGCTATCCGGATGTTGGTCCAATATATTTTGACAGAGTTATGGCCCTTTTTCGATTATTTTTCATTATTATTATTATTATTATACTGGACACTTTTGCAACCCTTATTACTCGAAAAGTACCAGGAGTAGCACACTAAAACATGGTACGTATCTTGGGATCAAAGAGTTGTATGCCATCGTCGCATAACGAATATTGTCCGCGTTTTCCCCGAGGAGTTATCTCCCTTTATTTGAAAAAATGTCATTTTATTATCTCGGAAATTATAAGAAGCAGAGCATCGAAAATTAGACCGTATGCACATCTCGATATGCACTACTGCCCACGGGCATAAAAACTTGGGTCCGCCCTTTCCCTGAAGAGTTACCGCCCATAGTTGGCAAACCTCTATTTTATTGTACTCTGTTGTCCTCCCGTATCATTCCAGATAACTGTATTTGGTTTTTGTAGTCGTGTTGACCGTTGTCAGCTTAGTCCGAGGAAGAAAATTTGACAGGGTTGGACATATATTTTTACACTGGGGTGGGGACAATATTTTCGCAATTTTTTTTTATTATTGACATTCATCTATTTAAGTATGTAGATTCCCTGAACGAAAACAAACCCATACCGGAAAGGATTTTTGTAATCCGAGAAGAAATGCAAGAGTTACGGGCCCTCAAAGTTTGCAAGTGTCGGTCCCATGTGCTTGTGACCCTATCTCCTCCGAAGATGTCGAACTTTGGATGTCGTCTGATATCCCAGTGCGTGCGGTCTGAAGAGAGCACGCGATGGGCCAAATTTTGCCAGTGTCGGTTCAGTGTTGTGGGTCAGGGGAGGGGTGGTCCGGGGTACCAATTTTGTATTCTTCTCCGAATCGGATGAAACTTGGAATATAACATCCATACCGCCAACCGATCTAGAAACTGAAAGAATTTCGAAAATCCATTGAAAAATGTCAGAGTTGTGGGCCTTCAAACAATGCAAATTTGGCCCCATATGCTTGTGATCACATCTCCTCCGAAGATGTCAAACTTTGGATGTCAACTGATACGCCAATGCGTGCGGTCTGAAGAGAGCACGCGATGAGCCAAATTTTGCCAGTGTCGGTTCAGTGTTGTGGGTCAGGGGAGGGGTGGTCCGGGGTACCAAAATTTATTTCGTCTCCGAATCATATGAAACTTGATATATAACATATACCATACGCGTTGATCATAAAACTGAAAACAGATTGTAAATCCGTTAAAAAATGGCGGAGATTTGGGCCCTCAAACTTTGAATGTGGGCCCGTATTCTTTCCAATAAACAAAATGTTATTCGTCTCTGAATCAGACAAAATTTATAACAAATAATCAATGTAAGTAGCTGATCACAATACTCAAAACAATTTTTAAATCCATTGGAAAATAACGGAGTTACGGGCTCTCAAAATTCGCATTTTTGGGCCGGGTTTGACTATTTCCCAATCCCGTCACCCAATTTCGAGGCAGGGGTGGGGTCACTCCCAAACACTTGAGATCAACCCACACATGTTAAGGGAAAGATATAATCATCCTAATTCATATTTTCCGTCCCTTAACTGCGATTTATTGAGCTCATGATTTGCCCTATTATTATACTTCCATGGTGTAACCAAGGAAGTATATTGTTTTTCTACTGCGGCCGTTTTCTGTTTAATTGGAAATACTCAGAAACTAATGGGAGGAGGACCGCGAAATCTCTAGCGAATGTAGGCATCTAAGGTCTACTAAAAATAATGCTATCCGGATGTTGGTCCAATATATTTTGACAGAGTTATGGCCCTTTTTCGATTATTTTTCATTATTATTATTATTATTATACTGGACACTTTTGCAACCCTTATTACTCGAAAAGTACCAGGAGTAGCACACTAAAACTTGGTACGTATCTTGGGATCAAAGAGTTGTATGCCATCGTCGCATAACGAATATTGTCCGCGTTTTCCCCGAGGAGTTATCTCCCTTTATTTGAAAAAATGTCATTTTATTATCTCGGAAATTATAAGAAGCAGAGCATCGAAAATTAGACCGTATGCACATCTCGATATGCACTACTGCCCACGGGCATAAAAACTTCGGTCCGCCCTTTCCCTGAAGAGTTACCGCCCATAGTTGGCAAACCTCTATTTTATTGTACTCTGTTGTCCTCCCGTATCATTCCAGATAACTGTATTTGGTTTTTGTAGTCGTGTTGACCGTTGTCAGCTTAGTCCGAGGAAGAAAATTTGACAGGGTTGGACATATATTTTTACACTGGGGTGGGGGCAATATTTTCGCAATTTTTTTTTATTATTGACATTCATCTATTTAAGTATGTAGATTCCCTGAACGAAAACAAACCCATACCGGAAAGGATTTTTGTAATCCGAGAAGAAATGCAAGAGTTACGGGCCCTCAAAGTTTGCAAGTGTCGGTCCCATGTGCTTGTGACCCTATCTCCTCCGAAGATGTCGAACTTTGGATGTCGTCTGATATCCCAGTGCGTGCGGTCTGAAGAGAGCACGCGATGGGCCAAATTTTGCCAATGTCGGTTCAGTGTTGTGGGTCAGGGGAGGGGTGGTCCGGGGTACCAATTTTGTATTCTTCTCAGAATCGGATGAAACTTGGAATATAACATCCATACCGCCAACCGATCTAGAAACTGAAAGAATTTCGAAAATCCATTGAAAAATGTCAGAGTTGTGGGCCTTCAAACAATGCAAATTTGGCCCCATATGCTTGTGATCACATCTCCTCCGAAGATGTCAAACTTTGGATGTCAACTGATACGCCAATGCGTGCGGTCTGAAGAGAGCACGCGATGAGCCAAATTTTGCCAGTGTCGGTTCAGTGTTGTGGGTCAGGAGAGGGGTGGTCCGGGGTACCAAAATTTATTTCGTCTCCGAATCATATGAAACTTGATATATAACATATACCATACACGTTGATCATAAAACTGAAAACAGATTGTAAATCCGTTAAAAAATGGCGGAGATTTGGGCCCTCAAACTTTGAATGTGGGCCCGTATTCTTTCCAATAAACAAAATGTTATTCGTCTCTGAATCAGACAAAATTTATAAAAAATAATCAATGTAAGTAGCTGATCACAATACTCAAAACAATTTTTAAATCCATTGGAAAATAACGGAGTTACGGGCTCTCAAAATTCGCATTTTGGGCCGGGTTTGACTATTTCCCAATCCCGTCACCCAATTTCGAGGCAGGGGTGGGGTCACTCCCAAACACTTGAGATCAACCCACACATGTTAAGGGAAAGATATAATCATCCTAATTCATATTTTCCGTCCCTTAACTGCGATTTATTGAGCTCATGATTTGCCCTATTATTATACTTCCATGGTGTAACCAAGGAAGTATATTGTTTTTCTACTGCGGCCGTTTTCTGTTTAATTGGAAATACTGAGAAACTAATGGGAGGAGGACCGCGAAATCTCTAGCGAATGTAGGCATCTAAGGTCTACTAAAAATAATGCTATCCGGATGTTGGTCCAATATATTTTGACAGAGTTATGGCCCTTTTTCGATTATTTTTCATTATTATACTTCCATGGTGTAACCAAGGAAGTATATTGTTTTTCTACTGCGGCCGTTTTCTGTTTAATTGAAAATACTCAGAAACTAATGGGAGGAGGACCGCGAAATCTCTAGCGAATATAGGCATCTAAGGTCTACTAAAAATAATGGTATCCAGATGTTGGTCCAATATCTTTTGACAGAGTTATGGCCCTTTTTCGATTATTTTTCATTATTATTATTATTATTATTATTATTATTATACTGGACACTTTTGCAACCCTTATTACTCGAAAAGTACCAGGAGTAGCACACTAAATATTGGTACGTATTTTGGGGTCAAAGAGTTGTATGCCATCGTCGCATAAAGAATATTGTCCGCGTTTTCTCCGAGGAGTTATCTCCCTTTATCTGAAAAAATGTCATTTTATTATCTCGGAAATTATAAGAAGCAGAGCATCGAAAATTAGACCGTATGCACATCTCGATATGCACTACTGCCCACGGGCATAAAAACTTGGGTCCGCCCTTTCCCTGAAGAGTTACCGCCCATAGTTGGCAAACCTCTATTTTATTGTACTCTGTTGTCCTCCCGTATCATTCCAGATAACTGTATTTGGTTTTTGTAGTCGTGTTGACCGTTGTCAGCTTAGTCCGAGGAAGAAAATTTGACAGGGTTGGACATATATTTTTACACTGGGGTGGGGGCAATATTTTCGCAATTTTTTTTTATTATTGACATTCATCTATTTAAGTATGTAGATTCCCTGAACGACAACAAACCCATACCGGAAAGGATTTTTGTAATCCGAGAAGAAATGCAAGAGTTACGGGCCCTCAAAGTTTGCAAGTGTCGGTCCCATGTGCTTGTGACCCTATCTCCTCCGAAGATGTCGAACTTTGGATGTCGTCTGATATCCCAGTGCGTGCGGGCTGAAGAGAGCACGTGATGTGCCAAATTTTGCCAGTGTCGGTTCAGTGTTGTGGATCAGGGGAGGGGCGGTCCGGGGTACCAATTTTTTATTCTTCTCCGAATCAGATGAAACTTGGAGTGTAACATCTACACCGCCAACCGATCTAGAAACTGAAACAATTTCGAAAATCCATTGAAAAATGACGGAGTTGCGGTCCTTCAAACTATGCAAATTTGGGCCCATGTGCCTGTGACCTCATCTCCTCCGAAGATCTCGAACTTAGGATGTTATCTGATATCGCAGTGCGCGCGGTCTGAAGAGAGCACGCGATGTGCCAAATTTTGCAAGTGTCGGTTCAGTGCTGTGGGTCAGGGGAGGGGTGGTCCGAGGTACCAAAATTTAGTTCGTCTCCGAATCATATGAAACTTGGTATATAACATCTACCTTACACGTTGATCATAAAACTGAAAACAGATCGTAAATCCGTTAAAAAATGGCGGAGATTTAGGCCCTCAAACTTTGAATGTGGGCCCGTATTCTTTCCAATAAACAAAATGTTATTCGTCTCTGAATCAGACAAAATTTATAACAAATAATCAATGTAACTAGCTGATCACAATACTCAAAACAATTTTAAAATCCATCGGAAAATAACGGAGTTACGGGCTCTCAAAATTCGCATTTTGGGCCGGGTTTGACTATTTCCCAATCCCGTCACCCAATTTCGAGGCAGGGGTGGGGTCACTTCCAAACACTTGAGATCAACCCACACATGTTAAGGGAAAGAGATAATCATCCTACTTCATATTTTACGTCCCTTAACTGCGATTTATTGAGCTCATGATTTGCCCTATTATTATACTTCCATGGTGTAACCAAGGAAGTATATTGTTTTTCTACTGCGGCCGTTTTCTGTTTAATTGAAAATACTCAGAAACTAATGGGAGGAGGACCGCGAAATCTCTAGCGAATATAGGCATCTAAGGTCTACTAAAAATAATGGTATCCAGATGTTGGTCCAATATCTTTTGACAGAGTTATGGCCCTTTTTCGATTATTTTTCATTATTATTATTATTATTATTATACTTCCATGGTGTAACCAAGGAAGTATATTGTTTTTCTATTGGGGTAGTTTTCCGTTTATTTGAAAATACTCAGAAACTAATTGCAGCAGGACCGCGAAATCTTTAACGAATATAGGCATCCGAGGTCTACTAAAGATAATGATATCCGGATTTCGGCCCATTGTTTCAAGACAGAGTTATAGCCCTTATTCGATTATTTTTCATTATTATTATTATACTACAGTGTTTTTCAACGCCCAAATCTCTGAATGTATTAGTACTAGAAAACTCAAGTTTGGTACGTATGTTGGGGTAAATGAGTTCTATGCCTTTGGCTCATAACGGATATTGTCCGCATTTAACCCGTGGAGTTATCTCCCTTTATATGAAAAAATGTCATTTTTATTATCTCGGAAATTATAAGGAGCAGAGCATCGAAAATTGGACCGTATGTACACCTCGGTATGCCCTACTGCCCACGGGCATCAAAACTTGTGTCCGCGCTTTCCCTGAAGAGTTACCGCCCATAAACAGGGGAACCTCTATTTTATTGTACTCTGTTGTTCTCCCGTATCATTCCAGATAACTGCATTTGGTTTTCATAGCCATGATGACCGTTCTCAGTTTAGTCCGAAAAAGAAATTTTAACAGGGTCGGACATATATTTTTACACTGATGTGGGGGCAAAATTTTCTCAAAAATGTTTTTTTGATCGATATTCATCTATTTAAGTATATGCATTCCCTGAACGAAAACAAACCCACCCCAAGAAGGATTTTTGAAATCCGATAAGAATTGCAAGAGTTACAGGCCCTAAAAGTTTTGCAGTTTGGGACATGTGCTTGTGACCACATCTCCTCCGAAGATGTCGAAGTTTGGATGTCAACTGATACGCCAACGTGTGCGGACGAAAGAGTGCACGCGGTGGGCCAAATTTTGCCAGTGTCTGTTCATTATTGTGGGTATGGGGAGGGGTGGTCCGTGGTACCAATTTTTAATTCTTATCGGAATAAGATGAAACTTGGAATTTAACATCTACAACACCACCCGATCTAGAAACTGAAAGAATTTCGAAATTCCATTGAAAACTGACAAAGTTAGGGGCCCTCAAATTTTGCAATTTTGGGCCCATGTGCTTGATAACACATCTCCTCCGAAGATGTCGAACTTTGAATGTCATCTGATACGCCAATGTGTGTAGGCTGAAGAGAGCACGCGGTGTGCCAAATTTTGCCAGTGTCGGTTCAGTGTTGTGGGTCAGGGGAGGGGTGGTCCGAGGTACCAAAATTTATTTCGTCTCCGAATTATATGAAAATTGGAATATAACATCTACCATACACGCTAATAACAAATCTGAAAACAGATCGTAAATCCGTTAAAAACTGGCGGAGATTTTGGAACTCAAAGTTTGAATATGGGCCCATATTCTTTCCAATAACCAAAATGTTCTTCTTTTCCGAATCAGATGAAATTTATAATATGCAATCTCAGTAAGTAGCATATAACAAAACTTAAAACAATTTTGAAATCCATTGGAAAATCACGGAGTTATGGTCCTTCAAAAATTGCATTTTGGGCCTGGTGTGACAATTTCCCAATCCCGTCACCCAATTTCGAGGCAGGAGTGGGGTCAATTATAAACACTTGAGATCAACACACAAATGTTAAGGACAGTACACAATCATCTTACTTCATATTTTCCATCCCTAAACTGCGAATTGTTCAGTTCATGATTCGCCCTATTATTATACTTCCATGGTGTAACCAAGGAAGTATATTGTTTTTCTATTGGGGTAGTTTTCCGTTTATTTGAAAATACTCAGAAACTAATTGCAGCAGGACCGCGAAATCTTTAACGAATATAGGCATCCGAGGTTTACTAAAGATAATGATATCCGGATTTCGGCCCATTGTTTCAAGACAGAGTTATAGCCCTTATTCGATTATTTTTCATTATTATTATTATACTACAGTATTTTTCAACGCCCAAATCTCTGAATGTATTAGTACTAGAAAACTCAAGTTTGGTACGTATGTTGGGGTAAATGAGTTCTATGCCTTTGGCTCATAACGGATATTGTCCGCATTTAACCCGTGGAGTTATCTCCCTTTATATGAAAAAATGTCATTTTTATTATCTCGGAAATTATAAGGAGCAGAGCATCGAAAATTGGACCGTATGTACACCTCGGTATGCCCTACTGCCCACGGGCATCAAAACTTGTGTCCGCGCTTTCCCTGAAGAGTTACCGCCCATAAACAGGGGAACCTCTATTTTATTGTACTCTGTTGTTCTCCCGTATCATTCCAGATAACTGCATTTGGTTTTCATAGCCATGATGACCGTTCTCAGTTTAGTCCGAAAAAGAAATTTTAACAGGGTCGGACATATATTTTTACACTGATGTGGGGGCAAAATTTTCTCAAAAATGTTTTTTTGATCGATATTCATCTATTTAAGTATATGCATTCCCTGAACGAAAACAAACCCACCCCAAGAAGGATTTTTGAAATCCGATAAGAATTGCAAGAGTTACAGGCCCTAAAAATTTTGCAGTTTGGGACATGTGCTTGTGACCACATCTCCTCCGAAGATGTCGAAGTTTGGATGTCAACTGATACGCCAACGTGTGCGGACGAAAGAGTGCACGCGGTGGGCCAAATTTTGCCAGTGTCTGTTCATTATTGTGGGTATGGGGAGGGGTGGTCCGTGGTACCAATTTTTAATTCTTATCGGAATAAGATGAAACTTGGAATTTAACATCTACAACACCACCCGATCTAGAAACTGAAAGAATTTCGAAATTCCATTGAAAACTGACAAAGTTAGGGGCCCTCAAATTTTGCAATTTTGGGCCCATGTGCTTGATAACACATCTCCTCCGAAGATGTCGAACTTTGAATGTCATCTGATACGCCAATGTGTGTAGGCTGAAGAGAGCACGCGGTGTGCCAAATTTTGCCAGTGTCGGTTCAGTGTTGTGGGTCAGGGGAGGGGTGGTCCGAGGTACCAAAATTTATTTCGTCTCCGAATTATATGAAAATTGGAATATAACATCTACCATACACGCTAATAACAAATCTGAAAACAGATCGTAAATCCGTTAAAAACTGGCGGAGATTTTGGAACTCAAAGTTTGAATATGGGCCCATATTCTTTCCAATAACCAAAATGTTCTTCTTTTCCGAATCAGATGAAATTTATAATATGCAATCTCAGTAAGTAGCATATAACAAAACTTAAAACAATTTTGAAATCCATTGGAAAATCACGGAGTTATGGTCCTTCAAAAATTGCATTTTGGGCCTGGTGTGACAATTTCCCAATCCCGTCACCCAATTTCGAGGCAGGAGTGGGGTCAATTATAAACACTTGAGATCAACACACAAATGTTAAGGACAGTACACAATCATCTTACTTCATATTTTCCATCCCTAAACTGCGAATTGTTCAGTTCATGATTCGCCCTATTATTATACTTCCATGGTGTAACCAAGGAAGTATATTGTTTTTCTATTGGGGTAGTTTTCCGTTTATTTGAAAATACTCAGAAACTAATTGCAGCAGGACCGCGAAATCTTTAACGAATATAGGCATCCGAGGTTTACTAAAGATAATGATATCCGGATTTCGGCCCATTGTTTCAAGACAGAGTTATAGCCCTTATTCGATTATTTTTCATTATTATTATTATACTACAGTATTTTTCAACGCCCAAATCTCTGAATGTATTAGTACTAGAAAACTCAAGTTTGGTACGTATGTTGGGGTAAATGAGTTCTATGCCTTTGGCTCATAACGGATATTGTCCGCATTTAACCCGTGGAGTTATCTCCCTTTATATGAAAAAATGTCATTTTTATTATCTCGGAAATTATAAGGAGCAGAGCATCGAAAATTGGACCGTATGTACACCTCGGTATGCCCTACTGCCCACGGGCATCAAAACTTGTGTCCGCGCTTTCCCTGAAGAGTTACCGCCCATAAACAGGGGAACCTCTATTTTATTGTACTCTGTTGTTCTCCCGTATCATTCCAGATAACTGCATTTGGTTTTCATAGCCATGATGACCGTTCTCAGTTTAGTCCGAAAAAGAAATTTTAACAGGGTCGGACATATATTTTTACACTGATGTGGGGGCAAAATTTTCTCAAAAATGTTTTTTTTGATCGATATTCATCTATTTAAGTATATGCATTCCCTGAACGAAAACAAACCCACCCCAAGAAGGATTTTTGAAATCCGATAAGAATTGCAAGAGTTACAGGCCCTAAAATTTTTGCAGTTTGGGACATGTGCTTGTGACCACATCTCCTCCGAAGATGTCGAAGTTTGGATGTCAACTGATACGCCAACGTGTGCGGACGAAAGAGTGCACGCGGTGGGCCAAATTTTGCCAGTGTCTGTTCATTATTGTGGGTATGGGGAGGGGTGGTCCGTGGTACCAATTTTTAATTCTTATCGGAATAAGATGAAACTTGGAATTTAACATCTACAACACCACCCGATCTAGAAACTGAAAGAATTTCGAAATTCCATTGAAAACTGACAAAGTTAGGGGCCCTCAAATTTTGCAATTTTGGGCCCATGTGCTTGATAACACATCTCCTCCGAAGATGTCGAACTTTGAATGTCATCTGATACGCCAATGTGTGTAGGCTGAAGAGAGCACGCGGTGTGCCAAATTTTGCCAGTGTCGGTTCAGTGTTGTGGGTCAGGGGAGGGGTGGTCCGAGGTACCAAAATTTATTTCGTCTCCGAATTATATGAAAATTGGAATATAACATCTACCATACACGCTAATAACAAATCTGAAAACAGATCGTAAATCCGTTAAAAACTGGCGGAGATTTTGGAACTCAAAGTTTGAATATGGGCCCATATTCTTTCCAATAACCAAAATGTTCTTCTTTTCCGAATCAGATGAAATTTATAATATGCAATCTCAGTAAGTAGCATATAACAAAACTTAAAACAATTTTGAAATCCATTGGAAAATCACGGAGTTATGGTCCTTCAAAAATTGCATTTTGGGCCTGGTGTGACAATTTCCCAATCCCGTCACCCAATTTCGAGGCAGGAGTGGGGTCAATTATAAACACTTGAGATCAACACACAAATGTTAAGGACAGTACACAATCATCTTACTTCATATTTTCCATCCCTAAACTGCGAATTGTTCAGTTCATGATTCGCCCTATTATTATACTTCCATGGTGTAACCAAGGAAGTATATTGTTTTTCTATTGGGGTAGTTTTCCGTTTATTTGAAAATACTCAGAAACTAATTGCAGCAGGACCGCGAAATCTTTAACGAATATAGGCATCCGAGGTTTACTAAAGATAATGATATCCGGATTTCGGCCCATTGTTTCAAGACAGAGTTATAGCCCTTATTCGATTATTTTTCATTATTATTATTATACTACAGTATTTTTCAACGCCCAAATCTCTGAATGTATTAGTACTAGAAAACTCAAGTTTGGTACGTATGTTGGGGTAAATGAGTTCTATGCCTTTGGCTCATAACGGATATTGTCCGCATTTAACCCGTGGAGTTATCTCCCTTTATATGAAAAAATGTCATTTTTATTATCTCGGAAATTATAAGGAGCAGAGCATCGAAAATTGGACCGTATGTACACCTCGGTATGCCCTACTGCCCACGGGCATCAAAACTTGTGTCCGCGCTTTCCCTGAAGAGTTACCGCCCATAAACAGGGGAACCTCTATTTTATTGTACTCTGTTGTTCTCCCGTATCATTCCAGATAACTGCATTTGGTTTTCATAGCCATGATGACCGTTCTCAGTTTAGTCCGAAAAAGAAATTTTAACAGGGTCGGACATATATTTTTACACTGATGTGGGGGCAAAATTTTCTCAAAAATGTTTTTTTTGATCGATATTCATCTATTTAAGTATATGCATTCCCTGAACGAAAACAAACCCACCCCAAGAAGGATTTTTGAAATCCGATAAGAATTGCAAGAGTTACAGGCCCTAAAAGTTTTGCAGTTTGGGACATGTGCTTGTGACCACATCTCCTCCGAAGATGTCGAAGTTTGGATGTCAACTGATACGCCAACGTGTGCGGACGAAAGAGTGCACGCGGTGGGCCAAATTTTGCCAGTGTCTGTTCATTATTGTGGGTATGGGGAGGGGTGGTCCGTGGTACCAATTTTTAATTCTTATCGGAATAAGATGAAACTTGGAATTTAACATCTACAACACCACCCGATCTAGAAACTGAAAGAATTTCGAAATTCCATTGAAAACTGACAAAGTTAGGGGCCCTCAAATTTTGCAATTTTGGGCCCATGTGCTTGATAACACATCTCCTCCGAAGATGTCGAACTTTGAATGTCATCTGATACGCCAATGTGTGTAGGCTGAAGAGAGCACGCGGTGTGCCAAATTTTGCCAGTGTCGGTTCAGTGTTGTGGGTCAGGGGAGGGGTGGTCCGAGGTACCAAAATTTATTTCGTCTCCGAATTATATGAAAATTGGAATATAACATCTACCATACACGCTAATAACAAATCTGAAAACAGATCGTAAATCCGTTAAAAACTGGCGGAGATTTTGGAACTCAAAGTTTGAATATGGGCCCATATTCTTTCCAATAACCAAAATGTTCTTCTTTTCCGAATCAGATGAAATTTATAATATGCAATCTCAGTAAGTAGCATATAACAAAACTTAAAACAATTTTGAAATCCATTGGAAAATCACGGAGTTATGGTCCTTCAAAAATTGCATTTTGGGCCTGGTGTGACAATTTCCCAATCCCGTCACCCAATTTCGAGGCAGGAGTGGGGTCAATTATAAACACTTGAGATCAACACACAAATGTTAAGGACAGTACACAATCATCTTACTTCATATTTTCCATCCCTAAACTGCGAATTGTTCAGTTCATGATTCGCCCTATTATTATACTTCCATGGTGTAACCAAGGAAGTATATTGTTTTTCTATTGGGGTAGTTTTCCGTTTATTTGAAAATACTCAGAAACTAATTGCAGCAGGACCGCGAAATCTTTAACGAATATAGGCATCCGAGGTCTACTAAAGATAATGATATCCGGATTTCGGCCCATTGTTTCAAGACAGAGTTATAGCCCTTATTCGATTATTTTTCATTATTATTATTATACTACAGTATTTTTCAACGCCCAAATCTCTGAATGTATTAGTACTAGAAAACTCAAGTTTGGTACGTATGTTGGGGTAAATGAGTTCTATGCCTTTGGCTCATAACGGATATTGTCCGCATTTAACCCGTGGAGTTATCTCCCTTTATATGAAAAAATGTCATTTTTATTATCTCGGAAATTATAAGGAGCAGAGCATCGAAAATTGGACCGTATGTACACCTCGGTATGCCCTACTGCCCACGGGCATCAAAACTTGTGTCCGCGCTTTCCCTGAAGAGTTACCGCCCATAAACAGGGGAACCTCTATTTTATTGTACTCTGTTGTTCTCCCGTATCATTCCAGATAACTGCATTTGGTTTTCATAGCCATGATGACCGTTCTCAGTTTAGTCCGAAAAAGAAATTTTAACATGGTCGGACATATATTTTTACACTGATGTGGGGGCAAAATTTTCTCAAAAATGTTTTTTTGATCGATATTCATCTATTTAAGTATATGCATTCCCTGAACGAAAACAAACCCACCCCAAGAAGGATTTTTGAAATCCGATAAGAATTGCAAGAGTTACAGGCCCTAAAATTTTTGCAGTTTGGGACATGTGCTTGTGACCACATCTCCTCCGAAGATGTCGAAGTTTGGATGTCAACTGATACGCCAACGTGTGCGGACGAAAGAGTGCACGCGGTGGGCCAAATTTTGCCAGTGTCTGTTCATTATTGTGGGTATGGGGAGGGGTGGTCCGTGGTACCAATTTTTAATTCTTATCGGAATAAGATGAAACTTGGAATTTAACATCTACAACACCACCCGATCTAGAAACTGAAAGAATTTCGAAATTCCATTGAAAACTGACAAAGTTAGGGGCCCTCAAATTTTGCAATTTTGGGCCCATGTGCTTGATAACACATCTCCTCCGAAGATGTCGAACTTTGAATGTCATCTGATACGCCAATGTGTGTAGGCTGAAGAGAGCACGCGGTGTGCCAAATTTTGCCAGTGTCGGTTCAGTGTTGTGGGTCAGGGGAGGGGTGGTCCGAGGTACCAAAATTTATTTCGTCTCCGAATTATATGAAAATTGGAATATAACATCTACCATACACGCTAATAACAAATCTGAAAACAGATCGTAAATCCGTTAAAAACTGGCGGAGATTTTGGAACTCAAAGTTTGAATATGGGCCCATATTCTTTCCAATAACCAAAATGTTCTTCTTTTCCGAATCAGATGAAATTTATAATATGCAATCTCAGTAAGTAGCATATAACAAAACTTAAAACAATTTTGAAATCCATTGGAAAATCACGGAGTTATGGTCCTTCAAAAATTGCATTTTGGGCCTGGTGTGACAATTTCCCAATCCCGTCACCCAATTTCGAGGCAGGAGTGGGGTCAATTATAAACACTTGAGATCAACACACAAATGTTAAGGACAGTACACAATCATCTTACTTCATATTTTCCATCCCTAAACTGCGAATTGTTCAGTTCATGATTCGCCCTATTATTATACTTCCATGGTGTAACCAAGGAAGTATATTGTTTTTCTATTGGGGTAGTTTTCCGTTTATTTGAAAATACTCAGAAACTAATTGCAGCAGGACCGCGAAATCTTTAACGAATATAGGCATCCGAGGTCTACTAAAGATAATGATATCCGGATTTCGGCCCATTGTTTCAAGACAGAGTTATAGCCCTTATTCGATTATTTTTCATTATTATTATTATACTACAGTATTTTTCAACGCCCAAATCTCTGAATGTATTAGTACTAGAAAACTCAAGTTTGGTACGTATGTTGGGGTAAATGAGTTCTATGCCTTTGGCTCATAACGGATATTGTCCGCATTTAACCCGTGGAGTTATCTCCCTTTATATGAAAAAATGTCATTTTTATTATCTCGGAAATTATAAGGAGCAGAGCATCGAAAATTGGACCGTATGTACACCTCGGTATGCCCTACTGCCCACGGGCATCAAAACTTGTGTCCGCGCTTTCCCTGAAGAGTTACCGCCCATAAACAGGGGAACCTCTATTTTATTGTACTCTGTTGTTCTCCCGTATCATTCCAGATAACTGCATTTGGTTTTCATAGCCATGATGACCGTTCTCAGTTTAGTCCGAAAAAGAAATTTTAACAGGGTCGGACATATATTTTTACACTGATGTGGGGGCAAAATTTTCTCAAAAATGTTTTTTTGATCGATATTCATCTATTTAAGTATATGCATTCCCTGAACGAAAACAAACCCACCCCAAGAAGGATTTTTGAAATCCGATAAGAATTGCAAGAGTTACAGGCCCTAAAATTTTTGCAGTTTGGGACATGTGCTTGTGACCACATCTCCTCCGAAGATGTCGAAGTTTGGATGTCAACTGATACGCCAACGTGTGCGGACGAAAGAGTGCACGCGGTGGGCCAAATTTTGCCAGTGTCTGTTCATTATTGTGGGTATGGGGAGGGGTGGTCCGTGGTACCAATTTTTAATTCTTATCGGAATAAGATGAAACTTGGAATTTAACATCTACAACACCACCCGATCTAGAAACTGAAAGAATTTCGAAATTCCATTGAAAACTGACAAAGTTAGGGGCCCTCAAATTTTGCAATTTTGGGCCCATGTGCTTGATAACACATCTCCTCCGAAGATGTCGAACTTTGAATGTCATCTGATACGCCAATGTGTGTAGGCTGAAGAGAGCACGCGGTGTGCCAAATTTTGCCAGTGTCGGTTCAGTGTTGTGGGTCAGGGGAGGGGTGGTCCGAGGTACCAAAATTTATTTCGTCTCCGAATTATATGAAAATTGGAATATAACATCTACCATACACGCTAATAACAAATCTGAAAACAGATCGTAAATCCGTTAAAAACTGGCGGAGATTTTGGAACTCAAAGTTTGAATATGGGCCCATATTCTTTCCAATAACCAAAATGTTCTTCTTTTCCGAATCAGATGAAATTTATAATATGCAATCTCAGTAAGTAGCATATAACAAAACTTAAAACAATTTTGAAATCCATTGGAAAATCACGGAGTTATGGTCCTTCAAAAATTGCATTTTGGGCCTGGTGTGACAATTTCCCAATCCCGTCACCCAATTTCGAGGCAGGAGTGGGGTCAATTATAAACACTTGAGATCAACACACAAATGTTAAGGACAGTACACAATCATCTTACTTCATATTTTCCATCCCTAAACTGCGAATTGTTCAGTTCATGATTCGCCCTATTATTATACTTCCATGGTGTAACCAAGGAAGTATATTGTTTTTCTATTGGGGTAGTTTTCCGTTTATTTGAAAATACTCAGAAACTAATTGCAGCAGGACCGCGAAATCTTTAACGAATATAGGCATCCGAGGTCTACTAAAGATAATGATATCCGGATTTCGGCCCATTGTTTCAAGACAGAGTTATAGCCCTTATTCGATTATTTTTCATTATTATACTTCCATGGTGTAACCAAGGAAGTATATTGTTTTTGTACTCGTGCCGTTTTCCGTTTATTTGGAAATACTCAGAAACTAATGACAGTAGGAACGTGAAATCTCTAGCGATTGTAGGCATTCAAGGTCTACTAACAATAAAGGTATCCGCATGTTGGTCCAATATCTTTTAACAGAGTTATTGGCCTTTTTCGATTATTTTTCATTATTATTATTATTATACTACAGTATTTTTCAACGCCCTAATATCTGAAAGTATTAGGATTAGAAAACTCAAGATTGGTAAGTATATTGGGGTAAATGAGTTTTATGCCTTTGGCTTATAACGAATATTGTCTGCATTTATCCCACGGAGTTATCTCCCTTTATATAAAACAATGTGATTTTATTATCTCGGAAATTATAAGGAGCAGAGCATCGAAAATTGGACCGTATGCACACCTCGATATGCCCTACTGCCCACGGGCATCAAAACTTGTGTCCGCGCTTTTCCTGAGGAGTTACCGCCCATAAATAGGGACACACTATACACCAGGATGAATAAACCAAGGTTTTTTTTTTTTTTTAATTTTATAAGTACAGAGCTCTAATTTTTTTATTGCATATTCCGAATTGGACTAGAGATTAGGACTCGAATATACTGCTTAAAAATGTTTTTACCCAGGGCTTTCCGTGTTACGGGGTACGGCAATATTGCAACTATTTTTCCTGCCAAATCCAAACCGGCTGGTTAAAGAGCAAGATAATGTCGTAGAATGTACATTGACATAGTTTATGTACGTCCCAGAAGTTTGACGGCTATCCTATAAATGTAAAAATGTAACATGCCCAACGGAGAATGTGTGTCAGTGTGGGTTGAGACTTTAGGAAAATTCCACGAAAATTGCAAAGGGGTGAAACTTCAAACATCGAGATAATGTTTTTTGACGCGTACATCTGATGGCTAGTATTAACGCGCATCCAGAGGGCGATTTTCTAATTTTCAGATGGAACGGTTTACTCGTGACAACGCTATATATCATAAAAATGTATACTTATGTAGTCTATCACTAGCCGAGTTTTTAGCCCCAAATCCAAACGGGCTAATGTAGGAGCGAGTTTCACGAAGGAGCATGTAAGCCGGTATACTGTCGGTATGCCTTCAAAATTTGACCGCTCTACTATAAACGCAACCTGCTCAAGGGAGTGTTTGTGTCGGGTGGGTTCAGATTTGGCAAATTCCACCGAAGTTCACAAGGGGAAAATTACTCCGAAAATCTGATATTGAGATAAAAACTTTTCGACGACTGGATGTGATAAGTAGTATCTAAACGCAAGATTAGTACACTTTTTAATGATTTAGATTGGACGGTTTAACCCTGGTAGAGTATAAAGTTGTAACGGGTGATATATATTACTCAAATTCAAACCCTCTCTTCAAGACGCAAATTCAAACGGACTTATCAAGAAGCAAGGCAAATGCATGAATATGCTCACCGATATACTATATAGCTATGTCCGCTCTACTATAAAAGTAACCTATTGTCACGATTTGACCTGTCCAAAACACTCCCAGAACAAAAGTTTTCCTTGGTATCAAATTTCGTCGAAATCCGTTCGTTTTACCAGATTTGACCTTGAACTGACCATTTTGAAGGTCAATGTCAGGTCGGGGTCACGACTTGATCCGCCCAAAAGACTCCCCGGACAAAAGTACCCCTAGGTATCAAATTTCGTGGAAATCCGTCTGTTTTACCCGATTTGACCTTCGATTGACCATTTTGAAGACCAAGGTCAGGTCGGGATGGGATGGGATGGAATACCATGGAAGTATATCTGATTCCATGGAATCTGACCTCTAGTTATTATTATTATTATACTGGACACTTTTGCAACCCTTATTACTCGAAAAGTACCAGGAGTAGCACACTAAAACTTGGTACGTATCTTGGGATCAAAGAGTTGTATGCCATCGTCGCATAACGAATATTGTCCGCGTTTTCCCCGAGGAGTTATCTCCCTTTATTTGAAAAAATGTCATTTTATTATCTCGGAAATTATAAGAAGCAGAGCATCGAAAATTAGACCGTATGCACATCTCGATATGCACTACTGCCCACGGGCATAAAAACTTGGGTCCGCCCTTTCCCTGAAGAGTTACCGCCCATAGTTGGCAAACCTCTATTTTATTGTACTCTGTTGTCCTCCCGTATCATTCCAGATAACTGTATTTGGTTTTTGTAGTCGTGTTGACCGTTGTCAGCTTAGTCCGAGGAAGAAAATTTGACAGGGTTGGACATATATTTTTACACTGGGGTGGGGGCAATATTTTCGCAATTTTTTTTTATTATTGACATTCATCTATTTAAGTATGTAGATTCCCTGAACGAAAACAAACCCATACCGGAAAGGATTTTTGTAATCCGAGAAGAAATGCAAGAGTTACGGGCCCTCAAAGTTTGCAAGTGTCGGTCCCATGTGCTTGTGACCCTATCTCCTCCGAAGATGTCGAACTTTGGATGTCGTCTGATATCCCAGTGCGTGCGGTCTGAAGAGAGCACGCGATGGGCCAAATTTTGCCAGTGTCGGTTCAGTGTTGTGGGTCAGGGGAGGGGTGGTCCGGGGTACCAATTTTGTATTCTTCTCCGAATCGGATGAAACTTGGAATATAACATCCATACCGCCAACCGATCTAGAAACTGAAAGAATTTCGAAAATCCATTGAAAAATGTCAGAGTTGTGGGCCTTCAAACAATGCAAATTTGGCCCCATATGATTGTGATCACATCTCCTCCGAAGATGTCAAACTTTGGATGTCAACTGATACGCCAATGCGTGCGGTCTGAAGAGAGCACGCGATGAGCCAAATTTTGCCAGTGTCGGTTCAGTGTTGTGGGTCAGGGGAGGGGTGGTCCGGGGTACCAAAATTTATTTCGTCTCCGAATCATATGAAACTTGATATATAACATATACCATACACGTTGATCATAAAACTGAAAACAGATTGTAAATCCGTTAAAAAATGGCGGAGATTTGGGCCCTCAAACTTTGAATGTGGGCCCGTATTCTTTCCAATAAACAAAATGTTATTCGTCTCTGAATCAGACAAAATTTATAACAAATAATCAATGTAAGTAGCTGATCACAATACTCAAAACAATTTTTAAATCCATTGGAAAATAACGGAGTTACGGGCTCTCAAAATTCGCATTTTGGGCCGGGTTTGACTATTTCCCAATCCCGTCACCCAATTTCGAGGCAGGGGTGGGGTCACTCCCAAACACTTGAGATCAACCCACACATGTTAAGGGAAAGATATAATCATCCTAATTCATATTTTCCGTCCCTTAACTGCGATTTATTGAGCTCATGATTTGCCCTATTATTATACTTCCATGGTGTAACCAAGGAAGTATATTGTTTTTCTACTGCGGCCGTTTTCTGTTTAATTGGAAATACTCAGAAACTAATGGGAGGAGGACCGCGAAATCTCTAGCGAATGTAGGCATCTAAGGTCTACTAAAAATAATGCTATCCGGATGTTGGTCCAATATATTTTGACAGAGTTATGGCCCTTTTTCGATTATTTTTCATTATTATTATTATTATTATACTGGACACTTTTGCAACCCTTATTACTCGAAAAGTACCAGGAGTAGCACACTAAAACTTGGTACGTATCTTGGGATCAAAGAGTTGTATGCCATCGTCGCATAACGAATATTGTCCGCGTTTTCCCCGAGGAGTTATCTCCCTTTATTTGAAAAAATGTCATTTTATTATCTCGGAAATTATAAGAAGCAGAGCATCGAAAATTAGACCGTATGCACATCTCGATATGCACTACTGCCCACGGGCATAAAAACTTGGGTCCGCCCTTTCCCTGAAGAGTTACCGCCCATAGTTGGCAAACCTCTATTTTATTGTACTCTGTTGTCCTCCCGTATCATTCCAGATAACTGTATTTGGTTTTTGTAGTCGTGTTGACCGTTGTCAGCTTAGTCCGAGGAAGAAAATTTGACAGGGTTGGACATATATTTTTACACTGGGGTGGGGGCAATATTTTCGCAATTTTTTTTTATTATTGACATTCATCTATTTAAGTATGTAGATTCCCTGAACGAAAACAAACCCATACCGGAAAGGATTTTTGTAATCCGAGAAGAAATGCAAGAGTTACGGGCCCTCAAAGTTTGCAAGTGTCGGTCCCATGTGCTTGTGACCCTATCTCCTCCGAAGATGTCGAACTTTGGATGTCGTCTGATATCCCAGTGCGTGCGGTCTGAAGAGAGCACGCGATGGGCCAAATTTTGCCAGTGTCGGTTCAGTGTTGTGGGTCAGGGGAGGGGTGGTCCGGGGTACCAATTTTGTATTCTTCTCCGAATCGGATGAAACTTGGAATATAACATCCATACCGCCAACCGATCTAGAAACTGAAAGAATTTCGAAAATCCATTGAAAAATGTCAGAGTTGTGGGCCTTCAAACAATGCAAATTTGGCCCCATATGATTGTGATCACATCTCCTCCGAAGATGTCAAACTTTGGATGTCAACTGATACGCCAATGCGTGCGGTCTGAAGAGAGCACGCGATGAGCCAAATTTTGCCAGTGTCGGTTCAGTGTTGTGGGTCAGGGGAGGGGTGGTCCGGGGTACCAAAATTTATTTCGTCTCCGAATCATATGAAACTTGATATATAACATATACCATACACGTTGATCATAAAACTGAAAACAGATTGTAAATCCGTTAAAAAATGGCGGAGATTTGGGCCCTCAAACTTTGAATGTGGGCCCGTATTCTTTCCAATAAACAAAATGTTATTCGTCTCTGAATCAGACAAAATTTATAACAAATAATCAATGTAAGTAGCTGATCACAATACTCAAAACAATTTTTAAATCCATTGGAAAATAACGGAGTTACGGGCTCTCAAAATTCGCATTTTGGGCCGGGTTTGACTATTTCCCAATCCCGTCACCCAATTTCGAGGCAGGGGTGGGGTCACTCCCAAACACTTGAGATCAACCCACACATGTTAAGGGAAAGATATAATCATCCTAATTCATATTTTCCGTCCCTTAACTGCGATTTATTGAGCTCATGATTTGCCCTATTATTATACTTCCATGGTGTAACCAAGGAAGTATATTGTTTTTCTACTGCGGCCGTTTTCTGTTTAATTGGAAATACTCAGAAACTAATGGGAGGAGGACCGCGAAATCTCTAGCGAATGTAGGCATCTAAGGTCTACTAAAAATAATGCTATCCGGATGTTGGTCCAATATATTTTGACAGAGTTATGGCCCTTTTTCGATTATTTTTCATTATTATTATTATTATTATACTGGACACTTTTGCAACCCTTATTACTCGAAAAGTACCAGGAGTAGCACACTAAAACTTGGTACGTATCTTGGGATCAAAGAGTTGTATGCCATCGTCGCATAACGAATATTGTCCGCGTTTTCCCCGAGGAGTTATCTCCCTTTATTTGAAAAAATGTCATTTTATTATCTCGGAAATTATAAGAAGCAGAGCATCGAAAATTAGACCGTATGCACATCTCGATATGCACTACTGCCCACGGGCATAAAAACTTGGGTCCGCCCTTTCCCTGAAGAGTTACCGCCCATAGTTGGCAAACCTCTATTTTATTGTACTCTGTTGTCCTCCCGTATCATTCCAGATAACTGTATTTGGTTTTTGTAGTCGTGTTGACCGTTGTCAGCTTAGTCCGAGGAAGAAAATTTGACAGGGTTGGACATATATTTTTACACTGGGGTGGGGGCAATATTTTCGCAATTTTTTTTTATTATTGACATTCATCTATTTAAGTATGTAGATTCCCTGAACGAAAACAAACCCATACCGGAAAGGATTTTTGTAATCCGAGAAGAAATGCAAGAGTTACGGGCCCTCAAAGTTTGCAAGTGTCGGTCCCATGTGCTTGTGACCCTATCTCCTCCGAAGATGTCGAACTTTGGATGTCGTCTGATATCCCAGTGCGTGCGGTCTGAAGAGAGCACGCGATGGGCCAAATTTTGCCAGTGTCGGTTCAGTGTTGTGGGTCAGGGGAGGGGTGGTCCGGGGTACCAATTTTGTATTCTTCTCCGAATCGGATGAAACTTGGAATATAACATCCATACCGCCAACCGATCTAGAAACTGAAAGAATTTCGAAAATCCATTGAAAAATGTCAGAGTTGTGGGCCTTCAAACAATGCAAATTTGGCCCCATATGATTGTGATCACATCTCCTCCGAAGATGTCAAACTTTGGATGTCAACTGATACGCCAATGCGTGCGGTCTGAAGAGAGCACGCGATGAGCCAAATTTTGCCAGTGTCGGTTCAGTGTTGTGGGTCAGGGGAGGGGTGGTCCGGGGTACCAAAATTTATTTCGTCTCCGAATCATATGAAACTTGATATATAACATATACCATACACGTTGATCATAAAACTGAAAACAGATTGTAAATCCGTTAAAAAATGGCGGAGATTTGGGCCCTCAAACTTTGAATGTGGGCCCGTATTCTTTCCAATAAACAAAATGTTATTCGTCTCTGAATCAGACAAAATTTATAACAAATAATCAATGTAAGTAGCTGATCACAATACTCAAAACAATTTTTAAATCCATTGGAAAATAACGGAGTTACGGGCTCTCAAAATTCGCATTTTGGGCCGGGTTTGACTATTTCCCAATCCCGTCACCCAATTTCGAGGCAGGGGTGGGGTCACTCCCAAACACTTGAGATCAACCCACACATGTTAAGGGAAAGATATAATCATCCTAATTCATATTTTCCGTCCCTTAACTGCGATTTATTGAGCTCATGATTTGCCCTATTATTATACTTCCATGGTGTAACCAAGGAAGTATATTGTTTTTCTACTGCGGCCGTTTTCTGTTTAATTGGAAATACTCAGAAACTAATGGGAGGAGGACCGCGAAATCTCTAGCGAATGTAGGCATCTAAGGTCTACTAAAAATAATGCTATCCGGATGTTGGTCCAATATATTTTGACAGAGTTATGGCCCTTTTTCGATTATTTTTCATTATTATTATTATTATTATACTGGACACTTTTGCAACCCTTATTACTCGAAAAGTACCAGGAGTAGCACACTAAAACTTGGTACGTATCTTGGGATCAAAGAGTTGTATGCCATCGTCGCATAACGAATATTGTCCGCGTTTTCCCCGAGGAGTTATCTCCCTTTATTTGAAAAAATGTCATTTTATTATCTCGGAAATTATAAGAAGCAGAGCATCGAAAATTAGACCGTATGCACATCTCGATATGCACTACTGCCCACGGGCATAAAAACTTGGGTCCGCCCTTTCCCTGAAGAGTTACCGCCCATAGTTGGCAAACCTCTATTTTATTGTACTCTGTTGTCCTCCCGTATCATTCCAGATAACTGTATTTGGTTTTTGTAGTCGTGTTGACCGTTGTCAGCTTAGTCCGAGGAAGAAAATTTGACAGGGTTGGACATATATTTTTACACTGGGGTGGGGGCAATATTTTCGCAATTTTTTTTTATTATTGACATTCATCTATTTAAGTATGTAGATTCCCTGAACGAAAACAAACCCATACCGGAAAGGATTTTTGTAATCCGAGAAGAAATGCAAGAGTTACGGGCCCTCAAAGTTTGCAAGTGTCGGTCCCATGTGCTTGTGACCCTATCTCCTCCGAAGATGTCGAACTTTGGATGTCGTCTGATATCCCAGTGCGTGCGGTCTGAAGAGAGCACGCGATGGGCCAAATTTTGCCAGTGTCGGTTCAGTGTTGTGGGTCAGGGGAGGGGTGGTCCGGGGTACCAATTTTGTATTCTTCTCCGAATCGGATGAAACTTGGAATATAACATCCATACCGCCAACCGATCTAGAAACTGAAAGAATTTCGAAAATCCATTGAAAAATGTCAGAGTTGTGGGCCTTCAAACAATGCAAATTTGGCCCCATATGATTGTGATCACATCTCCTCCGAAGATGTCAAACTTTGGATGTCAACTGATACGCCAATGCGTGCGGTCTGAAGAGAGCACGCGATGAGCCAAATTTTGCCAGTGTCGGTTCAGTGTTGTGGGTCAGGGGAGGGGTGGTCCGGGGTACCAAAATTTATTTCGTCTCCGAATCATATGAAACTTGATATATAACATATACCATACACGTTGATCATAAAACTGAAAACAGATTGTAAATCCGTTAAAAAATGGCGGAGATTTGGGCCCTCAAACTTTGAATGTGGGCCCGTATTCTTTCCAATAAACAAAATGTTATTCGTCTCTGAATCAGACAAAATTTATAACAAATAATCAATGTAAGTAGCTGATCACAATACTCAAAACAATTTTTAAATCCATTGGAAAATAACGGAGTTACGGGCTCTCAAAATTCGCATTTTGGGCCGGGTTTGACTATTTCCCAATCCCGTCACCCAATTTCGAGGCAGGGGTGGGGTCACTCCCAAACACTTGAGATCAACCCACACATGTTAAGGGAAAGATATAATCATCCTAATTCATATTTTCCGTCCCTTAACTGCGATTTATTGAGCTCATGATTTGCCCTATTATTATACTTCCATGGTGTAACCAAGGAAGTATATTGTTTTTCTACTGCGGCCGTTTTCTGTTTAATTGGAAATACTCAGAAACTAATGGGAGGAGGACCGCGAAATCTCTAGCGAATGTAGGCATCTAAGGTCTACTAAAAATAATGCTATCCGGATGTTGGTCCAATATATTTTGACAGAGTTATGGCCCTTTTTCGATTATTTTTCATTATTATTATTATTATTATACTGGACACTTTTGCAACCCTTATTACTCGAAAAGTACCAGGAGTAGCACACTAAAACTTGGTACGTATCTTGGGATCAAAGAGTTGTATGCCATCGTCGCATAACGAATATTGTCCGCGTTTTCCCCGAGGAGTTATCTCCCTTTATTTGAAAAAATGTCATTTTATTATCTCGGAAATTATAAGAAGCAGAGCATCGAAAATTAGACCGTATGCACATCTCGATATGCACTACTGCCCACGGGCATAAAAACTTGGGTCCGCCCTTTCCCTGAAGAGTTACCGCCCATAGTTGGCAAACCTCTATTTTATTGTACTCTGTTGTCCTCCCGTATCATTCCAGATAACTGTATTTGGTTTTTGTAGTCGTGTTGACCGTTGTCAGCTTAGTCCGAGGAAGAAAATTTGACAGGGTTGGACATATATTTTTACACTGGGGTGGGGGCAATATTTTCGCAATTTTTTTTTATTATTGACATTCATCTATTTAAGTATGTAGATTCCCTGAACGAAAACAAACCCATACCGGAAAGGATTTTTGTAATCCGAGAAGAAATGCAAGAGTTACGGGCCCTCAAAGTTTGCAAGTGTCGGTCCCATGTGCTTGTGACCCTATCTCCTCCGAAGATGTCGAACTTTGGATGTCGTCTGATATCCCAGTGCGTGCGGTCTGAAGAGAGCACGCGATGGGCCAAATTTTGCCAGTGTCGGTTCAGTGTTGTGGGTCAGGGGAGGGGTGGTCCGGGGTACCAATTTTGTATTCTTCTCCGAATCGGATGAAACTTGGAATATAACATCCATACCGCCAACCGATCTAGAAACTGAAAGAATTTCGAAAATCCATTGAAAAATGTCAGAGTTGTGGGCCTTCAAACAATGCAAATTTGGCCCCATATGATTGTGATCACATCTCCTCCGAAGATGTCAAACTTTGGATGTCAACTGATACGCCAATGCGTGCGGTCTGAAGAGAGCACGCGATGAGCCAAATTTTGCCAGTGTCGGTTCAGTGTTGTGGGTCAGGGGAGGGGTGGTCCGGGGTACCAAAATTTATTTCGTCTCCGAATCATATGAAACTTGATATATAACATATACCATACACGTTGATCATAAAACTGAAAACAGATTGTAAATCCGTTAAAAAATGGCGGAGATTTGGGCCCTCAAACTTTGAATGTGGGCCCGTATTCTTTCCAATAAACAAAATGTTATTCGTCTCTGAATCAGACAAAATTTATAACAAATAATCAATGTAAGTAGCTGATCACAATACTCAAAACAATTTTTAAATCCATTGGAAAATAACGGAGTTACGGGCTCTCAAAATTCGCATTTTGGGCCGGGTTTGACTATTTCCCAATCCCGTCACCCAATTTCGAGGCAGGGGTGGGGTCACTCCCAAACACTTGAGATCAACCCACACATGTTAAGGGAAAGATATAATCATCCTAATTCATATTTTCCGTCCCTTAACTGCGATTTATTGAGCTCATGATTTGCCCTATTATTATACTTCCATGGTGTAACCAAGGAAGTATATTGTTTTTCTACTGCGGCCGTTTTCTGTTTAATTGGAAATACTCAGAAACTAATGGGAGGAGGACCGCGAAATCTCTAGCGAATGTAGGCATCTAAGGTCTACTAAAAATAATGCTATCCGGATGTTGGTCCAATATATTTTGACAGAGTTATGGCCCTTTTTCGATTATTTTTCATTATTATTATTATTATTATACTGGACACTTTTGCAACCCTTATTACTCGAAAAGTACCAGGAGTAGCACACTAAAACTTGGTACGTATCTTGGGATCAAAGAGTTGTATGCCATCGTCGCATAACGAATATTGTCCGCGTTTTCCCCGAGGAGTTATCTCCCTTTATTTGAAAAAATGTCATTTTATTATCTCGGAAATTATAAGAAGCAGAGCATCGAAAATTAGACCGTATGCACATCTCGATATGCACTACTGCCCACGGGCATAAAAACTTGGGTCCGCCCTTTCCCTGAAGAGTTACCGCCCATAGTTGGCAAACCTCTATTTTATTGTACTCTGTTGTCCTCCCGTATCATTCCAGATAACTGTATTTGGTTTTTGTAGTCGTGTTGACCGTTGTCAGCTTAGTCCGAGGAAGAAAATTTGACAGGGTTGGACATATATTTTTACACTGGGGTGGGGGCAATATTTTCGCAATTTTTTTTTATTATTGACATTCATCTATTTAAGTATGTAGATTCCCTGAACGAAAACAAACCCATACCGGAAAGGATTTTTGTAATCCGAGAAGAAATGCAAGAGTTACGGGCCCTCAAAGTTTGCAAGTGTCGGTCCAGTAGTGTGGGTCAGGGGAGGGGTGGTCTGCGGTACCAATTTTTAATTCTTCTCCGAATCATATAAAACTTGGGATATAACATAAATATGTCTATCCAAATGTAATTCGCGAACTATGAACGAATGTTGTACAAGCTCACATCTCATTCCCCAAACTATCCGTTACCTATTCATAAAAGTCATATTATGCTACACGCGAAACGGAGATAACTTTTGGGAAATCCAGAGTCCAAAACGGATCCAAATCGACCTGTCCCAGAAAAGTCGTTCATTTTGTTTTCACTTTTTGAAAAAGGCTCCAATATTTCAACCAAAACTTTTGGACTTAGAACATTATTTTTTTCTCAGTCAAGTGAAAAGAGCTCTTCAAAATAATTCCGCTTATATATATAATATATATTATCTATATATACGCCAAAAATTTGTCACTCCCCTCTCTCCTTCCTCCGGCTACCCCATCCTCCGTGGGATGGAACCTACCTCCGATTCGAATACACCCGTCATGCCGCGGTCCAGTCTCATTCCTCTACCAGAGAACTGATAGAACGCCCGTCGAATTCCAACAATCATTTCCAGAGTGCTATATTGGTATGAGTTCATATCGGAGCCGTTATAAAGCAAATAACTTGGATTTTAATATAAACCCACCTATTCGTAAATTGTGTAGCCCATGGTGTGTGGTAAATTATCATTTTATCGTGTATAGTGTGTCATGAGCTATCTGCGTGCGTGCATTTCACTTTTGTATTTTCTTTCGCATCTTCAACGCACTGCATATCATATACAACCAAACAAAATACAAACATTACATTAATTTGATCACACAAGACTTCGTTATATGGTGTATATTTCTACTAACGTAATGACGACGTATAACCAATTATTCCATTTGCGATAACAACGATAACACATAGAAACATGCAAACATCATCAGTTTCGTAAGATCAATTTGTATATTGTTATAAACCGTAGTATACTGCTGATAGACATTCAATTCTTTCCGTGAGTATATGTCTGCCGAATTGGAAATGACTCCTTTTATACTTTCGCAAACTAAAACACCACTGATAGTTTCGTACTCCGTCATTTAAGTCTTGTCAAAAAAGCAAACGTGAAACATCCGCTCATTATTCCTACCATAAAGGAATCTACTTATAGAGAACGCTCTTTTCTGTTCGATTACGTTCAAACTATTTGTGTGTTGTTGTTAATCACTCATTATATTCTTCGGACCGAACGTTCATTAAGCGCGCTTCATGTTATATATGCGAAAACCGACCCACGTGTTTATTGTTTTATATCCGATTCGAATATAAAAAGCATCTTTACATTACCTTTAGTTTGGTATTATTCGTATTCGATGATTAAAATACACCAAAGCATGTTAAAAAAAAAAAAAACTAGTAGATAATTTGACGGGATTCGAACTCACGTCGCAATAAAACACAAACTGAAGGTTTGACGCTCTCGCCACTCAGCTACGGACTGCGCTGTTAATTTATAAGAAAATATATTAGTATTAAATATATAGGCATATAACTGTGTATAAACTTTATATCAAAACTGATTGAAATGCGTGACTATATATACCCCTTGTCGCTATACGGGGAACGGGAAAATGCACCTATTCTTCCCACCAAATCCAAACGGGCTAATTAAAGAGCAAGGTAATGCCCGTAGCAGGTACATTTGGATATTCTATTCAAGCCACCCCCCGAATATAAAAAGCATCTTTACATTATCTTTAGTTTGGTATTATTCGTATTTGATGATTAAAATACACCAAAGCATGTTAAAAAAAAAAAAAAATAGTAGATAATTGGACGGGATTCGAACTCACGTCGCAATAAAACACAAACTGAAGGTTTGACGCTGTCACCACTCAGCTACGCACTGCGCTGTTAATTTATAAGAAAATATATTAGTATTAAATATATAGGCATATAACTGTGTATAAACTTTATATCAAAACTGATTGAAATGCGTGACTATATATACCCCTTGCCGCTATATACGGGGAACGGGAAAATGCACCTATTCTTCCCACCAAATCCAAACGGGATAATTAAAGAGCAAGGTAATGCCCGTAGCAGGTACATTTGGATATTCTATTCAAGCCACCCCCCCCCCAATCTTGTCCGCTATACTTTAAAAGTAACCTACCCAGCGGAGAATGCAAGATGGGGTGGGTTGAGACTTTTGGTAAATTCCACCGAAAATCGCAAAGGGGCAACATTCAAACATCGAGATAAAAACATTTTGACGAGTACATCTGATGGGTAGTTTTCACGCGCATCTAAAGTGTCATTTTCGAATTTTCAGATGGAACGGTTTACTCGTGACAACGCTATATATAATAAATATGTATACTTCTGTAGTCTATCACTAGCCGATTTTTAGCCCCAAATCCAAACGGGCTGATGTAGGCGCGGGTTTAATGCGGTGGTACATAAGCCGGCATAATGTAGGTATGCCTCTAAAATTTGACCTCTCTAATATAAACGCAACCTGCTCAAGGGAGTGTTTATGTCGGGTGGGTTCAGATTTGGAAAATTCCACCGAAGATCAAATGGGCAAAATTACTCCGAAAATCATATATTGAGATAAAAACTTTTCGATGAGTGGATGTGATAAGTAGTATCTAAACGCAAGATTAGTACACTTTTTAATGATTTATATTGAGCGGTTTAACCCTGGTAGCGTACAACGTTGTGACGGGTGATATATATTACTCAAATTCAAACCCTCTCTTCATGACGCAAATTCAAACGGACTTATCAAGAAGCAAGGCAAATGCATGAATATGCTCACATATATACTATATAGGTATGTCCGCTCTACTATAAAAGTAACCTATTGTCACGATTTGACCTATCCAAAACACTCCCCGGACAACAGTTTTCCTAGGTATCAAATTTCGTCGAAATCCGTTCGTTTTACCCGATTTGACCTTGAACTGACCATTTCGAAGGTCAATGTCAGGTCGGGGTCACGACTTGACCCGCCCAAAGACTCCCCGGACAAAAGTACCCCTAGGTATCAAATTTCGTGGAAATCCGTCTGTTTTACCCGATTTGACCTTGGATTGACAATTTTGAAGGCCAAGGTCAGGTCGGGATGGGATGGGATGGAATACCATGGAAGTATATCTGATTCCATGGAATCTGACCTCTAGTTATTATTATTATTATACTGGACACTTTTGCAACCCTTATTACTCGAAAAGTACCAGGAGTAGCACACTAAAACTTGGTACGTATCTTGGGATCAAAGAGTTGTATGCCATCGTCGCATAACGAATATTGTCCGCGTTTTCCCCGAGGAGTTATCTCCCTTTATTTGAAAAAATGTCATTTTATTATCTCGGAAATTATAAGAAGCAGAGCATCGAAAATTAGACCGTATGCACATCTCGATATGCACTACTGCCCACGGGCATAAAAACTTGGGTCCGCCCTTTCCCTGAAGAGTTACCGCCCATAGTTGGCAAACCTCTATTTTATTGTACTCTGTTGTCCTCCCGTATCATTCCAGATAACTGTATTTGGTTTTTGTAGCCGTGTTGACCGTTGTCAGCTTAGTCCGAGGAAGAAAATTTGACAGGGTTGGACATATATTTTTACACTGGGGTGGGGGCAATATTTTCGCAATTTTTTTTTATTATTGACATTCATCTATTTAAGTATGTAGATTCCCTGAACGAAAACAAACCCATACCGGAAAGGATTTTTGTAATCCGAGAAGAAATGCAAGAGTTACGGGCCCTCAAAGTTTGCAAGTGTCGGTCCCATGTGCTTGTGACCCTATCTCCTCCGAAGATGTCGAACTTTGGATGTCGTCTGATATCCCAGTGCGTGCGGTCTGAAGAGAGCACGCGATGGGCCAAATTTTGCCAGTGTCGGTTCAGTGTTGTGGGTCAGGGGAGGGGTGGTCCGGGGTACCAATTTTGTATTCTTCTCCGAATCGGATGAAACTTGGAATATAACATCCATACCGCCAACCGATCTAGAAACTGAAAGAATTTCGAAAATCCATTGAAAAATGTCAGAGTTGTGGGCCTTCAAACAATGCAAATTTGGCCCCATATGCTTGTGATCACATCTCCTCCGAAGATGTCAAACTTTGGATGTCAACTGATACGCCAATGCGTGCGGTCTGAAGAGAGCACGCGATGACTCAAATTTTGCCAGTGTCGGTTCAGTGTTGTGGGTCAGGGGAGGGGTGGTCCGGGGTACCAAAATTTATTTCGTCTCCGAATCATATGAAACTTGATATATAACATATACCATACACGTTGATCATAAAACTGAAAACAGATTGTAAATCCGTTAAAAAATGGCGGAGATTTGGGCCCTCAAACTTTGAATGTGGGCCCGTATTCTTTCCAATAAACAAAATGTTATTCGTCTCTGAATCAGACAAAAATTAAAACAAATAATCAATGTAAGTAGCTGATTACAATACTCAAAACAATTTTTAAATCCATTGGAAAATAACGGAGTTACGGGCTCTCAAAATTCGCATTTTGGGCCGGGTTTGACTATTTCCCAATCCCGTCACCCAATTTCGAGGCAGGGGTGGGGTCACTCCCAAACACTTGAGATCAACCCACACATGTTAAGGGAAAGATATAATCATCCTAATTCATATTTTCCGTCCCTTAACTGCGATTTATTGAGCTCATGATTTGCCCTATTATTATACTTCCATGGTGTAACCAAGGAAGTATATTGTTTTTCTACTGCGGCCGTTTTCTGTTTAATTGGAAATACTCAGAAACTAATGGGAGGAGGACCGCGAAATCTCTAGCGAATGTAGGCATCTAAGGTCTACTAAAAATAATGCTATCCGGATGTTGGTCCAATATATTTTGACAGAGTTATGGCCCTTTTTCGATTATTTTTCATTATTATTATTATACTTCCATGGTGTAACCAAGGAAGTATATTGTTTTTCTACTGCGGCCGTTTTCTGTTTAATTGGAAATACTCAGAAACTAATGGGAGGAGGACCGCGAAATCTCTAGCGAATGTAGGCATCTAAGGTCTACTAAAAATAATGCTATCCGGATGTTGGTCCAATATATTTTGACAGAGTTATGGCCCTTTTTCGATTATTTTTCATTATTATTATTATTATTATACTTCCATGGTGTAACCAAGGAAGTATATTGTTTTTCTACTGAGGTCGTTTTCCGTTTATTTCGAAATACTCAGAAACTGATTGCAGTAGGAACGCGAAATCTCTAGTGAATGTAGGCATCGAAGGTTTACTAGATATAATGGTATCCGGATTTCCGCTCAATGTTTCTTGGCGGAGTTATGGCCCTTTTGCGATTATTTTTCATTGTTATTATTATTATTATACTTGACACTTTTGTAATCACTATTACTCGAAAAGTATAAGAAGTAGGACACTAAAACTTGGTAAGTAGGTTGGGGTACATGAGTTCTATGCCTATGGCCCATAACGATTTTGTCCGCGCTTTCATCGATGAGTTATCTCCCTTTATTTGAAAAAATGTCATTTTATTATCTCGGAAATTATAAGAAGCAGAACATCGAAAATTAGACCGTATGCACATCTCGATATGCACTACTGCCCACGGGCATAAAAACTTGTGTCCGCGCTTTCCCTGAAGAGTTACCGCCCATAGTTGGCAAACCTCTATTTTATTGTACTCTGTTGTCCTCCCGTATCATTCCAGATAACTGTATTTGGTTTTTGTAGTCGCGTTGACCGTTGTCAGCTTAGTCCGAAGAAGAAAATTTGACAGGGTTGGCCATATATTTTTACACTGGGGTGGGGGCAAAATTTTCGCAATTTTTTTTATTATTAGACATTCATCTATTTAAGTATGTAGATTCCCTGAACGAAAACAAACCCATACCGGAAAGGATTTTTGTAATCCGAGAAGAAATGCAAGAGTTACGGGCCCTCAAAGTTTGCAATTTGGTCCCATGTGCTTGTGCGCACATCTCCTCCGAAGATGTAGAACTTTGGATGTCATCTGATACGCCAATGCGTGCGGTCTGAAGAGAGCACGCGATGGGCCAACTTTTGCCAGTGTCGGTTCAGTGTTGTGGGTCAGGGGAGGGGTGGTCCGGGGTACCAATTTTTTATTCTTCTCCGAATCGGATGAAACTTGGAATATAACATCCATACCGCCAACCGATCTAGAAACTGAAAGAATTTCGAAAATCCATTGAAAAATGACAGAGTTGTGGGCCTTCAAACAATGCAAATATGGCCCCATATGCTTGTGATCACATCTCCTCCGAAGATGTCAAACTTTGGATGTCATCTGATACGCCAATGCGTGCGGTCTGAAGAGAGCACGCGATGAGCCAAATTTTGCCAGTGTCGGTTCAGTGTTGTGGGTCAGGGGAGGGGTGGTCCGGGGTACCAAAATTTATTTCGTCTCCGAATCATATGAAACTTGATATATAACATCTACCATACACGTTGATCATAAAACTGAAAACAGATTGTAAATCCGTTAAAAAATGGCGGAGATTTGGGCCCTCAAACTTTGAATGTGGGCCCATATTCATTCCAATAAACAAAATGTTATTCGTCTCTGAATCAGACAAAATTTATAACAAATAATCAATGTAACTAGCTGATCACAATACTCAAAACAATTTCAAATCAATTGGAAAATAACGGAGTTACGGGCTCTCAAAAATCGCATTTTGGGTCGGGTTTGACTATTTCCCAATCTCGTCACCCAATTTCGAGGCAGGGGTGGGGTCACTTCCAAACACTTGAGATCAACCCACACATGTTAAGGGAAAGATATAATCATCCTACTTTATATTTTCCGTCCCTTAAATGCGATTTATTGAGCTCATGATTTGCCCTATTATTATACTTCCATGGTGTAACCAAGGAAGTATATTGTTTTTCTACTGAGGTCGTTTTCCGTTTATTTCGAAATACTCAGAAACTGATTGCAGTAGGAACGCGAAATCTCTAGTGAATGTAGGCATCGAAGGTTTACTAGATATAATGGTATCCGGATTTCCGCTCAATGTTTCTTGGCGGAGTTATGGCCCTTTTGCGATTATTTTTCATTGTTATTATTATTATTATACTTGACACTTTTGTAATCACTATTACTCGAAAAGTATAAGAAGTAGGACACTAAAACTTGGTAAGTAGGTTGGGGTACATGAGTTCTATGCCTATGGCCCATAACGATTTTGTCCGCGCTTTCATCGATGAGTTATCTCCCTTTATTTGAAAAAATGTCATTTTATTATCTCGGAAATTATAAGAAGCAGAACATCGAAAATTAGACCGTATGCACATCTCGATATGCACTACTGCCCACGGGCATAAAAACTTGTGTCCGCGCTTTCCCTGAAGAGTTACCGCCCATAGTTGGCAAACCTCTATTTTATTGTACTCTGTTGTCCTCCCGTATCATTCCAGATAACTGTATTTGGTTTTTGTAGTCGCGTTGACCGTTGTCAGCTTAGTCCGAAGAAGAAAATTTGACAGGGTTGGCCATATATTTTTACACTGGGGTGGGGGCAAAATTTTCGCAATTTTTTTTATTATTAGACATTCATCTATTTAAGTATGTAGATTCCCTGAACGAAAACAAACCCATACCGGAAAGGATTTTTGTAATCCGAGAAGAAATGCAAGAGTTACGGGCCCTCAAAGTTTGCAATTTGGTCCCATGTGCTTGTGCGCACATCTCCTCCGAAGATGTAGAACTTTGGATGTCATCTGATACGCCAATGCGTGCGGTCTGAAGAGAGCACGCGATGGGCCAACTTTTGCCAGTGTCGGTTCAGTGTTGTGGGTCAGGGGAGGGGTGGTCCGGGGTACCAATTTTTTATTCTTCTCCGAATCGGATGAAACTTGGAATATAACATCCATACCGCCAACCGATCTAGAAACTGAAAGAATTTCGAAAATCCATTGAAAAATGACAGAGTTGTGGGCCTTCAAACAATGCAAATATGGCCCCATATGCTTGTGATCACATCTCCTCCGAAGATGTCAAACTTTGGATGTCATCTGATACGCCAATGCGTGCGGTCTGAAGAGAGCACGCGATGAGCCAAATTTTGCCAGTGTCGGTTCAGTGTTGTGGGTCAGGGGAGGGGTGGTCCGGGGTACCAAAATTTATTTCGTCTCCGAATCATATGAAACTTGATATATAACATCTACCATACACGTTGATCATAAAACTGAAAACAGATTGTAAATCCGTTAAAAAATGGCGGAGATTTGGGCCCTCAAACTTTGAATGTGGGCCCATATTCATTCCAATAAACAAAATGTTATTCGTCTCTGAATCAGACAAAATTTATAACAAATAATCAATGTAACTAGCTGATCACAATACTCAAAACAATTTCAAATCAATTGGAAAATAACGGAGTTACGGGCTCTCAAAAATCGCATTTTGGGTCGGGTTTGACTATTTCCCAATCTCGTCACCCAATTTCGAGGCAGGGGTGGGGTCACTTCCAAACACTTGAGATCAACCCACACATGTTAAGGGAAAGATATAATCATCCTACTTTATATTTTCCGTCCCTTAAATGCGATTTATTGAGCTCATGATTTGCCCTATTATTATACTTCCATGGTGTAACCAAGGAAGTATATTGTTTTTCTACTGAGGTCGTTTTCCGTTTATTTCGAAATACTCAGAAACTGATTGAAGTAGGAACGCGAAATCTCTAGTGAATGTAGGCATCGAAGGTTTACTAGATATAATGGTATCCGGATTTCCGCTCAATGTTTCTTGGCGGAGTTATGGCCCTTTTGCGATTATTTTTCATTGTTATTATTATTATTATACTTGACACTTTTGTAATCACTATTACTCGAAAAGTATAAGAAGTAGGACACTAAAACTTGGTAAGTAGGTTGGGGTACATGAGTTCTATGCCTATGGCCCATAACGATTTTGTCCGCGCTTTCATCGATGAGTTATCTCCCTTTATTTGAAAAAATGTCATTTTATTATCTCGGAAATTATAAGAAGCAGAACATCGAAAATTAGACCGTATGCACATCTCGATATGCACTACTGCCCACGGGCATAAAAACTTGTGTCCGCGCTTTCCCTGAAGAGTTACCGCCCATAGTTGGCAAACCTCTATTTTATTGTACTCTGTTGTCCTCCCGTATCATTCCAGATAACTGTATTTGGTTTTTGTAGTCGCGTTGACCGTTGTCAGCTTAGTCCGAAGAAGAAAATTTGACAGGGTTGGCCATATATTTTTACACTGGGGTGGGGGCAAAATTTTCGCAATTTTTTTTATTATTAGACATTCATCTATTTAAGTATGTAGATTCCCTGAACGAAAACAAACCCATACCGGAAAGGATTTTTGTAATCCGAGAAGAAATGCAAGAGTTACGGGCCCTCAAAGTTTGCAATTTGGTCCCATGTGCTTGTGCGCACATCTCCTCCGAAGATGTAGAACTTTGGATGTCATCTGATACGCCAATGCGTGCGGTCTGAAGAGAGCACGCGATGGGCCAACTTTTGCCAGTGTCGGTTCAGTGTTGTGGGTCAGGGGAGGGGTGGTCCGGGGTACCAATTTTTTATTCTTCTCCGAATCGGATGAAACTTGGAATATAACATCCATACCGCCAACCGATCTAGAAACTGAAAGAATTTCGAAAATCCATTGAAAAATGACAGAGTTGTGGGCCTTCAAACAATGCAAATATGGCCCCATATGCTTGTGATCACATCTCCTCCGAAGATGTCAAACTTTGGATGTCATCTGATACGCCAATGCGTGCGGTCTGAAGAGAGCACGCGATAAGCCAAATTTTGCCAGTGTCGGTTCAGTGTTGTGGGTCAGGGGAGGGGTGGTCCGGGGTACCAAAATTTATTTCGTCTCCGAATCATATGAAACTTGATATATAACATCTACCATACACGTTGATCATAAAACTGAAAACAGATTGTAAATCCGTTAAAAAATGGCGGAGATTTGGGCCCTCAAACTTTGAATGTGGGCCCATATTCATTCCAATAAACAAAATGTTATTCGTCTCTGAATCAGACAAAATTTATAACAAATAATCAATGTAACTAGCTGATCACAATACTCAAAACAATTTCAAATCAATTGGAAAATAACGGAGTTACGGGCTCTCAAAAATCGCATTTTGGGTCGGGTTTGACTATTTCCCAATCTCGTCACCCAATTTCGAGGCAGGGGTGGGGTCACTTCCAAACACTTGAGATCAACCCACACATGTTAAGGGAAAGATATAATCATCCTACTTTATATTTTCCGTCCCTTAAATGCGATTTATTGAGCTCATGATTTGCCCTATTATTATACTTCCATGGTGTAACCAAGGAAGTATATTGTTTTTCTACTGAGGTCGTTTTCCGTTTATTTCGAAATACTCAGAAACTGATTGCAGTAGGAACGCGAAATCTCTAGTGAATGTAGGCATCGAAGGTTTACTAGATATAATGGTATCCGGATTTCCGCTCAATGTTTCTTGGCGGAGTTATGGCCCTTTTGCGATTATTTTTCATTGTTATTATTATTATTATACTTGACACTTTTGTAATCACTATTACTCGAAAAGTATAAGAAGTAGGACACTAAAACTTGGTAAGTAGGTTGGGGTACATGAGTTCTATGCCTATGGCCCATAACGATTTTGTCCGCGCTTTCATCGATGAGTTATCTCCCTTTATTTGAAAAAATGTCATTTTATTATCTCGGAAATTATAAGAAGCAGAACATCGAAAATTAGACCGTATGCACATCTCGATATGCACTACTGCCCACGGGCATAAAAACTTGTGTCCGCGCTTTCCCTGAAGAGTTACCGCCCATAGTTGGCAAACCTCTATTTTATTGTACTCTGTTGTCCTCCCGTATCATTCCAGATAACTGTATTTGGTTTTTGTAGTCGCGTTGACCGTTGTCAGCTTAGTCCGAAGAAGAAAATTTGACAGGGTTGGCCATATATTTTTACACTGGGGTGGGGGCAAAATTTTCGCAATTTTTTTTATTATTAGACATTCATCTATTTAAGTATGTAGATTCCCTGAACGAAAACAAACCCATACCGGAAAGGATTTTTGTAATCCGAGAAGAAATGCAAGAGTTACGGGCCCTCAAAGTTTGCAATTTGGTCCCATGTGCTTGTGCGCACATCTCCTCCGAAGATGTAGAACTTTGGATGTCATCTGATACGCCAATGCGTGCGGTCTGAAGAGAGCACGCGATGGGCCAACTTTTGCCAGTGTCGGTTCAGTGTTGTGGGTCAGGGGAGGGGTGGTCCGGGGTACCAATTTTTTATTCTTCTCCGAATCGGATGAAACTTGGAATATAACATCCATACCGCCAACCGATCTAGAAACTGAAAGAATTTCGAAAATCCATTGAAAAATGACAGAGTTGTGGGCCTTCAAACAATGCAAATATGGCCCCATATGCTTGTGATCACATCTCCTCCGAAGATGTCAAACTTTGGATGTCATCTGATACGCCAATGCGTGCGGTCTGAAGAGAGCACGCGATAAGCCAAATTTTGCCAGTGTCGGTTCAGTGTTGTGGGTCAGGGGAGGGGTGGTCCGGGGTACCAAAATTTATTTCGTCTCCGAATCATATGAAACTTGATATATAACATCTACCATACACGTTGATCATAAAACTGAAAACAGATTGTAAATCCGTTAAAAAATGGCGGAGATTTGGGCCCTCAAACTTTGAATGTGGGCCCATATTCATTCCAATAAACAAAATGTTATTCGTCTCTGAATCAGACAAAATTTATAACAAATAATCAATGTAACTAGCTGATCACAATACTCAAAACAATTTCAAATCAATTGGAAAATAACGGAGTTACGGGCTCTCAAAAATCGCATTTTGGGTCGGGTTTGACTATTTCCCAATCTCGTCACCCAATTTCGAGGCAGGGGTGGGGTCACTTCCAAACACTTGAGATCAACCCACACATGTTAAGGGAAAGATATAATCATCCTACTTTATATTTTCCGTCCCTTAAATGCGATTTATTGAGCTCATGATTTGCCCTATTATTATACTTCCATGGTGTAACCAAGGAAGTATATTGTTTTTCTACTGAGGTCGTTTTCCGTTTATTTCGAAATACTCAGAAACTGATTGCAGTAGGAACGCGAAATCTCTAGTGAATGTAGGCATCGAAGGTTTACTAGATATAATGGTATCCGGATTTCCGCTCAATGTTTCTTGGCGGAGTTATGGCCCTTTTGCGATTATTTTTCATTGTTATTATTATTATTATACTTGACACTTTTGTAATCACTATTACTCGAAAAGTATAAGAAGTAGGACACTAAAACTTGGTAAGTAGGTTGGGGTACATGAGTTCTATGCCTATGGCCCATAACGATTTTGTCCGCGCTTTCATCGATGAGTTATCTCCCTTTATTTGAAAAAATGTCATTTTATTATCTCGGAAATTATAAGAAGCAGAACATCGAAAATTAGACCGTATGCACATCTCGATATGCACTACTGCCCACGGGCATAAAAACTTGTGTCCGCGCTTTCCCTGAAGAGTTACCGCCCATAGTTGGCAAACCTCTATTTTATTGTACTCTGTTGTCCTCCCGTATCATTCCAGATAACTGTATTTGGTTTTTGTAGTCGCGTTGACCGTTGTCAGCTTAGTCCGAAGAAGAAAATTTGACAGGGTTGGCCATATATTTTTACACTGGGGTGGGGGCAAAATTTTCGCAATTTTTTTTATTATTAGACATTCATCTATTTAAGTATGTAGATTCCCTGAACGAAAACAAACCCATACCGGAAAGGATTTTTGTAATCCGAGAAGAAATGCAAGAGTTACGGGCCCTCAAAGTTTGCAATTTGGTCCCATGTGCTTGTGCGCACATCTCCTCCGAAGATGTAGAACTTTGGATGTCATCTGATACGCCAATGCGTGCGGTCTGAAGAGAGCACGCGATGGGCCAACTTTTGCCAGTGTCGGTTCAGTTTTGTGGGTCAGGGGAGGGGTGGTCCGGGGTACCAATTTTTTATTCTTCTCCGAATCGGATGAAACTTGGAATATAACATCCATACCGCCAACCGATCTAGAAACTGAAAGAATTTCGAAAATCCATTGAAAAATGACAGAGTTGTGGGCCTTCAAACAATGCAAATATGGCCCCATATGCTTGTGATCACATCTCCTCCGAAGATGTCAAACTTTGGATGTCATCTGATACGCCAATGCGTGCGGTCTGAAGAGAGCACGCGATGAGCCAAATTTTGCCAGTGTCGGTTCAGTGTTGTGGGTCAGGGGAGGGGTGGTCCGGGGTACCAAAATTTATTTCGTCTCCGAATCATATGAAACTTGATATATAACATCTACCATACACGTTGATCATAAAACTGAAAACAGATTGTAAATCCGTTAAAAAATGGCGGAGATTTGGGCCCTCAAACTTTGAATGTGGGCCCATATTCATTCCAATAAACAAAATGTTATTCGTCTCTGAATCAGACAAAATTTATAACAAATAATCAATGTAACTAGCTGATCACAATACTCAAAACAATTTCAAATCAATTGGAAAATAACGGAGTTACGGGCTCTCAAAAATCGCATTTTGGGTCGGGTTTGACTATTTCCCAATCTCGTCACCCAATTTCGAGGCAGGGGTGGGGTCACTTCCAAACACTTGAGATCAACCCACACATGTTAAGGGAAAGATATAATCATCCTACTTTATATTTTCCGTCCCTTAAATGCGATTTATTGAGCTCATGATTTGCCCTATTATTATACTTCCATGGTGTAACCAAGGAAGTATATTGTTTTTCTACTGAGGTCGTTTTCCGTTTATTTCGAAATACTCAGAAACTGATTGCAGTAGGAACGCGAAATCTCTAGTGAATGTAGGCATCGAAGGTTTACTAGATATAATGGTATCCGGATTTCCGCTCAATGTTTCTTGGCGGAGTTATGGCCCTTTTGCGATTATTTTTCATTGTTATTATTATTATTATACTTGACACTTTTGTAATCACTATTACTCGAAAAGTATAAGAAGTAGGACACTAAAACTTGGTAAGTAGGTTGGGGTATATGAGTTCTATGCCTATGGCCCATAACGATTTTGTCCGCGCTTTCATCGATGAGTTATCTCCCTTTATTTGAAAAAATGTCATTTTATTATCTCGGAAATTATAAGAAGCAGAACATCGAAAATTAGACCGTATGCACATCTCGATATGCACTACTGCCCACGGGCATAAAAACTTGTGTCCGCGCTTTCCCTGAAGAGTTACCGCCCATAGTTGGCAAACCTCTATTTTATTGTACTCTGTTGTCCTCCCGTATCATTCCAGATAACTGTATTTGGTTTTTGTAGTCGCGTTGACCGTTGTCAGCTTAGTCCGAAGAAGAAAATTTGACAGGGTTGGCCATATATTTTTACACTGGGGTGGGGGCAAAATTTTCGCAATTTTTTTTATTATTAGACATTCATCTATTTAAGTATGTAGATTCCCTGAACGAAAACAAACCCATACCGGAAAGGATTTTTGTAATCCGAGAAGAAATGCAAGAGTTACGGGCCCTCAAAGTTTGCAATTTGGTCCCATGTGCTTGTGCGCACATCTCCTCCGAAGATGTAGAACTTTGGATGTCATCTGATACGCCAATGCGTGCGGTCTGAAGAGAGCACGCGATGGGCCAACTTTTGCCAGTGTCGGTTCAGTGTTGTGGGTCAGGGGAGGGGTGGTCCGGGGTACCAATTTTTTATTCTTCTCCGAATCGGATGAAACTTGGAATATAACATCCATACCGCCAACCGATCTAGAAACTGAAAGAATTTCGAAAATCCATTGAAAAATGACAGAGTTGTGGGCCTTCAAACAATGCAAATATGGCCCCATATGCTTGTGATCACATCTCCTCCGAAGATGTCAAACTTTGGATGTCATCTGATACGCCAATGCGTGCGGTCTGAAGAGAGCACGCGATGAGCCAAATTTTGCCAGTGTCGGTTCAGTGTTGTGGGTCAGGGGAGGGGTGGTCCGGGGTACCAAAATTTATTTCGTCTCCGAATCATATGAAACTTGATATATAACATCTACCATACACGTTGATCATAAAACTGAAAACAGATTGTAAATCCGTTAAAAAATGGCGGAGATTTGGGCCCTCAAACTTTGAATGTGGGCCCATATTCATTCCAATAAACAAAATGTTATTCGTCTCTGAATCAGACAAAATTTATAACAAATAATCAATGTAACTAGCTGATCACAATACTCAAAACAATTTCAAATCAATTGGAAAATAACGGAGTTACGGGCTCTCAAAAATCGCATTTTGGGTCGGGTTTGACTATTTCCCAATCTCGTCACCCAATTTCGAGGCAGGGGTGGGGTCACTTCCAAACACTTGAGATCAACCCACACATGTTAAGGGAAAGATATAATCATCCTACTTTATATTTTCCGTCCCTTAAATGCGATTTATTGAGCTCATGATTTGCCCTATTATTATACTTCCATGGTGTAACCAAGGAAGTATATTGTTTTTCTACTGAGGTCGTTTTCCGTTTATTTCGAAATACTCAGAAACTGATTGAAGTAGGAACGCGAAATCTCTAGTGAATGTAGGCATCGAAGGTTTACTAGATATAATGGTATCCGGATTTCCGCTCAATGTTTCTTGGCGGAGTTATGGCCCTTTTGCGATTATTTTTCATTGTTATTATTATTATTATACTTGACACTTTTGTAATCACTATTACTCGAAAAGTATAAGAAGTAGGACACTAAAACTTGGTAAGTAGGTTGGGGTACATGAGTTCTATGCCTATGGCCCATAACGATTTTGTCCGCGCTTTCATCGATGAGTTATCTCCCTTTATTTGAAAAAATGTCATTTTATTATCTCGGAAATTATAAGAAGCAGAACATCGAAAATTAGACCGTATGCACATCTCGATATGCACTACTGCCCACGGGCATAAAAACTTGTGTCCGCGCTTTCCCTGAAGAGTTACCGCCCATAGTTGGCAAACCTCTATTTTATTGTACTCTGTTGTCCTCCCGTATCATTCCAGATAACTGTATTTGGTTTTTGTAGTCGCGTTGACCGTTGTCAGCTTAGTCCGAAGAAGAAAATTTGACAGGGTTGGCCATATATTTTTACACTGGGGTGGGGGCAAAATTTTCGCAATTTTTTTTATTATTAGACATTCATCTATTTAAGTATGTAGATTCCCTGAACGAAAACAAACCCATACCGGAAAGGATTTTTGTAATCCGAGAAGAAATGCAAGAGTTACGGGCCCTCAAAGTTTGCAATTTGGTCCCATGTGCTTGTGCGCACATCTCCTCCGAAGATGTAGAACTTTGGATGTCATCTGATACGCCAATGCGTGCGGTCTGAAGAGAGCACGCGATGGGCCAACTTTTGCCAGTGTCGGTTCAGTGTTGTGGGTCAGGGGAGGGGTGGTCCGGGGTACCAATTTTTTATTCTTCTCCGAATCGGATGAAACTTGGAATATAACATCCATACCGCCAACCGATCTAGAAACTGAAAGAATTTCGAAAATCCATTGAAAAATGACAGAGTTGTGGGCCTTCAAACAATGCAAATATGGCCCCATATGCTTGTGATCACATCTCCTCCGAAGATGTCAAACTTTGGATGTCATCTGATACGCCAATGCGTGCGGTCTGAAGAGAGCACGCGATGAGCCAAATTTTGCCAGTGTCGGTTCAGTGTTGTGGGTCAGGGGAGGGGTGGTCCGGGGTACCAAAATTTATTTCGTCTCCGAATCATATGAAACTTGATATATAACATCTACCATACGCGTTGATCATAAAACTGAAAACAGATTGTAAATCCGTTAAAAAATGGCGGAGATTTGGGCCCTCAAACTTTGAATGTGGGCCCATATTCATTCCAATAAACAAAATGTTATTCGTCTCTGAATCAGACAAAATTTATAACAAATAATCAATGTAACTAGCTGATCACAATACTCAAAACAATTTCAAATCAATTGGAAAATAACGGAGTTACGGGCTCTCAAAAATCGCATTTTGGGTCGGGTTTGACTATTTCCCAATCTCGTCACCCAATTTCGAGGCAGGGGTGGGGTCACTTCCAAACACTTGAGATCAACCCACACATGTTAAGGGAAAGATATAATCATCCTACTTTATATTTTCCGTCCCTTAAATGCGATTTATTGAGCTCATGATTTGCCCTATTATTATACTTCCATGGTGTAACCAAGGAAGTATATTGTTTTTCTACTGAGGTCGTTTTCCGTTTATTTCGAAATACTCAGAAACTGATTGCAGTAGGAACGCGAAATCTCTAGTGAATGTAGGCATCGAAGGTTTACTAGATATAATGGTATCCGGATTTCCGCTCAATGTTTCTTGGCGGAGTTATGGCCCTTTTGCGATTATTTTTCATTGTTATTATTATTATTATACTTGACACTTTTGTAATCACTATTACTCGAAAAGTATAAGAAGTAGGACACTAAAACTTGGTAAGTAGGTTGGGGTACATGAGTTCTATGCCTATGGCCCATAACGATTTTGTCCGCGCTTTCATCGATGAGTTATCTCCCTTTATTTGAAAAAATGTCATTTTATTATCTCGGAAATTATAAGAAGCAGAACATCGAAAATTAGACCGTATGCACATCTCGATATGCACTACTGCCCACGGGCATAAAAACTTGTGTCCGCGCTTTCCCTGAAGAGTTACCGCCCATAGTTGGCAAACCTCTATTTTATTGTACTCTGTTGTCCTCCCGTATCATTCCAGATAACTGTATTTGGTTTTTGTAGTCGCGTTGACCGTTGTCAGCTTAGTCCGAAGAAGAAAATTTGACAGGGTTGGCCATATATTTTTACACTGGGGTGGGGGCAAAATTTTCGCAATTTTTTTTATTATTAGACATTCATCTATTTAAGTATGTAGATTCCCTGAACGAAAACAAACCCATACCGGAAAGGATTTTTGTAATCCGAGAAGAAATGCAAGAGTTACGGGCCCTCAAAGTTTGCAATTTGGTCCCATGTGCTTGTGCGCACATCTCCTCCGAAGATGTAGAACTTTGGATGTCATCTGATACGCCAATGCGTGCGGTCTGAAGAGAGCACGCGATGGGCCAACTTTTGCCAGTGTCGGTTCAGTGTTGTGGGTCAGGGGAGGGGTGGTCCGGGGTACCAATTTTTTATTCTTCTCCGAATCGGATGAAACTTGGAATATAACATCCATACCGCCAACCGATCTAGAAACTGAAAGAATTTCGAAAATCCATTGAAAAATGACAGAGTTGTGGGCCTTCAAACAATGCAAATATGGCCCCATATGCTTGTGATCACATCTCCTCCGAAGATGTCAAACTTTGGATGTCATCTGATACGCCAATGCGTGCGGTCTGAAGAGAGCACGCGATGAGCCAAATTTTGCCAGTGTCGGTTCAGTGTTGTGGGTCAGGGGAGGGGTGGTCCGGGGTACCAAAATTTATTTCGTCTCCGAATCATATGAAACTTGATATATAACATCTACCATACACGTTGATCATAAAACTGAAAACAGATTGTAAATCCGTTAAAAAATGGCGGAGATTTGGGCCCTCAAACTTTGAATGTGGGCCCATATTCATTCCAATAAACAAAATGTTATTCGTCTCTGAATCAGACAAAATTTATAACAAATAATCAATGTAACTAGCTGATCACAATACTCAAAACAATTTCAAATCAATTGGAAAATAACGGAGTTACGGGCTCTCAAAAATCGCATTTTGGGTCGGGTTTGACTATTTCCCAATCTCGTCACCCAATTTCGAGGCAGGGGTGGGGTCACTTCCAAACACTTGAGATCAACCCACACATGTTAAGGGAAAGATATAATCATCCTACTTTATATTTTCCGTCCCTTAAATGCGATTTATTGAGCTCATGATTTGCCCTATTATTATACTTCCATGGTGTAACCAAGGAAGTATATTGTTTTTCTACTGAGGTCGTTTTCCGTTTATTTCGAAATACTCAGAAACTGATTGCAGTAGGAACGCGAAATCTCTAGTGAATGTAGGCATCGAAGGTTTACTAGATATAATGGTATCCGGATTTCCGCTCAATGTTTCTTGGCGGAGTTATGGCCCTTTTGCGATTATTTTTCATTGTTATTATTATTATTATACTTGACACTTTTGTAATCACTATTACTCGAAAAGTATAAGAAGTAGGACACTAAAACTTGGTAAGTAGGTTGGGGTACATGAGTTCTATGCCTATGGCCCATAACGATTTTGTCCGCGCTTTCATCGATGAGTTATCTCCCTTTATTTGAAAAAATGTCATTTTATTATCTCGGAAATTATAAGAAGCAGAACATCGAAAATTAGACCGTATGCACATCTCGATATGCACTACTGCCCACGGGCATAAAAACTTGTGTCCGCGCTTTCCCTGAAGAGTTACCGCCCATAGTTGGCAAACCTCTATTTTATTGTACTCTGTTGTCCTCCCGTATCATTCCAGATAACTGTATTTGGTTTTTGTAGTCGCGTTGACCGTTGTCAGCTTAGTCCGAAGAAGAAAATTTGACAGGGTTGGCCATATATTTTTACACTGGGGTGGGGGCAAAATTTTCGCAATTTTTTTTATTATTAGACATTCATCTATTTAAGTATGTAGATTCCCTGAACGAAAACAAACCCATACCGGAAAGGATTTTTGTAATCCGAGAAGAAATGCAAGAGTTACGGGCCCTCAAAGTTTGCAATTTGGTCCCATGTGCTTGTGCGCACATCTCCTCCGAAGATGTAGAACTTTGGATGTCATCTGATACGCCAATGCGTGCGGTCTGAAGAGAGCACGCGATGGGCCAACTTTTGCCAGTGTCGGTTCAGTGTTGTGGGTCAGGGGAGGGGTGGTCCGGGGTACCAATTTTTTATTCTTCTCCGAATCGGATGAAACTTGGAATATAACATCCATACCGCCAACCGATCTAGAAACTGAAAGAATTTCGAAAATCCATTGAAAAATGACAGAGTTGTGGGCCTTCAAACAATGCAAATATGGCCCCATATGCTTGTGATCACATCTCCTCCGAAGATGTCAAACTTTGAATGTCATCTGATACGCCAATGCGTGCGGTCTGAAGAGAGCACGCGATGAGCCAAATTTTGCCAGTGTCGGTTCAGTGTTGTGGGTCAGGGGAGGGGTGGTCCGGGGTACCAAAATTTATTTCGTCTCCGAATCATATGAAACTTGATATATAACATCTACCATACACGTTGATCATAAAACTGAAAACAGATTGTAAATCCGTTAAAAAATGGCGGAGATTTGGGCCCTCAAACTTTGAATGTGGGCCCATATTCATTCCAATAAACAAAATGTTATTCGTCTCTGAATCAGACAAAATTTATAACAAATAATCAATGTAACTAGCTGATCACAATACTCAAAACAATTTCAAATCAATTGGAAAATAACGGAGTTACGGGCTCTCAAAAATCGCATTTTGGGTCGGGTTTGACTATTTCCCAATCTCGTCACCCAATTTCGAGGCAGGGGTGGGGTCACTTCCAAACACTTGAGATCAACCCACACATGTTAAGGGAAAGATATAATCATCCTACTTTATATTTTCCGTCCCTTAAATGCGATTTATTGAGCTCATGATTTGCCCTATTATTATACTTCCATGGTGTAACCAAGGAAGTATATTGTTTTTCTACTGAGGTCGTTTTCCGTTTATTTCGAAATACTCAGAAACTGATTGCAGTAGGAACGCGAAATCTCTAGTGAATGTAGGCATCGAAGGTTTACTAGATATAATGGTATCCGGATTTCCGCTCAATGTTTCTTGGCGGAGTTATGGCCCTTTTGCGATTATTTTTCATTGTTATTATTATTATTATACTTGACACTTTTGTAATCACTATTACTCGAAAAGTATAAGAAGTAGGACACTAAAACTTGGTAAGTAGGTTGGGGTACATGAGTTCTATGCCTATGGCCCATAACGATTTTGTCCGCGCTTTCATCGATGAGTTATCTCCCTTTATTTGAAAAAATGTCATTTTATTATCTCGGAAATTATAAGAAGCAGAACATCGAAAATTAGACCGTATGCACATCTCGATATGCACTACTGCCCACGGGCATAAAAACTTGTGTCCGCGCTTTCCCTGAAGAGTTACCGCCCATAGTTGGCAAACCTCTATTTTATTGTACTCTGTTGTCCTCCCGTATCATTCCAGATAACTGTATTTGGTTTTTGTAGTCGCGTTGACCGTTGTCAGCTTAGTCCGAAGAAGAAAATTTGACAGGGTTGGCCATATATTTTTACACTGGGGTGGGGGCAAAATTTTCGCAATTTTTTTTATTATTAGACATTCATCTATTTAAGTATGTAGATTCCCTGAACGAAAACAAACCCATACCGGAAAGGATTTTTGTAATCCGAGAAGAAATGCAAGAGTTACGGGCCCTCAAAGTTTGCAATTTGGTCCCATGTGCTTGTGCGCACATCTCCTCCGAAGATGTAGAACTTTGGATGTCATCTGATACGCCAATGCGTGCGGTCTGAAGAGAGCACGCGATGGGCCAACTTTTGCCAGTGTCGGTTCAGTGTTGTGGGTCAGGGGAGGGGTGGTCCGGGGTACCAATTTTTTATTCTTCTCCGAATCGGATGAAACTTGGAATATAACATCCATACCGCCAACCGATCTAGAAACTGAAAGAATTTCGAAAATCCATTGAAAAATGACAGAGTTGTGGGCCTTCAAACAATGCAAATATGGCCCCATATGCTTGTGATCACATCTCCTCCGAAGATGTCAAACTTTGGATGTCATCTGATACGCCAATGCGTGCGGTCTGAAGAGAGCACGCGATGAGCCAAATTTTGCCAGTGTCGGTTCAGTGTTGTGGGTCAGGGGAGGGGTGGTCCGGGGTACCAAAATTTATTTCGTCTCCGAATCATATGAAACTTGATATATAACATCTACCATACACGTTGATCATAAAACTGAAAACAGATTGTAAATCCGTTAAAAAATGGCGGAGATTTGGGCCCTCAAACTTTGAATGTGGGCCCATATTCATTCCAATAAACAAAATGTTATTCGTCTCTGAATCAGACAAAATTTATAACAAATAATCAATGTAACTAGCTGATCACAATACTCAAAACAATTTCAAATCAATTGGAAAATAACGGAGTTACGGGCTCTCAAAAATCGCATTTTGGGTCGGGTTTGACTATTTCCCAATCTCGTCACCCAATTTCGAGGCAGGGGTGGGGTCACTTCCAAACACTTGAGATCAACCCACACATGTTAAGGGAAAGATATAATCATCCTACTTTATATTTTCCGTCCCTTAAATGCGATTTATTGAGCTCATGATTTGCCCTATTATTATACTTCCATGGTGTAACCAAGGAAGTATATTGTTTTTCTACTGAGGTCGTTTTCCGTTTATTTCGAAATACTCAGAAACTGATTGCAGTAGGAACGCGAAATCTCTAGTGAATGTAGGCATCGAAGGTTTACTAGATATAATGGTATCCGGATTTCCGCTCAATGTTTCTTGGCGGAGTTATGGCCCTTTTGCGATTATTTTTCATTGTTATTATTATTATTATACTTGACACTTTTGTAATCACTATTACTCGAAAAGTATAAGAAGTAGGACACTAAAACTTGGTAAGTAGGTTGGGGTACATGAGTTCTATGCCTATGGCCCATAACGATTTTGTCCGCGCTTTCATCGATGAGTTATCTCCCTTTATTTGAAAAAATGTCATTTTATTATCTCGGAAATTATAAGAAGCAGAACATCGAAAATTAGACCGTATGCACATCTCGATATGCACTACTGCCCACGGGCATAAAAACTTGTGTCCGCGCTTTCCCTGAAGAGTTACCGCCCATAGTTGGCAAACCTCTATTTTATTGTACTCTGTTGTCCTCCCGTATCATTCCAGATAACTGTATTTGGTTTTTGTAGTCGCGTTGACCGTTGTCAGCTTAGTCCGAAGAAGAAAATTTGACAGGGTTGGCCATATATTTTTACACTGGGGTGGGGGCAAAATTTTCGCAATTTTTTTTATTATTAGACATTCATCTATTTAAGTATGTAGATTCCCTGAACGAAAACAAACCCATACCGGAAAGGATTTTTGTAATCCGAGAAGAAATGCAAGAGTTACGGGCCCTCAAAGTTTGCAATTTGGTCCCATGTGCTTGTGCGCACATCTCCTCCGAAGATGTAGAACTTTGGATGTCATCTGATACGCCAATGCGTGCGGTCTGAAGAGAGCACGCGATGGGCCAACTTTTGCCAGTGTCGGTTCAGTGTTGTGGGTCAGGGGAGGGGTGGTCCGGGGTACCAATTTTTTATTCTTCTCCGAATCGGATGAAACTTGGAATATAACATCCATACCGCCAACCGATCTAGAAACTGAAAGAATTTCGAAAATCCATTGAAAAATGACAGAGTTGTGGGCCTTCAAACAATGCAAATATGGCCCCATATGCTTGTGATCACATCTCCTCCGAAGATGTCAAACTTTGGATGTCATCTGATACGCCAATGCGTGCGGTCTGAAGAGAGCACGCGATGAGCCAAATTTTGCCAGTGTCGGTTCAGTGTTGTGGGTCAGGGGAGGGGTGGTCCGGGGTACCAAAATTTATTTCGTCTCCGAATCATATGAAACTTGATATATAACATCTACCATACACGTTGATCATAAAACTGAAAACAGATTGTAAATCCGTTAAAAAATGGCGGAGATTTGGGCCCTCAAACTTTGAATGTGGGCCCATATTCATTCCAATAAACAAAATGTTATTCGTCTCTGAATCAGACAAAATTTATAACAAATAATCAATGTAACTAGCTGATCACAATACTCAAAACAATTTCAAATCAATTGGAAAATAACGGAGTTACGGGCTCTCAAAAATCGCATTTTGGGTCGGGTTTGACTATTTCCCAATCTCGTCACCCAATTTCGAGGCAGGGGTGGGGTCACTTCCAAACACTTGAGATCAACCCACACATGTTAAGGGAAAGATATAATCATCCTACTTTATATTTTCCGTCCCTTAAATGCGATTTATTGAGCTCATGATTTGCCCTATTATTATACTTCCATGGTGTAACCAAGGAAGTATATTGTTTTTCTACTGAGGTCGTTTTCCGTTTATTTCGAAATACTCAGAAACTGATTGCAGTAGGAACGCGAAATCTCTAGTGAATGTAGGCATCGAAGGTTTACTAGATATAATGGTATCCGGATTTCCGCTCAATGTTTCTTGGCGGAGTTATGGCCCTTTTGCGATTATTTTTCATTGTTATTATTATTATTATACTTGACACTTTTGTAATCACTATTACTCGAAAAGTATAAGAAGTAGGACACTAAAACTTGGTAAGTAGGTTGGGGTACATGAGTTCTATGCCTATGGCCCATAACGATTTTGTCCGCGCTTTCATCGATGAGTTATCTCCCTTTATTTGAAAAAATGTCATTTTATTATCTCGGAAATTATAAGAAGCAGAACATCGAAAATTAGACCGTATGCACATCTCGATATGCACTACTGCCCACGGGCATAAAAACTTGTGTCCGCGCTTTCCCTGAAGAGTTACCGCCCATAGTTGGCAAACCTCTATTTTATTGTACTCTGTTGTCCTCCCGTATCATTCCAGATAACTGTATTTGGTTTTTGTAGTCGCGTTGACCGTTGTCAGCTTAGTCCGAAGAAGAAAATTTGACAGGGTTGGCCATATATTTTTACACTGGGGTGGGGGCAAAATTTTCGCAATTTTTTTTATTATTAGACATTCATCTATTTAAGTATGTAGATTCCCTGAACGAAAACAAACCCATACCGGAAAGGATTTTTGTAATCCGAGAAGAAATGCAAGAGTTACGGGCCCTCAAAGTTTGCAATTTGGTCCCATGTGCTTGTGCGCACATCTCCTCCGAAGATGTAGAACTTTGGATGTCATCTGATACGCCAATGCGTGCGGTCTGAAGAGAGCACGCGATGGGCCAACTTTTGCCAGTGTCGGTTCAGTGTTGTGGGTCAGGGGAGGGGTGGTCCGGGGTACCAATTTTTTATTCTTCTCCGAATCGGATGAAACTTGGAATATAACATCCATACCGCCAACCGATCTAGAAACTGAAAGAATTTCGAAAATCCATTGAAAAATGACAGAGTTGTGGGCCTTCAAACAATGCAAATATGGCCCCATATGCTTGTGATCACATCTCCTCCGAAGATGTCAAACTTTGGATGTCATCTGATACGCCAATGCGTGCGGTCTGAAGAGAGCACGCGATGAGCCAAATTTTGCCAGTGTCGGTTCAGTGTTGTGGGTCAGGGGAGGGGTGGTCCGGGGTACCAAAATTTATTTCGTCTCCGAATCATATGAAACTTGATATATAACATCTACCATACACGTTGATCATAAAACTGAAAACAGATTGTAAATCCGTTAAAAAATGGCGGAGATTTGGGCCCTCAAACTTTGAATGTGGGCCCATATTCATTCCAATAAACAAAATGTTATTCGTCTCTGAATCAGACAAAATTTATAACAAATAATCAATGTAACTAGCTGATCACAATACTCAAAACAATTTCAAATCAATTGGAAAATAACGGAGTTACGGGCTCTCAAAAATCGCATTTTGGGTCGGGTTTGACTATTTCCCAATCTCGTCACCCAATTTCGAGGCAGGGGTGGGGTCACTTCCAAACACTTGAGATCAACCCACACATGTTAAGGGAAAGATATAATCATCCTACTTTATATTTTCCGTCCCTTAAATGCGATTTATTGAGCTCATGATTTGCCCTATTATTATACTTCCATGGTGTAACCAAGGAAGTATATTGTTTTTCTACTGAGGTCGTTTTCCGTTTATTTCGAAATACTCAGAAACTGATTGCAGTAGGAACGCGAAATCTCTAGTGAATGTAGGCATCGAAGGTTTACTAGATATAATGGTATCCGGATTTCCGCTCAATGTTTCTTGGCGGAGTTATGGCCCTTTTGCGATTATTTTTCATTGTTATTATTATTATTATACTTGACACTTTTGTAATCACTATTACTCGAAAAGTATAAGAAGTAGGACACTAAAACTTGGTAAGTAGGTTGGGGTACATGAGTTCTATGCCTATGGCCCATAACGATTTTGTCCGCGCTTTCATCGATGAGTTATCTCCCTTTATTTGAAAAAATGTCATTTTATTATCTCGGAAATTATAAGAAGCAGAACATCGAAAATTAGACCGTATGCACATCTCGATATGCACTACTGCCCACGGGCATAAAAACTTGTGTCCGCGCTTTCCCTGAAGAGTTACCGCCCATAGTTGGCAAACCTCTATTTTATTGTACTCTGTTGTCCTCCCGTATCATTCCAGATAACTGTATTTGGTTTTTGTAGTCGCGTTGACCGTTGTCAGCTTAGTCCGAAGAAGAAAATTTGACAGGGTTGGCCATATATTTTTACACTGGGGTGGGGGCAAAATTTTCGCAATTTTTTTTATTATTAGACATTCATCTATTTAAGTATGTAGATTCCCTGAACGAAAACAAACCCATACCGGAAAGGATTTTTGTAATCCGAGAAGAAATGCAAGAGTTACGGGCCCTCAAAGTTTGCAATTTGGTCCCATGTGCTTGTGCGCACATCTCCTCCGAAGATGTAGAACTTTGGATGTCATCTGATACGCCAATGCGTGCGGTCTGAAGAGAGCACGCGATGGGCCAACTTTTGCCAGTGTCGGTTCAGTGTTGTGGGTCAGGGGAGGGGTGGTCCGGGGTACCAATTTTTTATTCTTCTCCGAATCGGATGAAACTTGGAATATAACATCCATACCGCCAACCGATCTAGAAACTGAAAGAATTTCGAAAATCCATTGAAAAATGACAGAGTTGTGGGCCTTCAAACAATGCAAATATGGCCCCATATGCTTGTGATCACATCTCCTCCGAAGATGTCAAACTTTGGATGTCATCTGATACGCCAATGCGTGCGGTCTGAAGAGAGCACGCGATGAGCCAAATTTTGCCAGTGTCGGTTCAGTGTTGTGGGTCAGGGGAGGGGTGGTCCGGGGTACCAAAATTTATTTCGTCTCCGAATCATATGAAACTTGATATATAACATCTACCATACACGTTGATCATAAAACTGAAAACAGATTGTAAATCCGTTAAAAAATGGCGGAGATTTGGGCCCTCAAACTTTGAATGTGGGCCCATATTCATTCCAATAAACAAAATGTTATTCGTCTCTGAATCAGACAAAATTTATAACAAATAATCAATGTAACTAGCTGATCACAATACTCAAAACAATTTCAAATCAATTGGAAAATAACGGAGTTACGGGCTCTCAAAAATCGCATTTTGGGTCGGGTTTGACTATTTCCCAATCTCGTCACCCAATTTCGAGGCAGGGGTGGGGTCACTTCCAAACACTTGAGATCAACCCACACATGTTAAGGGAAAGATATAATCATCCTACTTTATATTTTCCGTCCCTTAAATGCGATTTATTGAGCTCATGATTTGCCCTATTATTATACTTCCATGGTGTAACCAAGGAAGTATATTGTTTTTCTACTGAGGTCGTTTTCCGTTTATTTCGAAATACTCAGAAACTGATTGCAGTAGGAACGCGAAATCTCTAGTGAATGTAGGCATCGAAGGTTTACTAGATATAATGGTATCCGGATTTCCGCTCAATGTTTCTTGGCGGAGTTATGGCCCTTTTGCGATTATTTTTCATTGTTATTATTATTATTATACTTGACACTTTTGTAATCACTATTACTCGAAAAGTATAAGAAGTAGGACACTAAAACTTGGTAAGTAGGTTGGGGTACATGAGTTCTATGCCTATGGCCCATAACGATTTTGTCCGCGCTTTCATCGATGAGTTATCTCCCTTTATTTGAAAAAATGTCATTTTATTATCTCGGAAATTATAAGAAGCAGAACATCGAAAATTAGACCGTATGCACATCTCGATATGCACTACTGCCCACGGGCATAAAAACTTGTGTCCGCGCTTTCCCTGAAGAGTTACCGCCCATAGTTGGCAAACCTCTATTTTATTGTACTCTGTTGTCCTCCCGTATCATTCCAGATAACTGTATTTGGTTTTTGTAGTCGCGTTGACCGTTGTCAGCTTAGTCCGAAGAAGAAAATTTGACAGGGTTGGCCATATATTTTTACACTGGGGTGGGGGCAAAATTTTCGCAATTTTTTTTATTATTAGACATTCATCTATTTAAGTATGTAGATTCCCTGAACGAAAACAAACCCATACCGGAAAGGATTTTTGTAATCCGAGAAGAAATGCAAGAGTTACGGGCCCTCAAAGTTTGCAATTTGGTCCCATGTGCTTGTGCGCACATCTCCTCCGAAGATGTAGAACTTTGGATGTCATCTGATACGCCAATGCGTGCGGTCTGAAGAGAGCACGCGATGGGCCAACTTTTGCCAGTGTCGGTTCAGTGTTGTGGGTCAGGGGAGGGGTGGTCCGGGGTACCAATTTTTTATTCTTCTCCGAATCGGATGAAACTTGGAATATAACATCCATACCGCCAACCGATCTAGAAACTGAAAGAATTTCGAAAATCCATTGAAAAATGACAGAGTTGTGGGCCTTCAAACAATGCAAATATGGCCCCATATGCTTGTGATCACATCTCCTCCGAAGATGTCAAACTTTGGATGTCATCTGATACGCCAATGCGTGCGGTCTGAAGAGAGCACGCGATGAGCCAAATTTTGCCAGTGTCGGTTCAGTGTTGTGGGTCAGGGGAGGGGTGGTCCGGGGTACCAAAATTTATTTCGTCTCCGAATCATATGAAACTTGATATATAACATCTACCATACACGTTGATCATAAAACTGAAAACAGATTGTAAATCCGTTAAAAAATGGCGGAGATTTGGGCCCTCAAACTTTGAATGTGGGCCCATATTCATTCCAATAAACAAAATGTTATTCGTCTCTGAATCAGACAAAATTTATAACAAATAATCAATGTAACTAGCTGATCACAATACTCAAAACAATTTCAAATCAATTGGAAAATAACGGAGTTACGGGCTCTCAAAAATCGCATTTTGGGTCGGGTTTGACTATTTCCCAATCTCGTCACCCAATTTCGAGGCAGGGGTGGGGTCACTTCCAAACACTTGAGATCAACCCACACATGTTAAGGGAAAGATATAATCATCCTACTTTATATTTTCCGTCCCTTAAATGCGATTTATTGAGCTCATGATTTGCCCTATTATTATACTTCCATGGTGTAACCAAGGAAGTATATTGTTTTTCTACTGAGGTCGTTTTCCGTTTATTTCGAAATACTCAGAAACTGATTGCAGTAGGAACGCGAAATCTCTAGTGAATGTAGGCATCGAAGGTTTACTAGATATAATGGTATCCGGATTTCCGCTCAATGTTTCTTGGCGGAGTTATGGCCCTTTTGCGATTATTTTTCATTGTTATTATTATTATTATACTTGACACTTTTGTAATCACTATTACTCGAAAAGTATAAGAAGTAGGACACTAAAACTTGGTAAGTAGGTTGGGGTACATGAGTTCTATGCCTATGGCCCATAACGATTTTGTCCGCGCTTTCATCGATGAGTTATCTCCCTTTATTTGAAAAAATGTCATTTTATTATCTCGGAAATTATAAGAAGCAGAACATCGAAAATTAGACCGTATGCACATCTCGATATGCACTACTGCCCACGGGCATAAAAACTTGTGTCCGCGCTTTCCCTGAAGAGTTACCGCCCATAGTTGGCAAACCTCTATTTTATTGTACTCTGTTGTCCTCCCGTATCATTCCAGATAACTGTATTTGGTTTTTGTAGTCGCGTTGACCGTTGTCAGCTTAGTCCGAAGAAGAAAATTTGACAGGGTTGGCCATATATTTTTACACTGGGGTGGGGGCAAAATTTTCGCAATTTTTTTTATTATTAGACATTCATCTATTTAAGTATGTAGATTCCCTGAACGAAAACAAACCCATACCGGAAAGGATTTTTGTAATCCGAGAAGAAATGCAAGAGTTACGGGCCCTCAAAGTTTGCAATTTGGTCCCATGTGCTTGTGCGCACATCTCCTCCGAAGATGTAGAACTTTGGATGTCATCTGATACGCCAATGCGTGCGGTCTGAAGAGAGCACGCGATGGGCCAACTTTTGCCAGTGTCGGTTCAGTGTTGTGGGTCAGGGGAGGGGTGGTCCGGGGTACCAATTTTTTATTCTTCTCCGAATCGGATGAAACTTGGAATATAACATCCATACCGCCAACCGATCTAGAAACTGAAAGAATTTCGAAAATCCATTGAAAAATGACAGAGTTGTGGGCCTTCAAACAATGCAAATATGGCCCCATATGCTTGTGATCACATCTCCTCCGAAGATGTCAAACTTTGGATGTCATCTGATACGCCAATGCGTGCGGTCTGAAGAGAGCACGCGATGAGCCAAATTTTGCCAGTGTCGGTTCAGTGTTGTGGGTCAGGGGAGGGGTGGTCCGGGGTACCAAAATTTATTTCGTCTCCGAATCATATGAAACTTGATATATAACATCTACCATACACGTTGATCATAAAACTGAAAACAGATTGTAAATCCGTTAAAAAATGGCGGAGATTTGGGCCCTCAAACTTTGAATGTGGGCCCATATTCATTCCAATAAACAAAATGTTATTCGTCTCTGAATCAGACAAAATTTATAACAAATAATCAATGTAACTAGCTGATCACAATACTCAAAACAATTTCAAATCAATTGGAAAATAACGGAGTTACGGGCTCTCAAAAATCGCATTTTGGGTCGGGTTTGACTATTTCCCAATCTCGTCACCCAATTTCGAGGCAGGGGTGGGGTCACTTCCAAACACTTGAGATCAACCCACACATGTTAAGGGAAAGATATAATCATCCTACTTTATATTTTCCGTCCCTTAAATGCGATTTATTGAGCTCATGATTTGCCCTATTATTATACTTCCATGGTGTAACCAAGGAAGTATATTGTTTTTCTACTGAGGTCGTTTTCCGTTTATTTCGAAATACTCAGAAACTGATTGCAGTAGGAACGCGAAATCTCTAGTGAATGTAGGCATCGAAGGTTTACTAGATATAATGGTATCCGGATTTCCGCTCAATGTTTCTTGGCGGAGTTATGGCCCTTTTGCGATTATTTTTCATTGTTATTATTATTATTATACTTGACACTTTTGTAATCACTATTACTCGAAAAGTATAAGAAGTAGGACACTAAAACTTGGTAAGTAGGTTGGGGTACATGAGTTCTATGCCTATGGCCCATAACGATTTTGTCCGCGCTTTCATCGATGAGTTATCTCCCTTTATTTGAAAAAATGTCATTTTATTATCTCGGAAATTATAAGAAGCAGAACATCGAAAATTAGACCGTATGCACATCTCGATATGCACTACTGCCCACGGGCATAAAAACTTGTGTCCGCGCTTTCCCTGAAGAGTTACCGCCCATAGTTGGCAAACCTCTATTTTATTGTACTCTGTTGTCCTCCCGTATCATTCCAGATAACTGTATTTGGTTTTTGTAGTCGCGTTGACCGTTGTCAGCTTAGTCCGAAGAAGAAAATTTGACAGGGTTGGCCATATATTTTTACACTGGGGTGGGGGCAAAATTTTCGCAATTTTTTTTATTATTAGACATTCATCTATTTAAGTATGTAGATTCCCTGAACGAAAACAAACCCATACCGGAAAGGATTTTTGTAATCCGAGAAGAAATGCAAGAGTTACGGGCCCTCAAAGTTTGCAATTTGGTCCCATGTGCTTGTGCGCACATCTCCTCCGAAGATGTAGAACTTTGGATGTCATCTGATACGCCAATGCGTGCGGTCTGAAGAGAGCACGCGATGGGCCAACTTTTGCCAGTGTCGGTTCAGTGTTGTGGGTCAGGGGAGGGGTGGTCCGGGGTACCAATTTTTTATTCTTCTCCGAATCGGATGAAACTTGGAATATAACATCCATACCGCCAACCGATCTAGAAACTGAAAGAATTTCGAAAATCCATTGAAAAATGACAGAGTTGTGGGCCTTCAAACAATGCAAATATGGCCCCATATGCTTGTGATCACATCTCCTCCGAAGATGTCAAACTTTGGATGTCATCTGATACGCCAATGCGTGCGGTCTGAAGAGAGCACGCGATGAGCCAAATTTTGCCAGTGTCGGTTCAGTGTTGTGGGTCAGGGGAGGGGTGGTCCGGGGTACCAAAATTTATTTCGTCTCCGAATCATATGAAACTTGATATATAACATCTACCATACACGTTGATCATAAAACTGAAAACAGATTGTAAATCCGTTAAAAAATGGCGGAGATTTGGGCCCTCAAACTTTGAATGTGGGCCCATATTCATTCCAATAAACAAAATGTTATTCGTCTCTGAATCAGACAAAATTTATAACAAATAATCAATGTAACTAGCTGATCACAATACTCAAAACAATTTCAAATCAATTGGAAAATAACGGAGTTACGGGCTCTCAAAAATCGCATTTTGGGTCGGGTTTGACTATTTCCCAATCTCGTCACCCAATTTCGAGGCAGGGGTGGGGTCACTTCCAAACACTTGAGATCAACCCACACATGTTAAGGGAAAGATATAATCATCCTACTTTATATTTTCCGTCCCTTAAATGCGATTTATTGAGCTCATGATTTGCCCTATTATTATACTTCCATGGTGTAACCAAGGAAGTATATTGTTTTTCTACTGAGGTCGTTTTCCGTTTATTTCGAAATACTCAGAAACTGATTGCAGTAGGAACGCGAAATCTCTAGTGAATGTAGGCATCGAAGGTTTACTAGATATAATGGTATCCGGATTTCCGCTCAATGTTTCTTGGCGGAGTTATGGCCCTTTTGCGATTATTTTTCATTGTTATTATTATTATTATACTTGACACTTTTGTAATCACTATTACTCGAAAAGTATAAGAAGTAGGACACTAAAACTTGGTAAGTAGGTTGGGGTACATGAGTTCTATGCCTATGGCCCATAACGATTTTGTCCGCGCTTTCATCGATGAGTTATCTCCCTTTATTTGAAAAAATGTCATTTTATTATCTCGGAAATTATAAGAAGCAGAACATCGAAAATTAGACCGTATGCACATCTCGATATGCACTACTGCCCACGGGCATAAAAACTTGTGTCCGCGCTTTCCCTGAAGAGTTACCGCCCATAAATAGGCGCACACTATACACCAGTATGAATAAACCGAGGTTTTTTTTTTTTTTTTTTTTTTTTTTTTTTATAAGTACAGAGCTCTAAAAATTTTATTGCATATTCCGAATTGGACTAGAGATTAGGACACGAATATACCGCTTAAAAATGTTTTTAACCAGGACTTTCCGCGTTACGGTGTACGGAAATATTGCAACTATTTTCCCGCCAAATCCAAACCGGCTGATTAAAGAGCAAGATAATGTCGTAGCAAGTACGTTGACATACTTTATGTACGTGCCGGAAGTTTGACGGCTATACTATAAATGTAACATGCCCAATGGAGAATGCGTGTCAGGGTGGTTTGAGACTTTAGGAAAATTCCACGAAAATTGCAAAGGGGGGAAAATTCAAACATCGATATAATTTTTTTTGACGAGTACATCTGATGGCTAGTGTTCACGCGCATCTAGAGCACAATTTTCTAATTTTCAGATGGAACGGTTTACTCGTGACAACGCTATATATCATAAATATGTATACGTGTGTAGTCTATCACTAGCCGATTTTTAGCCCCAAATCCAAACGGGCTAATGTAGGAGCGACTTTCACGCAGGAGCATGTAAGCCGGTATAATGTAGGCACGCCTACAAAATTTGACCGCTCTACTATAAACACAACCTGCTCAAGGGAGTGTTTTTGTCGGTTGGGTTCAGATTTGGCAAATTCCACCGAAGATCAAATGGGAAAAATTACTCCGAAAATCAGATATTGAGATAAAAACTTTTCGACGAGTGGATGTGATAAGTAGTATCTAAACGCAAGATTAGTACGCTTTTTAAAGATTTAGATTTGACGGTTTAACGCTGGTAGTGTATAACGTTGTAACGGGTGATATATATTACTGAAAATCAAACCCTCTCTTCATGACGCAAATTCAAACGGACTTGTCAAGAAGCAAGGCAAATGCATGAACATGCTCACCGATATACTATATAGGTATGCCCGCTCTACTATAAAAGTAACCTATTGTCACGATTTGACCTGTCCAAAACACTCCCCGGACAAAAGTTTCCCTAGGTATCAAATTTCGTCGAAATCCGTTCGCTTTACTCGATTTTACCTTGAACTGACCATTTCGAAGGCCAATGTCAGGTCGGGGTCACGATTTGACCCACCCAAAAGACTCCCCGGACAAAAGTACTCCTAGGCACCAAATTTGGTTGAAATCCGTCTGTTTTACCAGATTTGACCTTGGATTGACATTTTTGAAGGTCAACGTCATGTCGCGGTCACGATTTGACCCGTCCAAAACACTCCCTGGACAAAAGTACCCATATTTATCAAATTTTGTCAAAATCCGTCCAGCAGTTTTCCCGGTCATAGCTAACAGACAACCAAACAGACAGAAGTCCCAAAATATATATAAAATTTAGAAATGTTAATGCAAGTGCACCATCAGATCATAAGACACCAATACGTTGTCGCATGAAGAGGAACACACATATACGCATAGCACTCACATGGGATGGGATGGTATACCATGGAAGTATATCTGATTCCATGGAATCTGACCTCTAGTTATTATTATTATTATACTGGACACTTTTGCAACCCTTATTACTCGAAAAGTACCAGGAGTAGCACACTAAAACTTGGTACGTATCTTGGGATCAAAGAGTTGTATGCCATCGTCGCATAACGAATATTGTCCGCGTTTTCCCCGAGGAGTTATCTCCCTTTATTTGAAAAAATGTCATTTTATTATCTCGGAAATTATAAGAAGCAGAGCATCGAAAATTAGACCGTATGCACATCTCGATATGCACTACTGCCCACGGGCATAAAAACTTGGGTCCGCCCTTTCCCTGAAGAGTTACCGCCCATAGTTGGCAAACCTCTATTTTATTGTACTCTGTTGTCCTCTCGTATCATTCCAGATAACTGTATTTGGTTTTTGTAGTCGTGTTGACCGTTGTCAGCTTAGTCCGAGGAAGAAAATTTGACAGGGTTGGACATATATTTTTACACTGGGGTGGGGGCAATATTTTCGCAATTTTTTTTTATTATTGACATTCATCTATTTAAGTATGTAGATTCCCTGAACGAAAACAAACCCATACCGGAAAGGATTTTTGTAATCCGAGAAGAAATGCAAGAGTTACGGGCCCTCAAAGTTTGCAAGTGTCGGTCCCATGTGCTTGTGACCCTATCTCCTCCGAAGATGTCGAACTTTGGATGTCGTCTGATATCCCAGTGCGTGCGGTCTGAAGAGAGCACGCGATGGGCCAAATTTTGCCAGTGTCGGTTCAGTGTTGTGGGTCAGGGGAGGGGTGGTCCGGGGTACCAATTTTGTATTCTTCTCCGAATCGGATGAAACTTGGAATATAACATCCATACCGCCAACCGATCTAGAAACTGAAAGAATTTCGAAAATCCATTGAAAAATGTCAGAGTTGTGGGCCTTCAAACAATGCAAATTTGGCCCCATATGCTTGTGATCACATCTCCTCCGAAGATGTCAAACTTTGGATGTCAACTGATACGCCAATGCGTGCGGTCTGAAGAGAGCACGCGATGAGCCAAATTTTGCCAGTGTCGGTTCAGTGTTGTGGGTCAGGGGAGGGGTGGTCCGGGGTACCAAAATTTATTTCGTCTCCGAATCATATGAAACTTGATATATAACATATACCATACACGTTGATCATAAAACTGAAAACAGATTGTAAATCCGTTAAAAAATGGCGGAGATTTGGGCCCTCAAACTTTGAATGTGGGCCCGTATTCTTTCCAATAAACAAAATGTTATTCGTCTCTGAATCAGACAAAATTTATAACAAATAATCAATGTAAGTAGCTGATCACAATACTCAAAACAATTTTTAAATCCATTGGAAAATAACGGAGTTACGGGCTCTCAAAATTCGCATTTTGGGCCGGGTTTGACTATTTCCCAATCCCGTCACCCAATTTCGAGGCAGGGGTGGGGTCACTCCCAAACACTTGAGATCAACCCACACATGTTAAGGGAAAGATATAATCATCCTAATTCATATTTTCCGTCCCTTAACTGCGATTTATTGAGCTCATGATTTGCCCTATTATTATACTTCCATGGTGTAACCAAGGAAGTATATTGTTTTTCTACTGCGGCCGTTTTCTGTTTAATTGGAAATACTCAGAAACTAATGGGAGGAGGACCGCGAAATCTCTAGCGAATGTAGGCATCTAAGGTCTACTAAAAATAATGCTATCCGGATGTTGGTCCAATATATTTTGACAGAGTTATGGCCCTTTTTCGATTATTTTTCATTATTATACTTCCATGGTGTAACCAAGGAAGTATATTGTTTTTCTACTGCGGCCGTTTTCTGTTTAATTGGAAATACTTAGAAACTAATGGGAGGAGGACCGCGAAATCTCTAGCGAATATAGGCATCTAAGGTCTACTAAAAATAATGGTATCCGGATGTTGGTCCAATATCTTTTGACAGAGTTATGGCCCTTTTTCGATAATTTTTCATTGTTATTATTATTATTCTTATACTGGACACTTTTGCAACCCTTATTACTCGAAAAGTACCAGGAGTAGCATATTAAAACTTGGCACGTATCTTGGGGTCAAAGAGTTGTATGCCATCGTCGCATAAAGAATATTGTCCGCGTTTTCCCCGAGGAGTTATCTCCCTTTATCTGAAAAAATGTCATTTTATTATCTCGGAAATTATAAGGAGCAGAGCATCGAAAATTGGACCGTATGCACACCTCGATATGCCCTACTGCCCACGGGCATCAAAACTTGTGTCCGCGCTTTCCCTGAGGAGTTACGGCCCATAGTTGGCAAACCTCTATTTGATTGTACTCTGTTGTCCTCTTGTATCATTCCAGATAACTGCATGTGGTTTTCATAGTCGTGTTGACAGTTGTCAGTTTAGTCAGAGAAGGAAAATTTGACAGGGTCGGACATATATTTTGACACTGGGGTGGGGGGCAAGATTTTCGCAAAATAAAATTTTTATTGACATTCGTCTATTTAAGTTTATGTATTTCCCGAACGAAAACAAACCCATACCGGAAAGGATTTTTGAAATCCGAGAAGAAATGCAAGAGTTACGGGCCCTCAAAGTTTGCAATTTGGGCCCATGTGCTTGTGTACACATCTCCTCCGAAGATATCGAACATAGGATGACATCTGATACGCCAACGTGTGCGGACGGAAGAGGGCACGCGGTGGGCCAAATTTTGCCAGTGTCTGTTCATTATTGTGGGTCTGGGGAGGGGTGGTCCGTGGTACCAATTTTTAATTCTTCTCCGAATCAGATGAAACTTGGAATATAACATCTGCAACATGAGCCGATCTAGAAATTGAAAGAATTTCGAAAATCCATCGAAAACTGACGGAATTGCGGGCCCTCAAACTTTGCGATTTTGGACCCATGTGCTTGTGTACACATCTCCTCCGAAGATATCGAACATAGGATGTCATCTGATACGAAAATACGTACGGACTGAAGAGGGCACGCGGTGGGTGTAATTTTTCCAGTGTCGGTTCAGTATTGTGGGTCAGGGGAGGGGTAGTCCGCGGTACCATTTTTTTATTCTTCTCCGAATCAGATGAAACTTGGAATGTAACATCTACCATATACGTTGATCACGATGCTGAAAACAGATCGTAAATCCTTGTGAAAATGGCGGAGATTTTGGCCATCCAATTTTGAATTTGGGCCCATATGCTTTCCAATAACCAAAGTGTTATTCGGGTCCGAATCAGATGAAACTTGTGTTATACAATCTATGTCAGCGGCAGATCGCAAAACTGGAAACAATTTTTAAATCCGTTGGAAACTAACGGAGTTACGGGCCCTCAAACTTCGCATTTTGTGCCAGGGTTGATGTTTTCCCAATCCCGTCACCCAATTTCGAGGCAGGGGTGGGGTCACGTCCAAACACTTGAGATCAACCTACACATGTTAGGACAACATATACTCACCATACTTCATATTTTCCGTCCCTAAACTGTGATTCTTTCCACTCATGATTTTCCCTATTATTATACTTCCATGGTGTAACCAAGGAAGTATATTGTTTTTCTACTGCGGCCGTTTTCTGTTTAATTGGAAATACTTAGAAACTAATGGGAGGAGGACCGCGAAATCTCTAGCGAATATAGGCATCTAAGGTCTACTAAAAATAATGGTATCCGGATGTTGGTCCAATATCTTTTGACAGAGTTATGGCCCTTTTTCGATAATTTTTCATTGTTATTATTATTATTCTTATACTGGACACTTTTGCAACCCTTATTACTCGAAAAGTACCAGGAGTAGCATATTAAAACTTGGCACGTATCTTGGGGTCAAAGAGTTGTATGCCATCGTCGCATAAAGAATATTGTCCGCGTTTTCCCCGAGGAGTTATCTCCCTTTATCTGAAAAAATGTCATTTTATTATCTCGGAAATTATAAGGAGCAGAGCATCGAAAATTGGACCGTATGCACACCTCGATATGCCCTACTGCCCACGGGCATCAAAACTTGTGTCCGCGCTTTCCCTGAGGAGTTACGGCCCATAGTTGGCAAACCTCTATTTGATTGTACTCTGTTGTCCTCTTGTATCATTCCAGATAACTGCATGTGGTTTTCATAGTCGTGTTGACAGTTGTCAGTTTAGTCAGAGAAGGAAAATTTGACAGGGTCGGACATATATTTTGACACTGGGGTGGGGGGCAAGATTTTCGCAAAATAAAATTTTTATTGACATTCGTCTATTTAAGTTTATGTATTTCCCGAACGAAAACAAACCCATACCGGAAAGGATTTTTGAAATCCGAGAAGAAATGCAAGAGTTACGGGCCCTCAAAGTTTGCAATTTGGGCCCATGTGCTTGTGTACACATCTCCTCCGAAGATATCGAACATAGGATGACATCTGATACGCCAACGTGTGCGGACGGAAGAGGGCACGCGGTGGGCCAAATTTTGCCAGTGTCTGTTCATTATTGTGGGTCTGGGGAGGGGTGGTCCGTGGTACCAATTTTTAATTCTTCTCCGAATCAGATGAAACTTGGAATATAACATCTGCAACATGAGCCGATCTAGAAATTGAAAGAATTTCGAAAATCCATCGAAAACTGACGGAATTGCGGGCCCTCAAACTTTGCGATTTTGGACCCATGTGCTTGTGTACACATCTCCTCCGAAGATATCGAACATAGGATGTCATCTGATACGAAAATACGTACGGACTGAAGAGGGCACGCGGTGGGTGTAATTTTTCCAGTGTCGGTTCAGTATTGTGGGTCAGGGGAGGGGTAGTCCGCGGTACCATTTTTTTATTCTTCTCCGAATCAGATGAAACTTGGAATGTAACATCTACCATATACGTTGATCACGATGCTGAAAACAGATCGTAAATCCTTGTGAAAATGGCGGAGATTTTGGCCATCCAATTTTGAATTTGGGCCCATATGCTTTCCAATAACCAAAGTGTTATTCGGGTCCGAATCAGATGAAACTTGTGTTATACAATCTATGTCAGCGGCAGATCGCAAAACTGGAAACAATTTTTAAATCCGTTGGAAACTAACGGAGTTACGGGCCCTCAAACTTCGCATTTTGTGCCAGGGTTGATGTTTTCCCAATCCCGTCACCCAATTTCGAGGCAGGGGTGGGGTCACGTCCAAACACTTGAGATCAACCTACACATGTTAGGACAACATATACTCACCATACTTCATATTTTCCGTCCCTAAACTGTGATTCTTTCCACTCATGATTTTCCCTATTATTATACTTCCATGGTGTAACCAAGGAAGTATATTGTTTTTCTACTGCGGCCGTTTTCTGTTTAATTGGAAATACTTAGAAACTAATGGGAGGAGGACCGCGAAATCTCTAGCGAATATAGGCATCTAAGGTCTACTAAAAATAATGGTATCCGGATGTTGGTCCAATATCTTTTGACAGAGTTATGGCCCTTTTTCGATAATTTTTCATTGTTATTATACTTCCATGGTGTAACCAAGGAAGTATATTGTTTTTCTACTGCGGCCGTTTTCTGTTTAATTGGAAATACTCAGAAACTAATGGGAGGAGGACCGCGAAATCTCTAGCGAATGAAGGCATCTAAGGTCTACTAAAAATAATGGTATCCGGATGTTGGTCCAATATCTTTTAACAGAGTTATGGCCCTTTTTAGATTATTTTTCATTATTATTATACTGGACACTTTTGCAACCCTTATTACTCGAAAAGTAACAGGAGTAGCAAACTAAAACTTGGTACGTATCTTGGGATCAAAGAGTTGTATGCCATCGTCGCATAACGAATATTGTCCGCGTTTTCCCCGAGGAGTTATCTCCCTTTATCTGAAAAAATGTCATTTGATTATCTCGGAAATTATAAGGAGCAGAGCATCGAAAATTGGACCGTATGCACCTCTCGATATGCCCTACTGCCCACGGGCATCAGAACTTGTGTCCGCGCTTTCCCTGAGGAGTTACCGCCCATAGTTGGCAAACCTCTATTTTATTGTACTGTGTTGTCCTCTTGTATCATTCCAGATAACTGCATGTGATTTTCATAGTCGTGTTGACCGTTGTCAGTTTAGTCAGAGAAGGAAAATTTGACAGGGTCGGACATATATTTTGACACTGGGGTGGGGGGCAAATTTTTTGAAAAATAAAATTTTGATTGACATTCATATATTTAAGTTTATGTATTTCCCGAACGAAAACAAACTCATACCGGAAAGGATTTTTGAAATCCGAGAAGAAATGCAAGAGTTACGGGCCCTCAAAGTTTGCAATTTGGCCCCATGTGCTTGTGATCACATCTCCTCCGAAGATATCGAACATAGGATGTCATCTGATACGCCAATGTGTGCGGACTGAAGAGGGCACGCGGTGGGCTAAATTTTGCCAGTGTCGGTTCATTATTGTGGGTCTGGGGAGGGGTGGTCCGTGGTACCAATTTTTAATTCTTCTCGGAATCAGATGAAACTTGGAATCTAACATCTGCAACATCAGCCGATCTAGAAAGTGAAAGAATTTCGAAAATCCATCAAAAACTGAAAGAATTGCGGCCCCTCAAACTTTGCAATTTTGGGCCCGTGTGCTTGATAACACATCTCCTCCGAAGATATCGAACATTGGATGTCATCTGATACGAAAATGCGTACGGACTGAAGACGGCACGCGGTGGGCCAAATTTGTCCAGTGTCGGTTCAGTATTGTGGGTCTGGGGAGGGGTGGTCCGTGGTACCAATTTTTAATTCTTCTCGGAATCGGATTAAACTTGGAATATAACATTTGCAACATCAGCCGATCTGGAAGCTGAAAACAGATCGTAAATCCGTTGGAAAATGGCGGAGATTTTGGCCGTCCAAGTTTTAATTTGGGCCCATATGCTTTCCAATAATCAAAGTGTTATCCGTCTCCAAATCAGATGAAATTTATACTATGCAATCTATGTTAGCAGCAAATCACAAAAATGGAAACAATTTTAAAATCCGTTGGAAACTAACGGAGTTACGGGGCCTCAAACTTAGCATTTTGTGCCAGGGGTTGATGTTTTCCCAATCCCGTCACCCAATTTCGAGGCAGGGGTGGGGTCACGTCCAAACACTTGAGATCAACCTACACATGTTAGGACAACATATAATCACCATACTTTATATTTTACGTCCATAAACTGCGATTCTTTTCACTCATGATTGTTCCTATTATTATACTTCCATGGTGTAACCAAGGAAGTATATTGTTTTTCTACTGCGGCCGTTTTCTGTTTAATTGGAAATACTCAGAAACTAATGGGAGGAGGACCGCGAAATCTCTAGCGAATGAAGGCATCTAAGGTCTACTAAAAATAATGGTATCCGGATGTTGGTCCAATATCTTTTAACAGAGTTATGGCCCTTTTTAGATTATTTTTCATTATTATTATACTGGACACTTTTGCAACCCTTATTACTCGAAAAGTAACAGGAGTAGCAAACTAAAACTTGGTACGTATCTTGGGATCAAAGAGTTGTATGCCATCGTCGCATAACGAATATTGTCCGCGTTTTCCCCGAGGAGTTATCTCCCTTTATCTGAAAAAATGTCATTTGATTATCTCGGAAATTATAAGGAGCAGAGCATCGAAAATTGGACCGTATGCACCTCTCGATATGCCCTACTGCCCACGGGCATCAGAACTTGTGTCCGCGCTTTCCCTGAGGAGTTACCGCCCATAGTTGGCAAACCTCTATTTTATTGTACTGTGTTGTCCTCTTGTATCATTCCAGATAACTGCATGTGATTTTCATAGTCGTGTTGACCGTTGTCAGTTTAGTCAGAGAAGGAAAATTTGACAGGGTCGGACATATATTTTGACACTGGGGTGGGGGGCAAATTTTTTGAAAAATAAAATTTTGATTGACATTCATATATTTAAGTTTATGTATTTCCCGAACGAAAACAAACTCATACCGGAAAGGATTTTTGAAATCCGAGAAGAAATGCAAGAGTTACGGGCCCTCAAAAGTTTGCAATTTGGCCCCATGTGCTTGTGATCACATCTCCTCCGAAGATATCGAACATAGGATGTCATCTGATACGCCAATGTGTGCGGACTGAAGAGGGCACGCGGTGGGCTAAATTTTGCCAGTGTCGGTTCATTATTGTGGGTCTGGGGAGGGGTGGTCCGTGGTACCAATTTTTAATTCTTCTCGGAATCAGATGAAACTTGGAATCTAACATCTGCAACATCAGCCGATCTAGAAAGTGAAAGAATTTCGAAAATCCATCAAAAACTGAAAGAATTGCGGCCCCTCAAACTTTGCAATTTTGGGCCCGTGTGCTTGATAACACATCTCCTCCGAAGATATCGAACATTGGATGTCATCTGATACGAAAATGCGTACGGACTGAAGACGGCACGCGGTGGGCCAAATTTGTCCAGTGTCGGTTCAGTATTGTGGGTCTGGGGAGGGGTGGTCCGTGGTACCAATTTTTAATTCTTCTCGGAATCGGATTAAACTTGGAATATAACATTTGCAACATCAGCCGATCTGGAAGCTGAAAACAGATCGTAAATCCGTTTGAAAATGGCGGAGATTTTGGCCGTCCAAGTTTTAATTTGGGCCCATATGCTTTCCAATAATCAAAGTGTTATCCGTCTCCAAATCAGATGAAATTTATACTATGCAATCTATGTTAGCAGCAAATCACAAAAATGGAAACAATTTTAAAATCCGTTGGAAACTAACGGAGTTACGGGGCCTCAAACTTAGCATTTTGTGCCAGGGGTTGATGTTTTCCCAATCCCGTCACCCAATTTCGAGGCAGGGGTGGGGTCACGTCCAAACACTTGAGATCAACCTACACATGTTAGGACAACATATAATCACCATACTTTATATTTTACGTCCATAAACTGCGATTCTTTTCACTCATGATTGTTCCTATTATTATACTTCCATGGTGTAACCAAGGAAGTATATTGTTTTTCTACTGCGGCCGTTTTCTGTTTAATTGGAAATACTCAGAAACTAATGGGAGGAGGACCGCGAAATCTCTAGCGAATGAAGGCATATAAGGTCTACTAAAAATAATGGTATCCGGATGTTGGTCCAATATCTTTTAACAGAGTTATGGCCCTTTTTAGATTATTTTTCATTATTATTATACTGGACACTTTTGCAACCCTTATTACTCGAAAAGTAACAGGAGTAGCAAACTAAAACTTGGTACGTATCTTGGGATCAAAGAGTTGTATGCCATCGTCGCATAACGAATATTGTCCGCGTTTTCCCCGAGGAGTTATCTCCCTTTATCTGAAAAAATGTCATTTGATTATCTCGGAAATTATAAGGAGCAGAGCATCGAAAATTGGACCGTATGCACCTCTCGATATGCCCTACTGCCCACGGGCATCAGAACTTGTGTCCGCGCTTTCCCTGAGGAGTTACCGCCCATAGTTGGCAAACCTCTATTTTATTGTACTGTGTTGTCCTCTTGTATCATTCCAGATAACTGCATGTGATTTTCATAGTCGTGTTGACCGTTGTCAGTTTAGTCAGAGAAGGAAAATTTGACAGGGTCGGACATATATTTTGACACTGGGGTGGGGGGCAAATTTTTTGAAAAATAAAATTTTGATTGACATTCATATATTTAAGTTTATGTATTTCCCGAACGAAAACAAACTCATACCGGAAAGGATTTTTGAAATCCGAGAAGAAATGCAAGAGTTACGGGCCCTCAAAGTTTGCAATTTGGCCCCATGTGCTTGTGATCACATCTCCTCCGAAGATATCGAACATAGGATGTCATCTGATACGCCAATGTGTGCGGACTGAAGAGGGCACGCGGTGGGCTAAATTTTGCCAGTGTCGGTTCATTATTGTGGGTCTGGGGAGGGGTGGTCCGTGGTACCAATTTTTAATTCTTCTCGGAATCAGATGAAACTTGGAATCTAACATCTGCAACATCAGCCGATCTAGAAAGTGAAAGAATTTCGAAAAACCATCAAAAACTGAAAGAATTGCGGCCCCTCAAACTTTGCAATTTTGGGCCCGTGTGCTTGATAACACATCTCCTCCGAAGATATCGAACATTGGATGTCATCTGATACGAAAATGCGTACGGACTGAAGACGGCACGCGGTGGGCCAAATTTGTCCAGTGTCGGTTCAGTATTGTGGGTCTGGGGAGGGGTGGTCCGTGGTACCAATTTTTAATTCTTCTCGGAATCGGATTAAACTTGGAATATAACATTTGCAACATCAGCCGATCTGGAAGCTGAAAACAGATCGTAAATCCGTTGGAAAATGGCGGAGATTTTGGCCGTCCAAGTTTTAATTTGGGCCCATATGCTTTCCAATAATCAAAGTGTTATCCGTCTCCAAATCAGATGAAATTTATACTATGCAATCTATGTTAGCAGCAAATCACAAAAATGGAAACAATTTTAAAATCCGTTGGAAACTAACGGAGTTACGGGGCCTCAAACTTAGCATTTTGTGCCAGGGGTTGATGTTTTCCCAATCCCGTCACCCAATTTCGAGGCAGGGGTGGGGTCACGTCCAAACACTTGAGATCAACCTACACATGTTAGGACAACATATAATCACCATACTTTATATTTTACGTCCATAAACTGCGATTCTTTTCACTCATGATTGTTCCTATTATTATACTTCCATGGTGTAACCAAGGAAGTATATTGTTTTTCTACTGCGGCCGTTTTCTGTTTAATTGGAAATACTCAGAAACTAATGGGAGGAGGACCGCGAAATCTCTAGCGAATGAAGGCATCTAAGGTCTACTAAAAATAATGGTATCCGGATGTTGGTCCAATATCTTTTAACAGAGTTATGGCCCTTTTTAGATTATTTTTCATTATTATTATACTGGACACTTTTGCAACCCTTATTACTCGAAAAGTAACAGGAGTAGCAAACTAAAACTTGGTACGTATCTTGGGATCAAAGAGTTGTATGCCATCGTCGCATAACGAATATTGTCCGCGTTTTCCCCGAGGAGTTATCTCCCTTTATCTGAAAAAATGTCATTTGATTATCTCGGAAATTATAAGGAGCAGAGCATCGAAAATTGGACCGTATGCACCTCTCGATATGCCCTACTGCCCACGGGCATCAGAACTTGTGTCCGCGCTTTCCCTGAGGAGTTACCGCCCATAGTTGGCAAACCTCTATTTTATTGTACTGTGTTGTCCTCTTGTATCATTCCAGATAACTGCATGTGATTTTCATAGTCGTGTTGACCGTTGTCAGTTTAGTCAGAGAAGGAAAATTTGACAGGGTCGGACATATATTTTGACACTGGGGTGGGGGGCAAATTTTTTGAAAAATAAAATTTTGATTGACATTCATATATTTAAGTTTATGTATTTCCCGAACGAAAACAAACTCATACCGGAAAGGATTTTTGAAATCCGAGAAGAAATGCAAGAGTTACGGGCCCTCAAAGTTTGCAATTTGGCCCCATGTGCTTGTGATCACATCTCCTCCGAAGATATCGAACATAGGATGTCATCTGATACGCCAATGTGTGCGGACTGAAGAGGGCACGCGGTGGGCTAAATTTTGCCAGTGTCGGTTCATTATTGTGGGTCTGGGGAGGGGTGGTCCGTGGTACCAATTTTTAATTCTTCTCGGAATCAGATGAAACTTGGAATCTAACATCTGCAACATCAGCCGATCTAGAAAGTGAAAGAATTTCGAAAATCCATCAAAAACTGAAAGAATTGCGGCCCCTCAAACTTTGCAATTTTGGGCCCGTGTGCTTGATAACACATCTCCTCCGAAGATATCGAACATTGGATGTCATCTGATACGAAAATGCGTACGGACTGAAGACGGCACGCGGTGGGCCAAATTTGTCCAGTGTCGGTTCAGTATTGTGGGTCTGGGGAGGGGTGGTCCGTGGTACCAATTTTTAATTCTTCTCGGAATCGGATTAAACTTGGAATATAACATTTGCAACATCAGCCGATCTGGAAGCTGAAAACAGATCGTAAATCCGTTGGAAAATGGCGGAGATTTTGGCCGTCCAAGTTTTAATTTGGGCCCATATGCTTTCCAATAATCAAAGTGTTATCCGTCTCCAAATCAGATGAAATTTATACTATGCAATCTATGTTAGCAGCAAATCACAAAAATGGAAACAATTTTAAAATCCGTTGGAAACTAACGGAGTTACGGGGCCTCAAACTTAGCATTTTGTGCCAGGGGTTGATGTTTTCCCAATCCCGTCACCCAATTTCGAGGCAGGGGTGGGGTCACGTCCAAACACTTGAGATCAACCTACACATGTTAGGACAACATATAATCACCATACTTTATATTTTACGTCCATAAACTGCGATTCTTTTCACTCATGATTGTTCCTATTATTATACTTCCATGGTGTAACCAAGGAAGTATATTGTTTTTCTACTGCGGCCGTTTTCTGTTTAATTGGAAATACTCAGAAACTAATGGGAGGAGGACCGCGAAATCTCTAGCGAATGAAGGCATCTAAGGTCTACTAAAAATAATGGTATCCGGATGTTGGTCCAATATCTTTTAACAGAGTTATGGCCCTTTTTAGATTATTTTTCATTATTATTATACTGGACACTTTTGCAACCCTTATTACTCGAAAAGTAACAGGAGTAGCAAACTAAAACTTGGTACGTATCTTGGGATCAAAGAGTTGTATGCCATCGTCGCATAACGAATATTGTCCGCGTTTTCCCCGAGGAGTTATCTCCCTTTATCTGAAAAAATGTCATTTGATTATCTCGGAAATTATAAGGAGCAGAGCATCGAAAATTGGACCGTATGCACCTCTCGATATGCCCTACTGCCCACGGGCATCAGAACTTGTGTCCGCGCTTTCCCTGAGGAGTTACCGCCCATAGTTGGCAAACCTCTATTTTATTGTACTGTGTTGTCCTCTTGTATCATTCCAGATAACTGCATGTGATTTTCATAGTCGTGTTGACCGTTGTCAGTTTAGTCAGAGAAGGAAAATTTGACAGGGTCGGACATATATTTTGACACTGGGGTGGGGGGCAAATTTTTTGAAAAATAAAATTTTGATTGACATTCATATATTTAAGTTTATGTATTTCCCGAACGAAAACAAACTCATACCGGAAAGGATTTTTGAAATCCGAGAAGAAATGCAAGAGTTTCGGGCCCTCAAAGTTTGCAATTTGGCCCCATGTGCTTGTGATCACATCTCCTCCGAAGATATCGAACATAGGATGTCATCTGATACGCCAATGTGTGCGGACTGAAGAGGGCACGCGGTGGGCTAAATTTTGCCAGTGTCGGTTCATTATTGTGGGTCTGGGGAGGGGTGGTCCGTGGTACCAATTTTTAATTCTTCTCGGAATCAGATGAAACTTGGAATCTAACATCTGCAACATCAGCCGATCTAGAAAGTGAAAGAATTTCGAAAATCCATCAAAAACTGAAAGAATTGCGGCCCCTCAAACTTTGCAATTTTGGGCCCGTGTGCTTGATAACACATCTCCTCCGAAGATATCGAACATTGGATGTCATCTGATACGAAAATGCGTACGGACTGAAGACGGCACGCGGTGGGCCAAATTTGTCCAGTGTCGGTTCAGTATTGTGGGTCTGGGGAGGGGTGGTCCGTGGTACCAATTTTTAATTCTTCTCGGAATCGGATTAAACTTGGAATATAACATTTGCAACATCAGCCGATCTGGAAGCTGAAAACAGATCGTAAATCCGTTGGAAAATGGCGGAGATTTTGGCCGTCCAAGTTTTAATTTGGGCCCATATGCTTTCCAATAATCAAAGTGTTATCCGTCTCCAAATCAGATGAAATTTATACTATGCAATCTATGTTAGCAGCAAATCACAAAAATGGAAACAATTTTAAAATCCGTTGGAAACTAACGGAGTTACGGGGCCTCAAACTTAGCATTTTGTGCCAGGGGTTGATGTTTTCCCAATCCCGTCACCCAATTTCGAGGCAGGGGTGGGGTCACGTCCAAACACTTGAGATCAACCTACACATGTTAGGACAACATATAATCACCATACTTTATATTTTACGTCCATAAACTGCGATTCTTTTCACTCATGATTGTTCCTATTATTATACTTCCATGGTGTAACCAAGGAAGTATATTGTTTTTCTACTGCGGCCGTTTTCTGTTTAATTGGAAATACTCAGAAACTAATGGGAGGAGGACCGCGAAATCTCTAGCGAATGAAGGCATCTAAGGTCTACTAAAAATAATGGTATCCGGATGTTGGTCCAATATCTTTTAACAGAGTTATGGCCCTTTTTAGATTATTTTTCATTATTATTATACTGGACACTTTTGCAACCCTTATTACTCGAAAAGTAACAGGAGTAGCAAACTAAAACTTGGTACGTATCTTGGGATCAAAGAGTTGTATGCCATCGTCGCATAACGAATATTGTCCGCGTTTTCCCCGAGGAGTTATCTCCCTTTATCTGAAAAAATGTCATTTGATTATCTCGGAAATTATAAGGAGCAGAGCATCGAAAATTGGACCGTATGCACCTCTCGATATGCCCTACTGCCCACGGGCATCAGAACTTGTGTCCGCGCTTTCCCTGAGGAGTTACCGCCCATAGTTGGCAAACCTCTATTTTATTGTACTGTGTTGTCCTCTTGTATCATTCCAGATAACTGCATGTGATTTTCATAGTCGTGTTGACCGTTGTCAGTTTAGTCAGAGAAGGAAAATTTGACAGGGTCGGACATATATTTTGACACTGGGGTGGGGGGCAAATTTTTTGAAAAATAAAATTTTGATTGACATTCATATATTTAAGTTTATGTATTTCCCGAACGAAAACAAACTCATACCGGAAAGGATTTTTGAAATCCGAGAAGAAATGCAAGAGTTACGGGCCCTCAAAGTTTGCAATTTGGCCCCATGTGCTTGTGATCACATCTCCTCCGAAGATTCATATTATGCTACACGCGAAACGGAGATGACTTTTGGGAAATCCAGAGTCCAAAACGGATCCAAATCGACCTGTCCCAGAAAAGTCGTTCATTTTGTTTTCACTTTTTGAAAAAGGCTCCAATATTTCAACAAAAACTTTTGGACATAGAACTTTATTTTTTTCTCAGTCAAGTGAAAAGAGCTCTTCAAAATAATTCCGCTTATATATATAATATATATTATCTATATATACGCCAAAAATTTGTCACTCCCCTCTCTCCTTCCTCCGGCTACCCCATCCCCTGTGGGATGGAACCTACCTCCGATTCGATTCACCCGTCTTGCCGCGGGCCAGTCTCAATCCTCTACCAGAGAACTGATAGAACGCCGTCGAATTCCAACAATCATTTCCAGAGTGGTATATTGGTATGAGTTCATATCGGAGCCGTTATAAAGCAAATAACTTGGATTTTAATATAAACCCACCTATTCGTAAATTGTGTAGCCCATGGTGTGTGGTAAATTATAATTTTATCGTGTATAGTGTGTCATGAGCTATCTGCGTGCGTGCATTTCACTTTTGTATTTTCTTTCGCATCTTCAACGCATTGCATATCATATACAACCAAACAAAATACAAACATTACATTAATTTGATCAAACAAACCTTCGTTGTACGGTGTATATTTCTACTAACGTAATGACGACGTATAGCCAATTATTCCATTTGCGATAACAACGATAAACACATAGAAACATGCAAACATCATCATTTTCGTAAGAACAATTTGTATATTGTTATAAACCGTAGTATACTGCTGATAGACATTCAATTATTTCCGTCAGTATATGTCTGCTGAATTGGAAATGACTCCTTTTATACTTTCGCAAAATAAAACACCACTGATAGTTTCGTTCACCGTCATTTAAAGGTACTCAACCCGATAAAACTCCTCTCAATTACTATTTCAATGGCTTCGGGGGTCAAAAATATTTGATTCGAGTCGAGGAAGTCACCCATCAAAGCTCAGATTTGTTAGATATCGATTTTAGAAATCTATTATTTTTCATTATCGGGAATACCATCTGGCCCAGAACTCAGTCAAAATTGCGTTAAAATTACCACTTGATTTTAGAGTTATTCATCCTTGTCTGTTTGAATAGATTTGGAGTACACATCCAGAGCAGATTACGGCAGTTATTAGTACTGATCTCGAGAACATAACAAATTTGAAAAATCAATATCTAATAACTCTGAGCTTTGTTTGATGGGTTCCTCGACTCGAATCAAATATTTTTTACCCCCAAAGCCAAAGAAATAGTAATATAGGACCCTCTGATCGGATTGTTGTTGTTGGAATCTGTTGAGATGGGGACCCTCTTTACGGGTTGAGTACCTTTAAGTATTGTCAAAAAGCAAACGTGAAACAACCGCTCATTATTCCTACCATAAAGGAATCTACTTATAGAGAACGCTCTTTTCTGTTTGATTACGTTCAAACTCTTTGTGTGTTGTTGTTAATCACTCATTATATTCTTCGGACCGAACGTTCATTAAGCGCGCTTCATGTTATATATGCGAAAACCGACCCACGTGTTTATTGTTTTATATCCGATTCAAAAACACATCGACGTTTATATTCTAGTTATTTATCGAATATAAAAAGCATCTTTACATTATCTTTAGTTTGGTATTATTCGTATTTGATGATTAAAATAAACCAAAGCATGTTAAAAATAAAAAAAAAATAGTAGATAATTTGACGGGATTCGAACTCATGTCGCAATAAAACACAAACTGAAGGTTTGACGCTCTCACCACTCGGCTACGCACTGCGCTGTTAATTTATAAGAAAATATATTAGTATTAAATATATAGGCATATAACTGTATATTTAAACTTTATATCCAAACTGATTGAAATGCGTGACTATATATACCCCTTTCCGCTATACGGGGAACGGGAAAATGCACCTATTCTTCCCAACAAATCCAAACGGGCTAATTAAAGAGCAAGGTAATGCCGTAGCAGGTACATTTGGATATTCTATTCAAGCCACCACCCGAATATAAAAAGCATCTTTACATTATCTTTAGTTTGGTATTATTCGTATTTGATGATTAAAATACACCAAAGCATGTTAAAAATAAAAAAAAAATAGTAGATAATTTGACGGGATTCGAACTCACGTCGCAATAAAACACAAACTGAAGGTTTGACGCTCTCACCACTCGGCTACGCACTACGCTGTTAATTTATGAGAAAATATATTAGTATTAAATATATACATATAACTGTGTATATTTAAACTTTATATCCAAACTGATTGAAATGCGTGACTATATATACCCCTTTCCGCTATACGGGGAACGGGAAAATGCACCTATTCTTCCCACCAAATCCAAACGGGCTAATTAAAGAGCAAGGTAATGCCGTAGCAGGTACATTTGGATATTCTATTCAAGCCACCCCCCCCCCAAATCTTGACAGCTATACTTTAAAAGTAACCTACCCAACGGAGAATGCAAGATGGGGTGGGTTGAGACTTTTGGTAAATTCCACCGAAAATCTAAAGTGCCATTTTCGAATTTTCAGCTGGATCGGTTTACTTGTGACATTGCTATCTACTACATATTTTGGGACTTCTGTCTGTTTGTCTGTTAGGTATGGCCAGGAAAACAGCCGGACGGATTTCGACGAAACTTGATATCTAGGGATACTTTTGTCCGGGGAGTGCTTTTTACCCCGACCTGGTCATGACTTTAAAAATGGTCAATTCAATGTCAAATCGTGTAAAACGGATGGATTTCCACGAAATTTGATACCTATGGGTACGTTTGTCCGGGGAGTGTTTTGGACCGGTAAAACTGTGTCCCCGACCTGACCTTGACCTTTAAAATGGTCAAATCAAGGTCAAATCGCGCCTTTCGACGGGATTTTGATGAAATTGATACCTAGGGATAATTTTGTCGTGGGAATGTTTTACACGGGTCAAATCGAGTCCCCGACCTGACCTTGACCTTCAAAATTGTCAATAGGGAAAACAGCACGGACGAAGTCTGGTCACCCTGCTAGTATAATATAAATATTTATACTTAAGTAGTCTATCACTAACCTAATTGTAGCCCCAAATCCAAACGTGCTAATAAAGATCTAGTTTAATGCAGAAGCATGTACGTCGGTATACTGTAGGTACGCCTCCAAGATGTATGCTCAGCGGAGAGCTTGCGTCGGGTGGGTTCAGACTTGGCAAATTCCACCACAAACAATTGTGGAAAATTACTTAAAAAATAAAACTTTGAGACAACAATTTGTTGACGTGGTCAAAAGTATCCAGGTGCAACTTTCGAACGATTGTATAAGTTTTAGAGTGGACCGTTTAATCCTGGTAGCGCGTAACATTGTTAACGGGTGAAATATATTACTCAAATTAATATGATTTGCACCCTTTTGATATATATACAAGCCGATTACTCTATAATCAGACACACCAAATTTCGTGACCGTTGAACAGGATTTGGGCATCCAGGGGAGCGGTTATAATTAGCCATAAAATGTATCCCTACTGAATACAAATGAACTAATTGGCTGGGTGAATGGTGACTCAGTTGGTCAGAACCATGATGCATTAGACAGTCATTAATCATCATGACATAAACCTTTGGAGTATATTTAATATTTAGAAATGTCAATGCAAGTCCACCATCGGATCATTAAGCACCAATATGAATTCGAATTAAGAGGAATACACATATACGCATAACACTCACATGGGATGGGATGGGATACCATGGAAGTATATCTGATTCCATGGAATCTGACCTCTAGTTATTATTATTATTATACTTCCATGGTGTAACCAAGGAAGTATATTGTTTTTCTATTGGGGTAGTTTTCCGTTTATTTGAAAATACTCAGAAACTAATTGCAGCAGGACCGCGAAATCTTTAACGAATATAGGCATCTGAGGTCTACTAAAGATAATGATATCCAGATTTCGGCCCAATGTTTCAAGACATAGTTATAGCCCTTATTCGATTATTTTTCATTATTATTATTATACTACAGTATTTTTCAACGCCCAAATCTCTGAATGTATTAGTACTAGAAAACTCAAGTTTGGTAAGTATGTTGGGGTAAATGAGTTCTATGCCTTTGGCTCATAACGGATATTGTCCGCATTTAACCCGTGGAGTTATCTCCCTTTATATGAAAAATATGTCATTTTATTATCTCGGAAATTATAAGGAGCAGAGCATCGAAAATTGGACTGTATGTACACCTCGGTATGCCCTACTGCCCACGGGCATCAACACTTGTGTCCGCGCTTTCCCCGAAGAGTTACCGCCCATAAACAGGGGAACCTCTATTTTATTGTACTCTGTTGTTCTCCCGTATCATTCCAGATAACTGCATTTGGTTTTCATAGCCGTGATGACCGTTCTCAGTTTAGTCCGAAAAAGAAATTTTAACAGGGTCGGACATATATTTTTACACTGATGTGGGGGCAAAATTTTCTCAAAAATGTTTTTTTGATCGATATTCATCTATTTAAGTATATGCATTCCCTGAACGAAAACAAACCCAAACCAAGAAGGATTTTTGAAATCCGATAAGAATTGCAAGAGTTACAGGCCCTCAAATTTTGCAGTTTGGGACATGTGCTTGTGACCACATCTCCTCCGAAGATGTCGAAGTTTGGATGTCAACTGATACGCCAACGTGTGCGGACGAAAGAGTGCACGCGGTGGGCCAAATTTTGACAGTGTCTGTTCATTATTGTGGGTATGGGGAGGGGTGGTCCGTGGTACCAATTTTTAATTCTTATCGGAATAAGATGAAACTTGGAATTTAACATCTACAACACCACCGGATCTAGAAACTGAAAGAATTTCGAAATCCATTGAAAACTGACAAAGTTAGGGGCCCTCAAATTTTGCAATTTTGGGCCCATGTGCTTGTGACCACATCTCCTCCGAAGATGTCGAAGTTTGGATGTCAACTGATACGCCAACGTGTGCGGACGAAAGAGTGCACGCGGTGGGCCAAATTTTGCCAGTGTCGGTTCAGTGTTGTGGGTCAGGGGAGGGGTGGTCCGAGGTACCAAAATTTATTTCGTCTCCGAATTATATGAAACTTGGAATATAACATTTACCATACACGCTAATAACAAATCTGAAAACAGATCGTAAATCCGTTAAAAACTGGCGGAGATTTTGGAACTCAAAGTTTGAATATGGGCCCATATTCTTTCTAATAACCAAAATGTTCTCCTTTTCCGAATCAGATGAAATTTATAATATGCACTCTCAGTAAGTAGCATATAACAAAACTTAAAACAATTTTAAAATCCATTGGAAAATCACGGAGTTATGGTCCTTCAAAAATTGCATTTTGGGCCTGGTGTGACAATTTCCCAATCCCGTCACCCAATTTCGAGGCAGGAGTGGGGTCAATTATAAACACTTGAGATCAACACACAAATGTTAAGGACAGTACACAATCATCTTACTTCATATTTTCCATCCCTAAACTGCGAATTGTTCAGTTCATGATTCGCCCTATTATTATACTTCCATGGTGTAACCAAGGAAGTATATTGTTTTTCTATTGGGGTAGTTTTCCGTTTATTTGAAAATACTCAGAAACTAATTGCAGCAGGACCGCGAAATCTTTAACGAATATAGGCATCTGAGGTCTACTAAAGATAATGATATCCAGATTTCGGCCCAATGTTTCAAGACAGAGTTATAGCCCTTATTCGATTATTTTTCATTATTATTATTATACTACAGTATTTTTCAACGCCCAAATCTCTGAATGTATTAGTACTAGAAAACTCAAGTTTGGTAAGTATGTTGGGGTAAATGAGTTCTATGCCTTTGGCTCATAACGGATATTGTCCGCATTTAACCCGTGGAGTTATCTCCCTTTATATGAAAAATATGTCATTTTATTATCTCGGAAATTATAAGGAGCAGAGCATCGAAAATTGGACTGTATGTACACCTCGGTATGCCCTACTGCCCACGGGCATCAAAACTTGTGTCCGCGCTTTCCCCGAAGAGTTACCGCCCATAAACAGGGGAACCTCTATTTTATTGTACTCTGTTGTTCTCCCGTATCATTCCAGATAACTGCATTTGGTTTTCATAGCCGTGATGACCGTTCTCAGTTTAGTCCGAAAAAGAAATTTTAACAGGGTCGGACATATATTTTTACACTGATGTGGGGGCAAAATTTTCTCAAAAATGTTTTTTTGATCGATATTCATCTATTTAAGTATATGCATTCCCTGAACGAAAACAAACCCAAACCAAGAAGGATTTTTGAAATCCGATAAGAATTGCAAGAGTTACAGGCCCTCAAATTTTGCAGTTTGGGACATGTGCTTGTGACCACATCTCCTCCGAAGATGTCGAAGTTTGGATGTCAACTGATACGCCAACGTGTGCGGACGAAAGAGTGCACGCGGTGGGCCAAATTTTGACAGTGTCTGTTCATTATTGTGGGTATGGGGAGGGGTGGTCCGTGGTACCAATTTTTAATCCAGACTCCAAAACGGATCCAAATCGACCTGTCCCAGAAAAATCGTTCATTTTGTTTTCACTTTTTGAAAAAGGCTCCAATATTTCAACCAAAACTTTTGGACTTAGAACATTATTTTTTTCTCAGTCAAGTGAAAAGAGCTCTTCAAAATAATTCCGTTTATATAGATAATATATATTATCTATATATACGCCAAAAATTTGTCACTCCCCTCTCTCCTTCCTCCGGCTAACCCATCCCGCGTGGGATGAAACCTACCTCCGATTCGAATACACCCGTTTGCCGCGGGCCAGTCTCAATCCTCTACCAGAGAACTGATACAACGCCCGTGAAATTCCAACAATCATTTCCAGAGTGGTATATTGGTATGAGTTCATATCGGAGACGTTATAAAGCAAATAACTTGGATTTTAATATAAACCCACCTATTCGTAAATTGTGTAGCACATGGTGTGTGCTAAATTATCATTTTATCGTGTATAGTGTGTCATGAGCTATCTGCGTGCGTGTATTTCACTTTTGTATTTTCTTTCGCATCTTCAACGCATTGCATATCATATACAACCAAACAAAATACAAACATTACATTAATTTGATCAAACAAACCTTCGTTATACGGTGTATATTTCTACTAACGTAATGACGACGTATAGCCAATTATTCCATTTGCGATAACAACGATAAACACATAGAAACATGCAAACATCACCATTTTTGTAAGAACAAGTTGTATATTGTTATAAACCGTAGTATACTGATGATAGACATTCAATTCTTTCCGTTAGTATTATGTCTGCTGAATTGGAAATGACTCCTATTATACTTTCGCAAAATAAAACACCACTGATAGTTTCGTTCACCGTCATTTAAGTCTTGTCAAAAAGCAAACGTGAAACAACCGCTCATTATTCCTACCATAAAGGAATCTACTTATAGAGAACGCTCTTTTCTGTTCGATTACGTTCAAACTCTTTGTGTGTTGTTGTTAATCACTCATTATATTCTTCGGACCGAACGTTCATTAAGCGCGCTTCATGTTATATATGCGAAAACCGACCCACGTGTTTATTGTTTTATATCCAATTTAATAACACATCGACGTTTATATTCTAGTTATTTATCGAATATAAAAAGCATCTTTACATTATCTTTAGTTTGGTATTATTCGTATTTGATGATTAAAATACACCAAAGCATGTTAAAAAAAAAAAAAAATAGTAGATAATTTGACGGGATTCGAACTCACGTCGCAATAAAACACAAACTGAAGGTTTGACGCTCTCACCACTCGGCTACGCACTGCGCTGTTAATTTATAAGAAAATATATTAGTATTAAATATATAGGCATATAACTGTGTATATTTAAACGTTATATCCAAACTGATTGAAATGCGTAACTATATATACCCCTTTCCGCTATACGGGGAACGGGAAAATGCACCTATTCTTCCCACCAAATCCAAACGGGCTAATTGAAGAGCAAGGTAATGCCGTAGCAGGTACATTTGGATATTCTATCCAAGCCCCCCCCCCAAATCTTGACCGCTATACTTTAAAAGTAACCTACCCAACGGAGAATGCAAGATGGGGTGGGTTGAGACTTTTGGTAAATTCCACCGAAAATCTAAAGTGCCATTTTCGAATTTTCAGATGGATCGGTTTACTCGTGACAACGCTATCTACTACATATTTTGGGACTGCTGTCTGTCTGTTATGTATGGCCGGGAAAACAGCCGGGCGGATTTCGACAAAATTTGATATCTAGGGGTACTTTTGTCCGGGGAGTGTTTTTGACCCCGACCTGGTCATGACTTTAAAAATGGTCAATTCAATGTCAAATCGTGTAAAACGGATGGATTTCCACGAAATTTGATACCTATGGGTACGTTTGTCCGGGGAGTGTTTTGGACCGGTAAAACTGTGTCCCAGACCTGACCTTGACCTTTAAAATGGTCAATTCAAGGTGAAATCTTGCCTTTCGACGGGATTTTGGTAAAATTTATACCTAGGGGTAATTTTGTCGTGGGAATGTTTTACACGGGTCAAATCGAGTCACCGACCTGACCTTGACCTTCAAAATTGTCAATAGGGAAAACAGCATGGACGAAGTTTGGTCACCCTGCTAGTATAATATAAATATTTATACTTAAGTAGTCTATCACTAACCTAATTGTAGCCCCAAATCCAAACGTGCTAATAAAGATCTAGTTTAATGCAGGAGCATGTACGATGGTATACTGTAGGTACGCCTCCAAGATGTATGCTCAGCGGAGAGCTTGCGTCGGGTGTGTTCAGACTTGGCAAATTCCACCGGAAACAAATGTGGAAAATAAAACTTTGAGACAAAAATTTGTTGACGTGGTCAGAAGTATCCAGGTGCAACTTTCGAACGATTGTATAAGTTTTAGAGTGGACCGTTTAATCCTGGTAGCGCATAACATTGTTAACGGGTGAAATATATTACTCAAATTAATATGATTTGCACCCTTTTGATATATATACATGCCGATTACTCTATAATCAGACACACCAAATTTCGAGACCGTTGAACAGGATTTGGGCATCCATGGGAGCGGTTATAATTAGCCATAACATGTATCCCTACTGAATACAAATGAACTAATTGGCTGGGTGAATGGTGACTCAGTTGGTCAGGACCATGATGCATTAGACAGTCATTAATCATCATGACATAAACCTTTGGAGTATATTTAGTATTTAGAAATGTCAATGCAAGTCCAATATCGGATCATTCAGCACCAATATGCATTCGAATGAAGAGGAATACACATATACGCATAACACTCACATGGGATGGGATGGGATACCATGGAAGTATATCTGATTCCATGGAATCTGACCTCTAGTTATTATTATTATACTTCCATGGTGTAACCAAGGAAGTATATTGTTTTTCTACTGCGGCCGTTTTCTGTTTAATTGGAAATACTCAGAAACTAATGGGAGGAGGACCGCGAAATCTCTAGCGAATGTAGGCATCTAAGGTCTACTAAAAATAATGCTATCCGGATGTTGGTCCAATATATTTTGACAGAGTTATGGCCCTTTTTCGATTATTTTTCATTATTATTATTATTATTATTATTATTATTATACTGGACACTTTTGCAACCCTTATTACTCGAAAAGTACCAGGAGTAGCACACTAAAACTTGGTACGTATCTTGGGATCAAAGAGTTGTATGCCATCGTCGCATAACGAATATTGTCCGCGTTTTCCCCGAGGAGTTATCTCCCTTTATTTGAAAAAATGTCATTTTATTATCTCGGAAATTATAAGAAGCAGAGCATCGAAAATTAGACCGTATGCACATCTCGATATGCACTACTGCCCACGGGCATAAAAACTTGGGTCCGCCCTTTCCCTGAAGAGTTACCGCCCATAGTTGGCAAACCTCTATTTTATTGTACTCTGTTGTCCTCCCGTATCATTCCAGATAACTGTATTTGGTTTTTGTAGTCGTGTTGACCGTTGTCAGCTTAGTCCGAGGAAGAAAATTTGACAGGGTTGGACATATATTTTTACACTGGGGTGGGGGCAATATTTTCGCAATTTTTTTTTATTATTGACATTCATCTATTTAAGTATGTAGATTCCCTGAACGAAAACAAACCCATACCGGAAAGGATTTTTGTAATCCGAGAAGAAATGCAAGAGTTACGGGCCCTCAAAGTTTGCAAGTGTCGGTCCCATGTGCTTGTGACCCTATCTCCTCCGAAGATGTCGAACTTTGGATGTCGTCTGATATCCCAGTGCGTGCGGTCTGAAGAGAGCACGCGATGGGCCAAATTTTGCCAGTGTCGGTTCAGTGTTGTGGGTCAGGGGAGGGGTGGTCCGGGGTACCAATTTTGTATTCTTCTCCGAATCGGATGAAACTTGGAATATAACATCCATACCGCCAACCGATCTAGAAACTGAAAGAATTTCGAAAATCCATTGAAAAATGTCAGAGTTGTGGGCCTTCAAACAATGCAAATTTGGCCCCATATGCTTGTGATCACATCTCCTCCGAAGATGTCAAACTTTGGATGTCAACTGATACGCCAATGCGTGCGGTCTGAAGAGAGCACGCGATGAGCCAAATTTTGCCAGTGTCGGTTCAGTGTTGTGGGTCAGGGGAGGGGTGGTCCGGGGTACCAAAATTTATTTCGTCTCCGAATCATATGAAACTTGATATATAACATATACCATACACGTTGATCATAAAACTGAAAACAGATTGTAAATCCGTTAAAAAATGGCGGAGATTTGGGCCCTCAAACTTTGAATGTGGGCCCGTATTCTTTCCAATAAACAAAATGTTATTCGTCTCTGAATCAGACAAAATTTATAACAAATAATCAATGTAAGTAGCTGATCACAATACTCAAAACAATTTTTAAATCCATTGGAAAATAACGGAGTTACGGGCTCTCAAAATTCGCATTTTTGGGCCGGGTTTGACTATTTCCCAATCCCGTCACCCAATTTCGAGGCAGGGGTGGGGTCACTCCCAAACACTTGAGATCAACCCACACATGTTAAGGGAAAGATATAATCATCCTAATTCATATTTTCCGTCCCTTAACTGCGATTTATTGAGCTCATGATTTGCCCTATTATTATACTTCCATGGTGTAACCAAGGAAGTATATTGTTTTTCTACTGCGGCCGTTTTCTGTTTAATTGGAAATACTCAGAAACTAATGGGAGGAGGACCGCGAAATCTCTAGCGAATGTAGGCATCTAAGGTCTACTAAAAATAATGCTATCCGGATGTTGGTCCAATATATTTTGACAGAGTTATGGCCCTTTTTCGATTATTTTTCATTATTATTATTATTATTATACTTCCATGGTGTAACCAAGGAAGTATATTGTTTTTCTACTGCGGCCGTTTTCGGTTTAATTGGAAATACTCAGAAACTAATGGGAGGAGGACCGCGAAATCTCTAGCGAATGAAGGCATCTAAGGTCTACTAAAAATAATGGTATCCGGATGTTGGTCCAATATCTTTTAACAGAGTTATGGCCCTTTTTCGATTATTTTTCATTATTATTATTATTATTATTATACTACAGTATTTTTCAACGCCCAAATCTCGGAATGTATTAGTACTAGAAAACTCAAGTTTGGTAAGTATGTTGGGGTAAATGAGTTCTATGCCTTTGGCTCATAACGGATATTGTCCGCATTTACCCCGTAGAGTTATCTCCCTTTATATGAAAAAATGTCATTTTATTATCTCGGAAATTATAAGGAGCAGAGCATCGAAAATTGGACTGTATACACATCTCGATATGCCCTACTGCCCACGGGCATCAGAACTTGTGTCCGCGCTTTCCCTGAGGAGTTACCGCCCATAGTTGGCAAACCTCTATTTGATTGTACTCTGTTGTCCTCTTGTATCATTCCAGATAACTGCATGTGGTTTTCATAGTCGTGTTGACCGTTGTCAGTTTAGTCAGAGAAGGAAATTTTGACAGGGTCAGACATATATTTTGACACTGGGGTGGGGGGCAAATTGTTTGCAAAATAAAATTTTGATTGACATTCATATATTTAAGTTTATGTATTTCCCGAACGAAAACAAACTCATACCGGAAAGGATTTTTGAAATCCGAGAAGAAATGCAAGAGTTACGGGCCCTCAAAGTTTGCAATTTGGGCCCATGTGCTTGTCCTCACATCTCCTCCGAAGATATCGAACATAGGATGACATCTGACACGCCAACGTGTGCGGACGGAAGGGGGCACGCGGTGGGCCAAATTTTGCCAGTTTCGCTTCATTAGTGTGGGTCTGGGGAGGGGTGGTCCGTGGTACCAATTTTTAATTCTTCTCGGAATCAGATGAAACTTGAAATATATCATCTGCAACATCAGCCGATCTAGAAACTGAAAGAATTTCGAAAATCCATCGAAAACTGAAATAATTGCAGGCCGTCAAACTTTGCAATTTTGGGCCCATGTGCTTGTGACCACATCTCCTCCGAAGATATCGAACATACGATGTCATCTGAAATGCAAATGTGTGCGGACTGAAGAGGGCACGCGTTGGGCCAAATTTTGACAGTGTCGGTTCATTATTGTGGGTCTGGGGAGGGGTGGTCCCTGGTACCAATTTTTTATTCTTCTCCGAATCAGATGAAACTTGGAATATAACATCTGCAACATCAGCCGATCTCGAAGCTGAACACAGATCGTAAATACGTTGGAAAATGGCGGAGATTTTGGCCGTACAAGTTTGAATTTGGGCCCATATGCTTTCCAATAATCAAAGTGTTATCCGTATCCAAATCAGATGAAATTTATACTATGCAATCTATGTCAGCCGCAAATCACAAAACTGGAAACAACTTTAAAATCCGTTGGAAACTGACGAAGTTACGGGGCCTCAAACTTAGCAGTTTGTGCCAGGGGTTGATGTTTTCCCAATCCCGTCACCCAATTTCGAGGCAGGGGTGGGTCACGTCCAAACACTTGAGATCAACCTACACATATTAGGACAACATATAATCACCATACTTCATATTTTCCGTCCATAAACTGCGATTCTTTCCACTCATGATTGATCCTATTATTATACTTCCATGGTGTAACCAAGGAAGTATATTGTTTTTCTACTGCGGCCGTTTTCGGTTTAATTGGAAATACTCAGAAACTAATGGGAGGAGGACCGCGAAATCTCTAGCGAATGAAGGCATCTAAGGTCTACTAAAAATAATGGTATCCGGATGTTGGTCCAATATCTTTTAACAGAGTTATGGCCCTTTTTCGATTATTTTTCATTATTATTATTATTATTATTATACTACAGTATTTTTCAACGCCCAAATCTCGGAATGTATTAGTACTAGAAAACTCAAGTTTGGTAAGTATGTTGGGGTAAATGAGTTCTATGCCTTTGGCTCATAACGGATATTGTCCGCATTTACCCCGTAGAGTTATCTCCCTTTATATGAAAAAATGTCATTTTATTATCTCGGAAATTATAAGGAGCAGAGCATCGAAAATTGGACTGTATACACATCTCGATATGCCCTACTGCCCACGGGCATCAGAACTTGTGTCCGCGCTTTCCCTGAGGAGTTACCGCCCATAGTTGGCAAACCTCTATTTGATTGTACTCTGTTGTCCTCTTGTATCATTCCAGATAACTGCATGTGGTTTTCATAGTCGTGTTGACCGTTGTCAGTTTAGTCAGAGAAGGAAATTTTGACAGGGTCAGACATATATTTTGACACTGGGGTGGGGGGCAAATTGTTTGCAAAATAAAATTTTGATTGACATTCATATATTTAAGTTTATGTATTTCCCGAACGAAAACAAACTCATACCGGAAAGGATTTTTGAAATCCGAGAAGAAATGCAAGAGTTACGGGCCCTCAAAGTTTGCAATTTGGGCCCATGTGCTTGTCCTCACATCTCCTCCGAAGATATCGAACATAGGATGACATCTGACACGCCAACGTGTGCGGACGGAAGGGGGCACGCGGTGGGCCAAATTTTGCCAGTTTCGCTTCATTAGTGTGGGTCTGGGGAGGGGTGGTCCGTGGTACCAATTTTTAATTCTTCTCGGAATCAGATGAAACTTGAAATATATCATCTGCAACATCAGCCGATCTAGAAACTGAAAGAATTTCGAAAATCCATCGAAAACTGAAATAATTGCAGGCCGTCAAACTTTGCAATTTTGGGCCCATGTGCTTGTGACCACATCTCCTCCGAAGATATCGAACATACGATGTCATCTGAAATGCAAATGTGTGCGGACTGAAGAGGGCACGCGTTGGGCCAAATTTTGACAGTGTCGGTTCATTATTGTGGGTCTGGGGAGGGGTGGTCCCTGGTACCAATTTTTTATTCTTCTCCGAATCAGATGAAACTTGGAATATAACATCTGCAACATCAGCCGATCTCGAAGCTGAACACAGATCGTAAATACGTTGGAAAATGGCGGAGATTTTGGCCGTACAAGTTTGAATTTGGGCCCATATGCTTTCCAATAATCAAAGTGTTATCCGTATCCAAATCAGATGAAATTTATACTATGCAATCTATGTCAGCCGCAAATCACAAAACTGGAAACAACTTTAAAATCCGTTGGAAACTGACGAAGTTACGGGGCCTCAAACTTAGCAGTTTGTGCCAGGGGTTGATGTTTTCCCAATCCCGTCACCCAATTTCGAGGCAGGGGTGGGTCACGTCCAAACACTTGAGATCAACCTACACATATTAGGACAACATATAATCACCATACTTCATATTTTCCGTCCATAAACTGCGATTCTTTCCACTCATGATTGATCCTATTATTATACTTCCATGGTGTAACCAAGGAAGTATATTGTTTTTCTACTGCGGCCGTTTTCGGTTTAATTGGAAATACTCAGAAACTAATGGGAGGAGGACCGCGAAATCTCTAGCGAATGAAGGCATCTAAGGTCTACTAAAAATAATGGTATCCGGATGTTGGTCCAATATCTTTTAACAGAGTTATGGCCCTTTTTCGATTATTTTTCATTATTATTATTATTATTATTATACTACAGTATTTTTCAACGCCCAAATCTCGGAATGTATTAGTACTAGAAAACTCAAGTTTGGTAAGTATGTTGGGGTAAATGAGTTCTATGCCTTTGGCTCATAACGGATATTGTCCGCATTTACCCCGTAGAGTTATCTCCCTTTATATGAAAAAATGTCATTTTATTATCTCGGAAATTATAAGGAGCAGAGCATCGAAAATTGGACTGTATACACATCTCGATATGCCCTACTGCCCACGGGCATCAGAACTTGTGTCCGCGCTTTCCCTGAGGAGTTACCGCCCATAGTTGGCAAACCTCTATTTGATTGTACTCTGTTGTCCTCTTGTATCATTCCAGATAACTGCATGTGGTTTTCATAGTCGTGTTGACCGTTGTCAGTTTAGTCAGAGAAGGAAATTTTGACAGGGTCAGACATATATTTTGACACTGGGGTGGGGGGCAAATTGTTTGCAAAATAAAATTTTGATTGACATTCATATATTTAAGTTTATGTATTTCCCGAACGAAAACAAACTCATACCGGAAAGGATTTTTGAAATCCGAGAAGAAATGCAAGAGTTACGGGCCCTCAAAGTTTGCAATTTGGGCCCATGTGCTTGTCCTCACATCTCCTCCGAAGATATCGAACATAGGATGACATCTGACACGCCAACGTGTGCGGACGGAAGGGGGCACGCGGTGGGCCAAATTTTGCCAGTTTCGCTTCATTAGTGTGGGTCTGGGGAGGGGTGGTCCGTGGTACCAATTTTTAATTCTTCTCGGAATCAGATGAAACTTGAAATATATCATCTGCAACATCAGCCGATCTAGAAACTGAAAGAATTTCGAAAATCCATCGAAAACTGAAATAATTGCAGGCCGTCAAACTTTGCAATTTTGGGCCCATGTGCTTGTGACCACATCTCCTCCGAAGATATCGAACATACGATGTCATCTGAAATGCAAATGTGTGCGGACTGAAGAGGGCACGCGTTGGGCCAAATTTTGACAGTGTCGGTTCATTATTGTGGGTCTGGGGAGGGGTGGTCCCTGGTACCAATTTTTTATTCTTCTCCGAATCAGATGAAACTTGGAATATAACATCTGCAACATCAGCCGATCTCGAAGCTGAACACAGATCGTAAATACGTTGGAAAATGGCGGAGATTTTGGCCGTACAAGTTTGAATTTGGGCCCATATGCTTTCCAATAATCAAAGTGTTATCCGTATCCAAATCAGATGAAATTTATACTATGCAATCTATGTCAGCCGCAAATCACAAAACTGGAAACAACTTTAAAATCCGTTGGAAACTGACGAAGTTACGGGGCCTCAAACTTAGCAGTTTGTGCCAGGGGTTGATGTTTTCCCAATCCCGTCACCCAATTTCGAGGCAGGGGTGGGTCACGTCCAAACACTTGAGATCAACCTACACATATTAGGACAACATATAATCACCATACTTCATATTTTCCGTCCATAAACTGCGATTCTTTCCACTCATGATTGATCCTATTATTATACTTCCATGGTGTAACCAAGGAAGTATATTGTTTTTCTACTGCGGCCGTTTTCGGTTTAATTGGAAATACTCAGAAACTAATGGGAGGAGGACCGCGAAATCTCTAGCGAATGAAGGCATCTAAGGTCTACTAAAAATAATGGTATCCGGATGTTGGTCCAATATCTTTTAACAGAGTTATGGCCCTTTTTCGATTATTTTTCATTATTATTATTATTATTATTATACTACAGTATTTTTCAACGCCCAAATCTCGGAATGTATTAGTACTAGAAAACTCAAGTTTGGTAAGTATGTTGGGGTAAATGAGTTCTATGCCTTTGGCTCATAACGGATATTGTCCGCATTTACCCCGTAGAGTTATCTCCCTTTATATGAAAAAATGTCATTTTATTATCTCGGAAATTATAAGGAGCAGAGCATCGAAAATTGGACTGTATACACATCTCGATATGCCCTACTGCCCACGGGCATCAGAACTTGTGTCCGCGCTTTCCCTGAGGAGTTACCGCCCATAGTTGGCAAACCTCTATTTGATTGTACTCTGTTGTCCTCTTGTATCATTCCAGATAACTGCATGTGGTTTTCATAGTCGTGTTGACCGTTGTCAGTTTAGTCAGAGAAGGAAATTTTGACAGGGTCAGACATATATTTTGACACTGGGGTGGGGGGCAAATTGTTTGCAAAATAAAATTTTGATTGACATTCATATATTTAAGTTTATGTATTTCCCGAACGAAAACAAACTCATACCGGAAAGGATTTTTGAAATCCGAGAAGAAATGCAAGAGTTACGGGCCCTCAAAGTTTGCAATTTGGGCCCATGTGCTTGTCCTCACATCTCCTCCGAAGATATCGAACATAGGATGACATCTGACACGCCAACGTGTGCGGACGGAAGGGGGCACGCGGTGGGCCAAATTTTGCCAGTTTCGCTTCATTAGTGTGGGTCTGGGGAGGGGTGGTCCGTGGTACCAATTTTTAATTCTTCTCGGAATCAGATGAAACTTGAAATATATCATCTGCAACATCAGCCGATCTAGAAACTGAAAGAATTTCGAAAATCCATCGAAAACTGAAATAATTGCAGGCCGTCAAACTTTGCAATTTTGGGCCCATGTGCTTGTGACCACATCTCCTCCGAAGATATCGAACATACGATGTCATCTGAAATGCAAATGTGTGCGGACTGAAGAGGGCACGCGTTGGGCCAAATTTTGACAGTGTCGGTTCATTATTGTGGGTCTGGGGAGGGGTGGTCCCTGGTACCAATTTTTTATTCTTCTCCGAATCAGATGAAACTTGGAATATAACATCTGCAACATCAGCCGATCTCGAAGCTGAACACAGATCGTAAATACGTTGGAAAATGGCGGAGATTTTGGCCGTACAAGTTTGAATTTGGGCCCATATGCTTTCCAATAATCAAAGTGTTATCCGTATCCAAATCAGATGAAATTTATACTATGCAATCTATGTCAGCCGCAAATCACAAAACTGGAAACAACTTTAAAATCCGTTGGAAACTGACGAAGTTACGGGGCCTCAAACTTAGCAGTTTGTGCCAGGGGTTGATGTTTTCCCAATCCCGTCACCCAATTTCGAGGCAGGGGTGGGTCACGTCCAAACACTTGAGATCAACCTACACATATTAGGACAACATATAATCACCATACTTCATATTTTCCGTCCATAAACTGCGATTCTTTCCACTCATGATTGATCCTATTATTATACTTCCATGGTGTAACCAAGGAAGTATATTGTTTTTCTACTGCGGCCGTTTTCGGTTTAATTGGAAATACTCAGAAACTAATGGGAGGAGGACCGCGAAATCTCTAGCGAATGAAGGCATCTAAGGTCTACTAAAAATAATGGTATCCGGATGTTGGTCCAATATCTTTTAACAGAGTTATGGCCCTTTTTCGATTATTTTTCATTATTATTATTATTATTATTATACTACAGTATTTTTCAACGCCCAAATCTCGGAATGTATTAGTACTAGAAAACTCAAGTTTGGTAAGTATGTTGGGGTAAATGAGTTCTATGCCTTTGGCTCATAACGGATATTGTCCGCATTTACCCCGTAGAGTTATCTCCCTTTATATGAAAAAATGTCATTTTATTATCTCGGAAATTATAAGGAGCAGAGCATCGAAAATTGGACTGTATACACATCTCGATATGCCCTACTGCCCACGGGCATCAGAACTTGTGTCCGCGCTTTCCCTGAGGAGTTACCGCCCATAGTTGGCAAACCTCTATTTGATTGTACTCTGTTGTCCTCTTGTATCATTCCAGATAACTGCATGTGGTTTTCATAGTCGTGTTGACCGTTGTCAGTTTAGTCAGAGAAGGAAATTTTGACAGGGTCAGACATATATTTTGACACTGGGGTGGGGGGCAAATTGTTTGCAAAATAAAATTTTGATTGACATTCATATATTTAAGTTTATGTATTTCCCGAACGAAAACAAACTCATACCGGAAAGGATTTTTGAAATCCGAGAAGAAATGCAAGAGTTACGGGCCCTCAAAGTTTGCAATTTGGGCCCATGTGCTTGTCCTCACATCTCCTCCGAAGATATCGAACATAGGATGACATCTGACACGCCAACGTGTGCGGACGGAAGGGGGCACGCGGTGGGCCAAATTTTGCCAGTTTCGCTTCATTAGTGTGGGTCTGGGGAGGGGTGGTCCGTGGTACCAATTTTTAATTCTTCTCGGAATCAGATGAAACTTGAAATATATCATCTGCAACATCAGCCGATCTAGAAACTGAAAGAATTTCGAAAATCCATCGAAAACTGAAATAATTGCAGGCCGTCAAACTTTGCAATTTTGGGCCCATGTGCTTGTGACCACATCTCCTCCGAAGATATCGAACATACGATGTCATCTGAAATGCAAATGTGTGCGGACTGAAGAGGGCACGCGTTGGGCCAAATTTTGACAGTGTCGGTTCATTATTGTGGGTCTGGGGAGGGGTGGTCCCTGGTACCAATTTTTTATTCTTCTCCGAATCAGATGAAACTTGGAATATAACATCTGCAACATCAGCCGATCTCGAAGCTGAACACAGATCGTAAATACGTTGGAAAATGGCGGAGATTTTGGCCGTACAAGTTTGAATTTGGGCCCATATGCTTTCCAATAATCAAAGTGTTATCCGTATCCAAATCAGATGAAATTTATACTATGCAATCTATGTCAGCCGCAAATCACAAAACTGGAAACAACTTTAAAATCCGTTGGAAACTGACGAAGTTACGGGGCCTCAAACTTAGCAGTTTGTGCCAGGGGTTGATGTTTTCCCAATCCCGTCACCCAATTTCGAGGCAGGGGTGGGTCACGTCCAAACACTTGAGATCAACCTACACATATTAGGACAACATATAATCACCATACTTCATATTTTCCGTCCATAAACTGCGATTCTTTCCACTCATGATTGATCCTATTATTATACTTCCATGGTGTAACCAAGGAAGTATATTGTTTTTCTACTGCGGCCGTTTTCGGTTTAATTGGAAATACTCAGAAACTAATGGGAGGAGGACCGCGAAATCTCTAGCGAATGAAGGCATCTAAGGTCTACTAAAAATAATGGTATCCGGATGTTGGTCCAATATCTTTTAACAGAGTTATGGCCCTTTTTCGATTATTTTTCATTATTATTATACTTCCATGGTGTAACCAAGGAAGTATATTGTTTTTCTATTGGGGTAGTTTTCCGTTTATTTGAAAATACTCAGAAACTAATTGCAGCAGGACCGCGAAATCTTTAACGAATATAGGCATCTGAGGTCTACTAAAGATAATGATATCCAGATTTCGGCCCAATGTTTCAAGACAGAGTTATAGCCCTTATTCGATTATTTTTCATTATTATTATTATACTACAGTATTTTTCAACGCCCAAATCTCTGAATGTATTAGTACTAGAAAACTCAAGTTTGGTAAGTATGTTGGGGTAAATGAGTTCTATGCCTTTGGCTCATAACGGATATTGTCCGCATTTAACCCGTGGAGTTATCTCCCTTTATATGAAAAATATGTCATTTTATTATCTCGGAAATTATAAGGAGCAGAGCATCGAAAATTGGACTGTATGTACACCTCGGTATGCCCTACTGCCCACGGGCATCAAAACTTGTGTCCGCGCTTTCCCCGAAGAGTTACCGCCCATAAACAGGGGAACCTCTATTTTATTGTACTCTGTTGTTCTCCCGTATCATTCCAGATAACTGCATTTGGTTTTCATAGCCGTGATGACCGTTCTCAGTTTAGTCCGAAAAAGAAATTTTAACAGGGTCGGACATATATTTTTACACTGATGTGGGGGCAAAATTTTCTCAAAAATGTTTTTTTGATCGATATTCATCTATTTAAGTATATGCATTCCCTGAACGAAAACAAACCCAAACCAAGAAGGATTTTTGAAATCCGATAAGAATTGCAAGAGTTACAGGCCCTCAAATTTTGCAGTTTGGGACATGTGCTTGTGACCACATCTCCTCCGAAGATGTCGAAGTTTGGATGTCAACTGATACGCCAACGTGTGCGGACGAAAGAGTGCACGCGGTGGGCCAAATTTTGACAGTGTCTGTTCATTATTGTGGGTATGGGGAGGGGTGGTCCGTGGTACCAATTTTTAATCCAGACTCCAAAACGGATCCAAATCGACCTGTCCCAGAAAAATCGTTCATTTTGTTTTCACTTTTTGAAAAAGGCTCCAATATTTCAACCAAAACTTTTGGACTTAGAACATTATTTTTTTCTCAGTCAAGTGAAAAGAGCTCTTCAAAATAATTCCGTTTATATAGATAATATATATTATCTATATATACGCCAAAAATTTGTCACTCCCCTCTCTCCTTCCTCCGGCTAACCCATCCCGCGTGGGATGAAACCTACCTCCGATTCGAATACACCCGTTTGCCGCGGGCCAGTCTCAATCCTCTACCAGAGAACTGATACAACGCCCGTGAAATTCCAACAATCATTTCCAGAGTGGTATATTGGTATGAGTTCATATCGGAGACGTTATAAAGCAAATAACTTGGATTTTAATATAAACCCACCTATTCGTAAATTGTGTAGCACATGGTGTGTGCTAAATTATCATTTTATCGTGTATAGTGTGTCATGAGCTATCTGCGTGCGTGTATTTCACTTTTGTATTTTCTTTCGCATCTTCAACGCATTGCATATCATATACAACCAAACAAAATACAAACATTACATTAATTTGATCAAACAAACCTTCGTTATACGGTGTATATTTCTACTAACGTAATGACGACGTATAGCCAATTATTCCATTTGCGATAACAACGATAAACACATAGAAACATGCAAACATCACCATTTTTGTAAGAACAAGTTGTATATTGTTATAAACCGTAGTATACTGATGATAGACATTCAATTCTTTCCGTTAGTATTATGTCTGCTGAATTGGAAATGACTCCTATTATACTTTCGCAAAATAAAACACCACTGATAGTTTCGTTCACCGTCATTTAAGTCTTGTCAAAAAGCAAACGTGAAACAACCGCTCATTATTCCTACCATAAAGGAATCTACTTATAGAGAACGCTCTTTTCTGTTCGATTACGTTCAAACTCTTTGTGTGTTGTTGTTAATCACTCATTATATTCTTCGGACCGAACGTTCATTAAGCGCGCTTCATGTTATATATGCGAAAACCGACCCACGTGTTTATTGTTTTATATCCAATTTAATAACACATCGACGTTTATATTCTAGTTATTTATCGAATATAAAAAGCATCTTTACATTATCTTTAGTTTGGTATTATTCGTATTTGATGATTAAAATACACCAAAGCATGTTAAAAAAAAAAAAAAATAGTAGATAATTTGACGGGATTCGAACTCACGTCGCAATAAAACACAAACTGAAGGTTTGACGCTCTCACCACTCGGCTACGCACTGCGCTGTTAATTTATAAGAAAATATATTAGTATTAAATATATAGGCATATAACTGTGTATATTTAAACGTTATATCCAAACTGATTGAAATGCGTAACTATATATACCCCTTTCCGCTATACGGGGAACGGGAAAATGCACCTATTCTTCCCACCAAATCCAAACGGGCTAATTGAAGAGCAAGGTAATGCCGTAGCAGGTACATTTGGATATTCTATCCAAGCCCCCCCCCCCCAAATCTTGACCGCTATACTTTAAAAGTAACCTACCCAACGGAGAATGCAAGATGGGGTGGGTTGAGACTTTTGGTAAATTCCACCGAAAATCTAAAGTGCCATTTTCGAATTTTCAGATGGATCGGTTTACTCGTGACAACGCTATCTACTACATATTTTGGGACTGCTGTCTGTCTGTTATGTATGGCCGGGAAAACAGCCGGGCGGATTTCGACAAAATTTGATATCTAGGGGTACTTTTGTCCGGGGAGTGTTTTTGACCCCGACCTGGTCATGACTTTAAAAATGGTCAATTCAATGTCAAATCGTGTAAAACGGATGGATTTCCACGAAATTTGATACCTATGGGTACGTTTGTCCGGGGAGTGTTTTGGACCGGTAAAACTGTGTCCCAGACCTGACCTTGACCTTTAAAATGGTCAATTCAAGGTGAAATCTTGCCTTTCGACGGGATTTTGGTAAAATTTATACCTAGGGGTAATTTTGTCGTGGGAATGTTTTACACGGGTCAAATCGAGTCACCGACCTGACCTTGACCTTCAAAATTGTCAATAGGGAAAACAGCATGGACGAAGTTTGGTCACCCTGCTAGTATAATATAAATATTTATACTTAAGTAGTCTATCACTAACCTAATTGTAGCCCCAAATCCAAACGTGCTAATAAAGATCTAGTTTAATGCAGGAGCATGTACGATGGTATACTGTAGGTACGCCTCCAAGATGTATGCTCAGCGGAGAGCTTGCGTCGGGTGTGTTCAGACTTGGCAAATTCCACCGGAAACAAATGTGGAAAATAAAACTTTGAGACAAAAATTTGTTGACGTGGTCAGAAGTATCCAGGTGCAACTTTCGAACGATTGTATAAGTTTTAGAGTGGACCGTTTAATCCTGGTAGCGCATAACATTGTTAACGGGTGAAATATATTACTCAAATTAATATGATTTGCACCCTTTTGATATATATACATGCCGATTACTCTATAATCAGACACACCAAATTTCGAGACCGTTGAACAGGATTTGGGCATCCATGGGAGCGGTTATAATTAGCCATAACATGTATCCCTACTGAATACAAATGAACTAATTGGCTGGGTGAATGGTGACTCAGTTGGTCAGGACCATGATGCATTAGACAGTCATTAATCATCATGACATAAACCTTTGGAGTATATTTAGTATTTAGAAATGTCAATGCAAGTCCAATATCGGATCATTCAGCACCAATATGCATTCGAATGAAGAGGAATACACATATACGCATAACACTCACATGGGATGGGATGGGATACCATGGAAGTATATCTGATTCCATGGAATCTGACCTCTAGTTATTATTATTATTATACTACAGTATTTTTCAACGCCCAAATCTCGGAATGTATTAGTACTAGAAAACTCAAGTTTGGTAAGTATGTTGGGGTAAATGAGTTCTATGCCTTTGGCTCATAACGGATATTGTCCGCATTTACCCCGTAGAGTTATCTCCCTTTATATGAAAAAATGTCATTTTATTATCTCGGAAATTATAAGGAGCAGAGCATCGAAAATTGGACTGTATACACATCTCGATATGCCCTACTGCCCACGGGCATCAGAACTTGTGTCCGCGCTTTCCCTGAGGAGTTACCGCCCATAGTTGGCAAACCTCTATTTGATTGTACTCTGTTGTCCTCTTGTATCATTCCAGATAACTGCATGTGGTTTTCATAGTCGTGTTGACCGTTGTCAGTTTAGTCAGAGAAGGAAATTTTGACAGGGTCAGACATATATTTTGACACTGGGGTGGGGGGCAAATTGTTTGCAAAATAAAATTTTGATTGACATTCATATATTTAAGTTTATGTATTTCCCGAACGAAAACAAACTCATACCGGAAAGGATTTTTGAAATCCGAGAAGAAATGCAAGAGTTACGGGCCCTCAAAGTTTGCAATTTGGGCCCATGTGCTTGTCCTCACATCTCCTCCGAAGATATCGAACATAGGATGACATCTGACACGCCAACGTGTGCGGACGGAAGGGGGCACGCGGTGGGCCAAATTTTGCCAGTTTCGCTTCATTAGTGTGGGTCTGGGGAGGGGTGGTCCGTGGTACCAATTTTTAATTCTTCTCGGAATCAGATGAAACTTGAAATATATCATCTGCAACATCAGCCGATCTAGAAACTGAAAGAATTTCGAAAATCCATCGAAAACTGAAATAATTGCAGGCCGTCAAACTTTGCAATTTTGGGCCCATGTGCTTGTGACCACATCTCCTCCGAAGATATCGAACATACGATGTCATCTGAAATGCAAATGTGTGCGGACTGAAGAGGGCACGCGTTGGGCCAAATTTTGACAGTGTCGGTTCATTATTGTGGGTCTGGGGAGGGGTGGTCCCTGGTACCAATTTTTTATTCTTCTCCGAATCAGATGAAACTTGGAATATAACATCTGCAACATCAGCCGATCTCGAAGCTGAACACAGATCGTAAATACGTTGGAAAATGGCGGAGATTTTGGCCGTACAAGTTTGAATTTGGGCCCATATGCTTTCCAATAATCAAAGTGTTATCCGTATCCAAATCAGATGAAATTTATACTATGCAATCTATGTCAGCCGCAAATCACAAAACTGGAAACAACTTTAAAATCCGTTGGAAACTGACGAAGTTACGGGGCCTCAAACTTAGCAGTTTGTGCCAGGGGTTGATGTTTTCCCAATCCCGTCACCCAATTTCGAGGCAGGAGTGGGTCACGTCCAAACACTTGAGATCAACCTACACATATTAGGACAACATATAATCACCATACTTCATATTTTCCGTCCATAAACTGCGATTCTTTCCACTCATGATTGATCCTATTATTATACTTCCATGGTGTAACCAAGGAAGTATATTGTTTTTCTACTGCGGCCGTTTTCGGTTTAATTGGAAATACTCAGAAACTAATGGGAGGAGGACCGCGAAATCTCTAGCGAATGAAGGCATCTAAGGTCTACTAAAAATAATGGTATCCGGATGTTGGTCCAATATCTTTTAACAGAGTTATGGCCCTTTTTCGATTATTTTTCATTATTATTATTATTATTATTATACTACAGTATTTTTCAACGCCCAAATCTCGGAATGTATTAGTACTAGAAAACTCAAGTTTGGTAAGTATGTTGGGGTAAATGAGTTCTATGCCTTTGGCTCATAACGGATATTGTCCGCATTTACCCCGTAGAGTTATCTCCCTTTATATGAAAAAATGTCATTTTATTATCTCGGAAATTATAAGGAGCAGAGCATCGAAAATTGGACTGTATACACATCTCGATATGCCCTACTGCCCACGGGCATCAGAACTTGTGTCCGCGCTTTCCCTGAGGAGTTACCGCCCATAGTTGGCAAACCTCTATTTGATTGTACTCTGTTGTCCTCTTGTATCATTCCAGATAACTGCATGTGGTTTTCATAGTCGTGTTGACCGTTGTCAGTTTAGTCAGAGAAGGAAATTTTGACAGGGTCAGACATATATTTTGACACTGGGGTGGGGGGCAAATTGTTTGCAAAATAAAATTTTGATTGACATTCATATATTTAAGTTTATGTATTTCCCGAACGAAAACAAACTCATACCGGAAAGGATTTTTGAAATCCGAGAAGAAATGCAAGAGTTACGGGCCCTCAAAGTTTGCAATTTGGGCCCATGTGCTTGTCCTCACATCTCCTCCGAAGATATCGAACATAGGATGACATCTGACACGCCAACGTGTGCGGACGGAAGGGGGCACGCGGTGGGCCAAATTTTGCCAGTTTCGCTTCATTAGTGTGGGTCTGGGGAGGGGTGGTCCGTGGTACCAATTTTTAATTCTTCTCGGAATCAGATGAAACTTGAAATATATCATCTGCAACATCAGCCGATCTAGAAACTGAAAGAATTTCGAAAATCCATCGAAAACTGAAATAATTGCAGGCCGTCAAACTTTGCAATTTTGGGCCCATGTGCTTGTGACCACATCTCCTCCGAAGATATCGAACATACGATGTCATCTGAAATGCAAATGTGTGCGGACTGAAGAGGGCACGCGTTGGGCCAAATTTTGACAGTGTCGGTTCATTATTGTGGGTCTGGGGAGGGGTGGTCCCTGGTACCAATTTTTTATTCTTCTCCGAATCAGATGAAACTTGGAATATAACATCTGCAACATCAGCCGATCTCGAAGCTGAACACAGATCGTAAATACGTTGGAAAATGGCGGAGATTTTGGCCGTACAAGTTTGAATTTGGGCCCATATGCTTTCCAATAATCAAAGTGTTATCCGTATCCAAATCAGATGAAATTTATACTATGCAATCTATGTCAGCCGCAAATCACAAAACTGGAAACAACTTTAAAATCCGTTGGAAACTGACGAAGTTACGGGGCCTCAAACTTAGCAGTTTGTGCCAGGGGTTGATGTTTTCCCAATCCCGTCACCCAATTTCGAGGCAGGAGTGGGTCACGTCCAAACACTTGAGATCAACCTACACATATTAGGACAACATATAATCACCATACTTCATATTTTCCGTCCATAAACTGCGATTCTTTCCACTCATGATTGATCCTATTATTATACTTCCATGGTGTAACCAAGGAAGTATATTGTTTTTCTACTGCGGCCGTTTTCGGTTTAATTGGAAATACTCAGAAACTAATGGGAGGAGGACCGCGAAATCTCTAGCGAATGAAGGCATCTAAGGTCTACTAAAAATAATGGTATCCGGATGTTGGTCCAATATCTTTTAACAGAGTTATGGCCCTTTTTCGATTATTTTTCATTATTATTATTATTATTATTATACTACAGTATTTTTCAACGCCCAAATCTCGGAATGTATTAGTACTAGAAAACTCAAGTTTGGTAAGTATGTTGGGGTAAATGAGTTCTATGCCTTTGGCTCATAACGGATATTGTCCGCATTTACCCCGTAGAGTTATCTCCCTTTATATGAAAAAATGTCATTTTATTATCTCGGAAATTATAAGGAGCAGAGCATCGAAAATTGGACTGTATACACATCTCGATATGCCCTACTGCCCACGGGCATCAGAACTTGTGTCCGCGCTTTCCCTGAGGAGTTACCGCCCATAGTTGGCAAACCTCTATTTGATTGTACTCTGTTGTCCTCTTGTATCATTCCAGATAACTGCATGTGGTTTTCATAGTCGTGTTGACCGTTGTCAGTTTAGTCAGAGAAGGAAATTTTGACAGGGTCAGACATATATTTTGACACTGGGGTGGGGGGCAAATTGTTTGCAAAATAAAATTTTGATTGACATTCATATATTTAAGTTTATGTATTTCCCGAACGAAAACAAACTCATACCGGAAAGGATTTTTGAAATCCGAGAAGAAATGCAAGAGTTACGGGCCCTCAAAGTTTGCAATTTGGGCCCATGTGCTTGTCCTCACATCTCCTCCGAAGATATCGAACATAGGATGACATCTGACACGCCAACGTGTGCGGACGGAAGGGGGCACGCGGTGGGCCAAATTTTGCCAGTTTCGCTTCATTAGTGTGGGTCTGGGGAGGGGTGGTCCGTGGTACCAATTTTTAATTCTTCTCGGAATCAGATGAAACTTGAAATATATCATCTGCAACATCAGCCGATCTAGAAACTGAAAGAATTTCGAAAATCCATCGAAAACTGAAATAATTGCAGGCCGTCAAACTTTGCAATTTTGGGCCCATGTGCTTGTGACCACATCTCCTCCGAAGATATCGAACATACGATGTCATCTGAAATGCAAATGTGTGCGGACTGAAGAGGGCACGCGTTGGGCCAAATTTTGACAGTGTCGGTTCATTATTGTGGGTCTGGGGAGGGGTGGTCCCTGGTACCAATTTTTTATTCTTCTCCGAATCAGATGAAACTTGGAATATAACATCTGCAACATCAGCCGATCTCGAAGCTGAACACAGATCGTAAATACGTTGGAAAATGGCGGAGATTTTGGCCGTACAAGTTTGAATTTGGGCCCATATGCTTTCCAATAATCAAAGTGTTATCCGTATCCAAATCAGATGAAATTTATACTATGCAATCTATGTCAGCCGCAAATCACAAAACTGGAAACAACTTTAAAATCCGTTGGAAACTGACGAAGTTACGGGGCCTCAAACTTAGCAGTTTGTGCCAGGGGTTGATGTTTTCCCAATCCCGTCACCCAATTTCGAGGCAGGGGTGGGTCACGTCCAAACACTTGAGATCAACCTACACATATTAGGACAACATATAATCACCATACTTCATATTTTCCGTCCATAAACTGCGATTCTTTCCACTCATGATTGATCCTATTATTATACTTCCATGGTGTAACCAAGGAAGTATATTGTTTTTCTACTGCGGCCGTTTTCGGTTTAATTGGAAATACTCAGAAACTAATGGGAGGAGGACCGCGAAATCTCTAGCGAATGAAGGCATCTAAGGTCTACTAAAAATAATGGTATCCGGATGTTGGTCCAATATCTTTTAACAGAGTTATGGCCCTTTTTCGATTATTTTTCATTATTATTATTATTATTATTATACTACAGTATTTTTCAACGCCCAAATCTCGGAATGTATTAGTACTAGAAAACTCAAGTTTGGTAAGTATGTTGGGGTAAATGAGTTCTATGCCTTTGGCTCATAACGGATATTGTCCGCATTTACCCCGTAGAGTTATCTCCCTTTATATGAAAAAATGTCATTTTATTATCTCGGAAATTATAAGGAGCAGAGCATCGAAAATTGGACTGTATACACATCTCGATATGCCCTACTGCCCACGGGCATCAGAACTTGTGTCCGCGCTTTCCCTGAGGAGTTACCGCCCATAGTTGGCAAACCTCTATTTGATTGTACTCTGTTGTCCTCTTGTATCATTCCAGATAACTGCATGTGGTTTTCATAGTCGTGTTGACCGTTGTCAGTTTAGTCAGAGAAGGAAATTTTGACAGGGTCAGACATATATTTTGACACTGGGGTGGGGGGCAAATTGTTTGCAAAATAAAATTTTGATTGACATTCATATATTTAAGTTTATGTATTTCCCGAACGAAAACAAACTCATACCGGAAAGGATTTTTGAAATCCGAGAAGAAATGCAAGAGTTACGGGCCCTCAAAGTTTGCAATTTGGGCCCATGTGCTTGTCCTCACATCTCCTCCGAAGATTCAGATTATGCTACACGCGAAACGGAGATGACTTTTGGGAAATCCAGAGTCCAAAACGGATCCAAATCGACCTGTCCCAGAAAAGTCGTTCATTTTGTTTTCACTTTTTGAAAAAGGCTCCAATATTTCAACCAAAACTTTTGGACTTAGAACATTATTTTTTTCTCAGTCAAGTGAAAAGAGCTCTTCAAAATAATTCCGCTTATATATATAATATATATTATCTATATATACGCCAAAAATTTGTCACTCCCCTCTCTCCTTCCTCCGGCTACCCCATCCTCCGTGGGATGGAACCTACCTCCGATTCGAATACACCCGTCTTGCCGCGGGCCAGTCTCATTCCTCTACCAGAGAACTGATAGAACGCCCGTCGAATTCCAACAATCATTTCCAGAGTGCTATATTGGTATGAGTTCATATCGGAGCCGTTATAAAGCAAATAACTTGGATTTTAATATAAACCCACCTATTCGTAAATTGTGTAGCCCATGGTGTGTGGTAAATTATCATTTTATCGTGTATAGTGTGTCATGAGCTATCTGCGTGCGTGCATTTCACTTTTGTATTTTCTTTCGCATCTTCAACGCACTGCATATCATATACAACCAAACAAAATACAAACATTACATTAATTTGATCACACAAGACTTCGTTATATGGTGTATATTTCTACTAACGTAATGACGACGTATAGCCAATTATTCCATTTGCGATAACAACGATAAACACATAGAAACATGCAAACATCATCAGTTTCGTAAGATCAATTTGTATATTGTTTATATTCTAGTTATTTATCGAATATAAAAAGCATCTTTAAATTATCTTTAGTTTGGTATTATTCGTATTTGATGATTAAAATACACCAAAACATGTTAAAAATAAAAAATAAAAAAAGATAATTTGACGGGATTCGAACTCACGTCGCAATAAAACACAAACTGAATGTTTGACGCTCTCTCCACTCGGCTACGCACTGCGCTGTTAATTTATAAGAAAATATATTAGTATTAAATATGTAGGCATATAACTGTGTATATTTAAACTTTATATCCAAACTGATTGAAATCGAATATAAAAAGCATCTTTACATTATCTTTAGTTTGGTATTATTCGTATTTGATGATTAAAATACACCAAAACATGTTAAAAATAAAAAATAAAAAAAGATAATTTGACGGGATTCGAACTCACGTCGCAATAAAAACACAAACTGAAGGTTTGACGCTCTGACCACTCGACTACGCACTGCGCTATTAATTTATAAGAAAATATATTAGTATTAAATATATAGGCATATAACTGTGTATATTTAAACTTTATATCCAAACTGATTGAAATGCGTGACTATATATATATACCCCTTTCCGCTATACGGGGAACAGGAAAATGCACCTATTCTTCCCACCAAATCCAAAAGGGCTAATTAAAGACCAAGGTAATGCCGTAGCAGGTACATTTGGATATTCTATTCACGCCCCCCCCCCCCCAAATCTTGACCGCTATACTTCAAATTCAAACATCGAGAATTTTTTTTTTGACGACTACATCTGATAGCTAGTGTTCACGCGCATCTAGAGCGCAATTTTCTAATTTTCAGATGGAACGGAACGGTTTACTCGTGACAACGCTATATATCATAAATATGTATACTTCTGTAGTCTATCACTAGCCGATTTTTAGCCCCAAATCCAAACGGGCCGATGTAGGAGCGAGTTTAATGCGGTGGTACATAAGCCGGTATACTGTAGGTATGACTCTAAAATTTGACCTCTCTAATATAAACGCAACCTGCTCAAGGGAGTGTTTGTGTCGGGTGGGTTCAGATTTGGAAAATTCCACCGAAGATCAAATGGGCAAAATTACTCCGAAAATCATATATTGAGATAAAAACTTTTCGATGAGTGGATGTGATAAGTAGTATATAAACGCAAGATTAGTACACTTTTTAATGATTTATATTGAACGGTTTAACCCTGGTAGCGTATAACGTTGTGACGGGTGATATATATTACTCAAATTCAAACCCTCTCTTCATGACGCAAATTCAATCGGACTTAGCAAGAAGCAAGGCAAATGCATGAATATGCTCACCGATATACTATATAGGTATGTCCGCTCTACTGTAAAAGTAACATATTGTCACGATTTGACCTGTCCAAAACACTCCCCGGACAAAAGTTTTCCTAGGTATAAAATTTCGTCGAAATCCGATCGTTTTACTCGATTTGACCTTGAACTTACCATTTCGAATGTCAATGTCAGGTCGGGGTCACGACTTGACCCGCCCAAAAGACTCCCCGGACAAAAGTACCCCTAGGTATCAAATTTCGTGGAAATCCGCATGTTTTACCCGATTTGACCTTCGATTGACCATTTTGAAGGCCAAGGTCAGGTCGGGATGGGATGGGATGGGATGGAATACCATGGAAGTATATCTGATTCCATGGAATCTGACCTCTAGTTATTATTATTATTATACTACAGTATTTTTCAACGCCCAAATCTCGGAATGTATTAGTACTAGAAAACTCAAGTTTGGTAAGTATGTTGGGGTAAATGAGTTCTATGCCTTTGGCTCATAACGGATATTGTCCGCATTTACCCCGTAGAGTTATCTCCCTTTATATGAAAAAATGTCATTTTATTATCTCGGAAATTATAAGGAGCAGAGCATCGAAAATTGGACTGTATACACATCTCGATATGCCCTACTGCCCACGGGCATCAGAACTTGTGTCCGCGCTTTCCCTGAGGAGTTACCGCCCATAGTTGGCAAACCTCTATTTGATTGTACTCTGTTGTCCTCTTGTATCATTCCAGATAACTGCATGTGGTTTTCATAGTCGTGTTGACCGTTGTCAGTTTAGTCAGAGAAGGAAATTTTGACAGGGTCAGACATATATTTTGACACTGGGGTGGGGGGCAAATTGTTTGCAAAATAAAATTTTGATTGACATTCATATATTTAAGTTTATGTATTTCCCGAACGAAAACAAACTCATACCGGAAAGGATTTTTGAAATCCGAGAAGAAATGCAAGAGTTACGGGCCCTCAAAGTTTGCAATTTGGGCCCATGTGCTTGTCCTCACATCTCCTCCGAAGATATCGAACATAGGATGACATCTGACACGCCAACGTGTGCGGACGGAAGGGGGCACGCGGTGGGCCAAATTTTGCCAGTTTCGCTTCATTAGTGTGGGTCTGGGGAGGGGTGGTCCGTGGTACCAATTTTTAATTCTTCTCGGAATCAGATGAAACTTGAAATATATCATCTGCAACATCAGCCGATCTAGAAACTGAAAGAATTTCGAAAATCCATCGAAAACTGAAATAATTGCAGGCCGTCAAACTTTGCAATTTTGGGTCCATGTGCTTGTGACCACATCTCCTCCGAAGATATCGAACATACGATGTCATCTGAAATGCAAATGTGTGCGGACTGAAGAGGGCACGCGTTGGGCCAAATTTTGACAGTGTCGGTTCATTATTGTGGGTCTGGGGAGGGGTGGTCCCTGGTACCAATTTTTTATTCTTCTCCGAATCAGATGAAACTTGGAATATAACATCTGCAACATCAGCCGATCTCGAAGCTGAACACAGATCGTAAATACGTTGGAAAATGGCGGAGATTTTGGCCGTACAAGTTTGAATTTGGGCCCATATGCTTTCCAATAATCAAAGTGTTATCCGTATCCAAATCAGATGAAATTTATACTATGCAATCTATGTCAGCCGCAAATCACAAAACTGGAAACAACTTTAAAATCCGTTGGAAACTGACGAAGTTACGGGGCCTCAAACTTAGCAGTTTGTGCCAGGGGTTGATGTTTTCCCAATCCCGTCACCCAATTTCGAGGCAGGGGTGGGTCACGTCCAAACACTTGAGATCAACCTACACATATTAGGACAACATATAATCACCATACTTCATATTTTCCGTCCATAAACTGCGATTCTTTCCACTCATGATTGATCCTATTATTATACTTCCATGGTGTAACCAAGGAAGTATATTGTTTTTCTACTGCGGCCGTTTTCTGTTTAATTGGAAATACTCAGAAACTAATGGGAGGAGGACCGCGAAATCTCTAGCGAATGAAGGCATCTAAGGTCTACTAAAAATAATGGTATCCGGATGTTGGTCCAATATCTTTTAACAGAGTTATGGCCCTTTTTCGATTATTTTTCATTATTATTATTATTATTATTATACTACAGTATTTTTCAACGCCCAAATCTCGGAATGTATTAGTACTAGAAAACTCAAGTTTGGTAAGTATGTTGGGGTAAATGAGTTCTATGCCTTTGGCTCATAACGGATATTGTCCGCATTTACCCCGTAGAGTTATCTCCCTTTATATGAAAAAATGTCATTTTATTATCTCGGAAATTATAAGGAGCAGAGCATCGAAAATTGGACTGTATACACATCTCGATATGCCCTACTGCCCACGGGCATCAGAACTTGTGTCCGCGCTTTCCCTGAGGAGTTACCGCCCATAGTTGGCAAACCTCTATTTGATTGTACTCTGTTGTCCTCTTGTATCATTCCAGATAACTGCATGTGGTTTTCATAGTCGTGTTGACCGTTGTCAGTTTAGTCAGAGAAGGAAATTTTGACAGGGTCAGACATATATTTTGACACTGGGGTGGGGGGCAAATTGTTTGCAAAATAAAATTTTGATTGACATTCATATATTTAAGTTTATGTATTTCCCGAACGAAAACAAACTCATACCGGAAAGGATTTTTGAAATCCGAGAAGAAATGCAAGAGTTACGGGCCCTCAAAGTTTGCAATTTGGGCCCATGTGCTTGTCCTCACATCTCCTCCGAAGATATCGAACATAGGATGACATCTGACACGCCAACGTGTGCGGACGGAAGGGGGCACGCGGTGGGCCAAATTTTGCCAGTTTCGCTTCATTAGTGTGGGTCTGGGGAGGGGTGGTCCGTGGTACCAATTTTTAATTCTTCTCGGAATCAGATGAAACTTGAAATATATCATCTGCAACATCAGCCGATCTAGAAACTGAAAGAATTTCGAAAATCCATCGAAAACTGAAATAATTGCAGGCCGTCAAACTTTGCAATTTTGGGTCCATGTGCTTGTGACCACATCTCCTCCGAAGATATCGAACATACGATGTCATCTGAAATGCAAATGTGTGCGGACTGAAGAGGGCACGCGTTGGGCCAAATTTTGACAGTGTCGGTTCATTATTGTGGGTCTGGGGAGGGGTGGTCCCTGGTACCAATTTTTTATTCTTCTCCGAATCAGATGAAACTTGGAATATAACATCTGCAACATCAGCCGATCTCGAAGCTGAACACAGATCGTAAATACGTTGGAAAATGGCGGAGATTTTGGCCGTACAAGTTTGAATTTGGGCCCATATGCTTTCCAATAATCAAAGTGTTATCCGTATCCAAATCAGATGAAATTTATACTATGCAATCTATGTCAGCCGCAAATCACAAAACTGGAAACAACTTTAAAATCCGTTGGAAACTGACGAAGTTACGGGGCCTCAAACTTAGCAGTTTGTGCCAGGGGTTGATGTTTTCCCAATCCCGTCACCCAATTTCGAGGCAGGGGTGGGTCACGTCCAAACACTTGAGATCAACCTACACATATTAGGACAACATATAATCACCATACTTCATATTTTCCGTCCATAAACTGCGATTCTTTCCACTCATGATTGATCCTATTATTATACTTCCATGGTGTAACCAAGGAAGTATATTGTTTTTCTACTGCGGCCGTTTTCTGTTTAATTGGAAATACTCAGAAACTAATGGGAGGAGGACCGCGAAATCTCTAGCGAATGAAGGCATCTAAGGTCTACTAAAAATAATGGTATCCGGATGTTGGTCCAATATCTTTTAACAGAGTTATGGCCCTTTTTCGATTATTTTTCATTATTATTATTATTATTATTATACTACAGTATTTTTCAACGCCCAAATCTCGGAATGTATTAGTACTAGAAAACTCAAGTTTGGTAAGTATGTTGGGGTAAATGAGTTCTATGCCTTTGGCTCATAACGGATATTGTCCGCATTTACCCCGTAGAGTTATCTCCCTTTATATGAAAAAATGTCATTTTATTATCTCGGAAATTATAAGGAGCAGAGCATCGAAAATTGGACTGTATACACATCTCGATATGCCCTACTGCCCACGGGCATCAGAACTTGTGTCCGCGCTTTCCCTGAGGAGTTACCGCCCATAGTTGGCAAACCTCTATTTGATTGTACTCTGTTGTCCTCTTGTATCATTCCAGATAACTGCATGTGGTTTTCATAGTCGTGTTGACCGTTGTCAGTTTAGTCAGAGAAGGAAATTTTGACAGGGTCAGACATATATTTTGACACTGGGGTGGGGGGCAAATTGTTTGCAAAATAAAATTTTGATTGACATTCATATATTTAAGTTTATGTATTTCCCGAACGAAAACAAACTCATACCGGAAAGGATTTTTGAAATCCGAGAAGAAATGCAAGAGTTACGGGCCCTCAAAGTTTGCAATTTGGGCCCATGTGCTTGTCCTCACATCTCCTCCGAAGATATCGAACATAGGATGACATCTGACACGCCAACGTGTGCGGACGGAAGGGGGCACGCGGTGGGCCAAATTTTGCCAGTTTCGCTTCATTAGTGTGGGTCTGGGGAGGGGTGGTCCGTGGTACCAATTTTTAATTCTTCTCGGAATCAGATGAAACTTGAAATATATCATCTGCAACATCAGCCGATCTAGAAACTGAAAGAATTTCGAAAATCCATCGAAAACTGAAATAATTGCAGGCCGTCAAACTTTGCAATTTTGGGTCCATGTGCTTGTGACCACATCTCCTCCGAAGATATCGAACATACGATGTCATCTGAAATGCAAATGTGTGCGGACTGAAGAGGGCACGCGTTGGGCCAAATTTTGACAGTGTCGGTTCATTATTGTGGGTCTGGGGAGGGGTGGTCCCTGGTACCAATTTTTTATTCTTCTCCGAATCAGATGAAACTTGGAATATAACATCTGCAACATCAGCCGATCTCGAAGCTGAACACAGATCGTAAATACGTTGGAAAATGGCGGAGATTTTGGCCGTACAAGTTTGAATTTGGGCCCATATGCTTTCCAATAATCAAAGTGTTATCCGTATCCAAATCAGATGAAATTTATACTATGCAATCTATGTCAGCCGCAAATCACAAAACTGGAAACAACTTTAAAATCCGTTGGAAACTGACGAAGTTACGGGGCCTCAAACTTAGCAGTTTGTGCCAGGGGTTGATGTTTTCCCAATCCCGTCACCCAATTTCGAGGCAGGGGTGGGTCACGTCCAAACACTTGAGATCAACCTACACATATTAGGACAACATATAATCACCATACTTCATATTTTCCGTCCATAAACTGCGATTCTTTCCACTCATGATTGATCCTATTATTATACTTCCATGGTGTAACCAAGGAAGTATATTGTTTTTCTACTGCGGCCGTTTTCTGTTTAATTGGAAATACTCAGAAACTAATGGGAGGAGGACCGCGAAATCTCTAGCGAATGAAGGCATCTAAGGTCTACTAAAAATAATGGTATCCGGATGTTGGTCCAATATCTTTTAACAGAGTTATGGCCCTTTTTCGATTATTTTTCATTATTATTATTATTATTATTATACTACAGTATTTTTCAACGCCCAAATCTCGGAATGTATTAGTACTAGAAAACTCAAGTTTGGTAAGTATGTTGGGGTAAATGAGTTCTATGCCTTTGGCTCATAACGGATATTGTCCGCATTTACCCCGTAGAGTTATCTCCCTTTATATGAAAAAATGTCATTTTATTATCTCGGAAATTATAAGGAGCAGAGCATCGAAAATTGGACTGTATACACATCTCGATATGCCCTACTGCCCACGGGCATCAGAACTTGTGTCCGCGCTTTCCCTGAGGAGTTACCGCCCATAGTTGGCAAACCTCTATTTGATTGTACTCTGTTGTCCTCTTGTATCATTCCAGATAACTGCATGTGGTTTTCATAGTCGTGTTGACCGTTGTCAGTTTAGTCAGAGAAGGAAATTTTGACAGGGTCAGACATATATTTTGACACTGGGGTGGGGGGCAAATTGTTTGCAAAATAAAATTTTGATTGACATTCATATATTTAAGTTTATGTATTTCCCGAACGAAAACAAACTCATACCGGAAAGGATTTTTGAAATCCGAGAAGAAATGCAAGAGTTACGGGCCCTCAAAGTTTGCAATTTGGGCCCATGTGCTTGTCCTCACATCTCCTCCGAAGATATCGAACATAGGATGACATCTGACACGCCAACGTGTGCGGACGGAAGGGGGCACGCGGTGGGCCAAATTTTGCCAGTTTCGCTTCATTAGTGTGGGTCTGGGGAGGGGTGGTCCGTGGTACCAATTTTTAATTCTTCTCGGAATCAGATGAAACTTGAAATATATCATCTGCAACATCAGCCGATCTAGAAACTGAAAGAATTTCGAAAATCCATCGAAAACTGAAATAATTGCAGGCCGTCAAACTTTGCAATTTTGGGTCCATGTGCTTGTGACCACATCTCCTCCGAAGATATCGAACATACGATGTCATCTGAAATGCAAATGTGTGCGGACTGAAGAGGGCACGCGTTGGGCCAAATTTTGACAGTGTCGGTTCATTATTGTGGGTCTGGGGAGGGGTGGTCCCTGGTACCAATTTTTTATTCTTCTCCGAATCAGATGAAACTTGGAATATAACATCTGCAACATCAGCCGATCTCGAAGCTGAACACAGATCGTAAATACGTTGGAAAATGGCGGAGATTTTGGCCGTACAAGTTTGAATTTGGGCCCATATGCTTTCCAATAATCAAAGTGTTATCCGTATCCAAATCAGATGAAATTTATACTATGCAATCTATGTCAGCCGCAAATCACAAAACTGGAAACAACTTTAAAATCCGTTGGAAACTGACGAAGTTACGGGGCCTCAAACTTAGCAGTTTGTGCCAGGGGTTGATGTTTTCCCAATCCCGTCACCCAATTTCGAGGCAGGGGTGGGTCACGTCCAAACACTTGAGATCAACCTACACATATTAGGACAACATATAATCACCATACTTCATATTTTCCGTCCATAAACTGCGATTCTTTCCACTCATGATTGATCCTATTATTATACTTCCATGGTGTAACCAAGGAAGTATATTGTTTTTCTACTGCGGCCGTTTTCTGTTTAATTGGAAATACTCAGAAACTAATGGGAGGAGGACCGCGAAATCTCTAGCGAATGAAGGCATCTAAGGTCTACTAAAAATAATGGTATCCGGATGTTGGTCCAATATCTTTTAACAGAGTTATGGCCCTTTTTCGATTATTTTTCATTATTATTATTATTATTATTATACTACAGTATTTTTCAACGCCCAAATCTCGGAATGTATTAGTACTAGAAAACTCAAGTTTGGTAAGTATGTTGGGGTAAATGAGTTCTATGCCTTTGGCTCATAACGGATATTGTCCGCATTTACCCCGTAGAGTTATCTCCCTTTATATGAAAAAATGTCATTTTATTATCTCGGAAATTATAAGGAGCAGAGCATCGAAAATTGGACTGTATACACATCTCGATATGCCCTACTGCCCACGGGCATCAGAACTTGTGTCCGCGCTTTCCCTGAGGAGTTACCGCCCATAGTTGGCAAACCTCTATTTGATTGTACTCTGTTGTCCTCTTGTATCATTCCAGATAACTGCATGTGGTTTTCATAGTCGTGTTGACCGTTGTCAGTTTAGTCAGAGAAGGAAATTTTGACAGGGTCAGACATATATTTTGACACTGGGGTGGGGGGCAAATTGTTTGCAAAATAAAATTTTGATTGACATTCATATATTTAAGTTTATGTATTTCCCGAACGAAAACAAACTCATACCGGAAAGGATTTTTGAAATCCGAGAAGAAATGCAAGAGTTACGGGCCCTCAAAGTTTGCAATTTGGGCCCATGTGCTTGTCCTCACATCTCCTCCGAAGATATCGAACATAGGATGACATCTGACACGCCAACGTGTGCGGACGGAAGGGGGCACGCGGTGGGCCAAATTTTGCCAGTTTCGCTTCATTAGTGTGGGTCTGGGGAGGGGTGGTCCGTGGTACCAATTTTTAATTCTTCTCGGAATCAGATGAAACTTGAAATATATCATCTGCAACATCAGCCGATCTAGAAACTGAAAGAATTTCGAAAATCCATCGAAAACTGAAATAATTGCAGGCCGTCAAACTTTGCAATTTTGGGTCCATGTGCTTGTGACCACATCTCCTCCGAAGATATCGAACATACGATGTCATCTGAAATGCAAATGTGTGCGGACTGAAGAGGGCACGCGTTGGGCCAAATTTTGACAGTGTCGGTTCATTATTGTGGGTCTGGGGAGGGGTGGTCCCTGGTACCAATTTTTTATTCTTCTCCGAATCAGATGAAACTTGGAATATAACATCTGCAACATCAGCCGATCTCGAAGCTGAACACAGATCGTAAATACGTTGGAAAATGGCGGAGATTTTGGCCGTACAAGTTTGAATTTGGGCCCATATGCTTTCCAATAATCAAAGTGTTATCCGTATCCAAATCAGATGAAATTTATACTATGCAATCTATGTCAGCCGCAAATCACAAAACTGGAAACAACTTTAAAATCCGTTGGAAACTGACGAAGTTACGGGGCCTCAAACTTAGCAGTTTGTGCCAGGGGTTGATGTTTTCCCAATCCCGTCACCCAATTTCGAGGCAGGGGTGGGTCACGTCCAAACACTTGAGATCAACCTACACATATTAGGACAACATATAATCACCATACTTCATATTTTCCGTCCATAAACTGCGATTCTTTCCACTCATGATTGATCCTATTATTATACTTCCATGGTGTAACCAAGGAAGTATATTGTTTTTCTACTGCGGCCGTTTTCTGTTTAATTGGAAATACTCAGAAACTAATGGGAGGAGGACCGCGAAATCTCTAGCGAATGAAGGCATCTAAGGTCTACTAAAAATAATGGTATCCGGATGTTGGTCCAATATCTTTTAACAGAGTTATGGCCCTTTTTCGATTATTTTTCATTATTATTATACTTCCATGGTGTAACCAAGGAAGTATATTGTTTTTCTACTGCGGCCGTTTTCTGTTTAATTGGAAATACTCAGAAACTAATGGGAGGAGGACCGCGAAATCTCTAGCGAATGAAGGCATCTAAGGTCTACTAAAAATAATGGTATCCGGATGTTGGTCCAATATCTTTTAACAGAGTTATGGCCCTTTTTCGATTATTTTTCATTATTATTATTATTATTATACTACAGTATTTTTCAACGCCCAAATCTCGGAATGTATTAGTACTAGACAACTCAAGTTTGGTAAGTATGTTGAGGTAAATGAGTTCTATGCCTTTGGCTCATAACGGATATTGTCCGCATTTACCCCGTGGAGTTATCTCCCTTTATATGAAAAAATTTCATTTTATTATCTCGAAAATTATAAGGAGCAGAGCATCGAAAATTGGACTGTATGCACATCTCGATATGCCCTACTGCCCACGGGCATCAGAACTTGTGTCCGCGCTTTCCCTGAGGAGTTACCTCCCATAGTTGGCAAACCTCTATTTGATTGTACTCTGTTGTCCTCTTGTATCATTCCAGATAACTGCATGTGGTTTTCATAGTCGTGTTGACCGTTGTCAGTTTAGTCAGAGAAGGAAATTTTGACAGGGTCGGACATATATTTTGACACTGGGGTGGGGGGCAAATTGTTTGCAAAATAAAATTTTGATTGACATTCATATATTTAAGTTTATGTATTTCCCGAACGAAAACAAACTCATACCGGAAAGGATTTTTGAAATCCGAGAAGAAATGCAAGAGTTACGGGCCCTCAAAGTTTGCAATTTGGGCCCATGTGCTTGTCCTCACATCTCCTCCGAAGATATCGAACATAGGATATCATCTGATACGCCAACGTGTGCGGACGGAAGAGAGCACGCGGTGGGCCAAATTTTGCCAGTGTCTGTTCATTATTGTGGGTCTGGGGAGGGGTGGTCCGTGGTACCAATTTTTAATTCTTCTCGGAATCAGATGAAACTTGGAATATAACATCTGCAACATCAGCCGATCTAGAAACTGGAAGAATTTCGAAAATCCATCGAAAACTAAAAGAATCGCGGGCCCTCAAACTTTGCAATTTTGGGCCCATGTGCTTGATAACACATCTTTTCCGAAGATATCGAACCTAGGATGTAATCTGCTACGATAATCCGTACGGACTGAAGAGGGCACGCGGTGGGTGTAATTTCTCCAGTGTCGGTTCAGTATTGTTGGTCAGGGGAGGGGTAGTCCGTGGTACCATTTTTTTTATTCTTCTCCGAATCAGATGAAACTTGGAATGTAACATCTACCATATACGTTGATCACGAAGCTGAAAACAGATCGTAAATCCGTCTGAAAATGGCGGAGATTTTGGCCATCCAATTTTGAATTTGGGCCCATATGCTTTCCAATAACCAAAGTGTTATTCGGGTCCGAATCAGATGAAATTTATGTTGTGCAATCTAGGTCAGCGGCAGATCGCAAAACTGAAAACAATTTTTAAATCCGTTGGAAACTAACGGAGTTACGGGCCCTCAAACTTCGCATTTTGTGCCAGGGTTGATGTTTTCCCAATCCCGTCACCCAATTTCGAGGTAGGGGTGGGGTCACGTCCAAACACTTGAGATCAACCTACACATGTTAGGACAACATATACTCACAATACTTATATTTTCCGTCCCGAAACTGCGATTCTTTCCACTCATGATTTTCCCTATTATTATACTTCCATGGTGTAACCAAGGAAGTATATTGTTTTTCTACTGCGGCCGTTTTCTGTTTAATTGGAAATACTCAGAAACTAATGGGAGGAGGACCGCGAAATCTCTAGCGAATGAAGGCATCTAAGGTCTACTAAAAATAATGGTATCCGGATGTTGGTCCAATATCTTTTAACAGAGTTATGGCCCTTTTTCGATTATTTTTCATTATTATTATTATTATTATACTACAGTATTTTTCAACGCCCAAATCTCGGAATGTATTAGTACTAGACAACTCAAGTTTGGTAAGTATGTTGAGGTAAATGAGTTCTATGCCTTTGGCTCATAACGGATATTGTCCGCATTTACCCCGTGGAGTTATCTCCCTTTATATGAAAAAATTTCATTTTATTATCTCGAAAATTATAAGGAGCAGAGCATCGAAAATTGGACTGTATGCACATCTCGATATGCCCTACTGCCCACGGGCATCAGAACTTGTGTCCGCGCTTTCCCTGAGGAGTTACCTCCCATAGTTGGCAAACCTCTATTTGATTGTACTCTGTTGTCCTCTTGTATCATTCCAGATAACTGCATGTGGTTTTCATAGTCGTGTTGACCGTTGTCAGTTTAGTCAGAGAAGGAAATTTTGACAGGGTCGGACATATATTTTGACACTGGGGTGGGGGGCAAATTGTTTGCAAAATAAAATTTTGATTGACATTCATATATTTAAGTTTATGTATTTCCCGAACGAAAACAAACTCATACCGGAAAGGATTTTTGAAATCCGAGAAGAAATGCAAGAGTTACGGGCCCTCAAAGTTTGCAATTTGGGCCCATGTGCTTGTCCTCACATCTCCTCCGAAGATATCGAACATAGGATATCATCTGATACGCCAACGTGTGCGGACGGAAGAGAGCACGCGGTGGGCCAAATTTTGCCAGTGTCTGTTCATTATTGTGGGTCTGGGGAGGGGTGGTCCGTGGTACCAATTTTTAATTCTTCTCGGAATCAGATGAAACTTGGAATATAACATCTGCAACATCAGCCGATCTAGAAACTGGAAGAATTTCGAAAATCCATCGAAAACTAAAAGAATCGCGGGCCCTCAAACTTTGCAATTTTGGGCCCATGTGCTTGATAACACATCTTTTCCGAAGATATCGAACCTAGGATGTAATCTGCTACGATAATCCGTACGGACTGAAGAGGGCACGCGGTGGGTGTAATTTCTCCAGTGTCGGTTCAGTATTGTTGGTCAGGGGAGGGGTAGTCCGTGGTACCATTTTTTTTATTCTTCTCCGAATCAGATGAAACTTGGAATGTAACATCTACCATATACGTTGATCACGAAGCTGAAAACAGATCGTAAATCCGTCTGAAAATGGCGGAGATTTTGGCCATCCAATTTTGAATTTGGGCCCATATGCTTTCCAATAACCAAAGTGTTATTCGGGTCCGAATCAGATGAAATTTATGTTGTGCAATCTAGGTCAGCGGCAGATCGCAAAACTGAAAACAATTTTTAAATCCGTTGGAAACTAACGGAGTTACGGGCCCTCAAACTTCGCATTTTGTGCCAGGGTTGATGTTTTCCCAATCCCGTCACCCAATTTCGAGGTAGGGGTGGGGTCACGTCCAAACACTTGAGATCAACCTACACATGTTAGGACAACATATACTCACAATACTTATATTTTCCGTCCCGAAACTGCGATTCTTTCCACTCATGATTTTCCCTATTATTATACTTCCATGGTGTAACCAAGGAAGTATATTGTTTTTCTACTGCGGCCGTTTTCTGTTTAATTGGAAATACTCAGAAACTAATGGGAGGAGGACCGCGAAATCTCTAGCGAATGAAGGCATCTAAGGTCTACTAAAAATAATGGTATCCGGATGTTGGTCCAATATCTTTTAACAGAGTTATGGCCCTTTTTCGATTATTTTTCATTATTATTATTATTATTATACTACAGTATTTTTCAACGCCCAAATCTCGGAATGTATTAGTACTAGACAACTCAAGTTTGGTAAGTATGTTGAGGTAAATGAGTTCTATGCCTTTGGCTCATAACGGATATTGTCCGCATTTACCCCGTGGAGTTATCTCCCTTTATATGAAAAAATTTCATTTTATTATCTCGAAAATTATAAGGAGCAGAGCATCGAAAATTGGACTGTATGCACATCTCGATATGCCCTACTGCCCACGGGCATCAGAACTTGTGTCCGCGCTTTCCCTGAGGAGTTACCTCCCATAGTTGGCAAACCTCTATTTGATTGTACTCTGTTGTCCTCTTGTATCATTCCAGATAACTGCATGTGGTTTTCATAGTCGTGTTGACCGTTGTCAGTTTAGTCAGAGAAGGAAATTTTGACAGGGTCGGACATATATTTTGACACTGGGGTGGGGGGCAAATTGTTTGCAAAATAAAATTTTGATTGACATTCATATATTTAAGTTTATGTATTTCCCGAACGAAAACAAACTCATACCGGAAAGGATTTTTGAAATCCGAGAAGAAATGCAAGAGTTACGGGCCCTCAAAGTTTGCAATTTGGGCCCATGTGCTTGTCCTCACATCTCCTCCGAAGATATCGAACATAGGATATCATCTGATACGCCAACGTGTGCGGACGGAAGAGAGCACGCGGTGGGCCAAATTTTGCCAGTGTCTGTTCATTATTGTGGGTCTGGGGAGGGGTGGTCCGTGGTACCAATTTTTAATTCTTCTCGGAATCAGATGAAACTTGGAATATAACATCTGCAACATCAGCCGATCTAGAAACTGGAAGAATTTCGAAAATCCATCGAAAACTAAAAGAATCGCGGGCCCTCAAACTTTGCAATTTTGGGCCCATGTGCTTGATAACACATCTTTTCCGAAGATATCGAACCTAGGATGTAATCTGCTACGATAATCCGTACGGACTGAAGAGGGCACGCGGTGGGTGTAATTTCTCCAGTGTCGGTTCAGTATTGTTGGTCAGGGGAGGGGTAGTCCGTGGTACCATTTTTTTTATTCTTCTCCGAATCAGATGAAACTTGGAATGTAACATCTACCATATACGTTGATCACGAAGCTGAAAACAGATCGTAAATCCGTCTGAAAATGGCGGAGATTTTGGCCATCCAATTTTGAATTTGGGCCCATATGCTTTCCAATAACCAAAGTGTTATTCGGGTCCGAATCAGATGAAATTTATGTTGTGCAATCTAGGTCAGCGGCAGATCGCAAAACTGAAAACAATTTTTAAATCCGTTGGAAACTAACGGAGTTACGGGCCCTCAAACTTCGCATTTTGTGCCAGGGTTGATGTTTTCCCAATCCCGTCACCCAATTTCGAGGTAGGGGTGGGGTCACGTCCAAACACTTGAGATCAACCTACACATGTTAGGACAACATATACTCACAATACTTATATTTTCCGTCCCGAAACTGCGATTCTTTCCACTCATGATTTTCCCTATTATTATACTTCCATGGTGTAACCAAGGAAGTATATTGTTTTTCTACTGCGGCCGTTTTCTGTTTAATTGGAAATACTCAGAAACTAATGGGAGGAGGACCGCGAAATCTCTAGCGAATGAAGGCATCTAAGGTCTACTAAAAATAATGGTATCCGGATGTTGGTCCAATATCTTTTAACAGAGTTATGGCCCTTTTTCGATTATTTTTCATTATTATTATTATTATTATACTACAGTATTTTTCAACGCCCAAATCTCGGAATGTATTAGTACTAGACAACTCAAGTTTGGTAAGTATGTTGAGGTAAATGAGTTCTATGCCTTTGGCTCATAACGGATATTGTCCGCATTTACCCCGTGGAGTTATCTCCCTTTATATGAAAAAATTTCATTTTATTATCTCGAAAATTATAAGGAGCAGAGCATCGAAAATTGGACTGTATGCACATCTCGATATGCCCTACTGCCCACGGGCATCAGAACTTGTGTCCGCGCTTTCCCTGAGGAGTTACCTCCCATAGTTGGCAAACCTCTATTTGATTGTACTCTGTTGTCCTCTTGTATCATTCCAGATAACTGCATGTGGTTTTCATAGTCGTGTTGACCGTTGTCAGTTTAGTCAGAGAAGGAAATTTTGACAGGGTCGGACATATATTTTGACACTGGGGTGGGGGGCAAATTGTTTGCAAAATAAAATTTTGATTGACATTCATATATTTAAGTTTATGTATTTCCCGAACGAAAACAAACTCATACCGGAAAGGATTTTTGAAATCCGAGAAGAAATGCAAGAGTTACGGGCCCTCAAAGTTTGCAATTTGGGCCCATGTGCTTGTCCTCACATCTCCTCCGAAGATATCGAACATAGGATATCATCTGATACGCCAACGTGTGCGGACGGAAGAGAGCACGCGGTGGGCCAAATTTTGCCAGTGTCTGTTCATTATTGTGGGTCTGGGGAGGGGTGGTCCGTGGTACCAATTTTTAATTCTTCTCGGAATCAGATGAAACTTGGAATATAACATCTGCAACATCAGCCGATCTAGAAACTGGAAGAATTTCGAAAATCCATCGAAAACTAAAAGAATCGCGGGCCCTCAAACTTTGCAATTTTGGGCCCATGTGCTTGATAACACATCTTTTCCGAAGATATCGAACCTAGGATGTAATCTGCTACGATAATCCGTACGGACTGAAGAGGGCACGCGGTGGGTGTAATTTCTCCAGTGTCGGTTCAGTATTGTTGGTCAGGGGAGGGGTAGTCCGTGGTACCATTTTTTTTATTCTTCTCCGAATCAGATGAAACTTGGAATGTAACATCTACCATATACGTTGATCACGAAGCTGAAAACAGATCGTAAATCCGTCTGAAAATGGCGGAGATTTTGGCCATCCAATTTTGAATTTGGGCCCATATGCTTTCCAATAACCAAAGTGTTATTCGGGTCCGAATCAGATGAAATTTATGTTGTGCAATCTAGGTCAGCGGCAGATCGCAAAACTGAAAACAATTTTTAAATCCGTTGGAAACTAACGGAGTTACGGGCCCTCAAACTTCGCATTTTGTGCCAGGGTTGATGTTTTCCCAATCCCGTCACCCAATTTCGAGGTAGGGGTGGGGTCACGTCCAAACACTTGAGATCAACCTACACATGTTAGGACAACATATACTCACAATACTTATATTTTCCGTCCCGAAACTGCGATTCTTTCCACTCATGATTTTCCCTATTATTATACTTCCATGGTGTAACCAAGGAAGTATATTGTTTTTCTACTGCGGCCGTTTTCTGTTTAATTGGAAATACTCAGAAACTAATGGGAGGAGGACCGCGAAATCTCTAGCGAATGAAGGCATCTAAGGTCTACTAAAAATAATGGTATCCGGATGTTGGTCCAATATCTTTTAACAGAGTTATGGCCCTTTTTCGATTATTTTTCATTATTATTATTATTATTATACTACAGTATTTTTCAACGCCCAAATCTCGGAATGTATTAGTACTAGACAACTCAAGTTTGGTAAGTATGTTGAGGTAAATGAGTTCTATGCCTTTGGCTCATAACGGATATTGTCCGCATTTACCCCGTGGAGTTATCTCCCTTTATATGAAAAAATTTCATTTTATTATCTCGAAAATTATAAGGAGCAGAGCATCGAAAATTGGACTGTATGCACATCTCGATATGCCCTACTGCCCACGGGCATCAGAACTTGTGTCCGCGCTTTCCCTGAGGAGTTACCTCCCATAGTTGGCAAACCTCTATTTGATTGTACTCTGTTGTCCTCTTGTATCATTCCAGATAACTGCATGTGGTTTTCATAGTCGTGTTGACCGTTGTCAGTTTAGTCAGAGAAGGAAATTTTGACAGGGTCGGACATATATTTTGACACTGGGGTGGGGGGCAAATTGTTTGCAAAATAAAATTTTGATTGACATTCATATATTTAAGTTTATGTATTTCCCGAACGAAAACAAACTCATACCGGAAAGGATTTTTGAAATCCGAGAAGAAATGCAAGAGTTACGGGCCCTCAAAGTTTGCAATTTGGGCCCATGTGCTTGATAACACATCTCCTCCGAAGATTCAGATTATGCTACACGCGAAACGGAGATGACTTTTGGGAAATCCAGAGTCCAAAACGGATCCAAATCGACCTGTCCCAGAAAAGTCGTTCATTTTGTTTTCACTTTTTGAAAAAGGCTCCAATATTTCAACCAAAACTTTTGGACTTAGAACATTATTTTTTTCTCAGTCAAGTGAAAAGAGCTCTTCAAAATAATTCCGCTTATATATATAATATATATTATCTATATATACGCCAAAAATTTGTCACTCCCCTCTCTCCTTCCTCCGGCTACCCCATCCTCCGTGGGATGGAACCTACCTCCGATTCGAATACACCCGTCTTGCCGCGGGCCAGTCTCATTCCTCTACCAGAGAACTGATAGAACGCCCGTCGAATTCCAACAATCATTTCCAGAGTGCTATATTGGTATGAGTTCATATCGGAGCCGTTATAAAGCAAATAACTTGGATTTTAATATAAACCCACCTATTCGTAAATTGTGTAGCCCATGGTGTGTGGTAAATTATCATTTTATCGTGTATAGTGTGTCATGAGCTATCTGCGTGCGTGCATTTCACTTTTGTATTTTCTTTCGCATCTTCAACGCACTGCATATCATATACAACCAAACAAAATACAAACATTACATTAATTTGATCACACAAGACTTCGTTATATGGTGTATATTTCTACTAACGTAATGACGACGTATAGCCAATTATTCCATTTGCGATAACAACGATAAACACATAGAAACATGCAAACATCATCAGTTTCGTAAGATCAATTTGTATATTGTTTATATTCTAGTTATTTATCGAATATAAAAAGCATCTTTACATTATCTTTAGTTTGGTATTATTCGTATTTGATGATTAAAATACACCAAAACATGTTAAAAATAAAAAATAAAAAAAGATAATTTGACGGGATTCGAACTCACGTCGCAATAAAACACAAACTGAATGTTTGACGCTCTCTCCACTCGGCTACGCACTGCGCTGTTAATTTATAAGAAAATATATTAGTATTAAATATGTAGGCATATAACTGTGTATATTTAAACTTTATATCCAAACTGATTGAAATCGAATATAAAAAGCATCTTTACATTATCTTTAGTTTGGTATTATTCGTATTTGATGATTAAAATACACCAAAACATGTTAAAAATAAAAAATAAAAAAAGATAATTTGACGGGATTCGAACTCACGTCGCAATAAAAACACAAACTGAAGGTTTGACGCTCTGACCACTCGACTACGCACTGCGCTATTAATTTATAAGAAAATATATTAGTATTAAATATATAGGCATATAACTGTGTATATTTAAACTTTATATCCAAACTGATTGAAATGCGTGACTATATATATATACCCCTTTCCGCTATACGGGGAACAGGAAAATGCACCTATTCTTCCCACCAAATCCAAAAGGGCTAATTAAAGAGCAAGGTAATGCCGTAGCAGGTACATTTGGATATTCTATTCACGCCCCCCCCCAAATCTTGACCGCTATACTTCAAATTCAAACATCGAGAATTTTTTTTTTGACGAGTACATCTGATAGCTAGTGTTCACGCGCATCTAGAGCGCAATTTTCTAATTTTCAGATGGAACGGAACGGTTTACTCGTGACAACGCTATATATCATAAATATGTATACTTCTGTAGTCTATCACTGGCCGATTTTTAGCCCCAAATCCAAACGGGCCGATGTAGGAGCGAGTTTAATGCGGTGGTACATAAGCCGGTATACTGTAGGTATGACTCTAAAATTTGACCTCTCTAATATAAACGCAACCTGCTCAAGGGAGTGTTTGTGTCGGGTGGGTTCAGATTTGGAAAATTCCACCGAAGATCAAATGGGCAAAATTACTCCGAAAATCATATATTGAGATAAAAACTTTTCGATGAGTGGATGTGATAAGTAGTATATAAACGCAAGATTAGTACACTTTTTAATGATTTATATTGAACGGTTTAACCCTGGTAGCGTATAACGTTGTGACGGGTGATATATATTACTCAAATTCAAACCCTCTCTTCATGACGCAAATTCAAACGGACTTAGCAAGAAGCAAGGCAAATGCATGAATATGCTCACCGATATACTATATAGGTATGTCCGCTCTACTGTAAAAGTAACATATTGTCACGATTTGACCTGTCCAAAACACTCCCCGGACAAAAGTTTTCCTAGGTATAAAATTTCGTCGAAATCCGATCGTTTTACTCGATTTGACCTTGAACTTACCATTTCGAATGTCAATGTCAGGTCGGGGTCACGACTTGACCCGCCCAAAAGACTCCCCGGACAAAAGTACCCCTAGGTATCAAATTTCGTGGAAATCCGCATGTTTTACCCGATTTGACCTTCGATTGACCATTTTGAAGACCAAGGTCAGGTCGGGATGGGATGGGATGGGATGGAATACCATGGAAGTATATCTGATTCCATGGAATCTGACCTCTAGTTATTATTATTATTATACTACAGTATTTTTCAACGCCCAAATCTCGGAATGTATTAGTACTAGAAAACTCAAGTTTGGTAAGTATGTTGGGGTAAATGAGTTCTATGCCTTTGGCTCATAACGGATATTGTCCGCATTTACCCCGTAGAGTTATCTCCCTTTATATGAAAAAATGTCATTTTATTATCTCGGAAATTATAAGGAGCAGAGCATCGAAAATTGGACTGTATACACATCTCGATATGCCCTACTGCCCACGGGCATCAGAACTTGTGTCCGCGCTTTCCCTGAGGAGTTACCGCCCATAGTTGGCAAACCTCTATTTGATTGTACTCTGTTGTCCTCTTGTATCATTCCAGATAACTGCATGTGGTTTTCATAGTCGTGTTGACCGTTGTCAGTTTAGTCAGAGAAGGAAATTTTGACAGGGTCAGACATATATTTTGACACTGGGGTGGGGGGCAAATTGTTTGCAAAATAAAATTTTGATTGACATTCATATATTTAAGTTTATGTATTTCCCGAACGAAAACAAACTCATACCGGAAAGGATTTTTGAAATCCGAGAAGAAATGCAAGAGTTACGGGCCCTCAAAGTTTGCAATTTGGGCCCATGTGCTTGTCCTCACATCTCCTCCGAAGATATCGAACATAGGATGACATCTGACACGCCAACGTGTGCGGACGGAAGGGGGCACGCGGTGGGCCAAATTTTGCCAGTTTCGCTTCATTAGTGTGGGTCTGGGGAGGGGTGGTCCGTGGTACCAATTTTTAATTCTTCTCGGAATCAGATGAAACTTGAAATATATCATCTGCAACATCAGCCGATCTAGAAACTGAAAGAATTTCGAAAATCCATCGAAAACTGAAATAATTGCAGGCCGTCAAACTTTGCAATTTTGGGTCCATGTGCTTGTGACCACATCTCCTCCGAAGATATCGAACATACGATGTCATCTGAAATGCAAATGTGTGCGGACTGAAGAGGGCACGCGTTGGGCCAAATTTTGACAGTGTCGGTTCATTATTGTGGGTCTGGGGAGGGGTGGTCCCTGGTACCAATTTTTTATTCTTCTCCGAATCAGATGAAACTTGGAATATAACATCTGCAACATCAGCCGATCTCGAAGCTGAACACAGATCGTAAATACGTTGGAAAATGGCGGAGATTTTGGCCGTACAAGTTTGAATTTGGGCCCATATGCTTTCCAATAATCAAAGTGTTATCCGTATCCAAATCAGATGAAATTTATACTATGCAATCTATGTCAGCCGCAAATCACAAAACTGGAAACAACTTTAAAATCCGTTGGAAACTGACGAAGTTACGGGGCCTCAAACTTAGCAGTTTGTGCCAGGGGTTGATGTTTTCCCAATCCCGTCACCCAATTTCGAGGCAGGGGTGGGTCACGTCCAAACACTTGAGATCAACCTACACATATTAGGACAACATATAATCACCATACTTCATATTTTCCGTCCATAAACTGCGATTCTTTCCACTCATGATTGATCCTATTATTATACTTCCATGGTGTAACCAAGGAAGTATATTGTTTTTCTACTGCGGCCGTTTTCTGTTTAATTGGAAATACTCAGAAACTAATGGGAGGAGGACCGCGAAATCTCTAGCGAATGAAGGCATCTAAGGTCTACTAAAAATAATGGTATCCGGATGTTGGTCCAATATCTTTTAACAGAGTTATGGCCCTTTTTCGATTATTTTTCATTATTATTATTATTATTATTATACTACAGTATTTTTCAACGCCCAAATCTCGGAATGTATTAGTACTAGAAAACTCAAGTTTGGTAAGTATGTTGGGGTAAATGAGTTCTATGCCTTTGGCTCATAACGGATATTGTCCGCATTTACCCCGTAGAGTTATCTCCCTTTATATGAAAAAATGTCATTTTATTATCTCGGAAATTATAAGGAGCAGAGCATCGAAAATTGGACTGTATACACATCTCGATATGCCCTACTGCCCACGGGCATCAGAACTTGTGTCCGCGCTTTCCCTGAGGAGTTACCGCCCATAGTTGGCAAACCTCTATTTGATTGTACTCTGTTGTCCTCTTGTATCATTCCAGATAACTGCATGTGGTTTTCATAGTCGTGTTGACCGTTGTCAGTTTAGTCAGAGAAGGAAATTTTGACAGGGTCAGACATATATTTTGACACTGGGGTGGGGGGCAAATTGTTTGCAAAATAAAATTTTGATTGACATTCATATATTTAAGTTTATGTATTTCCCGAACGAAAACAAACTCATACCGGAAAGGATTTTTGAAATCCGAGAAGAAATGCAAGAGTTACGGGCCCTCAAAGTTTGCAATTTGGGCCCATGTGCTTGTCCTCACATCTCCTCCGAAGATATCGAACATAGGATGACATCTGACACGCCAACGTGTGCGGACGGAAGGGGGCACGCGGTGGGCCAAATTTTGCCAGTTTCGCTTCATTAGTGTGGGTCTGGGGAGGGGTGGTCCGTGGTACCAATTTTTAATTCTTCTCGGAATCAGATGAAACTTGAAATATATCATCTGCAACATCAGCCGATCTAGAAACTGAAAGAATTTCGAAAATCCATCGAAAACTGAAATAATTGCAGGCCGTCAAACTTTGCAATTTTGGGTCCATGTGCTTGTGACCACATCTCCTCCGAAGATATCGAACATACGATGTCATCTGAAATGCAAATGTGTGCGGACTGAAGAGGGCACGCGTTGGGCCAAATTTTGACAGTGTCGGTTCATTATTGTGGGTCTGGGGAGGGGTGGTCCCTGGTACCAATTTTTTATTCTTCTCCGAATCAGATGAAACTTGGAATATAACATCTGCAACATCAGCCGATCTCGAAGCTGAACACAGATCGTAAATACGTTGGAAAATGGCGGAGATTTTGGCCGTACAAGTTTGAATTTGGGCCCATATGCTTTCCAATAATCAAAGTGTTATCCGTATCCAAATCAGATGAAATTTATACTATGCAATCTATGTCAGCCGCAAATCACAAAACTGGAAACAACTTTAAAATCCGTTGGAAACTGACGAAGTTACGGGGCCTCAAACTTAGCAGTTTGTGCCAGGGGTTGATGTTTTCCCAATCCCGTCACCCAATTTCGAGGCAGGGGTGGGTCACGTCCAAACACTTGAGATCAACCTACACATATTAGGACAACATATAATCACCATACTTCATATTTTCCGTCCATAAACTGCGATTCTTTCCACTCATGATTGATCCTATTATTATACTTCCATGGTGTAACCAAGGAAGTATATTGTTTTTCTACTGCGGCCGTTTTCTGTTTAATTGGAAATACTCAGAAACTAATGGGAGGAGGACCGCGAAATCTCTAGCGAATGAAGGCATCTAAGGTCTACTAAAAATAATGGTATCCGGATGTTGGTCCAATATCTTTTAACAGAGTTATGGCCCTTTTTCGATTATTTTTCATTATTATTATTATTATTATTATACTACAGTATTTTTCAACGCCCAAATCTCGGAATGTATTAGTACTAGAAAACTCAAGTTTGGTAAGTATGTTGGGGTAAATGAGTTCTATGCCTTTGGCTCATAACGGATATTGTCCGCATTTACCCCGTAGAGTTATCTCCCTTTATATGAAAAAATGTCATTTTATTATCTCGGAAATTATAAGGAGCAGAGCATCGAAAATTGGACTGTATACACATCTCGATATGCCCTACTGCCCACGGGCATCAGAACTTGTGTCCGCGCTTTCCCTGAGGAGTTACCGCCCATAGTTGGCAAACCTCTATTTGATTGTACTCTGTTGTCCTCTTGTATCATTCCAGATAACTGCATGTGGTTTTCATAGTCGTGTTGACCGTTGTCAGTTTAGTCAGAGAAGGAAATTTTGACAGGGTCAGACATATATTTTGACACTGGGGTGGGGGGCAAATTGTTTGCAAAATAAAATTTTGATTGACATTCATATATTTAAGTTTATGTATTTCCCGAACGAAAACAAACTCATACCGGAAAGGATTTTTGAAATCCGAGAAGAAATGCAAGAGTTACGGGCCCTCAAAGTTTGCAATTTGGGCCCATGTGCTTGTCCTCACATCTCCTCCGAAGATATCGAACATAGGATGACATCTGACACGCCAACGTGTGCGGACGGAAGGGGGCACGCGGTGGGCCAAATTTTGCCAGTTTCGCTTCATTAGTGTGGGTCTGGGGAGGGGTGGTCCGTGGTACCAATTTTTAATTCTTCTCGGAATCAGATGAAACTTGAAATATATCATCTGCAACATCAGCCGATCTAGAAACTGAAAGAATTTCGAAAATCCATCGAAAACTGAAATAATTGCAGGCCGTCAAACTTTGCAATTTTGGGTCCATGTGCTTGTGACCACATCTCCTCCGAAGATATCGAACATACGATGTCATCTGAAATGCAAATGTGTGCGGACTGAAGAGGGCACGCGTTGGGCCAAATTTTGACAGTGTCGGTTCATTATTGTGGGTCTGGGGAGGGGTGGTCCCTGGTACCAATTTTTTATTCTTCTCCGAATCAGATGAAACTTGGAATATAACATCTGCAACATCAGCCGATCTCGAAGCTGAACACAGATCGTAAATACGTTGGAAAATGGCGGAGATTTTGGCCGTACAAGTTTGAATTTGGGCCCATATGCTTTCCAATAATCAAAGTGTTATCCGTATCCAAATCAGATGAAATTTATACTATGCAATCTATGTCAGCCGCAAATCACAAAACTGGAAACAACTTTAAAATCCGTTGGAAACTGACGAAGTTACGGGGCCTCAAACTTAGCAGTTTGTGCCAGGGGTTGATGTTTTCCCAATCCCGTCACCCAATTTCGAGGCAGGGGTGGGTCACGTCCAAACACTTGAGATCAACCTACACATATTAGGACAACATATAATCACCATACTTCATATTTTCCGTCCATAAACTGCGATTCTTTCCACTCATGATTGATCCTATTATTATACTTCCATGGTGTAACCAAGGAAGTATATTGTTTTTCTACTGCGGCCGTTTTCTGTTTAATTGGAAATACTCAGAAACTAATGGGAGGAGGACCGCGAAATCTCTAGCGAATGAAGGCATCTAAGGTCTACTAAAAATAATGGTATCCGGATGTTGGTCCAATATCTTTTAACAGAGTTATGGCCCTTTTTCGATTATTTTTCATTATTATTATTATTATTATTATACTACAGTATTTTTCAACGCCCAAATCTCGGAATGTATTAGTACTAGAAAACTCAAGTTTGGTAAGTATGTTGGGGTAAATGAGTTCTATGCCTTTGGCTCATAACGGATATTGTCCGCATTTACCCCGTAGAGTTATCTCCCTTTATATGAAAAAATGTCATTTTATTATCTCGGAAATTATAAGGAGCAGAGCATCGAAAATTGGACTGTATACACATCTCGATATGCCCTACTGCCCACGGGCATCAGAACTTGTGTCCGCGCTTTCCCTGAGGAGTTACCGCCCATAGTTGGCAAACCTCTATTTGATTGTACTCTGTTGTCCTCTTGTATCATTCCAGATAACTGCATGTGGTTTTCATAGTCGTGTTGACCGTTGTCAGTTTAGTCAGAGAAGGAAATTTTGACAGGGTCAGACATATATTTTGACACTGGGGTGGGGGGCAAATTGTTTGCAAAATAAAATTTTGATTGACATTCATATATTTAAGTTTATGTATTTCCCGAACGAAAACAAACTCATACCGGAAAGGATTTTTGAAATCCGAGAAGAAATGCAAGAGTTACGGGCCCTCAAAGTTTGCAATTTGGGCCCATGTGCTTGTCCTCACATCTCCTCCGAAGATATCGAACATAGGATGACATCTGACACGCCAACGTGTGCGGACGGAAGGGGGCACGCGGTGGGCCAAATTTTGCCAGTTTCGCTTCATTAGTGTGGGTCTGGGGAGGGGTGGTCCGTGGTACCAATTTTTAATTCTTCTCGGAATCAGATGAAACTTGAAATATATCATCTGCAACATCAGCCGATCTAGAAACTGAAAGAATTTCGAAAATCCATCGAAAACTGAAATAATTGCAGGCCGTCAAACTTTGCAATTTTGGGTCCATGTGCTTGTGACCACATCTCCTCCGAAGATATCGAACATACGATGTCATCTGAAATGCAAATGTGTGCGGACTGAAGAGGGCACGCGTTGGGCCAAATTTTGACAGTGTCGGTTCATTATTGTGGGTCTGGGGAGGGGTGGTCCCTGGTACCAATTTTTTATTCTTCTCCGAATCAGATGAAACTTGGAATATAACATCTGCAACATCAGCCGATCTCGAAGCTGAACACAGATCGTAAATACGTTGGAAAATGGCGGAGATTTTGGCCGTACAAGTTTGAATTTGGGCCCATATGCTTTCCAATAATCAAAGTGTTATCCGTATCCAAATCAGATGAAATTTATACTATGCAATCTATGTCAGCCGCAAATCACAAAACTGGAAACAACTTTAAAATCCGTTGGAAACTGACGAAGTTACGGGGCCTCAAACTTAGCAGTTTGTGCCAGGGGTTGATGTTTTCCCAATCCCGTCACCCAATTTCGAGGCAGGGGTGGGTCACGTCCAAACACTTGAGATCAACCTACACATATTAGGACAACATATAATCACCATACTTCATATTTTCCGTCCATAAACTGCGATTCTTTCCACTCATGATTGATCCTATTATTATACTTCCATGGTGTAACCAAGGAAGTATATTGTTTTTCTACTGCGGCCGTTTTCTGTTTAATTGGAAATACTCAGAAACTAATGGGAGGAGGACCGCGAAATCTCTAGCGAATGAAGGCATCTAAGGTCTACTAAAAATAATGGTATCCGGATGTTGGTCCAATATCTTTTAACAGAGTTATGGCCCTTTTTCGATTATTTTTCATTATTATTATTATTATTATTATACTACAGTATTTTTCAACGCCCAAATCTCGGAATGTATTAGTACTAGAAAACTCAAGTTTGGTAAGTATGTTGGGGTAAATGAGTTCTATGCCTTTGGCTCATAACGGATATTGTCCGCATTTACCCCGTAGAGTTATCTCCCTTTATATGAAAAAATGTCATTTTATTATCTCGGAAATTATAAGGAGCAGAGCATCGAAAATTGGACTGTATACACATCTCGATATGCCCTACTGCCCACGGGCATCAGAACTTGTGTCCGCGCTTTCCCTGAGGAGTTACCGCCCATAGTTGGCAAACCTCTATTTGATTGTACTCTGTTGTCCTCTTGTATCATTCCAGATAACTGCATGTGGTTTTCATAGTCGTGTTGACCGTTGTCAGTTTAGTCAGAGAAGGAAATTTTGACAGGGTCAGACATATATTTTGACACTGGGGTGGGGGGCAAATTGTTTGCAAAATAAAATTTTGATTGACATTCATATATTTAAGTTTATGTATTTCCCGAACGAAAACAAACTCATACCGGAAAGGATTTTTGAAATCCGAGAAGAAATGCAAGAGTTACGGGCCCTCAAAGTTTGCAATTTGGGCCCATGTGCTTGTCCTCACATCTCCTCCGAAGATATCGAACATAGGATGACATCTGACACGCCAACGTGTGCGGACGGAAGGGGGCACGCGGTGGGCCAAATTTTGCCAGTTTCGCTTCATTAGTGTGGGTCTGGGGAGGGGTGGTCCGTGGTACCAATTTTTAATTCTTCTCGGAATCAGATGAAACTTGAAATATATCATCTGCAACATCAGCCGATCTAGAAACTGAAAGAATTTCGAAAATCCATCGAAAACTGAAATAATTGCAGGCCGTCAAACTTTGCAATTTTGGGTCCATGTGCTTGTGACCACATCTCCTCCGAAGATATCGAACATACGATGTCATCTGAAATGCAAATGTGTGCGGACTGAAGAGGGCACGCGTTGGGCCAAATTTTGACAGTGTCGGTTCATTATTGTGGGTCTGGGGAGGGGTGGTCCCTGGTACCAATTTTTTATTCTTCTCCGAATCAGATGAAACTTGGAATATAACATCTGCAACATCAGCCGATCTCGAAGCTGAACACAGATCGTAAATACGTTGGAAAATGGCGGAGATTTTGGCCGTACAAGTTTGAATTTGGGCCCATATGCTTTCCAATAATCAAAGTGTTATCCGTATCCAAATCAGATGAAATTTATACTATGCAATCTATGTCAGCCGCAAATCACAAAACTGGAAACAACTTTAAAATCCGTTGGAAACTGACGAAGTTACGGGGCCTCAAACTTAGCAGTTTGTGCCAGGGGTTGATGTTTTCCCAATCCCGTCACCCAATTTCGAGGCAGGGGTGGGTCACGTCCAAACACTTGAGATCAACCTACACATATTAGGACAACATATAATCACCATACTTCATATTTTCCGTCCATAAACTGCGATTCTTTCCACTCATGATTGATCCTATTATTATACTTCCATGGTGTAACCAAGGAAGTATATTGTTTTTCTACTGCGGCCGTTTTCTGTTTAATTGGAAATACTCAGAAACTAATGGGAGGAGGACCGCGAAATCTCTAGCGAATGAAGGCATCTAAGGTCTACTAAAAATAATGGTATCCGGATGTTGGTCCAATATCTTTTAACAGAGTTATGGCCCTTTTTCGATTATTTTTCATTATTATTATTATTATTATTATACTACAGTATTTTTCAACGCCCAAATCTCGGAATGTATTAGTACTAGAAAACTCAAGTTTGGTAAGTATGTTGGGGTAAATGAGTTCTATGCCTTTGGCTCATAACGGATATTGTCCGCATTTACCCCGTAGAGTTATCTCCCTTTATATGAAAAAATGTCATTTTATTATCTCGGAAATTATAAGGAGCAGAGCATCGAAAATTGGACTGTATACACATCTCGATATGCCCTACTGCCCACGGGCATCAGAACTTGTGTCCGCGCTTTCCCTGAGGAGTTACCGCCCATAGTTGGCAAACCTCTATTTGATTGTACTCTGTTGTCCTCTTGTATCATTCCAGATAACTGCATGTGGTTTTCATAGTCGTGTTGACCGTTGTCAGTTTAGTCAGAGAAGGAAATTTTGACAGGGTCAGACATATATTTTGACACTGGGGTGGGGGGCAAATTGTTTGCAAAATAAAATTTTGATTGACATTCATATATTTAAGTTTATGTATTTCCCGAACGAAAACAAACTCATACCGGAAAGGATTTTTGAAATCCGAGAAGAAATGCAAGAGTTACGGGCCCTCAAAGTTTGCAATTTGGGCCCATGTGCTTGTCCTCACATCTCCTCCGAAGATATCGAACATAGGATGACATCTGACACGCCAACGTGTGCGGACGGAAGGGGGCACGCGGTGGGCCAAATTTTGCCAGTTTCGCTTCATTAGTGTGGGTCTGGGGAGGGGTGGTCCGTGGTACCAATTTTTAATTCTTCTCGGAATCAGATGAAACTTGAAATATATCATCTGCAACATCAGCCGATCTAGAAACTGAAAGAATTTCGAAAATCCATCGAAAACTGAAATAATTGCAGGCCGTCAAACTTTGCAATTTTGGGTCCATGTGCTTGTGACCACATCTCCTCCGAAGATATCGAACATACGATGTCATCTGAAATGCAAATGTGTGCGGACTGAAGAGGGCACGCGTTGGGCCAAATTTTGACAGTGTCGGTTCATTATTGTGGGTCTGGGGAGGGGTGGTCCCTGGTACCAATTTTTTATTCTTCTCCGAATCAGATGAAACTTGGAATATAACATCTGCAACATCAGCCGATCTCGAAGCTGAACACAGATCGTAAATACGTTGGAAAATGGCGGAGATTTTGGCCGTACAAGTTTGAATTTGGGCCCATATGCTTTCCAATAATCAAAGTGTTATCCGTATCCAAATCAGATGAAATTTATACTATGCAATCTATGTCAGCCGCAAATCACAAAACTGGAAACAACTTTAAAATCCGTTGGAAACTGACGAAGTTACGGGGCCTCAAACTTAGCAGTTTGTGCCAGGGGTTGATGTTTTCCCAATCCCGTCACCCAATTTCGAGGCAGGGGTGGGTCACGTCCAAACACTTGAGATCAACCTACACATATTAGGACAACATATAATCACCATACTTCATATTTTCCGTCCATAAACTGCGATTCTTTCCACTCATGATTGATCCTATTATTATACTTCCATGGTGTAACCAAGGAAGTATATTGTTTTTCTACTGCGGCCGTTTTCTGTTTAATTGGAAATACTCAGAAACTAATGGGAGGAGGACCGCGAAATCTCTAGCGAATGAAGGCATCTAAGGTCTACTAAAAATAATGGTATCCGGATGTTGGTCCAATATCTTTTAACAGAGTTATGGCCCTTTTTCGATTATTTTTCATTATTATTATTATTATTATTATACTACAGTATTTTTCAACGCCCAAATCTCGGAATGTATTAGTACTAGAAAACTCAAGTTTGGTAAGTATGTTGGGGTAAATGAGTTCTATGCCTTTGGCTCATAACGGATATTGTCCGCATTTACCCCGTAGAGTTATCTCCCTTTATATGAAAAAATGTCATTTTATTATCTCGGAAATTATAAGGAGCAGAGCATCGAAAATTGGACTGTATACACATCTCGATATGCCCTACTGCCCACGGGCATCAGAACTTGTGTCCGCGCTTTCCCTGAGGAGTTACCGCCCATAGTTGGCAAACCTCTATTTGATTGTACTCTGTTGTCCTCTTGTATCATTCCAGATAACTGCATGTGGTTTTCATAGTCGTGTTGACCGTTGTCAGTTTAGTCAGAGAAGGAAATTTTGACAGGGTCAGACATATATTTTGACACTGGGGTGGGGGGCAAATTGTTTGCAAAATAAAATTTTGATTGACATTCATATATTTAAGTTTATGTATTTCCCGAACGAAAACAAACTCATACCGGAAAGGATTTTTGAAATCCGAGAAGAAATGCAAGAGTTACGGGCCCTCAAAGTTTGCAATTTGGGCCCATGTGCTTGTCCTCACATCTCCTCCGAAGATTCAGATTATGCTACACGCGAAACGGAGATGACTTTTGGGAAATCCAGAGTCCAAAACGGATCCAAATCGACCTGTCCCAGAAAAGTCGTTCATTTTGTTTTCACTTTTTGAAAAAGGCTCCAATATTTCAACCAAAACTTTTGGACTTAGAACATTATTTTTTTCTCAGTCAAGTGAAAAGAGCTCTTCAAAATAATTCCGCTTATATATATAATATATATTATCTATATATACGCCAAAAATTTGTCACTCCCCTCTCTCCTTCCTCCGGCTACCCCATCCCCCGTGGGATGGAACCTACCTCCGATTCGAATACACCCGTCTTGCCGCGGACCAGTCTCAATCGTCTACCATAGAACTGATAGAACGCCCGTCGAATTCCAACAATCATTTCCAGAGTGGTATATTGGTATGAGTTTATATCGGAGCCGTTATAAAGCAAATAACTTGGATTTTAATATAAACCCACCTATTCGTAAATTGTGTAGCCCATGGTGTGTGGTAAATTATCATTTTATCGTGTAGAGTGTGTCATGAGCTATCTGCGTGCGTGAATTTCACTTTTGTATTTTCTTTCGCATCTTCAACGCATTGCATATCATATACAACCAAACAAAATACAAACATTACATTAATTTGGTCAAACAAGCCTTCGTTATACGGTGTATATTTCTACTAACGTAATGACGACGTATAGCCAATTATTCCGTTTGCGATAACAACGATAAACACATAGAAACATGCAAACATCATCAGTTTCGTAAGATCAATTTGTATATTGTTATAAACCGTAGTATACTGCTGATAGACATTCAATTCTTTCCGTGAGTATATGTCTGCCGAATTGGAAATGACTCCTTTTATACTTTCGCAAACTAAAACACCACTGATAGTTTCGTACTCCGTCATTTAAGTCTTGTCAAAAAAGCAAACGTGAAACAACCGCTCATTATTCCTACCATAAAGGAATCTACTTATAGAGAACGCTCTTTTCTGTTCGATTACGTTCAAACTATTTGTGTGTTGTTGTTAATCACTCATTATATTCTTCGGACCGAACGTTCATTAAGCGCGCTTCATGTTATATATGCGAAAACCGACCCACGTGTTTATTGTTTTATATCCGACTCAATAACACATTTTACATTATCTTTAGTTTGGTATTATTCGTATTTGATGATTAAAATACACCAAAACATGTTAAAAATAAAAAATACAAAAAGATAATTTGACGGGATTCGAACTCACGTCGCAATAAAACACAAACTGAAGGTTTGACGCTCTCACCTCTGGGCTACGCACTGCGCTGTTAATTTTTAAGAAAATATATTAGTATTAAATATATAGGCATATAACTGTGTATATTTAAACTTTATATTCAAATTGATTGAAATCGAATATAAAAAGCATCTTTACATTATCTTTAGTTTGGTATTATTCGTATTTGATGATTAAAATACACCAAAACATGTTAAAAATAAAAAATAAAAAAAGATAATTTGACGGGATTCGAACTCACGTCGCAATAAAACACAAACTGAGGGTTTGACGCTCTCACCTCTGGGCTACGCACTGCGCTGTTAATTTATAAGAAAATATATTAGTATTAAATATATAGGCATATAACTGTGTATATTTAAACTGTATATCCAAACTGATTGAAATGCGTGACTATATATATATACCCCTTTCCGCTATACGGGGAACAGGAAAATGCACCTATTCTTCCCACCAAATCCAAAAGGGCTAATTACAGAGCAAGGTAATGTAGCAGGTACATTTGGATATTCTATTCACGCCCCCCCCCAAATCTTGACCGCTATACTTCAAATTCAAACATCGAGATAAATTTTTTTGACGAGTACATCTGATAGCTAGTGTTCACGCGCATCTAGAGCGCAATTTTCTAATTTTCAGATGGAACGGTTTACTCGTGACAACGCTATATATCATAAATATGTATACTTCTGTAGTCTATCACTAGCCGATTTTTAGCCCCAAATCCAAACGGGCCGATGTAGGAGCGAGTTTAATGCGGTGGTACATAAGCCGGTATACTGTAGGTATGACTCTAAAATTTGACCTCTCTAATATAAACGCAACCTGCTCAAGGGAGTGTTTGTGTCGGGTGGGTTCAGATTTGGAAAATTCCACCGAAGATCAAATGGGCAAAATTACTCCGAAAATCATATATTGAGATAAAAACTTTTCGATGAGTGGATGTGATAAGTAGTATATATACGCAAGATTAGTACACTTTTTAATAATTTATATTGAACGGTTTAACCCTGGTAGCGTATAACGTTGTGACGGGTGATATATATTACTCAAATTCAAACCCTCTCTTCATGACGCAAATTCAAACGGACTTAGCAAGAAGCAAGGCAAATGCATAAATATGCTCACAGATATACTATATAGGTATGTCCGCTCTACTGTAAAAGTAACCTATTGTCACGATTTGACCTGTCCAAAACACTCCCCGGACAAAAGTGTTCCTAGGTATAAAATTTCGTCGAAATCCGATTGTTTTACTCGATTTGACCTTGAACTTACCATTTCGAATGTCAATGTCAGGTCGGGGTCACGACTTGACCCGCCCAAAAGACTCCCCGGACAAAAGTACCCCTAGGTATCAAATTTCGTGGAAATCCGCATGTTTTACCCGATTTGACCTTCGATTGACCATTTTGAAGACCAAGGTCAGGTCGGGACGGGATGGGATGGGATGGAATACCATGGAAGTATATCTGATTCCATGGAATCTGACCTCTAGTTTTGAGGCGTTTACATATAACCACTCACCACACATCAAGCCGGATCTGTTCTCAGCGATAATGTAACACCCCGGCACCGATGAGACCATTGTTTTGAAGCAGTCGATTGAAAACCACCAATCAGGAACCTCTTTGGTCGCGAAGGCTAGCACGTCATCGGAATCTGCGACGGTCGCTTGTCGAATGCTTATTTCGTCGGTGAACTGAATCGGAAGCGAAGCCATCCCTGCAACAATACATACACCGGTGTTTATAGTAGTTGGTAATAGTGTAACGATACCTTGAAGGTTCACATATCTTATCTTGTTATTGTGCGAACAGACAATAAGATTAACTTATTTAATGTATTTCAAGGACAAAATATGGTCCATATATCAATGCATATGGATTTGTATGTGTTTTTCCGCTTTGTATATGCATGTGTGGACACTATTATTCTGGAACTCTCATTTGAATCTGGTGGCAAGCATGTAATTTCATGCAGCAGTCAACTGATTTATCTGAATTAAAGGCACGGGCGGCGTTCGTTACAGAAATATTCATATTTGTTCAAATCGCCATCAACAGAAGGAATATTAAAATATATATAGTTTTTCTCATATGCCAAACATAATCACCGCGTAAATAGTATACTGTCGTCAAGATGTACGATGGTGTACGTAAACAAAAACCTGCTCTTGTTACAGAAGTGTTGATTCTGTTTACATAGCACAGCACAATTATATTGATTAATAACACACACACACGTGATATAAACGCTCTTTATTATTTCCATATCAGGAAAACAGTAAAAATAACGCTCTTTATGTTTACCTTATCTGGATCTAAACAAAAGCCAGGTTCTGTAACGTTTTTTTGCTTTTGTTAACATAACAAAGGAAAAACATTTGACAATAACATACTGTTTATACCATATTTCTGATTGGTATAAGAACAAATTCTGTCTATATTTTACCATTCTTTCTGTTTATGGCGGTTTTTGACGGAGCTGAATATTTTAACAGCATACCCACCGCCAACACCGCCCGTATGTTTAAAATGTGCATGGCTGAACTGGAAGCCCTTGTGGCAGGTTATTTTTTCAACCTGTTTTGCTGACAAGTGGGTGTCCTAGGTTAAATTGAACCAGTTTGTTTCATTTTGGGTGAATAAATTGTTACTATAGCAAATAAAAACAACCTTCTGTCATATATACATTGAATACTAACATTTCTAATGCACATTGATTAATTGTTACTATTTTAACCACTGACATTACCAGAATTATTGGATATTTCCATCACAAACTTGGTATCAAAATCGACAAAAAAATCACTTTTCAGGTTTGGACAATTTTTCATATGAAATGGAACTATCTTTGGTGTCAAATGTGTTTATTGTGTTGAGTTGTCTTAAATATGTCACACTGATGTGTTTTGTAGATAAAATTACTCAAGATGGCTTGCAAAATGGCAACCAAATTTGGTTAGAAAGTAGATTTTTCACATATATCCGAACATTATTCTCTGCTGTTCCGAAAATGTAGCAAATTGTGTCTCACTTAGTTGTTAACCATGTTACTTATTCAACTGACAACAACTAAATGTTCTATTCTATTTGTCCCAGTGCCTGAGACATCACAAATTCATTTTGAAGGATGCAGTGTTGAATTTTGACAAAAACATCTTTTTGGACTGTAATCATGTTTTGAACGGAAATGGGCAGAACTTCTAAACGGAACTGAGTAGGAACATATTAAATGGCTACCCTGGCATATTAGCATCAACATTGGTTGACGTACATGGCGTATGTCAAGATGGCAGCCACGGGGTGACTATGTGGTGATGTGATGTGAATAGTTATACAATGAGTGGCTATATGGTAATGGGTAGAGTGTCCATAGTGAGATTCATATGTATACAAGGAGTGATCATGTGTGAGGTGAATTAGTTATCTGTGTGTTTTTTGTGTATATATGGAGTGACTGTATGGCCATGTGTGGTATGCACCGGTGTAGCGTGGGTGGTTTAGTCATGGCTGGGTGTATATGTATGGTTGTATTGTTGGTTGTATGATCATGGATGGGGTGTATGGATAAATAGGAAGTGGTTGTGTGTATATATGTGTACAAGGAATGACTGTGTGGTCATGATTGTTGAATTTTATATTCATAGCTGTATAGCCGGACGGTCATTAGCGGGCGTGTGAGAATAGAGAAAGTTCCACTGTGGTCATGGATGTATATGCATCTCTGGTGCCGACATATTGTCATCGGTGTGTATATGTACACACGGAGTAGATGTATGGTCATGCATGGTGTTTATGGGTATACAGCGAGTTGCTGACTGGTCGTGTGTGAGGTGTGTACAAATGACCCTGTGTGAAGGGTATTGGTACATCCATTCAATGGTGAGGTGTATATGTATACCTGGAGTGTATCTATTATCGACAGATGGCTATATGGCCACGAGTGTGATAAATACTGAAATATGTGTATATGAGGTGACCGTATGGTGGAGTGAATGGGTATAAAAAGTGTCCCTATGGTCATATATTAAATATGGTGTATGCGCATAACGTGAGATGCTGAATTATCATGGGTGAGGTGTATACTCAAGTCTGGAGTTCATAAATGGCCGTGTGTACAGACGTAAACAAGGAGTGACTATATTACCACGAATGTGGTGTATAAGTATACAGCGGGTGACTGAACTGCCACGAGTGAGGTTAATATACAAGACTGGACTGTATGAATGGTTGAATGCGCTGGCTATTGGTATATATAGAAGGGTTGTATGCCATTGGTGAGGTATACTTGGAGTGACGCTATGGTTATGGATGTGTTATAAATCCATATCTGGAGTGGTCATATGGCCATGGGTGTGACGATTATGTGTACGAAGAGTGACTGTATGGTCGTAATTGTGGTGCATATGTATACAGCGAGTGGCTGAACTGTCATGAGTGATGAGTATATGCAAGCCTGGAGTATATGATTTAGTATATAAGGGCTGTATGGCCATTGGCGATGTGTATATGTATACTTGGAGTGACTCTATTGTCATGGGCGTGGTGTATATGTATATATTGAGTGGCTATATGGCCATGAGTGTGGCGAATAGGTATACATCGAGTGACCGTGTGGACAATGGTGGCGTGAATAGGTATACAATTATGCATTTGATGTAACGATCATCATGGGTGAGGTGTATGCATAGCCGACTGTGCGGGGTATTGGTATATATAGAAGGACTGCAAGGCCATTGGCGGGATTTATATGTGTAGTTTGGGTGACTCTATGGTTATGGGTGTGGTGAATATGTATATCTTGAGCGGCTATATGGCCACGGACGTGAAGACTATGTACACAGGGAGTGACCGTATCGCCAATGGTGAAATGAATATGTTTGCCTGGAGTGACTGTATGGTCATAAATGTGGTGTATGATTGTAATGGGTGAGGTGTGTATTGAAGCCTGGAGTGTGTGAATGGCCGAGTGTGCGTGAGCTTGTTTCTACGGGTAATATGTCGTTGCTTGTGTGGAATTTCAGGATGCATGAAAGTACATTTTTATTGGTGAGGGATAGGTAGTGCTCTATGCATAGTCATTTCTGATGATGCGATAGAATATGCTTTTGTTCGAGTCTCTCCATTCTTGTATATAGCTGTCAGTGATTTATTTGTTTTATTGCAGAGTTTAAAATATCTCGGTTATAGTCCTTCTGGTCGAGCCAATAATATGATAGTGCTAATTTCACGACACAGTGCAGACCAGTGGAATTCCTGTCTCTCCTTATGCGAAAAAATTTGGGGTACATTTCTTAGGCCCTAGGATAATTTCCAGAACCATAACTCCAGTTTCTCTAGAGGTACTAGGTTTTCATGTCCCCATACCTCAGCCATATGTCGTAAACGGAACAATTGCTTTTTCGTAAACATCAATTGCGCAATCTATTGTTAGCTTATATTTTCGCATTCTACTTAGCAGCGTGAACGTGACTTGTTTTTACGTCTTTACAAGTTTCGTTCACGGTTAAATCTCCTGATTTATCGATCCATGTGCCTATAAATACTTGTAGTGGTCAACTAACTACAGCATTGAGCTCTGCTCGCAACAGATAACTCTCGGCTCATCACCAACGGATCCGAACTTTACAACGGACTTCCATGCTATGGCCTCTAGTTAAACAATACATTTTATTACTAAATTCTTTCCAACTAACTTAAAGCTAGACGTTTTCGCCAAAGAGATGAATTATATATACCAATGTGAGAGGTATACCGCAAGATGTCAATCGAAACAAGAAGAATTATAGAAAAGACTATACATGTATTGAGTTATAGCATGTACGCATGAGTCACCGCCAACAAATGTGAGTGTCCCGGACATTATCTCTTCACCATACTTCGCGAATAGGCCTACACATGTTACATGGTACAACCAAACTGCCACTTTTCGATGGAAAATATCAATGGCTGTGGCCGTCGGCCGGTTTTCGCAGATGGTCATTGGGTCCGGTTCAAATACAAACCGAAATCAGACAGTTTTAACATTATTCCAACACTATTATTCCCAAAATATTCACATAATAGATGGAGAATACGACGGAGAAATAGAACAACTTCTTTAATTCTAAATTCCATAAAGTTACGGAAGAAGGGACACACTAAAAGTTGTATTCCGAGTCCGATTGGGGAAAAATTGTAGTTGGTGGTTTCAATATCATTTAGGACTGTTATCGGTAATATATACCCAAAAATGTTGATTTCCGATTTGTGATACGATTACACAGAGTAAATGGCGCTTAGTCCTTTACCTATTTCTCGCTAACACAAAACAGATTGTCCGCCAGGCGGGAATCTAGCGCTAATAATGATTGCAACGTGATGTAAAAATTACAATAATTTGATGTATAGATATTACTTAGCGTCATTCTTAAAAATGAAGGCACGATGTGTCGTAGGAATATGTAAATTTTTCACAGTCTGTATTTGGCATTCAGTTTCCGTCTTATGTTCTATATGGGGACAACTTGGGATAACATTAATACGATAAACCAACAAATGATCCCCGGTGTATATGGAATAACTGGCATTTGCCTGGAAACAACATAAACTGACATTCGTCTCGATGTTTTCAACATCTATGAATGCGACTGCAATCGGGTGCTGTATCCAAAGCCACAAAGACCGTTACATGTAATACAAAGCTCCTTCCATGCACGAGTCAACTTGGCAAGATGTCGCGGTAAAAGTTTTGGAATCCAAGGGGTATAGTTGGAAATTGACAGAAGCTTGTGTATAGACACTCCAATTGAGTATGTCCTATATAGCGCATATAATAAGAGTGTTATATTGTGTGAACGTACCTTGCGTTAGTGTGTTGAGTCCCCTGAAATCGGATATACTATACAGTACAGTCTATTTGGCATACGGCTTAATTGTCATATACGGTGTAGTCCATGTGTCGATCTATATCACACTACACACGTGCATCCTATGTGTATGTACATGGAAGTATAGGTTGAGGATACTTTATGCATAGACATCTGTAGTTCGACGTATTCGATATAACCACGAGTGAAGCCTTAATACATTGTGTAAACAATTAAAGCTTAACGTACAACACATGATCATGCACGAAACTCAAATATTTACATCCTCAATTTGCCTGTTCACCAAAATGAAATGTGGAGCTTAGTGCAGTTATAACACTTCGGTATACATATCGCAATTTGTAAACATGGCCTTCCATAAGTGAATGACACTTTGAACGGCTGCCGTCCCAATACTGACGATAATTTAATCGTATTAATGATTATGTGTCCCCAATTTCCCTAGGACTTCAGTCAGATTATATCCCAATCTGCTTCAATATATTGATATAGGTACGTTACTCTGTGAAACAAACTATGTATAAACCTGTCTAAACACCAAATCTAATCCCAACATAATTTTGAGTTTGTTATCTGATGGCATTGTTGTACAGTGTTAAAACCGGGTGGATTCCAATGTATTGTATAGCAATGTGGTGACTGATCGGAGGTCCAGAGCCAGTCGGTATGGTAGAAACTATGGTTTGATGTCTGGAAGATGACTGGGCACTATATGGGTTTAGCCCCGTGTTTACGTTTTGCGTTACTCCGTTTGTGTAGTGCGCATGTCGCTCACATGGGGCTAAAGCCATATTATGCCGACGGTGTTGCCATGACAATGATAACTGTGTAGTGCGCATGTCGCTCACATGGGGCTAAAGCCATATTATGCCGACGATGTTCCATGACAATGATAACTGTGTAGTGCGCATGTCGCTCACATGGGGCTAAAGCCATATTATGCCGACGGTGTTGCCATGACAATGATAACTGTGTAGTGCGCATGTCGCTCACATGGGGCTAAGCCATATTATGCCGACGATGTTCCAGGACAATGATAACTGTGTAGTGCGCATGTCGCTCACATGGGACTAAAGCCATATTATGCCGACGGTGTTGCCATGACAATGATAACTGAGTCAGACTGCGCCTTTATTATTTATTCAGAAAAAACCTAATTATATCGCCACTTGAAAATATAAAATGACAATTTGGAAAAAAATATATTGAACAGGTATCACTTCGACCCCACCTTTTGCCGCCAAATATAACTTTCTCAATAAAACCTTCGCCCATATACTGGCTCAATCTGCCCGACAAACTTCCCATGAATGCTGACCACGATATCGATTTAGACACATTATCATGGCTGCGTTCATACGATACATGGACTAACTACACTTGGCAACTTCGAGTTATGGCTGCCAGTATTCCTGCACTTGCACAGTTGTTAGAACCACAGACCATATATAGTCTTCTTTTTTTTTAATATAATTTATTCCAACACAAAGGCAATACATACAGATACATAAAACATAACAAATTGATAGTATAGTTGACATAAAATTGTTGGTGTATGTTATCGGGGATTTGCAGGCATATTATATCGGTTGGAAACGGAGATGACAGTAAGCTATAAGCTTGTCTTGGTAGTTCCGCCGACTTAGAAAGATGATACCCAAATTCTTAAAATGGTAATACAATATACTGGTACCATGCTGTCACATGAATACCTCACTCAGACAGCATGGGACTAATATCTTGTATCTGGTCGTTGCTATTTGATTGGGTATTTAGTGGCTGATTGATTATATGTTCGTTATAATGTATTGAGATTGTATGCTAGGTAGATGTGACATCGGGAGGTGTGGAGAGTATATGATGGGTTATAAAGAACTGCGGTGGATAAGAGTCTACATAAGGTTAATAGAGGCCACACATGAGTACATTTCGGTGTAGGTAAAAATTTCCAGTACTCATTTTTTCCGACCACGACACACCCACCCACCCACGCCTTGTGTCTGGAAAAAAAATATGCAGACACCCCCCCCCCCCCCGCTCCCTTGCTTCAGTCGAGAAATTTCCACATGTTTTGTATCGTTTAGCTAAAGTATATAATTTACACAATGGATTGTCAAAAGGGGACAACGATAGGTTGATCTAACTAAACAATATGTAGTGACACTATTTCATGGAAAAATTGAGGTTCCCTGGTATAGCTAAATATTTGTGCACGTAACTTCCACAAATAAGAAACGAAGAAAGAAACACTTGATGAACAAATAAATCATATTACCTTTGTAAATCGATAACTCGCCGGTTAAAATACATGCAAGATAACAATGAATTCGTAATAGCAAAGAAGTTTTTTCATCTGCTCAGCGGGAATATTCTAAATATAGCTAACTTACGAATGGACCGTGATATCTCAGGCATCTTTGCAAAACTCTAGATCTTGTTTTGGACACAGAGGGTTTCGAGTAAATGTTCATCTATAACATGATTAACGTATAGTAGCCTACAAAATAGTTCTCTTCATATGCCAGCGGGTATACATATATATCTGGGGCTGGGGTCAAATAGACTATGTATTTGTCTTTATTGTGCACATGTAGTGCGTCTTATGCTCCCTATGTGCCATGCATTCAAATGTCAGTGTATTGCCTGATTTTGCACTTGAGTATTACAAAATAAATAATTAAAATTTTCTTCAAATGAAAGCAATTGTCCATAAATAAATAGTTATTAATAGACATATCTATACTGCTGCACAGCTCACAGTATGCTACAGTTAGCCCCTTAATACGTCCCCATTCATTGACCATCATTAGATAATAGAGTTCTCTCCCTTGAATCAGTTTTAGCCCACATGGGCCATACACTACATTCAGCGTTCTTATTTTGGGACTCACACTTGTATCATTCTATACTAGCATAACACGGTATATATTATATATCACTTAAGAAGCAAGCATATATACATGTATAGTTCAATCACCCAGAAATTGCACATTCTGGTTAGACGAGAGCTGTGTATAGTATCGTGCTAAATTTAGCACAGTTCTATACCAAAATTAGCATGGAAAGAGCCATTAACAGAGGCAACAATCTCGACAACATATATATGTATATGTGTCCACCTTTACTAAGGCGTGTCCAGAAGAAACAAAACATAATTGTGAACATTTGTTTCACCGGAATGAAGTAAACTTACGAAGTGGCAACATTCGGTTGAGTTCAGCAGGGTAATACAGTTTTGGGCTTCCGTGCATTCAAAATAAAACCTAAATATTGCGCGTTTCGGTTTATTGAACTTGATTTCAACTCATTGTTGCGACGATAATGTTTCTCTTAAACTATCTATCGATAAGTGTTTTTGTTCTCAATAAAGTGGTACATGATTTCTTTTAACGGAGGGAATTAGAACAGTCCAGCAATCGGTGCAGTTTGGTAGGATACAGTTATGCATGCTACAAGTTCGAATTATTTTGTGAAATATAATAAATAGAAAATGTTCTCCGCTTCACGTGGTGAAATATACCCACACACTGGGCACTATACCAACGTAGTCAACTCAAATCCATGTTATATTTATTCAACATACTATAGCTCTAATGAAAGCAATTAATTAAACGACTATAGACTAAATTGTTCTCATAGCTAAACAACCAAACTACATTAGCGACAGTTTAACTAGGGGATTTTTTTACCCTGTGCCAATGCATTCTCTTATATATGCGAGTCGACCATAGGTCGCCTCGCATATATAAGAGAATGCATTGGCTTAACAAATTTTTATCATGTTTTTTAAATAAATGTTTCTTACAATTTTTAGGACATAAAATAAAAAAAACATCCATTACCCTGCAGGGAGCCCCACACATATATAGAAACACATAGAAGAGTGTCGTCTGCTCATGTTTGTCTGGGGCTCTCTATGGGTGAAATTATAAAATTGTTAAAGAATACAAGAACAAATTATTAAAATTGTAAAACATTGTTAGGCCAATGCATTCTCTTATATATGCGAGGCGACCTATGGTCGACTCGCATATAAAAGAGAATGCATAGGCACAGGGTAAAAAAATCCCGACTTACGACTGGATTTGATATGGCGGGTCACACATTTTCTATTTATAATTGTGGTAATTACAGTGGTTAAAATAGTAACAATTAACCAGGGTGCATCAGAAATGTTATATTCGTGAATGGCATATTTCATTGCTCCAATGGTCAGTTAATATGCTAAATTCAAAATAAAGTCAAAATTCTCAACCAGTTCCAAACAACAGAAACTTATCTTTAAGATATTAGTAAAAACGTAAACATTTCAAGTTCCGGTCGCCATTTTGGTGGCCATCTTGGACAGGAAGTTCAAATTTTGACATAGAAAGGTGGCGTTATGTCTTAGCTTCACAAAAGTGTATACATGTGTATACATATGACAAGATTTTCTCACTATAATTGCATCAAACTGACTTAACAGAAAATGGCAGCCATCATGGACGCCCTCTTGAATTACTAAAAAATGATCAAAGCGGATTTTAGCGGATTTTTGATATGTTATATTCCTCTTCAAAATGGTATATAAACCAACTTAGTCCAAATTTGTTCTATGTCAAACCTTTTATCGACCAGACTATAAGTTCGTGTGAACGTATTTATTTACCTATTGTGATCCGATGTATTCGACCGAAATGTGACACACGCCTTGGTTACAACCAATCATGTAAAACTTTGGGGCTTCCAATCGGGCCAACCGCAAACTTGGTTTGAATAAAACCTGCATTTCACTATCAATCGAATGATCGATGCATTGCATAATACCCATATACAACCTTTTTTGTTGCAGATTTCAACGAATGCGAAAACTTGACAGCTTTTTGTCGCCATGGTGACTGTGTGAATAACCTTGGAGGTTATAACTGCACGTGTGATACAGGTTGGATTGGGACGGAATGCGAAACAGGTGGGTAAATATGAAACAGGTGGGTAAATATGAAACAGGTAGGTAAATTTGAAACAGGTGGGTAAATGTTGAAACAGGTGGGTAAATGTTGAAACAGGTTGGTAAATGTTGAAACAGGTGGGTAAATGTTGAAACAGGTGGGTAAATATGAAACAGGTTGGTAAATGTTGAAACAGGTGGGTAAATGTTGAAACAGGTGGGTACATGTTGAAACAGGTGGGTAAATATGAAACAGGTTGGTAAATGTTGAAACAGATGGGTACATGTTGAAACGGGTGGGTAAATGTTGAAACAGGTTGGTAAATATGAAACAGGTTGGTAAATGTTGAAACAGGTGGGTAAATGTTGAAACAGGTGGGTAAATGTTGAAACAGGTGGGTAAATGTTGAAACAGGTGGGTAAATATGAAACAGGTTGGTATATGTTGAAACAGGTGGGTAAATATAAAACAGGTTGGTATATGTTGAAACCGGTGGGTAAATATGAAACAGGTTGGTATATGTTGAAACAGGTGGGTAAATATGAAGCAGGTTGGTATATGTTGAAACAGGTGGGTAAATATGAAACAGGTTGGTATATGTTGAAACAGGTGGGTAAATATGAAACAGGTTGGTAAATGTTGAAACAGGTGGGTAAATGTTGAAACAGGTGGGTAAATGTTAAAACAGGTTGGTAAATATGAAACAGGTTGGTACATGTTGAAACAGGTGGGTAAATTTGAAACAGGTGGGTAAATGTTGAAACAGGTGGGTGAATATGAAACAGGTTGGTAAATGTTGAAACAGGTGGGTAAATATGAAACGGGTTGGTAGATGTTGAAACAGGTGGGTAAATGTTGAAACAGGTGGGTAAATGTTGAAACAAGTGGGTAAATATGAAACAGGTGGGTAAATGTTGAAACAGGTGGGTAAATGTTGAAACAGGTGGGTAAATATGAAACAGGTTGGTAAATGTTGAAACAGGTGGGTAAATGTGAAACAGGTTGGTATATGTTGAAACAGGTGGGTAAATATGAAACAGGTTGGTATATGTTGAAACAGGTGGGTAAATTTTCATCACCATCTCCTTCGTCGTGGTTAGGATTGTGATATGGCCATGTTATTTTCGTGCAACCAAATGTTATACCATTTCACGTTGACGTGTTATCCAAGGAGCTACTCACGGCATTCGAAGTGGATTCAGGCGAAGTAACATAAATGTTAAACTAGTAAAGGTTTATGAAACACATATCGTCAACTATCGTAAATGTATAAATAGATCGGCTTATTTCTTAATTTCATTATTAATAATTTTCCAATAACGGGATTTCACATATCGAAACCATTGTTAAGTAAACATTACAGTTACGTTTGCAATGCCGATCAAAGTCCAATAATATAGCAAAATATAATCATAACTTGACGATAGAAAATGTCTATAATATTTTAGCTTACAACGCAATTTGCGACGTTTGTTGACAAATCACTGTAACAGTTTTATTTACATAACTATAATTTCAACCCGCGAACTTTCGTTTTTGATATAAGAACAAGGTTTATCACATAATTTGGCCATAAAAGCAGTTTCATAATTATCGGTAATAGACACGTTTAATATCAGCGCGTGCGATGACGTCACGGCGTTCTTCAAATAACTTGCGATCGCTGTAGTTTATGATTGTTGTTTTCGATGAATATTTCGCGTTGCTTCGGGTTTATTTGATCATGTGATAAAAGGTATCTCACACTCGTCCTATTTTATACGTAATTTATCAACCTCTTCCTCTAAATTCTATTTGAGCCTCGGTAAACCTCGGCTCAAATCGAATTTAGTGAACTCGGTTGATAAATTCCGTATAAAATAGAAACTCATGTCAGATCCTCTATTTATCTATTTCTCCATGTTCTTCTTGTGGTGATGTTTTTCAGAATGTTAGAAGTTTTAAACATTTGCCCACTGCGAATATCTTGGGTTCCTTTCTTTCTATTAAGTATTGCCATGCACTGTTACTGCAAGTCCGAAGAGAGTCTATAATTAATATCTCTATTTAGTTCACGTTCTTCTCACACGAATGGACTTCATGTGTGTGACTGCAATGATTTTTAACGTAAATGAGTTATGTCTAAATCTGATGTCTCCAACATTTTAAGTTTGGTGCACGGTGTGTAGCTTTAACATACTTGTCGTTATATACATGTCTGAAGCTTGTTCGTTTCCATTTTTCGAAGATGTCGACGAGTGTTCTCATTCCGGCGCGTGCGACCATGGGGACTGCGAGAATATCGTGGGTAACTTCGTTTGCCACTGTCTGGCGGGCTGGCAGGGACTCCGTTGTGAACAAGGTAAACCTGTTAAACCGATAGATGTAATGTGTGGTCGCTAAAATGATGTGAAACACTCCGCTGGGGCTACCAGTAAATAAAATTGCATAAAGCATGTATTTTAATTAAATTTATATCAAAACTGCCAGCACATAACATCATATAAATAAAAGATAGTTACTGTCGTTAGCGAATCATTCTCGTTTGTTTATCGGTGATTTGTTCGGGACGAATGGCAGACTATTTGTTTACATTTCTGTGTAGTTTAAATGTTATGTTTTACGAAAGGGTACGTCCTTTTTTTTATGAATTATTCGCCAATCTTATTATTTGAACTTGTTATTTTATACACAGCTACAGCTGACTACTATCCCAAATTAAAATCAAATCAAGAATCGTAAAATTTAGCCAAGAACACTGAATAAATTTAAAGTACAAATGTAACTGTTGCCGATGGTAAATTTCAGACATCGATGAATGCAAAGAATCTGATACCTCGATGAGCACAGAAGAAGGAAGCGGAGGTTAGTACTATATAAACTACATGTATCGTGTCGTGCGATCCAATTGCAGATATATAGCATTGTGTGGTGCCATATTGCCAGAGTCCTCGCTAGACCTAAATTACATTTTGGCAAATATGTTGACATTATTAGCCATATTTATCCACACAGACGCGTAACTTGCGATGTATTACTATCGTATTGCTATGGAATTGGAGAAAAGTCACATTATATTACTGCGCTGTACACGTATACAGGTTTATAGATATCGACCAACGTAAACATTAGTCTGGTGGTGAGTACAGGCTATCCAGATGCGACCACCGGTACGCTTAATTCACTGCAATCAAAATACGATAGTTTAGCATAGGTAAATCCCATTCTTCCATGCACTGTCCGCATCGGGTTTGGTCGCTTATTTAGCTTTTATAAGATTTGATTATCCCTGTTTGCTACAAGTTCCGTATGCGAATTTGCTACGTGACGGTGGATTCTGGTTATAATTTCGTTGGCAATGGTAACACACGTTACCAGTTATACGTATGGGTGGCTAAACATGACTATTGACTCCTATATCACATTCATAGCAACTACCAGGGGTTCTCAAATTATATATCTGTGATTTGAAAATTCCTTCGTTTCAGATCTGGACACTGCGTCCGTCGGTCCGTGCGTGAATGGAGAATGTCTTAACCTTAATGGATCATACAACTGTGTATGTTTCCGAACATGGACTGGGCAGCGCTGCGACCAAAGTGAGTAATTCCAATAGCAAGCATGGATTTACTGTGTCGGTCATTTACAGAATGACCCCCCCCCCCCCCCAGAGGGCGAATTTAGTACAGCGACCTAGCGTCACCAAATCCACCCGGTGGGAACCTCAATCTGCATTATTTTGGAGACCTAGGATCAGACTCAAGTTCCTTAGTTGAAGTTGGTGGTGTTCACCCATTATAGTCACCTCGATTATGCATTTTATCTTCTGAAAATTAGTCGATATAGATACTGAACAGAAGGGAAAAGGTAACCAAAAACAATTTTAATTTGAGACTTCAGATTCACAGAAGATGAGTCCTAAGCATCCTGATCACACCAGATGGTGAATTTGGTGAGTCTAGTCCGCCGTGCGGGATATATAGCATCACTCATTCACCATTTGAGGACATCATTCTTCAAATTTCAGACACACTATATCCAGGTTTGTTCCAATGGCAATGCTATATACTTAATCACATCACACAAAAGCGACGCATACATGTGCATAAATATGTCCACACCAAATTGTGGCACAGAGTAAGGGTAGGACGTAACGCAACAGACCTTGTTGCAGTGGTTATTATTTCTCATGCACACGCGTCATAAAGTTTCCGCCAGCACCAGTTAGGGGTTAGTTACCACCAAACCTTAAATTGACGTGTTGTGAATTGGCACAAAATAGAAACTTTGATTTTCCAATGATTTTACGGCAGAGTCATGAGCCCTTTTTGACTTAACCCTTTACCCAACAAACCGGCCAAAACCGGCCAAATAAAGCTTCAACAGCCTAAAATATCTGCAGTCTGTCTCAATAGAACCATACAAATATGGATATCATTGGAACCGGCTCCTTGACCACATTGTGATAGTTACAGTTATGCCCTGTGCCAATGCATTCTCTTATATATGCGAGTCGACCATAGGTCGCCTCGCATATATAAGAGAATGCATTGGCCTAATAAAAATCATTTTTTAACAATTTTTACCATTTTTTCTTACATTCTTTAACAATTTTATAATTTTTAATGTGTTAAGCCAATGCATTCTCTTATATATGCGAGGCGACCTATGGTCGACTCGCATATATAAGAGAATGCATTGGCACAGGGCCGTTCTGTTGGGTAAAGGGTTAAAACTTTTAGTTATATTGGTTTTCAGATGACTCCATCTGCACGGTCTTTAAAACACTTCTCCAAATATGTCCGTTATTTCGTCAAAGACACCTTTTCAAATATCTCGGTTATTTCGTTTATAAAAATAATTTCATATTTATATATTTCGTTCTATATTTCTCCCTATTTCGCTATTTCGCTGTATGTTCCTATTTCGAGTTTTCGTTCTATTTCGCTATTTCGCTATTTCGCTGTATTTTCCTATTTCGATTTTCGATGTATTTTCCTATTTCGCTTTTTCGTTTTATTTTATATTTCGATATTTCGCTATATTTGACATATTATGGGATATGGTATTATATGATACCCAACATTCTGATATTCAATCGAACATCACGTGCCTCCCGTGGTCGCGATTGTATGCCAATAGCCATCATATCGTGGACCCCGATAAGATATCTCTTGGTAGTCAAGCTTGTGCGTATTGCCTGCCATCTCAAATGATATATTTTGGCAAATTAAACGACGACGCATATTACTAGTTCACGTACAACTATCACATTTTATATGTCTATCTTTGAAAGAGGTATCGCTTATTGTGCCCGTTGGGGGTTGTACACCTTGGAATTTCCAACTGCACCCCTCCCCTGAAATATACTAATACATTTGCACCCCTCCCCCGTGTTGGGACTTTCCAGTTGGTGCAGCCAGCTTTCCAACAGTTGGGAAGTTTCAACCTGGCACTCCACTAAGTATGCAAATGTTCCCACTGACAGCCATTTCAGACCAAAATTAGAACAATATACTACTGTTGTTATAAAAATAAAAAATTCTCTTCTAATTTCTGGTTGGAATATCAAGCAATGAGATCAATTTCAACCTATATGTGGTATAAAATAACCATCTAATGTTGTGAAAGGAATGCAATTTCCAACTCTGTCGCTATCCCTAATCGTTGTGAATACACATTTGCATTTGGCATCCATCGTCAACTCTCACCATTTTACCGGTCTTAGATCTGTTTTGTTGAATATATCAGAAGGTGATCTAAAGATAGTTTAATGTAATAAGTATGGCCACAAGCCAAAAAATTGCTGAAATTCATTATATTTCTGTACTTTTCGCATTTTTGTCCTTAGCTTTGGGAGAATTGGCCGATGAGGTGGAACCGGATAATTCAGGCATCGATACCAACAAGTCAGCTCAAGAAACATGGCTCGAGAAGAATATGGTCATGGTTATCGTCATCGCTGCTGTGGTGCTTTTATTGATCGTTGTGTCGATAGTGCTATTTGTGGTTGTGCACAGACACAAAAGGCGGAGGTATGTTCTTCACTGGATAATATACGTTCAGTTTGTAGTGTGCGTAAGCAAAACATCCAACACCATCTGATACCCAGCCATTTTTTTCTGGGAGAACGATTCACGGAAATTTTTAGCAACGAGGATTAATTACTGAGCGCTATTGTGTAATCAACATTGTGGACATTTTGTGGTGGAAGTTTTACCCAAACCCCAGTCAGGATTAATGGACGAGCTACTGGACATTCGTAAACTGGATGGTCGAGGGTGTAACCCGAGATCATTTAGTTTACGAGTGTCCAGTAGTAAGTCCATTAACCCTTTACCCAACAAACCGGCCAAAACCGGCCAAATAAAGCTTCAACAGCCTAAAATATCTTCGGTCTGTCTCAATAGAACCATACAAATATGGATATCATTGGAACCGGCTCCTTGACCACATTGTGATAGTTACAGTTATGCCCTGTGCCAATGCATTCTCTTATATATGCGAGTCGACCATAGGTCGCCTCGCATATATAAGAGAATGCATTGGCCTAAAAAAAAATCTTTTTTTAACACTTTTTACCATTTTTTCTTAAATTCTTTAACAATCTTATAATTTTTAATGTGTTAAGCCAATGCATTCTCTTATATATGCGAGGCGACCTATGGTCGACTCGCATATATAAGAGAATGCATTGGCACAGGGCCCTTCTGTTGGGTAAAGGGTTAACCGACCTAAAGACAGTGTTATAATATAATATGAGAAATTGCATTGATACGGATGAGAAATGCTGATAAATATCGATAAATGAGACGTTTACGAACGTTTTTCTGGGGGGGGGGGGAATATTTCTTTGCAAACAGAAAAACTACGCCCTTAACACACTCATGTTGGTGGTAATTGTACGTGGATTGTGTCACGGTAACTATTGTCCACGCAAATATAGCTGGTCAGTGCAGCTTTATTCGAAATAAAACTTCGATATACGCAAACATATAATAAAATATTTGTTTTCGCGGTAAATATAACTTAGTATATATACGTAATATATAGTGCACTGACATTTCGACGCAATTATTTGTATTTTGGGCACGAATGCATTTTAGGATAGTTTTGACTCTCGAGTTACCAATGAATATCGTTCGGCGCGGAATAAGAGTAACTGTATTATGATGACGTGTTATGTTTGAATGTGGTAGATACAATTGGTATGCAAATTAACATGCTGCATTTTCTGTCATCTCGTCTCTCGTTTGAATGATCTTTATTACGCTCCTGAGGCAACATGAGTGGAACATTATCCACAATGGTATCTACAGCATGTATGCTACATGTTTTGTTCAATCACGTGCCAGATTAAGTCATCCTTCGAATTAAGCCACACCATATAATTAATATACCTCAGCACAAATCCACTTGTGCATGATACTGAATGTGTGCTGCACTTGTTTACCACCTAATACAAGAAACATATCATCAAATTAGGCTGTGCTGTTTTCTTAAATTATTCATGAAGAACATGACTGGTGTAACATTACATTCAATCAGTGAAACGTTATCCACTCTTGTTTTCAAAACAGATCTGTGACATTTAATGAGGAGCGACAAGACGCCAGAGCTGGTCATTATGGAAAGCCAGTGGGAAGTCACAGAAGACCATCGACAATGCAATGTGAGCTCATCGTTATATCCAACCCTTTATTTTCTGAATGGATTAACCCAGTCAGTTTCTTGGTCATGCAGTCTCTTTGAAAAGCCGACGAAAATCTTTATCGGAGCTACGTCTCTAGAACTCTCTATTAAAATTAGGTTCTGTCTTGAAGGGATCCCGTCCATTTCATTGGAGAGTGGCAGAGACTGCGCGCGATTTCATTGGTTTATGGCATTGCAGATCACGTCAGAGATCAGAGGTCAATGACGTGTAGACAATTTTCCCACGGATTGTCAAAGTCAACTATTGATTGGAAAACTGAATACAGGCGATATATCCATAATTCATTTTACTCATCGCAATATAAGAGACATAATTTTCGAGTTTTTTTTTATCAGTCAAGATATTCATGATTGATTATTCTTTCGCATCTAGTTGTATTTATAACTATTTACTAGTACGCCAGGAATTGATACACACATGCATTCCATATTTGGAAACGGTTTATTACCTCATGTTGGGAATGTCGCGTCTTCGTAGAAATGAAATGTGATGGACACTTCCAGGTAATTCCGATATAGGTTTTTTCAAAATAGACTGTTTCTTGGTATACTCCAGAGTGGGCCATTCGTTATATGTGGGGATGTGCATGTTCTATAAATAGACTCCAGGAATAAAACTGCTCCAAATATTCGTTGTATAGTATTTTCACCTTCAACAAATAGTCATATAGGTCATAATACATGTGCATGAATATCTCTAAATATGAATCAATGGTAATCCTGTAATTAGTCATCAACGACTCTTTAGTTATCAGATAGTTAAAATTCCAGGGCACCACGCATGGTAAGGATTTCATCATGTGGAAGTACACTGTCAGTGTTCGAAGTATCTACATAAAAAGCTGTTCTCGATTTCAAGATCTTCATTCGTATATCATGAACATTGTAGCAATCTGCAGTCTCGCGCACCTGCAAATTAATGTATTTCTCCCTCTACAAATTATTACTTAATTCAGATTCATTCATTGAAACTGCGTCACGTCCACACATTGTCGTTCAGCTCCACCCCACCCCCTCCCCGAACCAATAACCCAATCCCCGTTCAACATAGCCGGTTAACGATCGTGTACTTTATGCGTGTACCTACTTGAACATACATGTTCCTATCTACTAAAAGTATGCGCATATATTTGTTTTATTATATCTGTTAATATGAATCGTACGTGACACGTAGTGGAGCAACCACACATGCTGTGCCTCAAATTTGCCTTTTATCGGCGGCATAGCGCTAAGAATAATTTATATAACATCACGCAGTGATCACGACGGAGATGACATGCCAACTTGACAAGATGTGTCGTGGATTGTGCAATCTTGTCTGGATTCTGGCCCACAAATCCAAAATGACACCAGAAACCGTGTCATGACGTCTTCATTTTTCGTTTTCATTAAGCGAACCAAAGAAATTGGTCTAAATCACATGGGAATTCTTCGTAAGTTGTGAATTAGTTACTTTCATTTTCATCTCGAAGCTTCATTCCCAATTCCGCGTTTTTTGGCAATCTCCACGCTGTGTGCTAACCGGAAGTCACGTGATAAATTCTCCAAAATCCATACCCGCGATCTAAAAAATCACTAATGGATATATAAACAAATATATGAAGTCATTCGCCTGCCTTAGGTATAAGCACCCTTGGTGGTTGCTATTAAAACAAACAACGATCGTATTTGTGAGGACAGGTAGCTCAGTTGGTAATGTTCATGGCGCATTAGGTCAACATAAACCGGCCATCGATAACGAAGCTGATTCCAGTCCCGACAAGCGCCAATTTATAATACACACACGAAGCTCCATGTAGAGTTCAGTCCCCTACGCAGGACTTACCGCTGCCCGCACCTACACGTACTGTGAAGAAATGTCACATATATTTATTTGAGATTTGTGTAGGTTGTAAATCATTCTGCATTATTCTGAGAATCTGAACTGAATTGTCTGGATCAAGCCAGAATGAATTGTAACTGACAAAACACTTCAATAAAAAATGTTAGATTTAATTAAGAAAATACACATGCCGGCAGCGTTCAGACATAGCGTAGCGATGGGACTGAACTCTGTTTTGTAGCTTGTACACACACAGGGAAGGTAGCGACGCGACTCGTGTATGTGGCGAAGTTTGTCAGCTATTTTCCGAGGGTACACTGTATGTTGTTTCCACGTGCAGTATATATATAAGTATTTGTCGGTGACATTACCAATCTGCGGTCTTGTTGTCGGTGGGTTTTTTCGTGCAGTATATACTTATTTGTCGGTGACATTACCAATATGCGGTTTTGTTGTCGGTGGTTTTTCCGTGCAGTATATATTTACTTGTCGGTGACATTACTACTATGTGCGGTCTTGTGGTCGGTGGTTTTTCCGTGCAGTAAATATTTATTTGTCGGTGACAATACTAGTATGTGCGGTTTTGTGGTCGGTGGTTTTTCCGTGCAGTATATATTTACTTGTCGGTGACAATACTAGTATGTGCGGTCTCGTGGTCGGTGGTTTTTCCGTGCGGTATATATTTACTTGTCTGTGACAATACTAGTATGTGCGGTCTTGTGGTCGGTGGGTTTTCCGTGTAGTATATATTTACTTGTCGGTGACAATACTAGTATGTGCGGTCTCGTGGTCGGTGGTTTTTCCGTGCAGTATATATTTACTTGTCGGTGACAATACTACTATGTGCGGTCTTGTGGTCGGTGGTTTTTCTGTGCGGTATATATTTACTTGTCGGTGACATTACTAGTATGTGCGGTCTCGTGGTCGGTGGGTTTTCTGTGCAGTATATATTTATTTGTCGGTGACAATACTAGTATGTGCGGTTTTGTGGTCGGTGGTTTTTCCGTGCAGTATATATTTACTTGTCGGTGACAATACTAGTATGTGCGGTCTCGTGGTCGGTGGTTTTTCCGTGCAGTATATATTTATTTGTCGGTAACATTACCACTATGTGCGGTCTTGTGGTCGGTGGTTTTTCCGTGCGGTATATATTTACTTGTCGGTGACAATACTAGTATGTGCGGTTTTGTGATCGGTGGTTTTTCCGTGCAGTATATATTTACTTGTTGGTGACAATACTAGTATGTGCGGTCTCGTGGTCGGTGGTTTTTCCGTGCTGTATATATTTACTTGTCGGTGACATTACCACTATGTGCGGTCTTGTGATCGGTGTTTTTTCCGTGCAGTATATATTTATTTGTCGGTGACAATACTAGTATGTGCGGTCTTGTGGTCGGTGGTTTTTCCGTGCAGTATATATTTATATGTCGGTGACAATACTAGTATGTGCGGTCTTGTGGTCGGTGGTTTTTCCTTGTAGTATATATTTATTTGTCGGTGACAATACTAGTATGTGCGGTCTCGTGGTCGGTGGTTTTTCCGTGCAGTATATATTTACTTGTCGGTGACAATACTACTATGTGCGGTCTTGTGGTCGGTGGTTTTTCTGTGCGGTATATATTTACTTGTCGGTGACATTACTAGTATGTGCGGTCTCGTGGTCGGTGGTTTTTCTGTGCAGTATATATTTACTTGTTGGTGACAATACTAGTATGTGCGGTCTCGTGGTCGGTGGGTTTTCCGTGCTGTATATATTTACTTGTCGGTGACATTACCACTATGTGCGGTCTTGTGATCGGTGTTTTTTCCGTGCAGTATATATTTATTTGTCGGTGACAATACTAGTATGTGCGGTTTTGTGGTCGGTGGTTTTTCCGTGCGGTATATATTTACTTGTCGGTGACATTACTACTATGTGCGGTCTCGTGGTCGGTGTTTTTTCCGTGTAGTATATATTTACTTGTCGGTGACATTACTACTATGTGCGGACTTGCGCTCGGTGGTTTTTCCGTGCAGTATATATTTATTTGTCGGTGACAATACTAGTATGTGCGGTCTTGTTGTCGGTGGTTTTTCCGTGCGGTATATATTTACTTGTCGGTGACAATACTAGTATGTGCGGTTTTGTGGTCGGTGGTTTTTCCGTGCAGTATATATTTACTTGTCGGTGGCATTACCACTATGTGCGGTCTTGTGATCGGTGGTTTTTCCGTGCAGTATATATTTATTTGTCGGTGACAATACTAGTATGTGCGGTCTTGTTGTCGGTGGTTTTTCCGTGCGGTATATATTTACTTGTCGGTGACAATACTAGTATGTGCGGTTTTGTGGTCGGTGGTTTTTCCGTGCAGTATATATTTACTTGTCGGTGACATTACCACTATGTGCGGTCTTGTGATCAGTGGTTTTTCCGTGCAGTATATATTTACTTGTCGGTGACATTACCACTATGTGCGGTCTTGTGATCGGTGGTTTTTCCGTGCGGTATATATTTACTTGTCGGTGACAATACTAGTATGTGCGGTTTTGTGGTCGGTGGTTTTTCCGTGCAGTATATATTTACTTGTCGGTGGCATTACCACTATGTGCGGTCTTGTGATCGGTGGTTTTTCCGTGCAGTATATATTTATTTGTCGGTGACAATACTAGTATGTGCGGTCTTGTTGTCGGTGGTTTTTCCGTGCGGTATATATTTACTTGTCGGTGACAATACTAGTATGTGCGGTTTTGTGGTCGGTGGTTTTTCCGTGCGGTATATATTTACTTGTCGGTGACATTACTACTATGTGCGGTCTCGTGGTCGGTGTTTTTTCCGTGTAGTATATATTTACTTGTCGGTGACATTACTACTATGTGCGGACTTGCGCTCGGTGGTTTTTCCGTGCAGTATATATTTATTTGTCGGTGACAATACTAGTATGTGCGGTCTTGTTGTCGGTGGTTTTTCCGTGCGGTATATATTTACTTGTCGGTGACAATACTAGTATGTGCGGTTTTGTGGTCGGTGGTTTTTCCGTGCAGTATATATTTACTTGTCGGTGGCATTACCACTATGTGCGGTCTTGTGATCGGTGGTTTTTCCGTGCAGTATATATTTATTTGTCGGTGACAATACTAGTATGTGCGGTCTTGTTGTCGGTGGTTTTTCCGTGCGGTATATATTTACTTGTCGGTGACAATACTAGTATGTGCGGTTTTGTGGTCGGTGGTTTTTCCGTGCAGTATATATTTACTTGTCGGTGACATTACCACTATGTGCGGTCTTGTGGTCGGTGTTTTTTCCGTGCAGTATATATTTACTTGTCGGTGACATTACCACTATGTGCGGTCTTGCGCTCGCTGGTTTTTCCGTGCAGTATATATTTATTTGTCGGTGACATTACTAGTATGTGCGGTCTTGCGCTCGGTGGTTTTTCTGTGCGGTATATATTTATTTGTCGTTGACATTACCACTATGTGCGGTTTTGTGGTCGGTGGTTTTTCCGTGTAGTATATATTTATTTGTCGGTGACAATACTAGTATGTGCGGTCTTGTGGTCGGTGGTTTTTCCGTGCGGTATATATTTACTTGTCGGTGACAATACTAGTATGTGCGGTCTTGTGGTCGGTGGTTTCTCCGTGCAGTATATACTTACTTGTCGGTGACAATACTAGTATGTGCGGTCTTGTGGTCGGTGGTTTTTCCGTGCGGTATATATTTACTTGTCGGTGACATTACCACTATGTGCGGTCTTGTGGTCGGTGGTTTTTCCGTGCAGTATATATTTACTTGTCGGTGACATTACCACTATGTGCGGTCTTGTGGTCGGTGTTTTTTCCGTGCAGTATATATTTATTTGTCGGTGACATTACTAGTATGTGCGGTCGTGCGCTCGCTGGTTTTTCCGTGCGGTATATATTTACTTGTCGGTGACATTACCACTATGTGCGGTTTTGTGGTCGGTGGTTTTTCCGTGTAGTATATATTTATTTGTCGGTGACAATACTAGTATGTGCGGTCTTGCGCTCGGTGGTTTTTCGGTGTATTATATATTTATTTGTCGGTGACATTACCACTATGTGCGGTCTTGTGATCGGTGGTTTTTCCGTGCAGTATATATTTACTTGTCGGTGACATTACCACTATGTGCGGTCTTGTGATCGGTGGTTTTTCCGTGCGGTATATATTTACTTGTCGGTGACAATACTAGTATGTGCGGTCTTGCGCTCGGTGGTTTTTCTGTGCGGTATATATTTATTTGTCGTTGACATTACCACTATGTGCGGTCTTGTGGTCGGTGGTTTTTCCGTGTAGTATATATTTACTTGTCGGTGACAATACTAGTATGTGCGGTCTCGTGGTCGGCGGTTTTTCCGTGCGGTATATATTTACTTGTCGGTGACAATACTAGTATGTGCGGTCTTGTGATCGGTGGTTTTTTCCGTGCGGTATATATTTACTTGTCGGTGACATTACCACTATGTGCGGTTTTGTGGTCGGTGGTTTTTCCGTGTAGTATATATTTATTTGTCGGTGACAATACTAGTATGTGCGGTCTTGCGCTCGGTGGTTTTTCGGTGTATTATATATTTATTTGTCGGTGACATTACCACTATGTGCGGTCTTGTGATCGGTGGTTTTTCCGTGCAGTATATATTTACTTGTCGGTGACAATACTAGTATGTGCGGTCTTGTGGTCGGTGTTTTTTCCGTGCAGTATATATTTACTTGTCTGTGACAATACTAGTATGTGCGGTCTTGTGATCGGTGGTTTTTCCGTGCAGTATATATTTACTTGTCGGTGACAATACTAGTATGTGCGGTTTTTTGTGGTCGGTGGGTTTTTTTGTGCGGTATATACTTATTTTAGGTGACATTGCGCGTTCTATTTCCCGTTCATCAAACAGACAACATCGTGATAATCATCAGCAGCTGAAACGAGGTTAAACCTCAATAAACATGTATAAATCAATAAGCAAATAAATATATGTAAATAAATTAACAAATAAATTAATTAATCAACAAATAAATAAGTATAAACAAATTAATTTAATTAATAAATTAACAGAAAAATAAAAAATAAAATATATATATAAATTAATTAACAAAGAAAGAAATAAATTGGCAAATAAATTAACCCGTTACCCAACAAACCGGCCAAAAACGGCCAAATAAAGCTGCAACAGCCTAAATTATCTTGGGTCTGTCTCAATAGAACCATACACATATGGATATCATTGGAACCGGCTCATTGACCACATTGTGATTGTTACCGTTATGCCCTGTGCCAATGCATTCTCTTATATATGCGAGTCGACCATAGGTCGTCTCGCATATATAAGAGAATGCATTGGCCTAAAAGGGTAAAGGGTTAACAAATAACTAGATGAACTTATTTGCAGGCGAAAATCCGCTGTTTGGAGTTGTTACCGATTCGACGGACAATGTTAATGAGTGTACCGTAAGTCTTAGTGACTCGGACTCTCATGATGATGATTCGGGACAACACATAGATACTTCTATTGATGCGGATTCTGGACAACACATAGATAACCCGAATTATGAGGATTGAGCTACGGAGTTACGCGTCTTGGATTACGAACAGTTTTGCTCTCGGATGTTCATACCAGGACGAAGGGACATTCTTTTTGACTCTTTGATTGTCCTATGAGGTCAGGGGGGGGGGGGTGCGCAGAAAAAATTCCAGACACAGGGATGGGGTCTATGGGTAGTTCAATGTCGGGAAAAAATGTGTGATGTAATTATTTTCCGATCAACATATTTATCAAAAATTAATTAGGAAACATTAAGATATAGGAACTATATCATTTAGTTTTGTACTATGCTTACATGTTGCAACATTTCTGAGTACGATATACCAATATTAGTGACTAAAGAACACTATATGCACCATCAGCTCATGATTATATTTTCCCGGCCATATAGCCCAGCTGTGCAGCTATTGAGTTGGTCGTTTTTATGCTACTTCAAGCAACAATTCATATCATTTAATGTGAGAAAACAGGCAATGAACACCCTACAGATCCAAATTCCGGGAAACAAGGCTACCACGAAATAGAGCACACGGACACACATGTGTCATTAATATTTAGTACGAATTCAAATACACTGACACGTTATGGCTGTTACCATTGCATTCCAATAGAATGCTCTATCCATAGATAATGTGCGTATATATAGCATACAGTTGACAGCCGCCCATCTTCGATTAACCAACCATGCACGGGTACAAAAGTTCTGATTTTTTTCGGCGTATATTTTTTGCCATATATATATGTACACACAGGCGAGCTAATTAACCCGCTATCAATTTGAAGTTGGATCCCAGATATTTACACTCACGAGTGCATTCCTATTGTGGAACATGAATGCAGGACGTTGGTTGGTCGAAATTACGTCACATGACGTCGCGCGCTGACCCCAACTTGCATCCATTTTTGTGTAGACGCAACTTGCTCCGAGCTACGATAATAACGTTGGAAATGGACGCTTATAACTCTTTTAATCTGCCAGTTGATTCGGTTGAGTGTAAATATAAGTAATGAATATTGATTTTGTTGCGTTCCATAGAGTATGGATGCAAGTTGGTCTGACATTTTCATGTGTGGAACGCTTTCGCGTTCCACACAAAATGTCAGACCAACTTGCATCCATACTCTATGGAACGCAAGCAAATCAACATCCATGTCTTAAATGGTCACTTTGCAATTCCATGGGATTTTGTATGAAGTTGTTGTGGTCACATTTAGCCCTAAACCACCCTACCTCTTGAAAGATATGCTACAGTACCTTGCATTCAGAGTAAAAGTTTGGTTGTGCTGCAATACTTAGGAACACATTGATGGAGTTTATTTCACATAACTCATTCTTTATCACTGACAATTTCCAATAGATCTGACCGGTAAACAAAATTGACAAGATATGCCCTGAAGAACAGTTATTCAGTCATCTGATTAACTAAATTTGTTCAGTATTTCTATGAAGTTTGGATATAGAAACAAAACAAGAAATTCAATTAATTGAGGAAAAACACCCACTGTCCTGAATGGTATTGATAAGCTATTGGGGGGGGTCTACCACTTCGCATTGCAAAATAACATGAATGACACCAACAGCTTGAATGTGAGAATAACCCACCATATATGGTTGATATTCAACCAGGCTGTGCTTAAGTTTCTCAGTTGATGACTGATGTACATATACACTACACACAAATAGTAATAACAATTAACGTTGTGATTTTGAAACTAACCATGCTAGAATATTGACGGTAAGGTGGTATTAACTACTACGAGCACTATTAATAATAATAGTACTATTCTTTTATAATATATGTGGGCATGATGTATGGAAATATTAAAGGACAAACCAATAGTTACAATACAATTATAACTTTTGTTCTTAATTAAGCGCAAGAAGAGCTAATTGTGCTTAAGCACAATAAGGGATATTCCTTATTGCGCTTATAAGCTCAATAACGGAATAAGGGAATCTCTATTGTGCTTAAGCGCAATAAGGGAATATTTAATTGCGCTTAAGCGCAATGAAGAATATTCAAATTGCGCTGATAAAGCCAAATAATTAATCTCTTAATAAGGAATAATATATTATATATAGTACATAAACTCCTTATAATTCAGGTGGTGTAGTCCATCTCCATGGCACAATGGGGGGAACAAATATAGGATTATTCTACTATTTGCAGAAGGGTGATCTATTGAGAGATATATTAATTGTGTTTAAGTGCAATGGGAAGTAATTGCGGTTAAGCGTAATAAGGAATGTCTTATTGCATTCTCATTGGGCTTAAGCGCAATTAGAGATTCCTTAAGTTATTGCGGTTAATCGAAATTGTCTATTAAATGCCAATTTTGATTCCTATAGAGATCATCAATGATGTCTATGCGCAAGGGACCCACGCCAATCTTCTCAGTTGGGATTCCAATTGTTGGCTTATTAAAGATGCACATATGCTGAAGATACAGTCGCGCGCAAAACGCGATCCCGTACATGTAGGTCGGGTTTTGGCCCCAAGTGAATTAAAATGTCATTGAAATAATCGGTTTCTCCCCATAAACATCCATATATTCAAAATACATGTTTTTGGAGTAGAATTAGGTACCGGGTAGTCCATATTGGACGCCATCATGGAATTTAATTTTTTTGTTTAATATTCAGACATATTTATTAGTTATGTGGATGGAGTTGTAATTAACCTCACATCCTTATATTGGTTATGCGGATGGGGTTATCATTAAACCTCACATCCTTATATTGGTTATGTGGATGGGGTTATCATTAAACCTCACATCCTTATATTGGTTATTTAGATGGAGTTATCATTATACCTCACATCAGTGTGTTGGGGATTTTGGACCTTGACTTGGGACCTTTGTTTTTTTGTGAGTTTGAAGCCTGTTTACATTTCGTAATGTTGTCAATTTTGTATCGTCTGCAGTGGAACTCGGCATGTTGAAGCAAAAGTTACAAGGCATTGCACCGTTATGATTTTGGCATTGTTGAACAGAAGAGAAATACAGAATACAAATCAGTATCAAATGATAAAATGTATATGTAACGAGTCTATAATACAAATGAAAAACTTGGGGAGGGATGGGCGATACGGGGAAATATGGGTTGATACCGATATAGATTTGAAGAGCGATAATGACCAATGTTGATACGGTATATTATGCATCTCAACTCTATTGTTGCGACAAGGCTATAAAATAGAGGGGGTGTCAGAAACTTAATAGTAGTTATCTCCATATAGTGCCAGAATAGTTATTTATCGACTTCTATAGTGGTACAATGCAAATTAGAATCAAATTATAAAATATGTATCTAACACAACTATACTGATGAAAAGAATAATTTGGGCTGGGATTAGATGTTGGGTTGGTTATATGGAGTAAAAGGAGTTCATACGATGAACTGACATAAATTAGTAGAGCTATAGCGATCAATGTTGCCATGTAATGCATCGCGACTGTACTGTAGCGACAATTGTATAAAATTTAAGGGGGGGGGGGGGTCTGAAATTATCTCTATCTCTATAGATGGCACCAGAATTATATAGAAAGTAATAGCAATTGATATACGTATACGGCATAGTACAGTAATACCATACACATATGTATTGATCACATGATAAAAATATGTACATACCGGTAACTCGACTATACCGATGAAAAAAGTAATAAATTGGACCAGGATTAGAGGTTGGGTTGGTTACATGTGGATAATTGGATATGCAGTTAATACGATAGATGAAAACAGACAGCACTTTCTGATAAGATGTCCAGCCCTGAATGAAGTCAGAAATCGAACATTACCACAGATTGAGGACGAATTGAGGGAGTGTCTTGCTGTCAACTACACCGACTTGTCTGAAGACTGAAGACTCCAAGATGGATGTCATACTAGATGTGTCCAATCTATCTGAAGATAGTCATAACTCCAAAGACATCACCCAGCTGCAGTTCCATACTTCCAGGTTATGCTATGTGCTACATATCGAGAGGTACAATAAGCTGTTACTTATGAAAGAGCAGAAGAATTCTATGAAACTACAACACAGTTTCCCAGTCATATACACAGCAACAAAATGTCAATTAGTATTGTTAGATCAACTACTGTATATAAACTCACTAAATTGGAAGGTGGTGATTATTTTAATACTCATATTGAGGTTGCTCGTACACGGGCATAGAGAAGAAGAAGTAAGTAAGTAAGATATGGGTTGATACGATAGACCGAAATAAATAGACCGAAATAAATTTGTCGAGTGATAGTGACCAATGTTGACGTAAAAAGTAATGCGACTGTACTGTCGCACAATTATCAGGTAGAAATTGTCAAATATGTTCCCTGGTGTCCAATATGGAGCACATCAGAAAACATTCGCAGGGCCCTAAAAATTATTTAACGCAGGATTTCCCATTCAAATCGATTTATGTCCATAAAACTCTTATTTTTCAAAATTTTAAGCTGAGACTTGGTGTGTATGCGTGAAATACTTATATATTCCTAAAATGACAGGTTCCAGCACGTAATTATGTAGAAATGAATTTATTTCGATGATAAATTTTAACATGGGATTGTCCCATTCAAATCTATTTATGTCGATAAAACTGTTATTTTTCAAAATTTTAAGCTGAGAGTCCGTGTTTCTGCGTAGAATACTTATATATTCATAAAACGGCAGGGTTCAGCACGTAATTATCATTTAGATGGAAGAAATTGATTTTTTTCGATGATAAAAATCCAGCGTAAACCAGCGTAAACAAATTTAACAATCATTTTCCCAAGTATCGTTTTGGTCAAAATATCGCTTTCTCAATGGGGAGATCTGATCCTAACAAAAGCTAAGATGTATTTAGATAGAATTGTTGAGAGAATTTGACAGATTATGGTGCATTTTGAGAGAAGTTTAGTGGAGAAAACGTTTGCTTCAAACATGCAAATTCAGCCAGTTGCAGACGAGCGCTGTCACTGTCAGAATCAGATTGACAACACATTGAACAAATGCAGGCCTGAAACTCACCTTTTTGGGAGGTAAATCCAATAAATTAGATATCAAAACAATCCTCCCTAAGCACATTCAAAGATATCTCGCAAGTTATTAATATCTTAGGACACAGAAACAGTCAAAATGAATTAATTTAAATCAGCTTCCGAGACGAAGCGAGACATGTACATGTGTACGATTTGATTTTGAGGCGCCTTGTTTACGATGACGTCATTTGCGTTGCTTCCCAACCTTAACCCTTTCCACTCTCAACGACATTTCAATTGGTTGAAATTAAAAAGTTCTCAAGTTCCAGTTCAACCTGAATCTAGTTACTCAATTGGTAGAAATACTTTAGCAGTAATTCTTAGTTTTATAAGTTGTAACTCTAATTTTATTGATGATACGAGCTCAACATCATAATATGTCACTGTTTATGGCGGTGTTATCCAAAGGTGTGCTTTGATAGTGATTATAATTTTATTTTGCGATCAAACGTCAGTGCAGCTCAGCAGAAACGCATAGGCACTAGTTCAATTCAGCAGAAACGCATGAGTCCTACGATTATAGACATCCACTGGACGCGCTTCGCGCGTCGGTCAGTGGGTGAATAAAACTTCCAACAAATATCTAATTCTGCGCTCACTTCGGCTTCTGTTATCTGTCACCATTTTTTTATTTGGATCGCCATCACAAAATAACAATATCTTTTAAACAGTGGTTTTCTCGAGCATGATGACACAAGTGTTATTTTGTTCACAAACTCAATTTCCTTGGAAACCACGTTTTCTCGGAAGCGGGTGTTAAATGATATACATTTTTATTCCACAGCCATCGAATTGGGGTACAAGGGTTCAACGGAATACAAGCCATTGAATACATATTAGTGTATACCTCTAGTGGAATATAAGCCGGAGCTATTCTGTTTTACGTTGTCGCCAAGAAAGTTGACGTACATTACGTCAAGGATCCGAGTGATGGGCCCGAACATTACTGGTTATTCATCAGATTTAAATAAGGATTAACTGTCATGTGGACTGTTTTTATGGAGATGTAACCGTGAGGCAAGTGTGTAAAAACCGATACAAGTTATGACCACTTACCTCATGGTTGCATCTCCATAAAAACAGTCCACATGACAGTTAATCCCTCTATTTATATACATTTAGCGAAAAAGCCACTTTTGTAAATTTATTTAAATCAAAGTGTATCGTGACAAAACCAGCCCAAAATATCCCATAGCACCTTTGGCAAAAGTTAACAGGAACAATATCTTTATATTGCAACCCGATGATGTATTAAAGGTACGGTTGGCCTTGGCGGTGGGTATCCTGTGAAAATATCTCCACCCGTCAAAAACCGCCACAAACAGAAAGAACATCAAAACGTAGATAGACTTTGTCCGTATACAAATAAGAAATATCGCATAAACAGTATGTTATGGTCATATGTTTGACCATTGTTATGTAAACAAAAGCATAACAAGTTACTTTTCTGGTGTTTGTTTATATTATGATGGTAAACATAAAGAGCGTTCTTTGTTGGTGAATACCTGATATGGAACTAATAAAGAGCGTTTATGCCATTTGTGTGTGATTAGCCAGTAGGATTGTGCTGTCTTCTGTAACACAATCAGGCTCTTGCTTAGGTAAAATATAGTAGGTCTTTATGATAACATGCTGTTTACGCGATGGTCATGGTATATATGAACGGAACTGTATGCGTTTTAATGTTTTTCTGTTTACGGTGTTTGGAACAAATAAGAATATTTTCGACAATTAAGGCCGCACGTGCCTTTAAGTCAATCCTGCGCGAGTCCAAATGCGCCCAAAACATTACGCGTTTTTCTTTCCGAAATCGATGACGCGTCGATGTAATTATGGGGTTGCAGTTATGAGTTGTTGCGCGTTCACCGAGAAATAATTGCAACTAGTCAAGTGGGGGCCGACCAATCGAAATTCTGGATTTAGTGATAATCACACTTAGTATGTAAATATATCACAATAAAGGTATGCATGGTATCAATGAAGGTGACAGTAATCGAACACTGTATGTGCACATGTACCATTAGAATATTGAGATTAATGTTATAGGCTTTTAGAATATAGAATCCATTTATATAATGCATATCTTTATATATTCACTCAGATATATTTCAATGTTGGCAAAAAGATGGGAAGCAGATACCTTGGTGAAGTGTTTTTTTTATGATTTGCTTCTGGCTATGCTACTACCATTCCACTGCTTTGGGTTGTATTAATCACAACCCAAAATGGTTGTTTTACGGTATTGCGTAAGCGACGCAAGTATAGTTGTGACGTCAGTAAGTTATATACCCCATCAACATGAAAAAAATGTTTTTACATCCGGGAGATTCAAAATTGAATGCTTAATGTTGATTTAGCAGACACGGGCGCATAGCATTCGGCAAACCTCGCCAGATTCCGTACCGTTAAAGTTTGAAAATTACGTCCCCTGGCAGGCCATAGCAACGTTGGAAATGATGACGTAATTTTTTTACAAAATGGTGGCGCTCTCTTATTTGCGAAATTTGAAATTGAATTGCTTGTTATTGTTATCGGTCGTATTTTAAATGTACAACGGTATCACAGCACGTGAGCGCTAAGAACAAACGAGAAAGCACAAGCGAAGATAGCACAACGAGCCCATTACTGGAATGACTTTAGAGTCAAAGCAGTCAAAAGAAGAAGAATAACAACAACACTAGAACTTGTTTTGAACTTGGAAGTTTAAAAGTGAAAATCAGTCAGTCGGAAAGAAACTCAATGACGAATCTGTGACTGAAAAAAATATGAAAATGAAGGTCAGTGGAGTTAAATGTGGACTTGTCTGTGCAGACTGATCACCACGGCGATTTGACTTGTTCTGTTATTCTTCAATTTTAAGTCTGTTTTCACCTGGACTGGTTAGACTTAGAGTTGCAACTGCAAGTGCACGCGGCAAATTGTTCAGTCTACTAACTACTTCTCTAAATAGTAAATTTAATTGTTAATATCTAACACTGTCAGGTCAAGCCTCAACTTGGGTCAAGGAAATCAGAAAATGGACATTTTAGAGCTGACTGATAATGATTTACTCATTTACTCAGTATAGACAGTATAGTAACAGTTCAGTCATGAACCGTTGAACGTAGCGCGTAGCTGGAACTTGTGGAAGCAGTATTCGGTGAAAGCGGTCATGTGGAGGTCTCATGTGGCTTCTAATCTAATAATATTAGGATTGTATTAGTCAATTTAGTGATTACATATTAGTAAATTTAGTTATCAACAACTTCAGGCTCAGCCTCACGGTGCCTCACCCACTCACTGTGAATGTGGCTCAGGTCAAAATTCAATTCTAGCCATCTACAGAGCAGTCAACACACAGATGTAACAAACATGTAAAGCCCAGTGAATTGGTGACTAGCAAAGTGAGTCGTTTATCTTCTTGTTGAGTGAAGGAAAAGAAGAACATCTCCCAATCCCACTTGGTCTCGGCACACTGCAGAGTTCATGCAGTGACTGGTGAGAGGATATGCTTCTGGGCCAACTTTCCATCTGTGTGTATGAATTCTGTTTCCCGTGATGGACACATCAAGTTAAATATAATAATTATAATGCACGGTGATTAGTTTTAGCATTCTCACATATTAAATAATTCATGATTTTAACACTGTGTTCTCGATTTAAACCTTAAGCATTAAGCGGGAGCTTGACCAGCATGGCTAGCATATATATTAACTAGTGGCTATTTGTGGAAAAATTATTAAATATAGCCCTGCGTACTTGCTATTGTCGACTTGACACATTTGGATTGGAATAATATGTATGCTAAATATAATAATTCCAGGCCAACTTAGTTGAACTGTCACGACATTCTTGTTATACATGTACATGACTAATGAGGCAATCATATAAATGTTTAATCTAGTAGCATTTTCTCAGACCATGCCATGAATATATATGTATCTATGCCCATCAAGAATGATATATTCCACCAGTACAAAGTTTTTGCTGTTGCGATAGAGAAGTAACTAGTACAGTTAATAAATTATGAAGTACCTTTCAATGTGTGTATGTGTGTCATAGAATGTGAAGATCCAACTTTGAAATGGCAAGATTTAAATGACTTTGTGGTGGATTTTCCTTTGCGTCCCTTAGTGTACCTTCAGTCGACCACGATACAATCGTAAGTGGAGGAATCGGGCCCGACGAGATCGTGGATAGTTTGTTCAGACGATTGCGATGTCACGTGCATTATGGTATCGTATGTTGTTCTAAAGCATGTGATTGACTATCCTACGGTCATTTCCAGCTACAATTTTTACGTACACATGACTGCGATCACGTCGCAAGTGGAGGTAACCAAGGATACGCCACGATTTCGCATATAAAATCAAACAGCGCTTGATATTAATTTATGACCTACGATTTTGACGTGGGCATGCGCAGTCCATATTCCGGTTACTTCCTACGACGGAAATATTTCCACTTACGATTGTATCGTGGTCGTCTGAAGGTACACTTACACTTATACATGTACACTTACACTTATACTAATGTCATTCCTCCTGGGCAATTATTAAAATGTTTATATACTACCAGATGCCTAACAATAGTGTCAGCATGTGCCGCATGATTAGTAATTTCAGATAAAATTATCAACGATCATTACGTTTTTTCGCATAGAGACATATTAGAATTAAATTGAAATAGAATTAAATAGAATTAAATTTCCATCGATATTGTTAATTTCAGTCTAGGTCTCCGCTATCACTATTATTGACAATCACAATGCTTAGACATCTGAGAGTACGATATAAGCTCACAAAAGTCATGAACAAGCATGCAATCTCGAGCGGGGATCACCCTTAATACTTGTTTCTCATCATCTACTTCACAGAAGGGGTCACCCTAAGTAGTAACCGTATAGGAAACACACCGAACATACCACTATTGCACAATGACATCAGTTTGTTTGATCTAAATTATTTAACCCCAAAACAATAGTCATTTGGCAAATTATCTCATTCTTTTTCGAAGTGCCTGTCATCTACAGAAGTTGGATCCTACCAGGGCCATAAATTATGTCTCATTGAGTCATTGTGTCCCATCCATGTAAATCGCTGAAAGTCAAGCATACATAAACCTCTATAAATAAATACGATGTGGCTATGTGAAATATGCAATAAATCCCAGTTTTCATAAAAATGTATTCAATATTATATGTAAATTTATCCAATAAAGTTATTTTTCCCTTGAAGGTCCTCAATCCGAATAGTCCCCATATCATCAGATTCCAACAACAAGAAGATTTTTTGAAATGCCGCTTCAGTTGACAGAATTAATTGCTCGAAAATAATGCTAACTGCAGTCAATTATGGCATAAAATTGACAAAAACCTGTAATTTATCAACTTTTTGCTCAACGAATATTGCTGGTTTGTCACACATCTGACACACACAAAAAAAAACCCAGTTGATTTTAGAGTTCTCCATCTCCATCTGCAATTTGGTCAGAGAAAGTATTCTCGTCTGCTGTTTGCTGGGCCACGTAACATTAAAATGATAGATTTTAAAAATCGGTATCTGATCACTCTGAGCTTTGATGTTGTGGGTTCCTCGACTTGAATGAAATATTTTTCACCTCCGAAGTCAAGGAAATAGTAATCTGCTAGGGTTAATTCTGATTGAGTACCTTTAAGATTGCAAAAATTAAATTAAATAATTTTGCCTTGAAAATTGGTTGCTTGGCCAGATTCAACCTTCACCTGATGATTGCATTTTGAAGAAATATAGTAACATGTGCTATATGGCTAATATCTCTTGACTGGCGCCATGGATATTGGTCTGGAAATTAGAGAAATGTTAGAGGCAATATCTCACTCTGACCCATGTCTAACTGTGGCCCACATTCCCACATTCCTCTATATCTGGTGCTGCAACATATTCTCGTGCAAATAAGTTTATTTGTACCTAAATATTCACATATGTTTATATTTTTTTTATTTATTTAAATTTGTTTAAATAAAAATTTTGAAAAACTCTGCCAGGGCACCATGAGTCACCACACCAAATTTCGTTGAAATCTGAGCACCGATATTAACAAAGACATGTTGGTCTCAACTTTACTCCAGTCTTAAACAGTCCCATGAAACGTGTATACATTTATTGATGGACGTGTCATGGGCTCTTCATACATGTTCAGGTTCATTATTCCGAAGATTCCATATTCCGAAGGGTCGCTATTCCAAAGGTTCTTATTCAGAAGGTTCGCTATCCCGAAGGTATGCTATTCTGGCGTATTTAACCAGAAAAGATGGACAACTCTAATACCAAGTAGTTATTATTACCACGATTTTACAGTTATCCATCTTTATCTGGAAGACCGCCCGTTTGACCTCGTCCTGGCACGATTAGGCCCAGAAACAATAAAAATAGCAAACTGCAAAGATCGATATCTAATTACTCTGAGCTTTGATGTGTGGGTTCGACACTAATCAAATATTTTTTTCCCACCGAAGCCAAAGAAAGAGTAATTTAGCAGCGTCTTATCGGATTGAGTACCTTTAAGTTATTTCCTTCATAAAAAGAGTCTTATGATAAAGAACCCTCTCAATACTTTAGAATATAGATAATAGAATGAAACTTCAAAATAACAAGTTATAAAAACCTTCTGAATATTGAGGAATATAGAGAACCTTGGGAATAGCGAAACTTCGGTATAATTAACCTTGGGAATAGCGAACCTTTGGACATAGAGTGACATGTCGCGTCCTACGGCCCATACGCACTGGCGTGATCGTATACAAATTGGCGTGATCGTATACAAATTGAATAACGTTTTAATTACTTGTTTAACATCCGACATCGACCCTTTAAGTCGGCACGTTTTATGTACCGACAATGAACGCATTGTTGGTAATTATCTACCATAATCCCACTTGTTATCCCATGTATCAATTAAATGATTACCACCAGCTTGTTATCAAATCATCTATAACGATCTTCATACGAACCAATGTGGATACAATAACAGGCCATCAGTGTAAACAATATGTGTTATGAAAGCAAACAAAAGCATTTCGCCCAGTGGATAAGTAACTTTCATTTCTGTATGATTTCAAAATATTCCTTAAGTAAAATGTGTCCCTCTGTAGATTATGCTGTTGCCATGCACGATGAAGCACTATAATGGTATACTCTTTGTTTGTTAGTATTGTTGTTAAATTTTATTAGTATGAACGCATTATATACGTATACTTCAAATGTTTGATTTAGGTAAATTGTACAATTGTAGGGAGAATAGGAAATCTTACCAGCTCCATGGCTAGTACACTGAAATAATGTCTGACACTAGTTCAACAGATCACAGTAATACAATCCGATATACAAGCTGGAATGTGCAAGGGATCCGTAAAAAAATAAGAGATCCAGATTTTAGAAACCAAATAGAGAGATATGAGTTTATTACTCTGGTAGAAACGTGGCATCAAGATTCACCAGATATTCATTTAGAAGGGTATGAAAATCTAAATTTAAGTCGTTCCCAGGCCAAGAAAAAGGGTGGTATAGCCTTTTATTTTCTCTCAAAATTCAAAAAGTACATGCGAAAAGTCTACACTGTAAACGAGGTAGCACTATGTGTCGAGTTCGATGGTCAAATGCTTAACCAATCCACAAAAGTAATATTTGTGTCATTGTATATTCCGCCCAGCAATTCTAGTTTTTGGAAGACGAAAGATAAAGACGATGATATATTTGAATGTGTCGAGAAGGCTTTAGCTCGATACAAGAGCGGTGAACTATTAATTCTCGGCGGGGATTTCAATGCACGCACAGGTGAATTGCCAGACCACGTGGTATCTGACAGTGATAAGCACACGCCACTCCCAGCTGATTACATAATTGACACGTGCCCCAATAGAGCCAGTATGGATAGTCGTATAAACTCTTTTGGTCGCCAGCTCATAAATCTCAGCCGAAGTTGTGGTATTCGTGTAATTAATGGACGATCTACAAGCTATCAATATAATGGGGCGAGCGTCGTTGATTATATCCTTATAACAGAGAGTTTTCTTTGCGCGGTTGATTACTTTTGTGTTAAACTTCCAACTGAATTCTCTGACCATTGTCAATTAGTTCTTCACTTAAAATATGACAATGAACGATGCCAATCACAAAACAAATATAAATATACCCAACTTAGAACACATCTTAAATGGGCAGAGCATAGTGAGGAGAAATTACGCAACGCCATGCATAATACGTCCATTCGCGGACGCTTAGCTGATTATAAAACGTATCACTATCAGCATGATGTTTATGGTGCCAAAAATGCGACTAAAGACCTTATGCAAATAGTAAAAGACGTAAACATGTACGCATGTGTACGAAGGGTAGTTAATAGGAAGAAATCTCCGCGTAAAAGAAAATGGTTTGACGGACAATGTAGGGAATTTAAGCGCGATCTCGGAAAAATCATTAATGATATGAGGAATAACCCATTTGACCCAAACCAAAGAACGCGATACCATGTGAAACGAAAAGCGTACAAAAGGCGCTGAAGGCTAAACGACGAGCATTCTACGCAGATATATATTGTAAACTAGATACTTTAGAAACAACCAACCCAAAACAATATTGGGAAATCATAACAAAAATGCGGCAGAGACCGCTCTCACAAAATGAACTTGATGCTGATCGATCAGTTGATTTTTTCACTGAGCTTTATTGTCCGAAACCTGATAATCCAGATTGTGGATTATCTTCGGACACATATCAAACTTGTAATCAAGCTATCAATAATGATGATATCACGACAGAGGAAGTTCTTGGCGCTACAAGAGAACTAAAAAACGGAAAGGCGATTGGACCCGACCAAATTTCGAACGAATTGCTGAAGTCACTCGTTCCATTGATAATTGATGAAATTGTAAAATTGTTTAACTTAATTCTGGAGACAGGACATTATCCGAGTGATTGGAGCGAATCTACCCTCACTTTAATTCACAAAAAAGGAGACAAAAGTGATCCCAATAACTACAGGGCAATAGCAATATCATCGGCGGTCGGTAAATTGTTTAACAAAATAATTAATCGTCGGTTAACCGATTTCTTACATGTAAACAATATTATCAGCGAAAACCAATTTGGTTTTTCGAAAGGGAAGAGCACCATTGATGGAGCATTTGTTCTGCACGCGGCCATTCAAAAATACAAACGATTGGGAAAGCCCCTATATGCTGCATTCATAGATTTCAGAAAAGCGTTCGATACAGTAAACAGACAATTACTTTTTAAAAAATTAAAATGCGCGGGCATTAAGGGACTCATACTACGGATAATACAGTCACTATATGACAATAGCTACTATATCACCAAAACAAACAAAGGGTTGGGGCCTCCATGCTTATCCACGATAGGTGTTAGGCAGGGATACATATTGTCCCCAAACCTGTTCAAAATCTTTGTTGACGACATTAAAAAAGAGTTTGACAGTCCTTGCGAGGCTGTCCATTTAGGCAATGATACACTTAATCACATTTTATTCGCTGACGACCTGGTTTTACTTTCTGATACTCCAAGTGGGCTACAGTGCTGTCTAAACAGACTAAATAGATACACTGAGAACAATAAAATCACCGTGAACACTGATAAAACTAAATGTGTGGTGTTTAGAAGTAGGAAAACAAAAACTTTACCAGACTTTCACATTGGAAATCAAAAGTTGGAAATTGTTAATGAATACAATTATCTTGGAATTAAATTTAGTAATACGGGTAGATTCTCACATGCAATGGAAGAATTGAGTGCTAAAGGACTCAAAGCAATGCATTCTTTAGTTAACGCATGTACAAACGACGCACCGATTCCACTAGTGACTTCTGTAAAACTCTTCGATAGATTAATTAAGCCGATATTGTTATATGGTAGCGAAATATGGGGTGTGGAAATAACCACTAAAAATCACGACCGCCTTCCATGTGAGAAGGTACACATAAAATATTGTAAGCGGTTACTCGGAGTCGGCAGATTTTCTTCGAACAACGCGGTTCGCGCCGAGTTAGGGAGCCACCCATTATTTATTGACGTGGCATGCAGACTTTCATCTTATGTAATTAAGATAATTTCACGGTCGGACTGTAATCTGCTCCGTAATGCTGCGTTGGAACAACAAGTGGCATCGGTTAAGAAATCAATCTTCAAAACGGCAGAATCACTGGGGTGGAATATTGCAGACCTAAACAATCCGGGTCCAGTTCTGAGTCAATTCAAAAGAAATCTTATTGAAGATTATTATATATATTTCAGACAGAGTCTCACTGATGAATGCTCAAAAACGGGAAGTAATAAATTACGAACATACCGACTTTTCAAACTTAAGTACGAAATAGAACCTTATCTTCTTCACACACCATCAATAGAAAATAGAATCGTTTTTACTAGACTGCGTATAAGTAATCATAAACTGGCTATTGAAAAGGGACGCCACACCCAACCACCGACGGCATTGGAACAACGACTATGTATATTTTGTTCCGATGATGCTATTGAAGATGAAAAACACTTTCTTTTGGAATGTAGTGGTTACCGCACACCGCGACTCGAACTAATAACTCTTATGAAGACACAGTTCCCAGACTTTGAAAACATGACACAAACTGAACAGCTTGTCAAAATCCTATCCAACAATATTTCAAATTCATGCACTTCAATATGTCATATAATCCGAAAATTATTTTCCGCACGCGATGAGCTTCGCCTCATAAGCAATGAATAAATGAAGACGAGACGACCCTATGCACATTCAGCTGTACTTAAATGGTTATATATTACCATCTATTATTATATCATTTATTGTATTGTTCAATGTACAACTATATATTAATATGTTTGCATACTGTCCTTATAAGGATGTTTTGCCTATTAAACTTATCTTATCTTATCTTATATCACAAGTTGGCCAGAAATACAGGCACTCCTATGAAACATACATTTATCATTTTATAGATGGACGAACGTGTTTTGGGTTGTCCATACGTACTGACGTAATCATATTATGTTGGAATATTATGCTAAATAGTAATTGCTTGAAAGAACTAGGCTGGTATAAATTTGTTTCATATTATTATGATATATATACTAATTTTTCACCCACTGACCGACGCGCGAAGCGCGTCCAGTGGGTGTCTATAATCGTAGAACTCATGCGTTTCTGCTGAATTGAACTAGTGCCTATGCGTTTCTGCTGAGCTGCACTGACGTTTGATCGCAAAATAAAATTATAATCACTATCAAAGCACACCTTTGGATAACACCGCCATAAACAGTGACATATTATGATGTTGAGCTCGTATCATCAATAAAATTAGAGTTATAACTTATAAAACTAAGAATTACTGCTAAAGTATTTCTACCAATTGAGTAACTAGATTCAGGTTGAGCTGGAACTTGAGAACTTTTTAATTTCAACTAATTGAAATGTCGTTGAGAGTGGAAAGGGTTAAGGTTGGGAAGCAACGCAAATGACGTCATCGTAAACAAGGCGCCTCAAAATCAAATCGTACACATGCAGTCTTGCTTCGTCTCGGAAGCTGATTTAAATTCATTCATTTTGACTGTTTCTGTGTCCTAAGATATTAAAAACTTGCGAGATATCTTTGAATGTGCTTAGGGAGGATTGTTTTGATATCTAATTTATTGGATTTACCTCCCAAAAAGGTGAGTTTCAGGCCTGTATTTGTTCAATGTGTTGTCAATCTGATTCTGACAGTGACAGCGCTCGTCTGCAACTGGCTGAATTCGCATGTTTGAAGCAAACGTTATCTCCACTACAATTCTCTCAAAATGCACCATAATCTGTCAAATTCTCTCAATAATTCTATCTAAATACATCTAAGCTTTTGTTAGGATCAGATCTCCCCGTCGAGAAAGCGATATTTTGACCAAAACGACACTTGGGAAAATGATTGTTAAATTTGTTTACGCTGGTTTACGCTGGATTTTTATCATCGAAAAAAATCAATTTCTTCCATCTAAAAGATAATTACGTGATGAACCCTACCGTTTTAGGAATATATAAGTATTCCACGCAGAAACACCGACTCTCATCTTAAAATTTTGAAAAATAAAAGTTTTATCGACATAAATAGATTTGAATGGGACAATCCCATGTTAAAATTTATCATCGAAAAAAATTCATTTCTTCCATCTAAAACATAATTACGTAATGGACCCTGGCAATTTAGGAATATATAAGTATTCCACACAGATATACCAAGTGTCAGCTTAAAATTTTGAAAAATAAGAGTTTTATGGACATAAATCGTTTTGAATGGCAAATCCTATATTAAAATTTATCATCGAAAAAAAATTCTTTCTGCCATCTAGAACATAATTACGTGTTGGAACCTGTCATTTTAGGAATATATAAGTATTTCACGCAGACATACCAAGTCTCAGCTTAAAATTTTGAAAAATAAGAGTTTTATGGACATAAATCGATTTGAATGGGAAATCCTGTGTTAAATAAATTTTAGGGCCCTGCGAATGTTTTCTGATGTGCTCCATATTGGACACCAGGGAACATATTTGACAATTTCTACCTGATAATTGTGCGACAGTACAGTCGCATTACTTTTTACGTCAACATTGGTCACTATCACTCGACAAATTTATTTCGGTCTATTTATTTCGGTCTATCGTATCAACCCCTATCTTACTTACTTCTTCTTCTCTACACCTGTGTACGAGCAACCTCAATATAAGTATTAAAATAATCATCACCTTCCAATTTAGTGAGTTTATATACAGTAGTTGATCTAAAAATACTAATTGACATTTTGTTGCTGTGTATATGACTGGGAACTGTGTTGTAGTTTCATAGAATTCTTCTGCTCTTTCATAAGTAACAGCTTATTGTATCTCTCGATATGTAGCGCATAGGCGGCATAGCATAACCTGGAAGTAAGGAACTGCAGCTGTGTGATGTCTTTGGAGTTATGAATATCTTCAGATAGATTGGACACATCTAGTATGACATCCATCTTGGAGTCTTCAGACAAGTCGGTGTAGTTGACAGCAAGACACTACCTCAATTCGTTCTCAATCTGTGTATAATTCTGGTGCCATCTATAGAGATAGAGATAATTTCAGACCACCCCCCCCCCTTAAATTTTATACAATTGGTGATGCATTACATGGCAACATTTATCGCTATAGCTCTACTAATTTATGTCAGTTCATCGTATTAACTCCTTTTACTCCATATAACCAACCCAACATCTAATCCCAGCCCAAATTATTATTTTTCTTTTCATCGGTATAGTTGTGTTAGATACATATTTTATAATTTGATTCTAATTTGCATTGTACCACTATAGAAGTCGATAAATAACTATTCTGGCACTATATAGAGATAACTACTAGTAAGTTTATGACACCCCCTCTATTTTATAGCCTTGTCGCAACAATAGAGTTGAGATGCATAATATATAAACATTGGTCATTATCGCTCTTTAAATCTATATCGGTATCAACCCATATTTCCCCGTATCGCCCACCCCTCCCCAAGTTTTTCATTTGTATTATAGACTCGTTACAAATACATTTTATCATTTGATACTGATTTGTATTCTGTATTTCTCTTCTGTTCAACAATGCCAAAATCATAACGGTGCAATGCCTTGTAACTTTTGCTTCAACATGCTGAGTTCCGCTGCAGACGATACAAAATTGACAACATTTCGAAATGTAAACAGGCTTCAAACTCACAAAAAAACAAAGGTCCCAAGTCAAGGTCCAAAATCCCCAACACACTGATGTGAGGTATAATGATAACTCCATCTAAATAACCAATATAAGGATGTGAGGTTTAATGATAACCCCATCCACATAACCAATATAAGGATGTGAGGTTTAATGATAACCCCATCCGCATAACCAATATAAGGATGTGAGGTTAATTAATTATAACTCCATCCACATAACTAATAAATATGTCTGAAAATTAAACAAAAAAATTAAATTCCATGATGGCGTCCAATATGGACTACCCGGTACCTAATTCTGCTCCAAAAACATGTATTTGGAATACATGGATGTTTACGGGGAGAAACCGATTATTTCAATGACATTTTAATTCACTTGGGGCCAAAACCCGACCTACGTGTACGGGATCGCGTTTTGCGCGCGACTGTATCTTCAGCATATGTGAATCTTTAATAAGCCAACAATTGGAATCCCAACAGAGAAGATTGGCGTGGGTCACTTGCGCATAGACATCATTGATGATCTCTATGGGAATCAAAATTGACATTTAATAGACAATTTCGATTAACCGCAATAACTTAAGGAATCTCTAATTGCGCTTAAGCCCAATGAGAATGCAATAAGACATTCCTTATTACGCTTAACTACTTCCCATTGCACTTAAACACAATTAATATCTCTCTCAATAGATCACACTTCTGCAAATAGTAGAATAATCCTATATTTGTTCCACCCATTGTTCCATGGAGATGGACTACACCACCTGAATTATAAGGAGTTTATGTACTATATCTAATATATTATTCCTTATTAAGAGATTCGTTATTGGGCTTTATCAGCGCAATTTGAATATTCTTCATTGCGCTTAAGCGCAATTAAATATTCCCTTATTGCGCTTAAGCACAATAGAGATTCCCTTATTCCCTTATTGAGCTTATAAGCGCAATAAGGAATATCCCTTATTGTGCTTAAGCACAATTAGCTCTTCTTGCGCTTAATTAAGAATAAAAGTTATAATTGTATTGTAACTATTGGTTTGTCCTTTAATATTTCCATACATCATGCCCACATATATTATAAAAGAATAGTACTATTATTATTAATAGTGCTCGTAGTAGTTAATACCACCTTACCGTCAATATTCTAGCATGGTTAGTTTCAAAATCACAACGGTAATTGTTATTACTATTTGTGTGTAGTGTATATGTACATCAGTCATCAATTGAGAAACTTAAGCACAGCCTGGTTGAATATCAACCATATATGGTGGGTTATTCTCACATTCAAGCTGTTGGTGTCATTCATGTTATTTTGCAATGCGAAGTGGTAGACCCCCCCCCCCCCCCCACAATAGCTTATCAATACAACTCAGGACAGTGGGTGTTTTTCCTCAATTAATTGAATTTCTTGTTTAGGGGTGGGTCCCAAAATGTTGGCCTGGAATTTTTTTAAATGCACAGAGGGTGGGGGTAGTGGAAATATATTATGATTAATCCTGTGTCTTCAACACATATTTTCAAGAGCCCCCCCCCCCCCTCCGATGGGGTGTGCATTTATATACCAATCATGTTCTTTTAAAACATTATTCATTGATATGATCAACACAGGACCCACATGGAAGACTTGATAATATCAGTGAATATTTTAGGACTGTTGCTATGATACTGTGTAAAGTGACGGGAGACTGACAGTTACAATAAGGATTCACTTTATAATGATGTTTGTTGAACTTGCTGCTTAAAGATACGGGCGGTGTTGGCGGTGGGTATGCTGTTAAAATATTCAAAAACCGCCATAAACAGAAGGAACAGTAAGATATAGACAGACTTTGTTCATATGCTAATCAGAAATACGGCATAAACAATATGCTATTGTAATTTTTTCCCCTTTGTTATGTAAACAAAAGCAAAAAAGTTACGTTTCCTGGCTTTTGTTTAGATCCGGATATGGTAAAAACAAAGAGCGTTCTTTGTTACTTTTTTCCTGATATGGAAATAATAAAGAGCGTGTATATCATTTTTGTGTGATTAACCAATATAATTGCGCTGTGTTATGTAAACAGAAGCACAACTTCTGTAACACGAGCAGTCTCTTGTTTACGTTCACCGTCGTACGTCTTGACGACAATATACTATTTACGCGCTGATTATGTTTGGCACATGAGCGGAACTGTATATAATTTGGTGTTCTTTCTGTTGATGGCGATTCGAACAAATATATAAATATTTCTGCAACGAACGCCGCCCGTGCCTTTAAACATTCGTACCAAGGAATAAATGGGAATCGAGTAATCAGCTAGTGTTCCGGTATTTAACGGTTAATTTATTTCGAACGATAATGTCCCGGTCGGTGACAATTGTACTTGTGGATCGAAGAGGTACAGTAATTCCCTATGATAATTGACAATGGATTTCCATTATTTATGTTTTATAATGTGATATTATGTAATATATGTATGTACACTGATTGTAAGATGTTATGTATAATGTATATACAGTACTTCCCTATGATAATCGACAATGAAATGCCATTATTTGTTTTATAATGTGATAGTATGTAATGTATGTATGTACACCAGTGTGTACACTGATTGTAAGATATTATCTTCTGATGTGGAGGAATAAAACTATATCTCTATAACTCGTACACATGTGATACTTGGCGGCTTCAGGAATATATCATACGATATAAATCGTGAAAAAAAACTGGAATATACCTACGATTATAGGTTGACGCCTGATGCGTTACCGGACAAGACTGCCATTTTGTATATATGGGTTTTCCAAGATCCAATATCTTAAAGCCACATGGCGGTTTGCGCTCCAAAATACGAATAATATTATTCGCTTTTGAATTTTTCCAGGTATCGAAATAGGTCGATAAATATCTTAACTACCTTTCTATACGAGCATCCTGTAACCCAAAATGACGCATTGAAGTAATGAAAAATGCAACTATGAACAAGGTGTTTGGGTCCCAAACAAAATCCAGCAATTTGCACGATATTGAACAGAAAAGAGCGTTCCGTGTTATTCTATTCCTAAAATGGTAGCAATAAAGAGCGTTTATCTGACTTTGGCGAAAAGTTGAAAACAGCTGAAAAATGGCTGTGACTTTGGCAAGTGTTTTCAGAGCATATGAAGTCGGTATATCAAAATAGTTCGTTTAATTATCGACCTATATCGTACGTATTACGTAGAAAAACATTAGGAGGTTCGATTGAGCCATGTCCGCTTAATATAGAAATACCTTTAAAGGCACGTGAGGCCTTAACTGTCGAAAATATTCATATTTGTTCCAATCACCGTAAACAGAAAAATACTAAAACGCATACAGTTTCGTTCATATATACCATGACCATCGCGTAAACAGCATGTTATCATAATGATTTACTGTATATTACCTAAGCAAGAGCCTGATTGTGTTACAGACGACAGCACAATGCTGCTGGCTAATCACACACAAATGGCATAAACGCTCTTTATTCGTTCCATATCAGGAATTAACCAACAAAGAATGCTCTTTATGTTTACCATCATAATATAAACAAACACCAGAAAAGTAACTTTTTATGCTTTTGTTTACATAACAATGGTCAAATATATGACAATAACATACTGTTTATGCGATATTTCTTATTTGTCTACATTTTGTTGTTCTTTCTGTTTGTGTCGGTTTTTGACGGGTGGAAATATTTTCACAGGATACCCACCGCCAAGGCCAACCGTACCTTTAAATAATTTCTCCATATCCGAAATTTGGCAACACAATACAAAATCGAGGTGCCCAATTGATGAATATCACCAGCTTCACCATCTTCACCATCTGGAAACTTAAATCTGCGTCTAGATCTCCCATAGCAGATGAGGCCATGCAGAATGAGGTCGCTGTGTGGGGTAGCGTCACTAAATTCATCCTATGTGGACCTCCAGCACCATATTGTGTGGCCTGTCATAGTACACGTTAGAATACTGCAACTCGTTTTACTGAGAACAAATATAATTAGCTACTTACCGATATATAGTTAAAGAGAAACACAGTACAGTCGTCCTAAGAATCAGTTGAAATCAAATTCAATAAACCGAAACGCGAAACGCGCAGTATAAGTTTTGTTTTGAATGCACGAAAACCCGAAACTGTTCCACAAGGTGAATTCCACCGAATGTTGCCACGTTGACGTCGTTTCTGTGAACAACTGTTCACAGTAATGTTTTATTCATATTGGAGATGCCTTAGTAGATTAGTGGACACATTTATGTATCACACTGTCCAATCTTAATTTAGCACACTACTATACATGTGTAATACATGTATCTTGCTAAATTTAGCACACTGCTTGCATGAAACAAGCAACGAATAGAGGCAGCAATATTGAAAACAGGTATATACACACTGTCCAATCGGCTCGCGGAATACCAGTGTGAACGTTCGAATACCAGTGCTCCACAGGAGAATATCAGTGTTTTTAAGCGATATAATGGTATCGTAATTAGAACTGGACGGCTAAATAACGACACAAAAGACAATGGAAAGTATTATACGATCAATTTTGCAAATGTATTGCCGATAGATTCCGCTGTCGGAATTTTATAAAAGATTCCGTAAGTTATGCTCAGGAATTAAACAAAACGCACTAGATTACCGATTAGGGCAAAATTTGACCTCCACCCTTCGAGTTTGTACACCCTATTTTTCTGCTTTAAACAAAGGCCAGATCGCCCAGAGTCGATCTGAACACCACCAGGTCACCCATCCACTGGGTAAATGCTAAATTAATCGTATATACCTTGTCATTGTCTTTTGTGTCGTTATTTAGCCGTCCAGTTCTAATTACGATACCATTATATCGCTTAAAAACACTGATATTCTCCTGTGGAGCACTGGTATTCTGACGTTCACACTGGTATAAATATTCCGCGAGCCGATTGGACAGTGTGTATATATATATTGTTTTCAATATTGCTGCCTCTATTCGTTGTTTGTTTCATGCGAGCAGTGTGCCAAATTTAGCAAGATACATGTATTATACATGTATAGTAGTGTGCTAAATTAAGCAGAGCACTATACCACTATAGTAGTGTGCTAAATTTAGCATAACACTCACAATATAGGACACAGATCGCGGCCAATCAGAAGGCGGCAATTGTGGCTGAGGTGAAATATTCACGTATATATCACGTTCATGCAAGCTGGGCTCAATACTATATAGAACGGATTGTTAAAAGCCAACATAGTGAATAATTGGACACTCACTGAAACTGGAAGTTGTGGAACGCGAGTTAATGCAATTATATTGTTTTAACCCAATACCGATTTTAATAATCATTTATTTTTTGTGAAAACTCAGACCAAAGAGTCAACTTCCACAACATAAACGTATACGTGTACTGATAGATTCATTATCTTATTATCATAGCATACATTTGTTATTTAAAGGTGCACATCCGATTCGATGGTTCCCACATCATGAGATTCAAACAACAAAATTTCTTGAAATGCCGCTTCAATTAACAGAATCGATTAATCGCCAACAAAAAATGCTAACCAATGTCAACTACAGTATAAATTAAATTATATTAAAAAGTATTTTGACTGTTACGAGCATATGCTAGTTTATTTTAAAAACAAGTTGATACCTTATTCGGAAATACCCAGTAATTTTCTATGACATTCTGACCAAAGTCGCCAATCGGAGTTTCGTGGAATAATCAAGTACATAGACATCAAGGAGAATCCTTCGACTAACAACCTTTGTCAGAATGTTAGAGCAAACAACTGTGAGTTCAAACACAAATGAGGTATCAGATTGTTTGAAAATTCGTACAGCATGTGCTCGTAGCTGCCTAAGAACTATATAATATATAATTATCCTAGTTTATTGCCCTTTTCTTCGTTTCTGATCGCGTTTTCGATCGCCTTGGCCTTTTTGAATACGTGATAGTCATCAACCCGAAACCACGTGATGCCCCACCGTGAGGGAGCTAAATGTGTTCCAGTGTTGGGGAGCGAGGCACCGTGGAACGCTAGAGGTGACGGTAACTGAAGAATGACCTTCACCTAATACATGATACTCGTTATTAAAGGATGACATCGTGTTTATTTGATTTGTACATCATATTTAAACAATTTAAACTGGTGAATTAATGGGGGAATGGATTTGTGTGAGTGAGAAATTTATTTAACTAGCTGCTGTAGTTCTGGGTTTTTCCAAGTAAAATTTGGCTTCGGTATAGCCCTGTCGTACACTTAGGGATTTATTTTAAAAAGTAAACACGTGACCTATGATTTTTCTTGCATTCTCGTGATCAGCTGATGTCAATATAGCTTGGTAAACATCAATGGAGTCCGAGTGGCCTACAGGCTTAAATCCAGTGAAATTCACTGAAACGTTAACACTGTCGTCTATGGGAAACCATTTGGATCAGCGATTCCACGTACTGTAATTGAGGGTGCTAATAGGATAGAGTTGTCCTTCTTGGTTCACTCTGAACATTTTAACGCGGATTTCTGTTCCCTGAAATTGTCCCTCGGATGTGGTAAGAAATTTTATCTAAAATGTACTTTAATTGATAAAACTTCTCCGGACATGTGCCCTGGAATCTTTATCCAACTGTCTGCGAAGGATAGACCATCTTTAACATGTATCAACAATTCCATTTTCATTGATTTAAGAAATTTATTTTATAATACCTCTGCTTGCCTGCTTGCACATGAAATAGACTATTAACCTTTCCATGACTGGAGCTTCCAGAAATTTTGCGAAAACCCTGTGCCAATGCATTCTCTTATATATATGCGAATTATCAATAGAGAGCCTCGCATTTATGAGAGAATACATTGGCCTAACAATATTTGCCTTGACCTTGTAAACCAGTGCATTCTCTTGTACATGCGATGCTCCATATGGGAGACTCGCATATATATAAGAGAATGCACTGGCACATTATCTTTAGTGCTGCACCAGCGCGGCTCACGTCGCGAAAGGGTTACGTAACAAGAACTAGATTATTAATGAACATGAAATGTGTTTTTATATCATCGTTTTATATTATGCTAATACAGTAAATATTATTCAATATCACCATATTTTTCGATTTACATGCACGAATACACTACGTTTATCAAGTCAGACACATCCTGAATTCAACTACTATAGTACATTTGACGATTATAGTTTAATTTGCTAGTGCCAAGTGCACTATTTCTCTGGGGGTGTTTTTGTTGTAGAAAATATGCTGGAATCGTGCATCTCATTACACAGCCAAGTTTCACAGCAAACGAAGAGTCTCTCGATAAAGTTAGTTTTGCAACATTTTGCGCCAACTATAAGTTATTATATAATGGCACCAGTGTGTCCTTCTAACTGACATTAACATGATGCCACAGTCGCTCCTTGGTAACAATATATAAACCAATCGAATGTTAATTGACGTCCTTGTCATGCATGCATGCGCCAGCATCATTCATTATTCGCATGGATCGAGACGTCTATTAATTGGTCACAAAAACAAACATGGTACTTAATTAGTGCGACCATGACTTCGAATCATATTCGTGAAATATGATTTTGGATTAGGCCTATCCCTCTTTTCTCGAATCCCCAAAACGGCAATATTGATGATGTACAAGCACGATGCATTGTGATAGAAGTTTTACATAAAAGCCCTGCCTCCAATGAATTAGTTCACGTCACCACACGTCACCATCACGTCACGTCAACTGATTATTCTGTTTATTGTATTCCACTTAGGAGATAAACATACCCTGTTGAGTTGTACATTCTGGGATTCGAGCATGAAAACAGTTTGTGAACGAGCCGGCTTGTCGGCGAGTTCACAAACTGTTTCCATGCTCGAATCCCAGAATGTTCAAAGAAACAGGGTACGTTTATCTCCATAAGCCGGCGAGTTCACAAACTGTTTCCATGCTCGAATCCCAGAATGTTCAAAGAAACAGGGTACGTTTATCTCCATTGTAATTCAATCTAGCAAGGAATTTGCAAAAAAAACGGTATAAAAAGTATCATTTAGTCATTTTCATGACACGAATCGAGACTTTCATTTTGCCGTTGTCACCGTGCACATATCGTTGGGGTTTGTTCGTTGCGTTACTCGGAACACTGCTCCGTAACCATTTCCTGTGGGGGCGGGTTGGCTCGTTTCGCTACTCCGTTCTGCGCCGATGAAATTGTACCGTGCCACATTCAGATTTGATGCACGCTGGAGCGGCCGATGAACGGTATTTATAGTCAACAACGCGCGGGTGTGCTCGTTTCACTACTCGTTCTGCGCCGATGGAATTTGACCGTGCTACATTCAGATTTGATGCACGCTGAAGCGGCCGAAGTCGGTGATTGTAATTCAATTGAGTATTTGTGACTAAAAACAAGCATTCTGATTGGCCGAGAGCGGCTAACTTTAGTTTTCGATTCACCGACATCGGCCGCTTCAGCGTGCATCAAATCTGAATGTAGCATGGTCAAATTTCATCGGCACAGAACGAGTAGCGAAACGAGCACACCGCGCGTGGTTGTCTATAGATACCATTCATCGGCCGCTTCAGCGTGCATCAAATCTCAATGTGGCAAAGTACAATTTCATCGGCGCAGAACGGAGTAGCGAAACGAGCCAACCCGCACCACAGGAAATAGTTACGGAGCAGTGTTCCGAGTAACGCAATGAACAAACCCAATGATTTGTGCAAGGTGACATCGGCAAAATGAAAGTCTCGATTCGTGGCATGAAAATGACTAAATGATACTTTTTATACAGTTTTTTTGCAAATTCCTTGCTAGATTGAATTACAATGGAGATAAACGTACCCTGTTTCGTTGTACATTCTGGGATTCGAGCTTGAAAACAGTTTGTGAACTCGCCCGCAAGTCGGCTCGTTCACAAACTGTTTTCATGCTCGAACCCCAGAATGTACAACTCAACAGGGTATGTTTATCTCCTAAATCGAAAACGAAAGTTAGCCGCTCTCGGCCAATCAGAATGCTTGTTTTTTTGTGAGAAATACTCAATTGAATTACAATGCGGTATATACACATCTGATTTACCAGAAATTCGAATAATACCGCCATTATATCCATGACGCATACATTTCGATAGTGAGTATGAATATATACCGCGTTAGATAAAGTGATATAATTCACAAGTGAAATTATCGTTTATAATCAAGGTAAATCACACATAGGAAGGTATTAAATAACTTTATACCATGATCAAGTTCTCCAACGGTCGTTGTGAACAGAAAGTTGTTAATTGCCTCAATATATACATGTATAAAAGGACGTTGTATGTATAAACGTTTCCCATACGTTTTGAACGGCAAAGTGATATCCTATAGTTCGGACTACAATCCTCCTGACCTCTTGTGACCTCCACACAATGAGGTTCCTCTGTCTATTTTGTAGCGATTACATGGGAAAATAGTTCTAAGTTGACACGATAATAAACAAAACGTGATGTATACTTTCATGAATCTGTGATCGTAGATATTATGCATTTTGTTTATGCACTTTCATGTCCCTACGGCAGGTAACGGTACTAATGTACTGGGTTGCCGCTGTGGTCCACGGAGGGTTGAAGTGTTGACAAATTTGTTCAATGATTTAAGTTCTAATTTTCTAATATTATTGTCATCGGTATAAACAAAATTCTGAATATCAAATTTACACCACTCGTGGAATAAGATTCGGAAACACCACGCGTGTGTATTCAATATTTATTACACGATCCTACCCTTCTTCCATCCAATAAACTCATTCTATAAATTGTGATATTAAACGTTCGTGCCAGGTGACATTTGACTTCCGGTTTATCGTCTGTTTACATTCCGTAACATCGCATAGTTACGTGAAACGTCATCGCATGCCTTATAGAAGCCGATGTTAGTTTTGCGTCCCATTTGTTGATTTAAGTATGTTTGTCGAGGTTTCGGATCATATAATAAATAGAATATACAACTCGTCCCCAGTTTATAGCCGAATTTACAAAACTCGTCCAGTAAATTAAGGCTGGACCTCGCCAAAGGCTCGGTCCAGACCTAATTTACTGGACTCGTTTTGTAAATTCCGCTATAAACTGGGGACTCGTTGTAGATCCTCTATATAGTGTAGTAATACTGAGGGAATAAATAAATAAACATACATTTATAGTCAAAATATGGCCAGGTTTCAACCCGATTCTTTTATTACAGATATATACACATCCTGTTAATATAACAGTATATCAGTTGCATGCATATCGTCATATAAATTGGTCGGAAAGTTGTCTCAAATACATGCACAATAATGTGTTTACGCCTTAGCTGCCAATGGTTGAAATAAAACCGTCGGTGCCTATCGTATATATGTGTTTTGTGTGAATTATGTGACATATTATTAATGCACCCACAATGGGTAAATGAGAAAATAATTTGTTACAGTGCCATGTTGTCATTGTATCAACAAATATCGCCAATTGCAATTGTAAATTTAAAATGGTTTAGTTGATAATTTGTTTTCTGGAATAGTTCTCATTATTTGTCGATAAACTAGGTAACACTATACAGTTGTCGCCCGCTGTCGATGGAGACATTGAGATTTGTCACCCGTTCTCGAGCGGGTGACAAATCTCAATGTCTCCCGAGAAAAAGGGCAACAACTGTTTTGTTATCCGATTATACCACAGAAAAAAAATACTGCCCATCCAAACGCACGATGTTGCACTGAGTCACGTTCTGTTCCATAAACGATAGTCAAGCCGTTAAGCGTTTGATAATCAGCGTTTATTTACGATCATTTTGGTGGTTAAATCGTCAATATCGGTCCATGCAATGTAAACCAATAAGCCACATATAGGTATGTTATCGCCTTCTGCAATGTAGCATATTCAAAATCTATTGTTCTACGTTCTTCTTGGTATATTATGAAGTATGTGAATTGGTAGATAACTTGATTGAATGCATGGCGAAATATACATAAGCGGGGTTCACGATTAGATATCGATTGGTATTCAATCAGAGTATTAGGCGCCATGCGATGTTAGGATTGTATTTCGAAACCGTTTAACACAAGTGATCAAATTTGGTCGTACACAAATAAAATTCACTTACGGAGTATATTGGATTGGGTTCGTTCTTCAAAATAACTTCTATGAATTTTAAAAACAAACTTTAAAACAAAAACGCTCTTTAAAAATAAAACGCTCTTTGATAAAAAAAAATTTCGAAATATCTGCGCTCTTTAATCAATATAATCACCTCCTTCGATTAAATCTAGATACTCATTTTGAAATATAATCCTAACATCGCATGGCACCTGTTACTCAGATTGAATAGTAATCCTTAACTAATTGTGAACCACGTCTTATATCTAAACATTGGCGTATTGGCTGGATAGACATACAGTAATGCTCTAATTAATCGACTTCTTAACCACAGCGGAATTATGGGTAACTTTTCAGGATTTAGCCGGAAATATGACTTGTTGCTATTCATCGGAAAGCTCTCACCGAGAGCTTTCCGATGAATGGCAACAAGCCATATTTCCGACTAAATCCTGAAATATGACTTGTTGCTATTCATCGGAAAGCTCTCACCGAGAGCTTTCCGATGAATGGCAACAAGCCATATTTCCGACTAAATCCTGAAAAGTTACCCATAATTCTGCTGTGGTTAAGAAGTCGATTAATTAGAGCATTACTGTACATTATTTCGTGTATTTATCAAACTATCCAGTTCTAATTAAAACTTAAGACTCTCGAACAAGCTTCGCATTACATAGTTTAAATGATTTCATTATCATTCACATTACATTTAGAGATATAAAGGATATCTGAATAGTATGGCATTATGAATTAGGCGTAACTATATCATGTTGATCAGATACACGCATCGGAAATCCACATTTATCTATAATAGCTCGGTATAATGTATTGGTTATAACCCTTCACGGCGGGCGCTGCGCTGCCTCAACATAAAAGACCCTGTGCCAATGCATTCTCTTACATATGCGAGTCGACAATAGGTCGCCTCGCATATCTAAGAGAATGCATTGGCCTAACATTTGTTATCATTATTTATAAATTATTTTTCTTACATTCTTTAACAACTTTTATCATTTTTTATCATTTTTTCTTATATTCTTTAAAAACAATTATCATTTTTTTTTCTTACATTCTATAACAATTTTTATCAGTTTTTCTTACATTCTTTGACATTTTTTATAAAAAAATTTATAATTATTTCTTACATTCTTTAAAAAATGCTTATCATTTGTTTCATTTTTTTTACATTCTTTAACAATTATAAAAAATAACATAAAATTTGTTAGGCCAATGCATTCTCTTATGGTCGACTTGCATATATATAAGAGAATGCATTGGCACAGGGTTTTCGCAAAACAAATTCAGGAAGCTCCCGTCATGAAAGGGTTAATTAGTTTGCTAGACGTGATAAGGCTGATGTGTGACCCGCCATATCAAATCCAGTCGTAAGTCGCGATTTTTTTTACCCTGTGCCAATGCATTCTCTTATATATGCGAGTCGACCATAGGTCGCCTCGCATATATAAGAGAATGCATTGGCCTAACAATCTTTTATCATTTTTTTTAAATAAATGTTTCTTACAATTTTTGGGACATAAAATTAAAAAAACAACCTTTACCCCCTACAGGGAGCCCCACACATATATAGAAGCATATAGAAGAGTGTCGTCTGCTCATGTTTTTCTGGGGCTCTGTATGGGTGAAATTATATATATATATATATATATATATATATAAAATTGTTAAAGAATACAAGAAAAAATTATTAAAATTGTAAAAAAATGTTAGGCCAATGCATTCTCTTATATATGCGAGGCGACCTATGGTCGAATCGCATATATAAGAGAATGCATTGGCACATGGTAAAACAAAATCGCGACTTACAACTGGATTTGATATGGCGGGTCACATATGTGCTAGATTTATTCACGAGCCCAGTACCGACTGAAACCCCAGCACATATAAATGAAGCACTCACTCACATTCAGGAAAGTGGCGACATGGGATGAGTGTTGGGGTGTCTCACATCCCAAACTGCCCAAAATTGCTAAGAGATGGAAAGTTCATGCCTGACATGTCAGACCAAATATAGGTTGAAATAATTGTCAGAATTTGATTTTACCAACCAGTATAAAGTGTGAATTTGTTTGTTTCTAGACTAAAATTCAATATTTTCCTAATTTGTTACAACTTTTAAACTGAAATTATCACAAGTTGGACAGTTATCAAACATAGGAGGTGTCAGTTTGAAAGTTTCCAACAATTGAAAAGCTTAACATACCAGTTTGACAAATGACTTGGAAATTTGGTTTGGTTCTCAGAGAAGGGGGGGGGGGTCGCAATTTTAAGTTATATACACCCCAACATAATCCATCTGCCTCTGGCCACGTCCCTGCTTTTATTTACTTGACGAACACATTGTCAATCTCATCTCCGATTTGGAGACACAGTTCATGTGTCATTTTACTTGGATGCCTAACGTGCATCTCAAACACAGGCCACAGTGGCTTCGACACATCGATGGCGCTGAAAGCGTGAAGAAGCTTCTTCTGTTTGCCGTCAATAACCGACATGATTCGTCGCTCAGTGTCCAAAATGAACACAAACCATCCAGTGAATCGAACGCGCTCGTCATCCGAAGTCTGAAACGTCTCCACCTTCCGCTCCGCGCCACCAGCGCACTGGATAAATGTCTGATATTCACCTTCATTCTGTCTAATACTGTGTCTGAATGACATACTGCCCGGTCCATTCTCGATTTCTCGAGGGTCAAGGTGACTCAATCCTATCACTAATGAATTGTTGACGTCACGAATGTCATCCTGTGATCCGACTATAGTGAATTTAGCGAGCACTGTCCAGCAGTAAACGCCAGCTTCCAGCATGCCGACATCGCCGCGGAGGAAAGGAATCGCCCCGCCCTCCTCTCCTGGTTTCAGCCATATTATCTTCCGGTCATCCGAGAATTCACAGTGAGCATTCTCCACCTCATTGTCAAAGGTGAAGTCTGGACCTGAAGAGGAAATGATTTTCATTTAGAAAACTACCCATAAATATTGTTCTAAATTTGAGTACATTCATGCTTAATTTAAATTTCGTTAGCACACCGTACTATACCATATAGCGTGAGAATCTGCGCGTTTTTGCTAAACGATATAGAGTTATCTCTCGTGCATAACTAACGAAATTTAGGGAGATTGTATATACAGAATACTGACTTCAAACTCTTTATATAGATACCAGAACCAGGGAGGGGCACAGGTTATCATTATTCTCATTTTTTTTAAATTTGCTGTTATACCAACAGTAGCATCTGATTCTATATTTAGTCCAAATTTGTGTATGAAATTGCTATAAGTTGGAAATTTTCAAACGTTAAGGGGATGACAAGTCGGAAATTTCCGACAATTGGAAGCCTGATGTACCAGTTATATAATTCGAATCAAAGGTGGGTGTGCAACTGGTATTTCACAAACATAGGAGTTTGGTCTGTTTCAAGAGGGCGCAGTTGGAAATGCATAGGAGTTTGGTCTGGTTCAAGAGGGCGCAGTTGGAAATGCATAGGAGTTTGGTCTGTTTCAAGAGGGCGCAGTTGGAAATGCATAGGAGTTTGGTCTGTTTCAAGAGGGCGCAGTTGGAAATGCATAGGAGTTTGGTCTGTTTCAAGAGGGCGCAGTTGGAAATGCATAGGAGTTTGGTCTGGTTCAAGAGGGCGCAGTGGAAATGTCAATGTGGACACCCCCTCCACCGGAGACCCTCTGGCCACGTCCCTGCCCATAACACGTTTGTTTGAAGCAGAAACAATAGATTTCGCTGAAAGCAGTTTACAATACCCATTACGTGCCATCGCAATGGACACGCACACATACAGGCTAAATGTATATACTTACGTCGAACTTTCTTTGTGTATGCGTCACACCTGAGCAACCTTTCTTCTTCTTTTCGTACACCTGCAATATGATAAAAGTTATACTCGAATTTGTCAGGATAACGCGAACCATGTAAGCATGGTACGCCATGTTGTAGAGAAATCAAATTCGGCATGATACCCGTGCCATAAATAACATGCAGAGTATGGCAACCACGAATTAACAACATGCAGTGTATATAGCATCGGCGCCAGAAATACCATGCAGTGTGTGGCACCCGTGCCATAAATACATGCAGTGTATGACACCCGTGCCATAAATAACATGCAGTGTGTGGCACCCGGGCCATAAATACATGCAGTGTATGACACCCGTGTCATAAATACCATGCATTGTATGCCACCGAGCCATAAATATAATGCAGTGTATGGCACCGCACCATAAATACCATGCAGTGTATTATATGTGGTACCCTCGCAATAAATATAATGCAGTGTGTGCCATAAATACATTGCAGTGTATTATATAAGGTATCCGCTCCATAAATTTAATGCAGTGTGTGGCACTCGCACCATAAATACTGTGCAGTGTATTATATGTGGTACCCTCGCCATGAATATAATCCAGTGTGTGGCACCCGCGTCATAAATAGCATGCCTGGAAGCCAGTTATGTGGCTATTAGGTCCCTTCAAGAAACGGACGACCAAAAAGCGCCGGTCGTGTGCGATGTATCAGTTTTATTCTGCACCCTGCTTCTATGTCACATGACCTGGCGTACTCTGCGATATACTCCTTGAACTAATATATTGATCGCGCTTACTGGAAATATTGATTTGGTTGTATATTGTCCAAATTAATTATTTTTTAACAGACTTCCAGGCGACATATGTTGACCCCCTACCTTGGGACAAAGAGTTCATTGAAAGCAAAAGAATTAGTACGAAAGCACTGACCACAATTGAAGAAACTAACTTATAAAGATCGTATGATCAAGTTGAATGTAATGTCTCTTAATTATATACGGTAGACTATTCATGGCGACCTACATGTAATTGATGTTTATAAATGGTCATTATAACGTGGAAACAAATGAATTAATTCCAGGTGGAAATAAAAGGCCGCTCGGCCACAGTGTCCCCCGAACCGGTGGCTTCATTTGGAGCGGAGGCTTTGTAGAAGTATACTATATGGATAAGACACTTGTGTATTGTCTCATTACTAACATGCATACAAATAACCAAAAAAAAACTCTTAAAGTCAAAATATAACCTCAAATTGGCACAAAATGAAGAAAATTACAAGAAAAATTGAAGCCCATAACTCTGAGAAAAAACATCGGTTCAAACTAAAATTCGAACTTGACCTGTATCGTGATATGACTGATCCACATAAATACGGTATTTGCAATTACAGGATCCAAACTTGAGATATCATCCGGAAACCGAAAAAGTGAGAAATGTTCTAAGTAAAACAAGTCGAATAAGGGCCACAACTCTCGTAAAAATGTATCATCCGGAAACCAGAAAATTACAAGATTCTAAATAAAAAAAGGGCCATAGCTCTCGCAAAAATGGGCGGAGCAAACCCATATTCGAACTTGACCTGTATTTTGGTCTGATAAACTCACCTATGTAATTTTCTTTTGATCTAATAACCGAAACTAAAGTTATCATCCGAAAACCATTTCCGGACGCACGGACGGCGGACGGACGAACACCGGCTATTTTAATAGTCCCCCGAAATTATTTTTTTCGGGTGACAATTACAGAAACGAACAGTTCACAAAGATTATGGGAAATATTTGTTCACCCAGAGGATCGTATACATGTAGAAGACTGGAATGCTTTGCCAGACTTTACCTGTCGATATATCAACGTTGAAAAAAGTGCAAAACACACTCATATGCTCTATGAAGGATGCAAACAAGATGGTAATTATAATGAAAATGAATTTATGACTCCAGCCATTTTCATTACAATTACCGTGTTGTTTCCGTCGTTCATAGAGCACATGGGTGTATTGTGCACTAATCCGTGCCATATGTTATGTTGAGTATAAAAGGAGATAGTCCCATAAATTGCCGGATTTAGTGTACAGTGCCCCTTTAACTTTTATACTTTTAAACTAAAAACTCTTCATTCTGATTGGCCCTTGGTTTCCCTCCGAAAATGACATGTAGAGCAGTTCTTTGTAGTCATACAGTTGAGACACAACCTGTGATAGTCCATTATGGACTGACAGTAGTGGAGACACAACATGTGATAGTCCACTATGATGTCCAGTGGTGTTCTATTCTATCAGATCTTTATAAGATATGACATGATACACTTATATGTCTACAGTCACAGATGTTCCTAAAGCTGAACAATTATTATGAGAATATACTTTATTATATTTTACTCGTTGTCCACCATCATTCTATATTGGCCCTAGTTACAATTTTATAACTGACTGGGAGAAACCCATTTAGTACCGAACCCATTTAGTACCGTAAGGGTTAAACAAACAAAACGCAGCACATTTCGCCGCTCCACCAAAACCACCACCCTTTTATAATGCAGGTCAGAGAAGACTGAATATTTCACACTGTATAGATAAATAACTTAAATTTTGACAGAATTATAATGCCATAAGGCAAAAATGTGAATGTGGAGAACCATGTGAGGATGCTAACCATTTTGTTTTTGTTTTATTGCACTTTTTACAACGAAGCCCGAACTAACACGAGTTCTCAAATTAGTAATCTGAACATATCTATTTTTTGGCATGGCCTGGTACAGCAATGACTTAAACACACGCCTGTGGGAAAAGGTCCAGGCTTTCATTTCAAATTCCTGCCGCGCCACAACACCTAATATACAAATCGAACTTTCCCCAATAGCAACATCAGGGACCACATCGACGAATGACCCATTATTATTACTGACTATATTTTGAATAAGATTTACAACATATTCGATACAATGTTACCCATTTCAGAAACTTGTTGTGCAATAGTCAGTGAACAGGGAGAGGAACTATTCTAAGTTATATAACTTGTGGTCCAATCCCCTGTGCACCCTCATTCAATGTGTTACTTTTATTATATTATGTTGTAATACTTGGATCGCAATAAATATGTTCAATCAATCTCCCACAGTACTTACCAAGGGCATTATCCTCAGATATCACATTGAACTTGAATCCGCCTTCCATCAGGCTTTCATGCATCACCGTTACCGTCGCCTTGTGTTCTCCCGTTACAGTCGGGAGAAACTCCACAAGATAATAACCAGTGTTCTGAACTACATCCCTGACTAACACCGGTGTTACATTCCCCTCGGGGTCCTCAATGTCCACCATAACTATGTCACCTCCGAGCATGAACTTCTTTCCACGGTAATCGAAACATTCTATCTCCATGACAACCGATGGTTTTCCGCGAACGCCATAATAAACCTGAACTTCTGTTTTTGCCGGGTGGACATTCCCAACATTGAGACACCCCATTTGAGAGGACATGGCTTCGAATGTGATTCCCATGTGAACTGGTAAGAATTCCATATGTGTTCGTCCATGGGAATGATTCTCGAAATGAGTCTTGTTTAGCTCAATGATTCTAGTTTCCATATATTTGCTAATGTGGAGAAACTCAAGGTTGTTTCCTTGTGTGGTTACACGATCGTAATAGTCTTTAGCACCTTTCATACTCAACTGGAAGTTTTGCAGCAGATCTCGCTGTTCGCGAAGAGCTTTGGATTTCGTTGTACATAACCTGGTGACGTTGTCACACAGTTCATTTCTGCGTCGCATCAGCATGTTGAAAGACGCCTCAAATGCAACATTTATGTCCATTAATACTGATTGCTGTTTAGCTTCGATTTGAATGATCTCACCGTCGAGTTCGTGTAAGTTTTTCGTCACTTTCGTCATTTGCGAAGAAAGGGCAGAAACCTTCTCATCGATCTTAGATTTGGTCTCTTCGTAAACTTCTTGTAAGTTCCTGAGAGCATGACCCTTGGCTCGTTCGTGATCACACACGGTACACGCTGTGCAAATCGGTGTCTGACACTCGTCGTTTGCGCAGTAGAAATCGTAAGTTTGATTATGCTTCGCACACATCAAATTTCTATGAAAAGCGTGCTTGTCCGCAGAGGTCAACTCCGAGAATGACAACACAGTGTGGGTTCTGGTTACGTGATTCCGATTGTGAGCACTGTTGCATTGTGGGCACAAGAACACATGACACACCAAACATAAGAATTTCGCTTGGCTCTCGTCGGGACAGTCTTTGCATGTCATGAGTGGTGAGCCTCGTTGCACGTTTATGAAGTCTTTTAAGTTAAGCCGTATGAGATCCTTGGGCATCGATTCCAGATCTGTGGTCGTGTGCTCCTTCCTATAAGGTAGAGAGATAGTAACTTTAGCACCACATAAACAAAATTAATGTTGTACCCTAACCCTTTGATGGCGGGAAATACGCTGGTGCAGCATTACATATACTGTGTCAGTGCATGCTATGATATTTGCGAGTCTCACATGGGGAGCCTCGCATATATAAAAGAACGCACTGGTTTTCAAAGTCAAAATATTGTAAGGCCAATGCATTCTCTTATATATGGTAGGCTTCCTTTAGGAGACCCGCATATATAAGAGAATGCATTGGCACATGGTCTTTGCAAACTTTCAGGAAGCTCCAGTCATGGAAGGATTAAAATGGCGCTCTATTCTTCTCAGCTAGTAATTGAATACATGTGATGCCACTGATTTATAGCAAACTTGGCAATTTTCTGAACTATGTAGCTATTGCTGAATTTCAAGGGCGATAATTTATACCTCAGATTTAGGTGAGTTTTATTTTTACAGAAAAAATATTTCTCTGAAACTAAACTAAACCAAACTGTGGATGGATCCCAATGAAAGTCACACAAACAAACACACACAAATTAGATCTGGTACACTCATTGATTTATTAATTCAAATAGATTAATTTTGCTCTTTGATAGAGAAAATGGATTTTATTTTGAAAACTCGGAATTGCCGTTTTGAAGGGAGTTTCCATAATTGCTTTAAGGGGGGGCTGTACCCTAAATCCGGCCCTGTACGGGACCATGTCCTTTTATACTCAATAAATTCATTTTCATTATAATTGGCATGTTGTTTTCATTGTTTATAGAGCACATGAGTGTATTTTTCACTCACCCATGGCTCGAATTCATTCATTTGTTGCATATATTCTGTGAGTATAAAAGGAGATGGTCTCATAAAACTATGATAAAAGGTCGGATTTAGGGTACAGTCCCCGTCCACGGCATATCTATAAATTGTATGATTCAATAATTGCACTTATATATGTGCTTCATAACTTTCCATTTAATAAATACGTTTAGGATGTAGCTTCAATTCAATTTAAAAAATGTCCATGTGACCCTCAATGTTGATAAAAGTTAGAAAAGTCAATAAATTATCAAATATATAAGGGCATAGCTGACCGTAAGAAATATCAAGCTATTTAATAGCCTACGTTTTGTAATTCCGAGACTGATGTGTTCCAACATGATAACATTGATCAGGCGCTTACATTCGATGTGTTTATTTATACTACACCATTCGCGATGTTATTATTAACATAAGGTGTATATATATATATCTGCGGTTCAAAAGCTATGTTATTAGTCAATAATATCCGCCATGTTGCAGTGATAGAAATAATGGTGCATAATCCCTATTGACATAATTATGCGAGTTGTAGCATTCGATTGCTTAGTATGATGCATCGATTTAGAGTTACTGTTCTTTAAGTCACTGATCATTTAAACCGGCATAAGGTTTGAAACGGGCTCTGAGCCACCTGAGTTAGATTTATTGTAAATCTGCATGTATTTTACGCATTCGTAGGTACATCATTCGTGGCGAAGTGAGCCGCCCAAAGTAATTTTGTAGCTCCACGACACCTCAAAATTGTAATTGAAAGGGATATATGCATATACTTATTTACTGGCCACCAACTAAAATAAAGAAACTGTCATGCGCAACTGTCGTGCTGTATATAATTATAGATGTTACATACCTGCACATAGGACACTCGAGAACATCGTCCCTTTTTAAAGCTTTAAGGCACATGGTACAGAACGTGTGTAGGCATGGCAACAATCTTGGCACATGCGTAGTCTCGTCGAATTCGTAGTTGCAGACGATACATTCTAGGAAGTTTTCCTTGAAGTTCTCGATGTCCACGTGAACAGTTCTTGGATGTAGTTCTTCTGCCATTTTGACTCGCGCGACCCTTTGTTAGTCAGCCCTCATTGAATTGGTCTGAAAGAATAACAAACGAAAGACCGTTAATATTTGTTCAGATTACATCATAACGATATTACATCGTGTATGTCACGTGGACATGCATAAACTGAGATGCATGGGTTGCGTGTCATATTTAAGCTGCTTATTCATAAACATTACAAAATCAATTGATGACTAACCCAGTATGCATAAGCATGGTTGTATAATACTTCGATATTATTATCAACAAAATTGTTGATAAATAACAGGTTTTGGGCAATTTTATACTATAGTTGACTGTGGTTAGCATTATTTTTGGGCAATTCTGATAACTGAAGCGGCATTTCCAAAAAATGTTGTTGTTGTTGTTGGAATCTGATGATATGGGGACCTTTAACGCAGTTTGGTGACAGCAACCACACCCGGGCAAGTGGTCCCACAAAATTGCAATGGTGTTGGTAGGTCCTGCTGATATATTTATGATGTGGGTGAGGCAAAAATTATAGCCTTGAGAATTTGTTTCATAAATTGTCATGTTAGTGATCTTTGCCCAATCCGACGATTTGAAGAAAAGCAATTATCTATAGATAGATCAGGGGGGGGTCCGAAAAAAAATTCAGGCACGTATGGCATTTTTTCCCTTTCGATCATTTTTTGTACCCACCCACCCCCACCGCCAATTTTTTTTCCGTTTTCGGCAGTTTTTTCCGACAATTATTTGACACCCACCCCCCCCCCCCCTTTTAACACTAAAACAGAGATTTGCGGGGGAAAATTCACTGTAAACAGCTGTATATGAATTTCTGTGCATACTATTTATCATGGATGTTAACATGGACATGTAAATAGGAATGAGTCATTTTGAGGTCATTCGGACAAAAAACATGGCTGCCAGCGGCCATCTTGGATTTCAAAATTTGCAACAAAATACAACACGATAACTGCCTGCAGTCAGTTTACAGTTTTTTTTTTAGTTGCGGAAAAAATTGCTTGTTGGTGGCTTTGACCACCCACCCACCCCGGCATACGTGCCGGAAATTTTTTGTTCACCCCCCCCCCCCCCCCTGGATAGATGTTATAATACACGTGTTCTGTCGTGCAGACAATGACTTTTCCTCGTACCGCTAAGATTAGTCGAAGCCAAAATAATAATTTGAGCATCAATTTGTTACAGCGACACCATAGATGGGTCAGCATGCTGCACGAGCCACAAACATGAGAGAAAATTAGCATGACCACTTTACATGGCTCATCTTCTTTGGAAACAATCTTTATTATCAAATTAAAGCGTATTTTTAGTTTCGTTAGATATTGTCTCCATATATCGCCAAATTGGCACACAACACACTGCACAATCGAGGTGCCGGATGTGTGCACATCACAGACTTCACCATCTGGGAACTTATACCTGTGTCAAAGTCTCATATATATATAGCAGATGAGGCCATGCAGAATGAGGTCCCCAGAGGATATATTTAGTGCAACTAGCCCGCGTGTGGGGTAGCGTCACTAAATTCACCCTTCATGGGACCTCATTCTGCAAATTACCAGCACCATATTTTAAGGTCTGTCCCTTAACAAGGGGTGATAGATATACCGTGATAACTATAACTCTGTCATCTCCTCTGGATATATATCAACACAATATTGACAAGAATGAAATATATTTATACAAAAGTTTCACACGAACGACACTCTGGTATGTGAGGTTAGGGGGGTTATACAGCAGACTGAAGGGAATATTACAGTGTGACACACGGGACCAAAAGTTATCAGTGCGATATTGACATCCAATGTATATTATATATTATATCGGCGTGAGCAGTTCGCGACACCACAACATGTGTGAGAAGTTCAGAACAAAAGCGCATTCCAATTTCCACGAGCACATCAGAGTGCAGACAATACACGGAACAAAACACTGGCATCATTGTATTCCAGTTGACGTTAATTTCATCCGATGCCTGATTAACACTTGATTCGGCACTGTGTCAAATCGATATATTTACACACTAAGTGTTGTCATCACTAAATCCAGCATTCTGATTGGTCGGCGCCCACGTGGCTAGTTGCAGTTATTTCTCACCGTTACATCTCCATAAAAACAGTCCACATGACAGTTAATCCTTATTTGGATCGGGTGCATGATTAACACTTAATTCGGTACGTGCGTCTCCGGTCTTCTGTGTCAAACCGATCTGGATGTCTATTATAGCGGAGGAAGGAAATACAGAAATATTTCAGGGAAAAGAAGGTTTCATGTGAACAATTGTTGTCCCCTTTATTTTCATGTATAACGTTCATGGATACGAAGGCTCCTACATGTATATTGATACCTGTACATGCATGTAGTTTAGTGTATATGTGTACATGCATGTAGTTTAGTGTATATGTGTACATGCATGTACGGTAGTTTAGTGTATATGTGTACATGCATGTAGTTTAGTGTATATGTGTACATGCATGTAGTTTAGTGTATATGTGTACACATTATCTATTTGTTATTGCAAGTTGGTATCTAATTTATCGGCATTCACACGCGATGTGATTCAATTCAATCCTCCTGAAATCTTGATTATTTACTTGAGGAATTAGGTCGGCCTGTCCTCGCGGACAGTTTGGTGGACGAGTATACCCGAGTAAAAGTATAAACCTCAAATGAGGCATCTCAAGCTAAAGATAAAGAGTATTATGTATATATTCCACAATTTTCTCCATATATCGAAGAATGAACATAGCTCGTTCAGAGTCGTTCTCCCAGTGAATTCCATATATACGAAAACATGCACAGTCTCGTATATGCAATGTTTAGATGCAACGTAGCTGCAGATGCGACAATGGCTGCCTGGGAATTATTCTCTTGAGGTATACGCGGTAATATACTTTATGTTAGCTGCAGGGGAATTATTCTCTTCATGCATGTATAGTTGGTTCTACTTTGCGTGTTGTTATTTGTAAACTAATGGTACATTTAAAATTGTGTCAGGTGCCAGACATGTTCATGTAAAATGTAAAATATAATCAATTTATTTCACTGAAAAAAATATATCAGAAACTATGTATATTCTGTAATAGGCGTTGTGTATATGGATGTGGGAATTTCCGCGGAAAATGCTGGATCCAAAACAAATTGTAATCAAACCATCTAATCCCAAGAGTAAAATAATTTGCATAACAATTAGTTTGAAACCCCGAATATAGATTTAGTTAACCACACTCAAAGGCAAACTTACAGACACCACATGCCCTTGCCAAAAAACATTCGCACCTATTCAGCAAAGTAACCTCTTGAACAGACTAAATCCTACAAAGGGTACAATATGTATAATTAATGTCGGCGAGATAAGAACACGGCTTATATGAATTCCCCAATTTATTATACAATGTTGTCCCATGTTCGTCCGGATGTGAGTCACGTTTAGATAATATTTCATATAATGTCATGAGCGGCTATTGTAAACATTTACCCGAGCCATGTGTCGGTGAATTGAATCACTTTCTAGATAAGTACCTCATCTGAGCGGCGCAAATTGTTTTTGATCTAGCGCTTCGATTGCCCGGGTTCACGCAGTGCAAATATCAATTAACCAATAATTATTTGATATTGTTTGCCTGACACACCACCCCCACTGAAATGGGTTTAGTTTAAAATTGCATGCATGCATGACTGGTCTGAATCTTCGTATACTATTATTCGTAATTTATACCTAACCGGACACAGCGAATATCAAAATATGGTGTACTTATACACAGTCGTGCCGAGTATATGACTGTTTACTATTACTTTTTTCTAACCTCCGAAGTCCGAACATACACCAATAGATTATATTAGCACTCGTTTATCGTGCCAACTATTCATAATGTAGCCACATTGTTTTAAACACAAATCTCCACAACCTCTGGAAGGCAATACCAATTATATATCTCAAAACTGATCATCATGTAAATACGTTTATACCGTCTTCTTGATTATACATGCATGTTATTATTGTATCGGGAGAGGGGCTGTAAAAACTTGTGCCCCAATCCCTTTTGTATATTATGGAAATAAAATATGTTTCAAGTCAAGTCCGACCTTCCAAAAACAAGCTAAACGGACCAATGAATTTGGAGCTTCCAGCCGTTCCAAATGATCATACTAAATGCCATATGTGGTCGGGGTATTAATTTAGAGTGGAAGAGATGATGAAAGATAAAAAACAATCAACTACTTGCCTTATACGAAGTCCCATGGACAGCCGTATTGAATTGGTAACACTATAGTGCAGCAAATTAACATAATATGGATAAAATTGCTTTGAAACATTTTGCGCAAGATTTTATTTAATTGTGATATAAGCGTGACTCTCCAAGTGAATAATGGGATACTTTATTTACTAAACACTTATTGATCGAAAAGTTCCCTTAGTAAATATTCAGATTATAAGTTCAACAAACGGCATTTGGTTGAACTTATTATCGGAAGATTTTTCCAAAATCAATAAAATTTCTTCTGCACTTATATTATCTGTATGTCTGCATGCTTACTTTTCCTGGACACATATATCCAAATGAATAATGATATACTTTTATAACTGTTGGGAGAATCCATATAGTGAAGAAATGGTTAATGTTGAAGAATAATAACTCGTTTATTACAGATTTGTTGACCAAATGAGAATTCATAGAGCTCGCTGCTCACTATCGTGAACTATTTGAGTGGAGACATTCACTTTCACCCAATTGTGTTACCAACAAAAATGTGGCACAGAATTTCGTGCACCACTATTTTTCAATCATTTATGTGAAATTTGATTTTGGAATATGCCTCATTCATTGAATCCACCAAACGCCAATATTCATACTCGACAATAGTTGAATATAACTATAATAGTTGAATTTAGAACCTGCCACACATCAATGGTCACATAACCGGTTTATTTTGCACATATGTGTAAACGAGAATGGGTCACCTGTTTATTTCACTGAAGAATATTTGACATGACACACCTTAATCTTGTTATCTTCAGTGCGCACCAGCGATCTATCACCCCGGTAGCTTTTGCATGCCAAGTGAAACCAGATTATAACCGCGATATTTTCAGCAAATGTGTCTTTAAAGAGCACTCGCAATTTATCATTTCAGTAGGATTTGCCTTCAGCAAAACTCTGTCTCATTAATATTCAATTGTTAAACCCCTATATAGTATCTACATCGGATGTCAAACCAACGTATCCGTCGTCGCCAATATTATATTGTGAAAAGAGTATACACAAGGACCATTATTAAGTAACGAAAGTCTGTCATAATTATGGAGACGGCGCCTATCGGGTTTCACGTATCTTGCAATTATCGGGTGGTGCCTGAAAGTCGATCTAACGTTGCAATTAAAAAGCCAATTGCACAGGTATGAAATGCGGGCTTGACGATAGGCTCCTTGCTGCTACACGCAAACAGAAATTGAATAAGCTGCTTGATAAACCTGAGTACTTATAATCGGTTTAAACGCCAGCCATAGCGAAAATACAATAGACCGGCGCACAGTCATTAATAAAATAAATATTTGAGGAATGTCCGTACCGACGCGCAGCGCGACAAAGAATGCAGGTGATACCTGGTCTAAACACTTGAGATAACGTTAGCACACAAACTATATGAAGCCTGGGGATAGACAACGGTAACCATTCATCCGTACTCGTATATAGAGGAAATTATATACGATCCAGTTACCAAAAAGTGCAAAACTGTTGTTCAGGGATGTGCTGAAAGGGGTATACCAGTGGGGTATTTGGTGACCCTCAACGTTGGCTAAACTTTTCAATAATAGGAACTGTCACGCTGATACAGCATGTAAAATTCGAATATTGTTCATACTTTATATCCAAATATCCTATCATTGGGGTGTTAGATTGGACATATCCAATCATATACATTGGAAAATTGAAATTTGCAAACACATGGGGTGACAGATTGGATATGTTCAACCATAGGTGTGTAAGATTGCATATGGTCAATCATAAGGGTGTCAGATTGGAAATGTCCATCAGCTGGAAACCATTGCGCTGGCTGGGTACCGGTTGGGGAGTGGACAGTTTGGTTTGGTTCAACTCAATGGAGGTGCAGTTGGGAATCCATGTTGCACGCCCACCCCAATGAGACCATCAAGCCCATGGTTGCATTGCTTCTTATTGCATGTACGCTCTACAGTGATTCGCGAATGTTCAATGTGATGTGAAACACTCCGGTAGGGTGATCAAATAGAAATGGAGAATAATCTTGTTCAAAGTAGTTGTTTTACAAATATTACATGTAAATTGACAACGCACAACGTCATTCTTATATATTAACTAAATGCAGTGACTATACATGTCAATGACGAAATCGTTTTCGTTAGTTTATCGCCGATAGATGCGTCCCGAATCGAGTAGTAAATATTTACAATTGAACATAGTTCAGACAATGTTTTATTTGGAGTGCATGTTAAGGTCGATTTGATTGAGATTTTCGGCGATGTTAGTAGAATGCTACATTCCCCCAGTTGGTATAGCGCCTGAATACTAACTTATCAATTTCACGCACCCGAACATGTACATAATATGTCTTTAACATTTACATCATTACACTGCGATTGCGCCCTCGATGCCCTCAACATATAATATTTTGGTAATCGCTTATGGTATGTGTTGTGTACAGTTTATAGTTGAAACGGTCAAAATTACCTGACCAATCATTTCTCATTATACTACCATACACATTTTGTGATCCAAGGTATGTTTGCGGTGTGTTAAAATATTGATGTGTATGGGTGATATTTCTGAATAGTTACCTCGCAGATGGAACGGCGAGGGTTGGTGGTAAGCACCAAGAATGATGCATTCCAGCACGACTCAGTTCGTGGGAACAGATAAGTGAAATCGCATATAGTCACACAGGCACATGCCGAAAAATGTCCATTCATATCGGTGCGTGCAATTGGCTCAAATTAACACTTTAAACACCGAATCGATATATCAATGAGATAAATTTAAAAAGGACTTTCAATCGTTTAAAGGGACTGACAGAGTACAAACAATATGTTTATTACATTGATATGGTGAATTTATTATCAGAACTGTGCAAATTATGTGTATGAAATTTTCACATTGCACGGTGCTCGTGTTCAGTCATTTATCAGATTGTTCTAAATGTACATGTATTTCGCCCACGACTCTCCCCTCCCTCTCGATCGGTCCGCTGCATAAACTCATCCACGATTCTCCCTAATGTTTAATGTCTACTATAACGGTTTTCAATTATAACCAATAACCGCAAAAATTACAATTTAGAAAATATAACGGTACTGTTTAGTAAGGGCACCAGTTTGCCACATCAGTATCATATTCAACAGGACCAACAAATATCATACCATATCATCCGGACCACTTATCCATGGGTGATTATAAAATCATTATACACTATTTATACAGGTGCAAGACTATTAAATTTGAAATTTTATATACCGATAGGGGCCAATATACATGACAACTGTCTTGTATGTAAGTAATATACAGCTACCAACTGACTTCTCGGCTGAGCTTTCTTCTAAGAAAATAATAGAATAGTGGCCATGTCTTGTGGTGTTTGCTTTCGATAAACAGAAAAGAGCGAATACCAAACTGATTCGACCACAATAGCTCCCTGGGCAAATTCTCCCTTAGCCCGTATGTCAGTCGACGACTGATAATTTGTTTAGTTGCCATGTTAATGTGGTATGTTTTCCCAACATAATAGCATTTTGACATGGACCCCATGACCTCTGATTGTTTTGTGTGAATAGGAGCTGATATCACAGCAAATGTTCTATTGTCCAAATGCTAACAACAACAAATTGGGTGATTTCAGGTTAGCATGTTTAGCAAACAGGTTTTTGGAATATAACACCAAACTTCTACAAATTGAGATAAATTGTCACGCGAGGGTCAATGTATGTAGACTGAATGATTTCATGATGGATTATCTTTGAAGCTATCAATAGCGAAACTGACTTCTATAATTATGATATGAATAAACGTATTTTCTGACACGAATGTACAGGTCCGCCTCCTATATATCAACTGTACAGAATGCTTTTCGCCGAGATTTATCATTTTTCCGAGGGGCATTTCTTCAAAATAAATAAATGGACAAATATGTGACATGAATGTAGGACGTTGTTAATTTGTCGAAATTACGTCACGTGACATCGGGCGCAGACCCCTATACTTGCTTCCATATTGTTCAACCACAACTTTCAACGAGCCGCGATAATAACATTGGAAATGGGCGCTAAATTCTCTTGCAAGTTAACTCGGTTTGGTGCAACTACATTTAATATTAAAGTAATGGATGTTTATTTTGTTGTGTAACATAGTATGGATGCCAGTTGGTCTGACATGTTTATGTGTGGAACGCTTCCACACAAAATATTAGACCAACTGGAACTCATACTAAATAGAACGCAAGCAAATCAACATCCATTAAATTTATTAAAGTGATGTGAAACACCCCGGTAGGATGATCAAATAGAAATGGAGAATAATCTTGCTCAAAGTAGTTATTTTTATGAATATTAATCCAAATTTACAACACACACCGTCAGTCTTACATGTATATATTTATTAAATGCAATGAGTATGATGGCGAAATCATTTGGGTTAGTTTATCGCCGATTGTTGCGTCCCGAATCGAGATGTAAATATTTACAATTGAGCGTAGTTCAGACGGTGTTTTCTATGGAGTTGTATCATTCACATGTATGGTCGATTTCTTTGAGATTTTGGGCGATGTTAGCAGAATGTTACATTCCCCCAGTTGGCTGAGTACTAATTTATCAGTTCCATGCACTCGAACAAGTACATAATATGTCTTTAAAGGGAGCAGGCATTAACTAGATGTATGTGTCCCATTGGGACTAAGGAAACCCCCTGTTTTAAAAATAATAAGATGTTTCACATGTCAGTAAACATTTGGTTAAAATAATAAAATAACAGTTCCCATTGCAGGTGCACAATCATAACCCTAAACTTAAACCTATTGACCGAAAAATGTAGGAATAAAAGCTTGGACAAAATTATGCATGTTGCGAAAATGTTCCAAGTCGAAAAAGGGGAATAACTCCACACAAAAAAGTAGGACAGACATCATAATAGCAGGTGCACAGGTTCCTATGGTACTAAATATCAGTGCCAAGATTAAAAAACATTGACCGAAAAATGTAGGAATAAAAGCTCGGACTAAATTATGCATGTTGCAAAAAACTTTCTAAGTCGAAAAAGGGGAATAACTCCACTAAAAAATGTCGGACAGACGTCATAATCGCAGGTGCACAAGTTCCCATGGTATTAAATATCTGTGCCACGTTTAAAAAAAATTAACTGAAACTGTAGGAATAAAAGCTCGGACAAAAGTATACATGTTGCGAAACTTTTCTAAGTCGAAAAATGGGGGATAACTCCACCAAAAAAAGTCCGACTGACGTCATAGTGACAGACGCACAGATTCCTATTGTGGTTGATGTCTGCCAAGTTTCACGGAAATTGATCAAAAAACGACTGAGAAAAACTCCGGACAAATTTGTGTCCACGGACGGACGACAGACGACAGACGACGGCCGGACAAGCTTACTCCAGTATACCCCCCCCCTAACTTCGTTGCGGGGGTATAACTAAGAAATTACTGTCCTCTCAATGTTATAAACTTCCATATCAGAATACCAAACAGTTCCCAGATTTTGAACTGGAGTATGATCTCGACGAGCATAGCCAGAGTACATGTATAGAGATTCGTGACATGATCTAATTGGAGATGACATATACCTATACAGGTAAGAGCCGTTCCCCATCATGTCCAGGTAGTTTGCATCCATGCATTGTATGATCTTGTATACCTTTTGACATTGCCATGGCCCTATGGGAATTACAATTCGACTTCGATAACAATCTGGGATCATTGATTTCAAGGCAATTGTAATAAAATTCATTTGAAAACCCAACAATTGCTTTGGGCAGAATTTTCTCACCGCCAATGTTATATCGCACTCAATGTCCATGCAATAAAACTAGCATAAAATAATGATCGACGTAAAATACCGTGTCAATTGCCGTGTCTTTTGAAGGATTAACAATCGCTCCCCTTCTCGAAGTTTTGCTGCTGTCAACCTCCTTTGAGATCTCAAGAGCTTTAAATTGAAACGCCATCTGTATAGCTCCACAGGTGTTACAAGAGAAACGTTCAATTCCCAATTGCCTTCGCGACACGTACCTGTGCTCGTGATAATCCTTAAGAACAATATAGTATTCCGCGCGTGTGGCGATGTGAACAAGTTTTGGACAATGCTGTAAGTCGGTGTTTTGTTGAAAAAGTGGTATCAAAGCGACGCAGCTGTTTAAGTACTACAATGACCAACTCCATCGTATCAAGTCGCCACCAATATACCTGTATATATCATATGATTTGATTTAAACATATTTATTGTAACCCACAATATATACAACACAGGGTTCCTCTCCCCTGACATTCAATTGCTAATAAATAGAAGTATAACAGATGGTTTTTAATCAGATGTATTGTAGAAGTTGTATTTTAAGTGTCGCTATTAGTTTATATGGTCTCGCAGTTGGAGGGCCGGGAGGGGGGTAAGAAAAACTATAATGTGAGAATTATGATAATTTTGAGAAACGGTCTGTCGATGAGATAAATGATTGTACTGTCTCAAACAAGCGCAAATTCAGTGTTCCGCTGTAGTGCGGTACACAAAACAGGAGATCCTTTTCAGAGAAAATGGCCACATTATATAGAGTTCATCCAAAAGTTCCCATATCCGATATCATAATTATAAGATTATACTTTAGCGGGGGAAATAGATAGAGAGCGCAGAAAATACTATATTTGCTGCATGGTGGTTATACTGGGAAGTTACTCGCGACCATCCATCCCCAATCGCAGAAAATATTGGACATTTCGGATATTGGACACCCGGGACCATGCACCCACTTAACTATAACATGTACATGCCAAACAGATGCCTCTCTATAACTATGAGTGTAATATTGAAAATATTGAAAAGTGTAATATTGAAAATATTGGACATTTCGGATATTGGACACCCGGGACCATGCACCCACTTAACTATAACATGTACATGCCAAACAGATGCCTCTCTATAACTATGAGTGTAATATTAATTTAGGGAACGGGGCGACTTTTAGTAGTAGAACACGTGCTCTAATCGTTGTTTTTTTTTCAATTATACCGGTGACAATTATTGGCAATACTATACAATCTAACTAATTTGGAAGCATGCATGGGATAGGTTTACAAATACACGAACATGATATACCGGCTCCATACGCTCTGAAAAAATGTTCGCCATGGTCACAAGCATTCTACTATAAAATTGGCCAAAATCTCAAAGAAATCGACCATACAACTCCATAGAAAACTCATTGCATTTAATAAATATAAGACTGTAGGTGTGTGTGTGTTGTAAATTTGGATTAATATTCATAAAAATAACTACTTTGAGCAAGATTATTATCCATTTCTATTTGGTCACCCAACCGGAGTGTTTCATATAACTTTAAAGAGATATTGACTTACTTTCGTCCCGAATGTCACAGAAGTCATTTATGACAAGAGTCGTACATGATTTATGCAAAATTTCAACCTGTGCTGCAAACATTGTCAGGGCCTGGATCTTAATCACGTGATATAGTTGGTACATCTGATAATAATATCCGAGGCATAGCTGGAGGGCAGCAAACAGTTATCACCCAACATTTCTACAATTTAGTTTCATTGAGCACGCCGACTTCGACACAATAGACCATAGTTTCGCCGTTACCACTCAGCGATGTAATGCAAATAAAACGCGCGATACGAGTAATTGGTTTCAACTTTTCTGAGTTTCAATAATAAGTTTAGCACACACAATTCGGAGTTGGGTTCACTCCCGTCGCGTCGTATAATAGTCGACAGTGTCTTCGTTCGCTGATGCGACTAAGATTCGAACGCAATTATGTGATGGCTTTGTTATATCGCCCATTCCAAATACATTTCACTTGCAACTTGCGGCCCGAAACAAGGTTATTTCACATGACATGGAAATTTGATACCTGTCTTATAGAGGTGCGGTCTATAGCGAAGTTTCGCATATACATGTATAGCTTACACTTATTTTACTCTGGAAAGACACATAACACGCGTTTTGCAAAAAAAGTTTGTAAATATATCATTCATGTTTTTTGGACGACAACGCATTTATGATGAGTTAATCCCCACCCTGATCCCAAATTGAGCATGAATAATAATTAGCAGAAGTTAATGTTAACAACAATACAACAAACAAATCTTGAACGAGGACATCAGCATGGACTCATTTTACTAGCTTTACCCTGATTTACCTAACATTTTACCGTTCGGTTCGCCGTGTGTAAAACAAATGCAAAAAAAAAATCGGGGAACCATCTGATCAGTTGCATTCTGAGCAGACGGCCGATAATAGAACGTGCATGTAGAAGGAACCATATTCATTGGTGGGAAATGTTCAGATAACAATGGTCGTTTGTTATTATCAGAACATTTCCTAGGGGATAAACTCCCCATTCTCTTGTCTGCATGATAGTATTTAAAGATGTTTCCAGAACTCCAGGTCAATTTTTATGAAACCAACTTTACGCATTGTAAAGATTTTAGTGTTGACACGTAACATGTTTGGAACGAGTAGTACCACTTTAAGGACACCTTCTTGTTTCATATTGAATTTTATATCCAGTCGGTAGAGAGGTAATGTCGCAAGAGCTATACTCGACCTTCACCTCAGAATTTGCAGTCACGTTATATTCAACTAATTAACGGGTCTTTTTCGAGTGGTTTCCAGAACACCAAAGTGAGTGGAACATCTTGATATATAAGTCAAATTGCACATGCGGGTGAAATTGATTCGATTTGAGATTATGGATGCGCGCCCTACGAGTATACCATTTATTGAGGTCAAGGACGAGTATAACTCTTGCGACATTACCCCGCTACCTCTCCGGTCCTTGAAGCTTCGATGGTTTAGATAGACAGCAATTATGATTTTCGTAATGTTTAAAGGCACCTGGCGGTTTTCGCTCCTAAATACACCTAATGATATCCGCTTTTGATTTTGTCCCGGTATCGAAAAAAAGTTTCGATATAAAATACTTGAACTACCTTTCTACGAGCTTCAAATGTCCCATAAACTGAGACAGACGCGTTGAAGTCGTACAAAAATACAACTTTGAACACGATTTTGATGTCCCAAACAAAATAGAGCTATTTGCGTTGAACATAAAAGAGCGTTCCGTGATAGCCTATTCTTGATATGGTAGAAATAAAGAGCGTTTATATCACTTGTGTTCGAAAAATAGCTGTTACCATGGAAAGTAGTTTTCAGAGTACAGGTATATGAAGCTGGTATATCAACAGTTCATGTATTTTTCAGCCTATCTTATACCTCATTCCAAAATTTGGAATGAGCCATGTCCGTTTAATAACAAAATTATATTCTTATAATGAGTAAAACCATCAGTTCTGCATGGGAAATCTCATATATAATGGTAATAGTAACTTATAATAATATATTATTATAGTTATATATGATATTTACAAAATAACATGTCGCCAGTATATATACTCCTTGTTTAACACTTTACCCAACAGAACGGCCCTGTGCCAATGCATTATCTTATATATGCGAGTCAAACCATAGGTCGCCTCGCATATATAAGAGAATGCATTGGCTTAACACATTAAAAATTATAAAATTGTTAAAGAATGTAAGAAAAAATGGTAAAAAAATATTTTTTTTAGGCCAATGCATTCTCTTATATATGCGAGGCGACCTATGGTCGACTCGCATATATAAGAGAATGCATTGGCACAGGGCATAACTGTAACTATCACAATGTGGTCAAGGAGCCGGTTCCAATGATATCCATATTCGTATGGTTCTATTGAGACAGACCGAAGATATTTTAGGCTGTTGAAGCTTTATTTGGCCGGTTTTGGCCGTTTTGTTGGGTAAAGGGTTAAGCATTAACTCGAGCTGTTGCAACTATATTTGATAGGTGTTATCTTGATCAAGCCATGAATATCAACTCTGGTTACGTCCGTATATATAAGAGTTCAAATTCGATCCGTTCAAAACATGGGACTTTTTGGTGTTATTACCTGTTCTGACGTGGGACTTTATAACATTGAACAAATAACACAGGGAATATAATTATTTCTTAATTGTTGTTCCTAATGATTTCCCAACTCGAGATTACTTTTTGAGTCGATATCGCATTAACATTGAATTTATTACCAGGGATAAATTCCGTGAATGTAAGCAATGCAAATCAAAATCGGCTCAACATTGTCACCTACACCATGCAATATAATATGCAATACTATATATGGTTTCAATAGTTTAAAATACAATATATGTGGACTTATGATGGGTCCATCACTGTGCGTCCTGATGGGGGGGGGGTGCTAAGGTTTATGTTACTTTAAGATCTCCAACAGTATTGCAGCCAAGTCGCCGAGTTCAAAACGGCAAGTTGAAGCTAACGGTATGTATGTTTGAACCAAATGGAATAACTTTCTATTCAAATTGTCATTTAGCGAGATGTAATCAATAAGTATCATTTCGACAGTGATATATATTTATATATATTCTTTATTTCCTCCATTCGTGGAGATATTTAGAAAATGCATACAATTAATATAAATTATAAAAAATATTAAATTATTTGCTCGAGTAATTCTATGAAGTGTGAACTTACAAGTGAAGAAATAATGATTTGCATCTCCAACTGGATGACCACATGCATCGACAACTAGGATTACACTAACAGTTGCAAAATGTGTCAGCATTTAGGTCGCTACATAAGCTACGGAGCTTACAATGGAATATGTTCAGTCGTCGTTTTCCAGGATTGAAATGATCAGGGGGTTCAGGACTATGTTTGTTGGTGATAATTTTGTTTTGAAAACGTTTAGTGAGCAACTAGTTCTTACTTCTTCGTTCCAGTCGTTAATTTATCACGGGAAGAATGCATTACTAAAATGTTAAGTCCTCCATTGACATGGTGGGAAAGGAAAGAACTCTGTTCTGATATCATTCTAATATTCTGATATTCTTGGGTTATCTCATCCGATTCATTCACCACAAATAGTCAGATTTAACTATATCAGCTTTTTTTCTTTCTTTTTTTTAGATTATTTAATGGCAATGATATATATCTATACAATTTATACAAAGTTGACAAATGTATACATATTGAAATAGCAATGGAAATAATTTTGGATGGAAAAGCGGTCGACATTAACATATCTCTGTGAGCTAACTATCTAGATGTATATAATAAAAAAAAAGATTTAACCAATAAACTTTTAAGATGGTTAGTCGGTGGTATTAATATTAATAAATTTTATTTTATTATTAATACTGGTCAGCCTCTATAATTAAATATATCATTACCAGGGATAACACTTAAAGAAGGACAAAAAAATCCCTCTTATTTCCATAATGGTCCCCAATACTTATGATAGGTTCAATTACGAAGACTGTCCAGTATTAAAATGATATGGTCAGTTGGAGATAGATCAAAAACCAATATTAGGTACACATATATATGTATCACATTACTATGAAAATATGTGTGCTTTATAGGACAATATTTTAATCCTAACAACATGAAAGTATAAGAATACCAGTCTAGAAGTATCAGCATAAGTTATGGGTCGTCATATATGGTATACATGTGCTAATTTGTGCAGTATAGCATAATTTAAATGGTATGCATGGCTATATAATAGCTATATCTAGCTATAATATATGGTAAGATATGGCTGCCAAGTGAGGATCAAAGTAAGCTAATAACACCATTTACATAAGTCTAAACTTATTATTGACTCATACCTATAACCAAATAGCTATCCATCCCCCGGAAAGTCAGTGGGTTCTGTGAGGTTTCGGCAGCTTTATGAGTGTGGTATGGCGAGCGCCATCTTATCACTGCGGATCAAGCATATTGCTAAGCTAGTGATCACTTACTTCATCACAGAAACCACAGGCCCCCCTTGGGACAACATAGAAATTTGTAAAATAACTAGCAAAAATTGAAAAAATTAAAACACCCCTGCAATTCAGCATTTTATTTCCACACCGCAGTCATACCTCATCCTAAAAACAATATACAAGGCTAAGAACAAATTTCAGTATTATATAAAATCACAGTCTCCCTCATCTACTATTCTTTTAAATAGATGCAGGCTAATCAGCGTCTTAAAGGTGGGATAATCATCAAAGAACTTGTGCCCCTTATCTAGATTGTTCCATGCTTTGATTGCATTGTACATGAATGTTTTCTTGATTTGGGGGTTAGCCTCTGGCACAAAGTAATTTCCACTACTAAATCTTTTGTATCATGTGTATGCATCTGATTTACTAAATTGAAGTCTTGTAGCAAGTTAGATCATGCCATGAACCCCTACTAATGCTAACGCCCGTGCGGGTGTTAGCATTAGTAGTACGGGCGTTAGCATTAGTAGTACGGGGCGTTAGCATTAGTAGTACGGGCGTTAGCATTAGTAGTACGGGCGTTAGCATTAGTAGTACGGGCGTTAGCATTAGTAGAGGTTCATGGCATGATCTAGTAGCAAGTAAGATGGATTGGCACTTGTCCTAGATTTATGCAGAAGTAGCAAAATTCTATTTTCAAATCTATATTTTACTGGTAACCATTTTACTACTCTAAACTATTTAACCGTAATTATGTGACGAGCTTTCATATCCACTATATAACTAGTCTTCATATCCACTATATAACTAGTCTTCATATCCACTATATAACTAGTATTCATATCCACTATATAACTAGTCTTCATATCCACTATATAACTAGTCTTCATATCCACTATATAACTAGTCTTCAAATAAATGGGATGCGCCTGACTAGTCAATTGACCAGCGATGGAACTTAGATGGCGCAAGCCATGATACTAAGTTCCAATAATAAGATAGATAGGATTTATTGAAGCAAATCATAATACAATGATCATGTCTGCCAACAATAATGTACAACGAATGATGATAATATAATTATGTTAGAGTTGTCAATAAATTGTCAAATAACTCACTCACTCATATAAATATATTACATACATCCTGGAAGAAGATAATCCCTGAATAACTCTGTAGTCTAGCCTCTATGTTGTCCAAAAGTGCTACATGTAAATTATAAGTCTGAATCTGAACAACATCTAATATACTCGCAAATTGCTCGTATATCTTTATGGGTCGTTTTGGATAACAAGGTTTTCAGTTGCTCAAATGAACATGAAGATCCTGGTATAAGATTGGTATGCAAGATACCAAGTTTTGTTTAATGGATCTAGCGCCTGACCTGATCATTTATCGGATATCCAAGTTCCAAAACAACGGACACTGCACATGATCTGATATATTTTCTTGCTACAAAAATGAACATAAACCGTAATGCAAACTGAGACATAGAGGAATGTGTTTAAATACTTTAGCTGCATAAAGGTAAAATAATATACTTACAGTAAAATACACAATCCTTGCGCACGTGTTATCCGACGCTAATTTAAACTAATGCAAAACTCCACGAAATGATACGATAATCCGATGATAAACAGCCAGACATAGGGCACGCATACTCCCCATTTGATTGTCGATTAACAAAAACAAGGAACCTAAGAGGAGGGCCCCGAGCACAAGATAGTAAACATGTTCCAGTTAGTGCCGTTTAATAAATGAGTGTGTGCGACACGGGACCAAGTCATCATACACCTGACTGACAACGACATTCAAAACGACGAAAAGCGTAGGCGAGAGAAGTCAGGCGTAAACACCGGCTTTCACAGTCAGCGGTGCGAAATCGCTGTGCAATGCAAACTGATTGACCGAATGAGGGGGCCGTACCGGCCTACAATGGTCGCTCATTGTCTCCGCTTTCAAAGTAAACAAATTGTTACTCTATTTCTCATTGTTGAATGCGTCCGTCTACACTAAAATTATGTTTTTGCTTCTTGTTTATCATTATGACAAATATATATGACTATATGATGTAGGACATACGAATGACTGTGTGGTGTGGGAGATGATATCTTGCGGGCGATATATTACACTTTAAACACACAAACAAATGGTACGACAGTCATAAAAACAACCGGTGGTCGTGGAATTGTATAATTATGCACGCATTGGCCACGATGCCACGTTCGACAGTTTATCCAGATCTCATTCGGACTTCAAAATATTTGTATAATTTCCTATTGCATATATATGCCAGTGGGATGAATCATGATATAGGTCCATAGCAAATTAATTTTGTCATGTTTTTAACTTATTTTTTTTTTGCACAGGAGTACCAGTCAGACACATTCATGATCTAAATTCATACCAAATCAGGAATATATACAATAGCAAGGAACGCTCTTTACATGGGAACTTTTGACTTAGGACATCGATCATTCAACAATAATCTATCTCGCCATTTCTGGCATTTCATATTGATATAACCTCTCGCCAGACGCCATGATACATATAAACGGAGTAGTATTTGACGCATGTACCCGTATATCTCGATGTATAAGGGCTTCGTGTTCTTAATGGGAGCTATCCAAATTATATTCTTCGGGAGGGATGTGTTAAAATGTCTCCCGATACAGAATGGAGTACTCAGTCGCATGAACGGGCCATTAATCGTATTGTGTACTCCATGGTACATAGTGATATACCTTTAATTTCATACTGAATTTTATTGAATTGTCCTGACATAAGATCGCCCTAAAAGTATATTGTTACACATTATCTACCGACTAATACAATTGGGTTGGGTATTTGTTGCGCTTTCATATTAGATTTACGAGCGGGTATATTTCGTTCTCATGAAGTGTCAGTCTGACGCGTTAAATGCCCTGGCAGCTCTGTTTACTGCTCGTACCTTTGTGCATGTCCCGGACAACGTGCAGATGTTCTAGAATTACGCCGAAACTAAACCATGAACCGGGGTGAATCAAGGACAGTTCGGTTAACGTCTGCACCCCTTGTTAATTGATGGGTCCTGAGCATTTGTTATGATGCTGGTGGGTCCTGATAATTTGTTATGATGCTGGTGGGTCCTGATAATTTGTTATGATGCTGGTGGGTCCAACTAAAGGTTACAATCAACTAAATATTTCCCATAGGCGACAGTGTTAGGGTTAAGCCATCCCGACGATTCATTACCCTACTGAGCCAAACTTTAAATACTTTTGCGTGTAGAACTCCATGTCGGACATAAGTTGTCAAAAAAGAAATGGTGCCTCACCATACTTATTCCTGGATATAAATTGGCATTTCCACAACTACCCCCTTTTGTGCACAAAATTTTAATATAGAAAAATACCCCCACCCCCTACCAAATTTGGCGACCAATGTAGCCGCTTGACGAACATTCCCACATAAATGGCCGAGGAATTAACATAGCCTATGAATTTCTTTTTTCTTTCACATTAAACAACCGAAGATATTATACAACATTCAGCTGCGGGTATTTTTTTTATGCTGACTCGAGTTTCCCTACACAAATGCCAAGGGGCATAATTTCAAGTATTTAGTTGCTTATAACCTAAATGTCTATGATGCTGGTGGGTCCTGATAATGTGTTTTGATGCTGGTAGGTCCTGATAATTTGTTATGATGCTGGTGGGTCCTGATAACTTGTTATGATGCTGATGGATCCTGATAATTGTTATGATGCTGGTGGGTCCTGATAATTTGTTATGATGCTGGTGGGTCCTGATAATTTGTTATGATGATGGTGGGTCCTGCTAACTGTCCATGATGCTGGCTGGGTCCTGCTAACTGTCTATGATGCTGGTGGGTCCCGCTAAATGTTTGTGATGCTGATGGATCCTGATAATTGTTATGATGCTGGTGGGTCCTGATAATTTGTTTTTTTTGTTTAAACATATTTTATTGTAATATAATATTACAAGAGGGATCGGGGCACAAGTTTTAACAACTTAAATCCGCCCCTCTCCCATTAACATTTTAACAAATACAACGTTGATGACGAACATAACATATATACAGGATGATGTATGGTGTGGTTGTGGTTGCTGTCAGTCCTATCCTGCTTTTGAAATTTCATCTGAGGTAGTCAACATTTGTAACGCAAAGGAGGATCTCGCCTATATTTGTTAGCGGAGGGGGCCTAATTAAAGCGTTTCGTTGATGAAATGTATGAATAAACAAAATGGAAAAGAATTTCATTGCGTCGATTCGATTCTGATGATATCCCTGTGAGTAAGGAGGAAATATTAGATATTATAAATTGGTGGGCTGCAATCTTATTGAAGAGTTCGCATCTTTCGGTAGCATACAGGGGGCACTCAAAGAAATAATGAAAGGCAACTACGACTTCGTATCCACATGTGCATTTAGGGGTATCAGAGATAAAATTGTTGTACATATCTGATTTTAATTCACTACAATAGTTGCGAATTCTGCAGTGTAAAATGCTTAATTTTCTTGGACCATTAGTAAAGAATTGGGGAGGTTTCGTGGGCGGGTCAATTAATTTCAAATTCATCTTAAATTCAGGAAGAGTACTTACATTTGTAATAGGCTTTGGTAGTTTATTCCAAGATAACGTACTTTTAGGTAAATAAGAGTTTCTGAAATGTTCTGTATGCGAACGGTATGAATAGAATTTGTCAGGTTCGCGCATATCATATCGATTACTGGCAACTTGTCTTGATCGGGGTGGCAACATGAGCGTGAGGTAATTGGGGACTTGGTTGTTTATTATTTTAAACATGGTGTGCAACTCGTGAAGTTCTCGTCGAATTTCAAGCCTTGACCATCCTACTTCGTCAAACAAGCGATTTATATCTACGGAACGCGTTAATCCTGTTACTATTCTTGCAGCATCCTTGTGTGTGTCATCGAACTTTTTTAATAAGTAATCTGTTGCTGTGCCCCACACTACATCGGCATAGTCTATAATTGGTAATATATATGCTATGTATATTTTTTCAAGCGACTTTCGGTCTAGGTCGTACTTCAATCTTCTTAATTGTGAGAGACGAGATGCTGCTTTGTTTGCTATTGTATTTATATGAGTGTTCCAGTTTAAATTCGATTGTATTTCAAGTCCAAGATGTTTGTGTGAGTTTGTAAATAATACATTTTCTTGTTCGAATTTTAAATTCGGGGTCACGTTGTTATTTGTAAGGGAAAAGGAAATTGCCCTAGTTTTCGTTGGGTTAAATTTAACTAGCCATATATTTGCCCAGTCTGCGACTCTTTCAATGTCATCGTTCATGTTCTTGGTTAGGATATCGATGTCATAATGGGTAGTAATAAGGCAAGTATCGTCCGCGTACATTCTTGTGGTTGCATTAATGTGATCAGGGAGGTCGTTTATGTAAACTAAAAATAGGAAAGGGCCAATAATTGAGCCTTGAGGGACACCCGCTGGGATAACTTCAAAATTTGAGAAGGAGTTGTTCACTAAGACCCTTTGTTTGCGATTGAACAGATAATCTTTTAGCCATTCTAAGAGATTTCCAGAGACTCCATATTGTTCCAATTTATATAGCAGCCCCCTGTGCCATACTCTCTCGAATGCCTTTGATATATCAAAAAATACTGCACATGTATAGAGGCTGTTGCCGAGACTATATGGCACAGGTTGTGATATAGTTCTATTAACTGGTATGTTGTACTATGACCAGGGAGGAAGCCAGACTGGTGATTATATAACAAATTATTTTCCGTGAAGTATGTCATAATATGTTGTATGACCACTTTTTCGAAGATTTTTCCTAACGTCGGAAGGAGAGATATTGGACGGTAATTTGCGGAATCGGCTGGGTCGCCTTTTTTGAAAATAGGGATGACGTTTGCCTTTTTCCAGGTCATTGGAAACTTACCAAGATCCAATGATTTTTTATAAATTATTAATAGGGGGATGGCGATATTTTCGGCAGTACTATGCAACATTTTTGGGCTGATGCTATCGTGACCATACGCCTTATTTAAATTTAATGATTTTATAGCGCACACGATACTTTGATATGTGATTGGGATTTCGGATAGTATGTTATTGGATCTACGAGGGAAATAAGGGAGATTTTTGGCATCGTCTTGTATAGTGGCATTAGAAATGAATCTTGCGTTGAGACACCTAGCTTTTTCGTAATCATCGGTTGCATATGATTTCCCTTCCATTGATACGTCGCCATTGGGGCTATACAGAGGTGGGGTATTCGTAGTTTTCTTTTTGTTTAGTAGATAATTCATAATATGCCAGAAATCGCGGGGAGTGGGGGTTTCATTTATTTTCTCCTCAAGTTTAGTTTCGAATTACGATTTTGCATACTTTTTCATGTTGTTAACTTTATTTCTAATATCCTTGTATTTTCTCCAAGTGTGCTCTGAATTTCGTTTGAGTGCTATTGATCTGAGTCTATCGCGACGTCGTATTTCTCTCCGTATGTCGGAATTAAACCAGAATTTGTCCTTTGTCCTTATCGTCACTGTCATTTTGGGGATTGATTGTTCCATTATTTTAATAAATCTCTCGGTAAATAAGCTTACTGCATCGTTTATGTCATTTACTGGTTGCAGCAATTCATGCCATTTGCTCTCATTTATTAAGATATTCGCTTTTTGAAAATCTGCATTTTTATAGTTCCAGATAGTTCTTGTGAAAGAGGTCGCATGCAATTGATCATATGAAATTGTCGCGTAAACAGCGTAATGATCAGACAATTCAAGATTTAGAACGTCAGCGTCCCGGACACTCAAGTTGTTACTCACGATTATAGGATCGAGTAGGGTGCTGGTTCTAGTGGTAACTCTAGTTGGGGTTTTTATTACGTCCTTAAGTGTATAGAAATCAATAATATTTTTGAGTTTGGAAGTGGGGCATAGTAGATTGGAGTTAAAATCTCCAAGTAGAATTATATTTTGGGAGACATCTAGTGCCTGAGATATGGACAAATCTAGCAGATCCCAATAGTTCGATCGGCAATATTGATCTGATCGATACGATAAGCATAGCAAAATATGTTGTGATTTTGAGACAATGTCAAACCATAGCATTGCATTGATAATTTGTTATGATGCTGGTGGGTCCTGATAATTTGTTATGATGCTGGTGGGTCCTGATAATTTGTTATGATGATGGTGGGTCCTGCTAACTGTCCATGATGCTGGCTGGGTCATGCTAACTGTCTATGATGCTGGTGGGTCCCGCTAAATGTTTGTGATGCTGGCGGGTCCTGATAATTGTTATGATGCTGGCGGGTCCTGATAATTTGTTATGATGCTGGTGGGTCCCTGATAATTTGTTATGATGCTGGTGGGTCCTGATAATTTGTTATGATGCTGGTGGGTCCTGATAATTTGTTATGATGCTGGTGGGTCCTGATAATTTGTTATGATGCTGGTGGGTCCTGATAAGTTGTTACGATGCTGATGGGTCCAACTAAATGTCTATGATGCTGATGGGTCCCTGATAATTTGTTATGATGCTGGTGGGTCCTGATAATTTGTTACGATGCTGGTGGGTCCTGCTAAATGTCCATGATGCTGATGGGTCCTGCTAACTGTCTATGGTGCTGATGGGTTCTACTAACACTCTATGATGCTGGTGTGTTATGCTAACACTCTATGATGCTGGTGGGTTGTGATAACTGTCCATGGTGCTGATGGGTCCTGCTAACTGTCCATGATGCTGATGGGTCCTGCTAACTGTCCATGACGCTGATGGGTTCTACTAACACTCTATGATGCTGGTGGGTTCTGCTAACTGTCCATGATGGACATGGTGTTGGTGGGTTCAGCTAACTGTCTATGATGCTGATGGGTTCTACTAACACTCTATGGTGATGGTGGGTTCTGCTAACTGGCCATGATGCTGGTGGGTTCTGCTAACTGTATATGATGCTGATGGGTTCTGCTATCACTCTATGATGCTGATGGGTTCTGCTAACACTCTATGATGCTGGTGGGTTCTGCTAACTGTATATGATGCTGATGGGTTCTGCTATCACTCTATGATGCTGATGGGTTCTACTAACACTCTATGATGCTGATGGGTTCTACTAACACTCTATGATGCTGGTGGGTTCTGCTAACTGTCCATGATGCTGGTGGGTTCTGCTAACTGTATATGATGCTGATGGGTTCTGCTATCACTCTATGATGCTGATGGGTTCTACTAACACTCTATGATGCTGATGGGTTCTACTAACACTCTATGATGCTGGTGGGTCCTGCTAACTGTCCATGATGCTGATGGGTCATGCTAACTGTCTATGATGCTGGTGGGTCCTGCTTAATTTATATGATGTTGGTGGGTCCTTCTGAATTTCTATGATGTTGGTGGGTCCCGCTAAATGTATATGATGCTGGTTGCTCCTGATAATTTGTTTTGATGTTGGTGCATGGTTCCTGCTGTATTGTTATGATGCTATAGAAGGGCAACGCGATAGCTGTTAAGAAAACTGCCGTTATGTTTTCTAAAGTTGTAATTTTTGCGGTGTTTTACGTGATCTGAACAAATAAAACAAAACCATTATGTAGAGAAAACCACAAAACACTGTATGTTGTGATATATTTCCATAATTTTAGGGGCTTTTGCTCAAATAGCAAATCAGCAGAATCCCACTAGCATCGATCATATCAATTCAGCAGCATCCCACCAGCATCATAGCAATACAGCAAGATCCCACCAGGATCATAGCTATTCAGAAGGATCCCACCAGCATCATAGCTATTCAGAAGGATCCACCAGGATCATAGCAATACAGCAAGATCCCACCAGCATCATAGCTATTCATAAGGATCCCACCAGCATCATAGCTATTCATAAGGATCCCACCAGCATCATAGCAATACAGCAAGATCCCACCAGCATCATAGCTATTCAGAAGGATCCCACCAGCATCATAGCTATTCAGAAGGATCCCACCAGGATCATAGCTATTCAGAAGGATCCCACCAGCATCATAGCTATTCAGAAGTATCCCACCAGCATCATAGCTATTCAGAAGGATCCCACCAGCATCATAGCTATTCAGAAGTATCCCACCAGCATCATAGCTATTCAGAAGTATCCCACCAGCATCATAGCTATTCAGAAGGATCCCACCAGCATCATAGCTATTCAGAAGTATCCCACCAGCATCATAGCTATTCAGAAGTATCCCACCAGCATCATAGCTATTCAGAAGTATCCCACCAGCATCATAGCTATTCAGAAGGATCCCACCAGCATCATAGCTATTCAGAAGGATCCCACCAGCATCATAGCTATTCAGAAGGATCCTACCAGCATCATAGCTATTCAGAAGGATCCCACCAGGATCATAGCAATACAGCAAGATCCTACCATGCACCACTATAGCAAGGGACTTTGTATGTGAGAAAATGAAAAATGACGTGCAATTCCCCAAATGCAATTATATATATGTTAGTGTTCTACCGTGGATAGATGTAATTTATTATCTGGTAACTTAGTGATATATATTGCATTTTTTATAAATTTAGGTGTAATTATATTCCAGCAAATAACTAAACTGCCATAGATGTACGATTATAAGCTTACCATACGCGCATCCATGAATGTCCATACTGTTTGCACATCTAGTATAGGAAATTGTAATAATAAAATCCGTCCAAACGTCGTATTTTGGCAAATATTTTTTAGTACTGGCTATAGTATTGTCTACGAAACCCCAGCAGTACTGAATCAGCAGTATATATAGTACATTATTAATCCGATATATACATCATAATAGTTTCATTTCGATATTTTTGGTGATATGATTTTATATATGTGTCGACTGTTAAGTAGTTCGCCGAAGGTAATTTCGGTGTCTATTTGATGTCACTAACGAGCGGCGCCTGAGGACAGCCCAGAAACATTTCGCACACGTGTTATCGTTCTACCTTATTGTTCTACAGGGTCATAATTATACCAGCTGTAGGTGAAGAATCCAAAATTATGTGTAATTAAAACACATTACGATGCACTAAATCATACAAACGAGCACAGCATTTAAGAATTCCCAACAGCACAATCAAAATTATGCGCACGTGCAATTTCACGCCGGTAAACAATTACAATTCTCATTGTATTCTATTATGATTGTATTCTATTATGATTGTATTCTTCGCGAAGATTCCCAAATCACAACTGCTTAATTGAAGCGAGAGTTCGACTTATTTCAAACTTCCGTGGCACATGAAAGTGTATACTAAAGAAATATAATGATTGTTGTTTCTCTCGACGAGAGATATATTGAGAAATTTGTTTCGACCAACGATATATATCCCCCGTTTTCCCCATGTTGGTAAGGGTTTTGCCAAATTCAGACTGCCATGCATGCACCCTTTGGATAAATTATGTTTCCGACTCGTCATATATTATCATCATTATGATATATATCCCCGTGGCGGATTGGGGCATCGATTTTATATACGTCCCGATTCAGTTCTCAGGATCATAACAAGTCGATGCCTACATCAACTATATAGTTTTGTATTATTACTACATATATATATGGCTACAATAAAGAGCATTTCGTGTAACACTAATCCTTATATGGTAAAAATAAAGAGCGTTTGTCTCACATCTGGGCGAAAAATTGAAAACAGCTTTAAACTGTTCGTAACTGGCAAGTTTTTTTAGAGTAGAAATAGCCTGTTATTTCGTGTCTTATTTTATTTCGTGCTACCAAACTAGGTAAACATAATTGTCCCCCGAAATTGTTTTTGCTGTGGAAACAAATACTGACCGGTGTATCCATGCGTCTGGCCGTCCATGTGTGCGTCCGTTCAACTCATACATGTATGTGGTTTGCGGATTATATCTTAAAATCAAACAATATTTAATTGGTATATGAGCTTATTGGTTATTGACACAGGTCAGGTTCGAATATGGGTGATGCCTGTCCGTTTTACTGCTTTTATTATCGGAGTACTTTGCAGACTATTTTGGTTTCCGGATGATAACTTTAGTTTAAGTTATCTTTGTGTTTGTGGATGCATATGAAAATACAAGCCAGGCTCGAGTATGGGCTCGGCTGCCAATTTTACCAGTCATAGTTCTTGTCGACTTATAATATGCCGGTTATTTCGATTTCCAGAAGATAACGTTAGTTTCATTTATCCAATTGTTTGAGTTTATTGATTACTCACATGAAAATATAGATCACGCTTGAATATGGATGCGGTCCGATCATTTTTTCCGGAGTTATGGCCCTTGACGACTCAGAATTTTCCGATTATTTAAAGACTTAGAATTAACTGATTATTCTGGCGACTACACAAATGCAAATATGTGACCCGCCATGTCAAATCCAGTCGTAAGTCGGGATTTTTTTTACCCTGTACCAATGCATTCTCTTATATATGCGAGTCGACCATAAGTCGCCTCGCATATATAAGAGAATGCATTGGCTTAACAATTTTTTATCATTTTTTTTAAATAAATGTTTCTTACAATTGTTAGGACATAAAATCAAAAACATCCATTACCCTGCAGGGAGCCCCACACATATATAGAAGCATATAGAAGAGTGTCGTCTGCTCATGTTTGTCTGGGGCTCTGTATGGGTGAAATTATAAAATTGTTAAAGAATACAAGAAAATATTATTAAAAATTGTAAAAAATTGTTAGGCCAATGCATTCTCTTATATATGCGAGGCGACCTATGGTCGACTCGCATATATAAGAGAATGCATTGGGACACTGTCAGGGTAAAAAAAATCCCGACTTACGACTGGATTTGATATGGCGGGTCACATATATGTGTGTTAAAATGGTAGGCAGTTGGAAGCGAAGTTTAATTCAATGAATGTCCCCAGAATAAAAATTAATTTCTAATAAAGCCACCTTATTCGGCGGACGTGCAGTCTAATGGCCTTTTAATTTATTAAGGATAACATCAGACATGTGCGTTTAAACGAGCTGGTGGCCCTTGCTTTCACAGGAAACTGACATATCGTTACCGTTCATTGGGCTGGAGAAAATTCAAGGATGAGTATCATTTTATGGCGTTCGCATGCACCAGCATGTGTTTTATAGATTTCAGTTGTGATCGAGAAAATCACAGGCAGGCAAATGAAACTAATTTATGCATAGACAGGTATGTGTGAACACTGTGAAGTGAAGAAGTGACTGAAATCCATCTTATCTCCATCCGTCATCGAGTTAGGCCATGCGATAGCTTTGGGCGACAAAAGTGTATATTAGGCAACTCTGAATATTTAATCCGTTTTCACCGCTTTTGAAAGTTAGCGAACACGAAAGAGTGACGCCTTTGGAGCACGCATACAGTGAATTTCTTTGAACTATAAGTCAAACAGGCGTCGTGTATATATAAGTATATGATGCTCGGATGCGCTCCCACAGGAAGTATGTGCATATATATAGACAAAACAGAAACTGATACTTGCGTGTATAGACTATATACATCATGTGTACCTCTTCAGATCGCGGATTTATGTTGTTACTTGACTATGCTCTATATAATTATGATATAGAAGAATATTGACTCCAAATGTGCCCGTTATTTCGTTAAAAGCCACGTAAATGTTTTTTTTTCAGTACTGGACACATTACATTTAAAGTTATAAAGTGCATCGGTTTCGCTGTTTCGTACTGACGAACTCTTCCAGTACTCTTACTGATATTAATCCCACACGAATAAGGCAACATTTATAGTTTATACCAAACACCGAGGATTGGGTTATCCCCCACCGCAAACTTGATAAATTTTATTTAATTTATAGATGGAAATATATAAGTTATATTGTTACGATAGTTGGAGATTCTATTTTCCCACATCACATCAGAGAATGTACTAGTACTTCCCTGCCAAACATTACGATGACACCATGGTTGCAATAGATAAAAAACACACACTAAATGATTTATCGTGCGAAACCTGCATGTGCTAACATAACATTTGTAAAGGTAACTACATCTATAGCAAGATGTTTCTCCTCCATATCATACATGCATCGAAGTGTTTTACATAGTGAATTTCGGTTAATCACAATGAATAATTGTTCACACAATTCAACACATATATATGACAACGTTTAAAGATACGGTTGGCCTTGGTGGTGGGTATCCTGTGAAAATATTTCCACCCGTCAAAAACCGCCACAAACAGAAAGAACATCAAAACGTAGACAGACTTTGTCCGTATACAAATAAGAAATATCGCATAAACACTGAGTATGTTATTTTCATATGTTTAACCATTGTTTTGTAAACAAAAGCTTAAAAAGTTACTTTTCTGGTGTTTGTTTATATTATGATGGTAAACATAAAGAGCGTTATTTGTTGGTGAATTCCTGATATGGAACTAATAAAGAGCGTGTATTCCATTTGTGTGTGATTAGCCAGTAGCATTGTGCTGTCTTATGTGATACACATAGGCTCTTGTTTAGGTAAAATATAGTAGGTCTTTATGATAACATGCTGTTTACGCGATGGTCATGGTATATATGAACGAAACTGTGTGCGTTTTAATGTTTTCTGTTTACGGTGATTGGAACAAATATGAATATTTTCGACAACTAAGGCCTTTAATACATGGAAAATTATAACATGCATAGTATGTAGATACATATGTTGCTTTTATACCAAAATATAATATGTTCTCCCATTCAGTTAAAGTGCATGTGGGTTGAACACGCCACCATTTCTAATAGGGCTAACAACCATCGCCTGCATGATTAAATTACTTCTAATATACATGTGTTGTACACTACTCCACGTGTTTAGCGATTATAGGGACACGTGTGGTAACCGCTGTATATATACAACAATATATATATACATTGTTATTAATACAGGTTTCGTAATCATGTATTCATATATGGGGCCTATACTAAAAAGGCAACATATCATCGTGCAAACAGGTTAATATTGGACCTAAATATTCACATGTATAGGTTATACACATATTAATTGGACTGACTTTATTCTGAAATGAGCCCATATTGGAGCTTATACTCGTTATTCATTGAATGGTGCGGTCCGCAGTGAAAACACCTTATAAAGAGCGTGAATTTGCTAAGTCGTGTCGATGAAAAAAAAAAGGTAATGTCGTATGGATATTGGACTGTTTTAAAAACCGCGTTTTGGGACCAGATAGAGCGTATATTGAGGTTAAATAATGCAATATGATATTTCGCTCATTAAAATAAGCCCGTTATGTGCTGACTTTAAAATAAGGCTCATTAAAATAAGCCATGCAGGTGCATGCATTCGCTCAACATATTCGCTCAACTTATTTGATTGTGAAATAAGCCTATATAGTTGACGAGTAGCCGTTATTCAGTTTTATGGCGTGGACCCCAGTGAAAATACATTATAAAGAGCGTGAGTACACATTGCAAAGAGCGTACATCTGCATGGTAAGTCAATTTAGGTTCATAAAGAGCGTAATTTAGATTAAATAAGCCCGATATGATGGGCTTAGTTTTGATTTTTGAAATAAGTTCACGATGGGTTGATTTTCAGGAGAACATGCTGATTCGCTATATCCTGTTCAAATCATTCGGAGTCCGCCTCGCGACTAAATAGATACCTAGCTGTTGTGAAGTGGAGACGTAAACGATCCGTTCGTAATTGATGGGTAATGACATATAGATAAAAGATTATCCTCGCCGGAGAGGCACGTCGGTCGCTTAATATCTCCCCAATCCATCATGTAAATCATCCGATTAAATTACAATGCGACAACATGTGAAATGTGACTAGCGTTTGAACGTCAGAACATCTATAGTGTCCTTCACAATGCATTGCCTCGGCAGGACTAAATTTTAAAAACCCGACATACACAAAACCAAACTCCATGCAGGGTTTGACACAAAACGTTATCGAACATGGTTAGCGACTCGTATATATGCAGCTCCAAATGATCTTTCATGTAATCACCTGAATGTGGTTCGGTGTAACGTCACGTTCTCGGTAGTTGTATGTCACGTTCTCGGTAGTTGTATGTTCCGTTCTCGGTGGGCATTTCTTCAACGCTTTATACAAAACCACCCCTGGTCAAGTGGTCCTGCTAATATGATATGATGCTGGTGGTCCTGCTGAATTGCTATGATTCGGGTAGGGCAAAATGATGCCGTTACGAAAAAGTACCGTTATTTTTTCTATAGTTGTCATTTTCGCGGTGTTTTGCTAACCCGAGCGATTTGAGAAAAAAATCAGTGTGTGTATGAAACATTCAAGAACATATTTATTTTAAAGATATATAATAATGCCTGCGCTGGTGCTTCTAAAACGACGTGAATAACCATCTTGAATATAGTCTATTTTCAACAACTAATACAGCCGGTATTAAAAATGTTTCGCAATAAATATATTTTTGAATGTTTGATACGCATAATGGCTTTTCTATGTTCAGATTATTGGAATACTGCGAAAAAGACAAATTAAAAAAATAGAACGGTACTTTTTGTTAACAGCATCAGTTTGCCCTAACATAATCATAGCATATTCAGCAGGACCACTTGACCAGGGGTGAAAACATTTGCCAAGGCCAAAGAAGTTTTCCAGCTTTTAAATTTGTGTTTTCACAGACGTATACACACGCCCTTTATCCTCGCCATATCAAGAGTACACTAAAACGTTATTTTAAAGAACAGTTTGGGCCCGATTTTTCTGAATACTGTTTCAAACTTCTGTGTCAAAACTGACCGTGCGGATCTTTAATGGTCCCTTATTATTGGACGTGGATGTATAGTCTGTTCCATATATGTAGTGAAAGAGAGTTTTGTTTTTAATTCAATTGTATTTATACTATGTGGCAGTATGTGCATGAAGTATATTGTTACTAAAAACGTCGTGTAATATCATATTTATGAAGGCGCGGACTCAGTATGAGGGTTCATTGCTTCAAATGTGCTGAGAAAATATATATCAGAGTTATGGAGGCATTGCTTCAAATGTGCTTGCTTCAGTTAGCGTGAACAAATTCTCATTTCTTAACGAAATGGCCATCAGCATGCATGGATCATCGATCTGAATAACACATTGAATAGTACTATACAACTACAAGATTACAAGATGGGGGGGGGGGGGCACTATAGCTCCGCAACTTAATTTAATTTATTAGTAAGATTAAATGTAAGATTAAATGTTCATCCGATAAAAATACTGCCCCGGTTTTTAGTAGATAGTTTTTATCAGTTATGAGATTTCAAAATACGCTATGTATTTTCAACTAATCAAGAATAATGACTGCAAATTAACACTGTTTATTTAGGAGATAAACGTACCCTGTTGAGTTTGAGGACGAGCCGGCTTGCCGGCGAGATAATTGTGATTATGTTTTCGTGCTCGAATCCCATAATGTACAACGAAACAGGGTACGTTTATCTCCATTGTAATTCAATCTAGCAAGGAATTTGTTTTAAAAAAACTGTATAAAAAGTATCATTTAGTCATTTTCATGACACGCCGAATCGAGACTTTCATTTTGCCGTTGTCACCGTGCACAAATCGTTAGGTTTGTTCATTGCGTTACTCGGAACACTGCTCCGTAACAATTTCCTGTGAGGCGAGTTGATTCGTTTCGCTACTCCGTTCTGCGCCGGAGAAATTTTACCCAGCTACATTCAGATTTAATGCACGCTGAAGCGGCCGATGAACGGTATCTATAGACAACAACGCGCGGGTGTGCTCGTTTCGCTACTCCTTTCTGTGCCGATGAAATTTTACCGTGCTACATTCAGATTTGATGCACGCTGAAGCGGACGATGTCGGTGAATCGAAAACTAAAGTTAGCCGATCTCAGCCAATCAGAATGCTTGTTTTTAGTGACAAATACTCAATTGAATTACAATGAATAACAATGTGATATTATCACACCCGTGTATGTGGTATCGCCAAATCCGATCGAGGGTATCACCAAACCAGACCATGCGGTTTTGATAAATGAACATGTCTTCCCTCAGATGAATCTATATATCTCCCAGTTAAATGGTGATATCCACTATCCAAAACATAATTTCGCAAAGCGGAATCTTCCATCAATGTGATAGCGACAGTAGCTTGCTCTCACCCCGATAAATTTAATAGAAATTCCGGCTTTATCATAAATAGTACACACTTTTTAACGTTAGACCTGCAAAGTGGTTCGCAAAAATACTATCTGCGTCCAAGTGTGGGTACCCACCATAATTTCGGGTATGAACGCCGCAGGTCGATCCCTCGATGAGATGTCGCCAAACCAGATCTGGGATGTCAAAGATGCGAACAATATACTTCACATTTTGACCGTTTCTGCTTGAAAATATCCCAATTATCATTCGGACAGGCCGGCACATGGGTCATCTTTAGTGTGGGGTGCATGTTCAATGGGTGAAAACGTGTATGTATGTTTGTTTATGTTATATGTTCTAATGAATAGTATAGGTTAATATGTGTTATTCGACATTATAGGCCCGGAACTGTACAACGAATGGAAACATTAAATCAGTGTAAATCACGAGTTAGCAGGGCTTTATTCACAGAGATAATTGTGATTATAGCTCCACTCGTGGCTCTCCAACACGAGACCTGATGATAAGTATTACGTGTCATGCATCGTAAATGTCAGACCTTCTGAAGATAACAATTAACCCTTTACCCAACAAACCGGCCAAAACCGGCCAAATAAAGCTTCAACAGCCTAAAATATCTTCGGTCTGTCTCAATAGAACCATACAAATATGGATATCATTGGAACCGGCTCCTTGACCACATTGTGATAGTTACAGTTATGCCCTGTGCCAATGTATTCTCTTATATATGCGAGTCGACCATAGGTCGCCTCGCATATATAAGAGAATGCATTGGCCTAAAAAAAATCTTTTTTTAACACTTTTTACTATTTTTTCTTACATTCTTTAACAATTTTATAATTTTTAATGTGTTAAGCCAATGCATTCTCTTATATATGCGAGGCGACCTATGGTCGACTCGCATATATAAGAGAATGCATTGGCACAGGGCCGTTCTGTTGGGTAAAGGGTTAAATCGTGAGACGTTTTCGAGCCTTCATGGACAGGATTTGTTTTGTTGGTGGTGTCTCTCAACTTCGGTCAAACCATTCAACAGAAAAAAATGTATACAATAGCACGTGGTGGCAACCAAGCAAGCAATTTGCAATGATAATTCTGATACAAAACATCGCAAGAAAAGATAAATAATTATGAGTGCTCTATATCCAGGAACACACTGCATGACTACATCCGAAAATCACATGTTCTGTGAGTGTGGCAGTGGTGTGTTGGTGTAACATAATACCTTCCTCATACGTCGGTCAACATTTTCAACATTTGGAAATGTCTTTCCGGACACAAAAATTGGTTCACATTTTTTAGTATTTTGTGTGTAAATTGTTTACAGACAAAACCCCGCATATTTAGATAATTTAAATAATTTCGGCCATATTTGTGAACTGAAATCATTAATGGTCACCAGATAAAAAGATCTAAACTTAGCGGTTGTCATATCCAACACATCTGGTTTGGCGACGTCTCATCACATGATCGATCTGCTGGTTGATACCAGAAATTATGGTGGGTATGTTTTATGGTTTATGCCATATGGCAAAGGGGATGTCAGACCTAATAACTTCAAACTGGGTGGGTAGCACCACACCGACCCCCCGGACTAGCAGGAAAATACTAGTATGGAGGATCGACTGGTAACCGAGAGTGACCCCTCGGCTATCTACAAGTCAACAAAGGATTAAGGGTAGTAAAATGGCCGATCATTCTGCCGCCATATATGTAAATTTTTCACGTGATATGTGTATAAAATAGGTGTATGCATATATACATTTTACAATACATACATATTCAATCCTGGAATTGTACTCAGTATATGACTATGTGATATCTAGGTGGGGGTGGGGGTGGTAAATAGGCATAAACCATAAATCAGACATTATGATGGGGTATATATGGTGGGGGGAGTGGGGGGGGGAGAGAGAGAGAGAGAGAGGAGAGAGAGAGAGAGAGAGAGAGAGAGAGAGAGAGAGAGAGAGAGAGAGAGAGAGATAGAGAGAGAGATAGAGAGAGAGAGAGAGAGAGAGAGAGAGAGAGATGAGAGAGAGAGAGAGAGGAGAGAGAGATAGAGGAGAGCGATGAGCTGTTTACTGTCGTCTGCTTGGGTCCGCATGAGGCTCCATATGGAGTGTTATATAAATTAACCCTTTCTATACGTATAGCATCATTGATGAGTAGTTATTCCTTATGGAGCCACAGGCAGAGATAACAATGCACTGATAACTGTCGTCTGCTTGGGTCTGAGTGAGGCGCCATATGGGAGTCTTATATAAATTAACCCTTTCTATACTAAAGCATCATTGATGAGTAGTTGCCTCATTAACTCTTTCTATACTAAAGCATCATTGATGTGTAGTTGCCCCCTTAACCCTTACTATACTAAATAGCCATCATAGTTATCCCTTATGGAGCCCCAGATAGCGTGAAAGATGCACTGATAACTGTCGTCTGATTGGGTCTGTGGGAGGCTCCATATGGGAGTTTTCTATAAATGAACCCTTTCAATACTAAATACTCATTGACGAGTAGTTTGTTGAACTAATTATATATACAATTCCCATCAATGCATATGAATTCTTCTGCACTTGTATTACCCGTTCGTCTGTATTTCGTCTGCTTTTATTACCCGAACATCCATCCAAATGAATTATAGACCATTCCTTTGTATATAGGCGAGTTCATTTAATATAAAGAAAGGGTTAATACATATCAACCTTTGGGGGCCAGGTCTGTCTGACTGCATTGAAAATCCAAGTCACAAACGTGGTGTGTTCAAGTCTGTGGTGCATGTTGATCCAACCGTCACGAGATATAATGTAAATATAAATCATCATAATCGCGAATCGACTCATTATACAGTTTAAGTGCTTTGACCGAGCGTTGTTAACTTATTGCTATGACAGGAAACTATAAGACGCAACCATCTTCGTGCTAACCATATTTGGTATCTGTCATAACTTCCCGATACCAAGTTGGATACGATGACTGTTATATATCATTATACTATGATTACAGATCATGCCATGAATCTCTATACTCTGGCTAACACCCGTAGACGCGTTAGTCAGAGTAGAGATGGAGTGATCTAATATCAGTACGGTGTCACTTTCTATTAATACCTTAACCCTTTCTAAACTAAATTTATTCCCCCAATCAGTCATAAAAGTATATATAGATAATATATTGGAATGGTTTATTATTCATCTGGAGGGATGTTCATGAAATATGAGCAGACGACAAACAAAAGAAATCATAGAAGGAATCACACCCACTGCATGGTGGGAAATGTTAAGATAATTAGTTCAAAAATTCCCATTGGATAACTACTCAACCATGACCTTTTAGTATAGAAAGGGTTAAAATCAAAATTACACAGTGAGTGCATGGGCTACAAGTTACAAACACTTACAAAAGACTCCTCTACAGAGTGCATGGGCTACAAGTTACAAACACTTACAAAAGACTCCTCTATAGAGTGCATGGGCTACAAGTTACAAACACTTACAAAAGACTCCTCTACAGAGTGCGTGGGCTACAAGTTACAAACAATTACAAAAGACTCCTCTACAGAGTGCATGGGCTACAAGTTACAAACAATTACAAAAGACTCCTCTACAGAGTGCATGGGCTACAAGTTACAAACACTTACAAAAGACTCCTCTACAGAGTGCATGGGCTACAAGTTACAAACAATTACAAAAGACTCCTCTACAGAGTGCATGGGCTACAAGTTACAAACAATTACAAAAGACTCCTCTACAGAGTGCATGGGCTACAAGTTACAAACAATTACAAAAGACTCCTCTACAGAGTGCATGGGCTACAAGTTACAAACACTTACAAAAGACTCCTCTACAGAGTGCATGGGCTACAAGTTACAAACAATTACAAAAGACTCCTCTACAGAGTACATGGGCTACAAGTTACAAACACTTACAAAAGACTCCTCTACAGAGTGCGTGGGCTACAAGTTACAAACAATTACAAAAGACTCCTCTACAGAGTGCATGGGCTACAAGTTACAAACACTTACAAAAGACTCCTCTACAGAGTGCATGGGCTACAAGTTACAAACACTTACAAAAGACTCCTCTACAGAGTGCATGGGCTACAAGTTACAAACAATTACAAAAGACTCATGTATACAGAGTGCATGGGCTACAAGTTACAAACACTTACAAAAGACTCGTGTATACAGAGTGCGTGGGCTACAAGTTACAACCAATTACAAAAGACTCATGTATACAGAGTGCATGGGCTACAAGTTACAAACACTTACAAAAGACTCATGTATACAGAGTGCGTGGGCTACAAGTTACAAACAATTACAACAGACCCCTCTACAGAGTGCATGGGCTACAAGTTGCAAACAATTACAAAAGACTCCTCTACAGAGTGCATGGGCTACAAGTTACAAACACTTACAAAAGACTCATGTATACAGAGTGCGTGGGCTACAAGTTACAAACAATTACAACAGACCCCTCTACAGAGTGCATGGGCTACAAGTTGCAAACAATTACAAAAGACTCCTCTACAGAGTGCATGGGCTACAAGTTACAAACAATTCCAAAAGACTCCTCTACAGAGTGCATGGGCTACAAGTTACAAACAATTACAAAAGACTCCTCTACCAATACACGGTTGAATTACAACATATAGTTGTGAACAAGATTGCAGAATATGTATAATATTGTGATGTATTACTTATATAGACCGAACAAAGATAAGATGCTATGATATAAGAATGCATGTATATAGTGGTGATATTTGCTGCCGTGCGCTGTCAGTCGTTTCTCGATGTAGATATGATATGAATAACGGAACCGGGTGCCTATTCGGTGCGTGTTTCTAAACTATAATTATATATATATACTAGCAGGTGACCCGACTTCGTCCGGGCTTTGACCTTGAATTGACCATTTTGAAGGTCAAGGTCAGGTCGGTGTAACGATTTGACGAGTCCAAAACACTCCCCGGACAAAAGTAGCCCTAGGTCAGGTCGGGGTCACGATTTTACCCGTCGAAAACACTCCCCCGACAAAAGTATCCCTAGGTATCAAATTTCGTCGAAATCCGTTATTTTTTTTATTTAATTTGAGTTAAATCTGCCTTTTTAATCAAGAGAAATTATGGTGCCCGTCCCGTGGTGGTACCCGTCCCTAAAAGAGGTACGTTTGTGGGTACCCGTTTCAAGGTGAAGATCACCTCGGGCGGGAAAAACTTACCCGATGAAAATCTCCCCCGTTCCTTGGAATCCCTAAGTACGAAGACAGACATAAGAATCACACAACACGCTCATGTCTGGATACAGACACACTCACGTCTGGCCCCAGATATAAAAATCACACTACACGCATACTCTCTTTATCAACGACACTGCGGATACAAACGCTCGATTAACCCCACAGTGCCAAGGACGATCATTTTGATGAATGACTGAGAGTGGAAAGGGGTGCTCGGAGCTTCTCCAAAACGGCGGTAAACACTGCCCGCGAATTTTTAACCTTAGATTGGAAGTTTGAGCTCAATCGGTCCAGCCGTTTTCCTGGCCATAGCTAACAGACAAACAGACAGAAGTCCCAAAATATATATTAGATCAGTTAATTATTTTTTTTTCTTCTTCTTCTTCTTCTTTTTTTTGTATTGTAGATAAAGTTACATTCTTCCAATTCTCTCACATCTCGCTCACTTCATTTACACATCTTTCGTACATCATATGCACTCCCAGTGACTTACATGTGAATAGGGATAAATCGAATAATGTGGTAATTTTGATATAGATTTTAAATCTTTTGAACTTTGTTCCTGCATGTGTACGGCGTATCGGTACGACATCTGACTATAGACGGCATTGTGGTCTTGCATGGGGGCGGTAATAGTATTTCTTGGGTAGAGTGATTGAGTGAGTTTTTGAACTGGTGAAGAGATAATTTCCAGGACACTCAAGTTTAGTTGTGTTGACTCGTGCGTATATGTATAGCCTTTTCTAAAAGGAACCAGTTGTTCGAAAATTCTTCTTGTTTCGATTGGCATCGTGCGGTATACCTCTCACGTTGGTTTCTATAATTCAATTCTTTGAGGAATACATTTAGCGATAAGTTAATTGGCTTGAATTTGGTCCTATAACTGTATTGTTTAATTAGAAGCCATAGCATGTTCGTTATAAAGTTCGGATTCATTGTCATATGTTGGGGACAGAGATCAATGCTGTTGATTTTACCCAAATCGCTGAGTTCCTTAATGAATTTCTGAACGTGAACACAGTTCCAAAATATGTGGGAGATGTCTTCAGTTAATTCTGATTATAAAATTTTGTCGCGGATATGCAAGTAAGACTGATAAATGCGAAATAATATTTTGTTTCTTTGAGAAGTTTCATCAGGAAATAGCAATTGGTTTGTCACTTTCTGTGGGGATTATCAGTGCATGAATGTACGTGGCTTCTCTGTGTATAGAATATAATAGGCGAATCAGACAGTATATAACAAGTGCTAAGTTGGTATAGCCACAACATATAACAGAGGAGTAAAGAGCGTTACACAAGTTTATCAACTTCATTGAAGATGGGGTTACTGAAATAACTTACTTCTTTCAGAATATACATGTATATATGACCATCCATTGGCCTGGTATTTAAGCCGGTGAATTATCGCCAAATTAACAAAGTAACTTACTTCTTTCAGAATATACATGCATACATGTCCATCCACCGGCCCGGTAATTAAGCCGGTGAATTATCGCCAAATTAACAAAGTAACTTCGTTCCAGAATACATGTCTGTATACATGTCCATCCACCGGCCTATATATAGGATAGGATAGGATAGGATAGGATAATTTTATTTACAATACACACACATGGAAAGTACAATTACAAATAAATATAATATTAATAGACTATACATGTATATTGCTAGGGGTGATATAGTCATGGCTGACTGTCTTCCTATCACCCCTGGATGTGGTGACAGATTATATGATGAAGATGGCCGAATTAATTTGATTGTTTTTAGGTTACGTTTATCGTGTGCAGACTGGGTTTTTAATATATAGGCGTTGTTAGGGCGATGGTACGAAAAGTGGTTCATATGTATGGGTACCTACTTGGTCGATATAATGAATGAATACTATGAATAACATGTGTGAGTGGAACCGAGTAGGAATAATGTGAGTGAGGTTTTGGGATTATTTTTTTTTTAATTAACATGCATTCTAGAGTGAATTGTTTTTGTATTGTTTGTTTGTTTTGTTTATTTTGTTATCAGAAAATTATGTATCGTTTGTGCAATCAGGGCTTCTTCGGTTTTTGCATCGCACGCTCGCTGAATAGGTATTAATGATATCCGTTTTCAAACGTTTTCGGAACACATGTCTTGATTGTTTAGAGGTATATTTACTTTCTAGGGAATTCCACATAAAGGGGAATGAATGGTATGGGAGATGGTCCTGAATTGTGTTTGTACTATAGGATTAGGTTGTCGTCTATTTGGTTCTGCTCTCTTGTCATACATACCAGAAAAAGACACCGGTAAGCGATCGTAGTACCAATCATGCATGAAAATGGATGCATGTAATTTATGTAAATCATCTATTTTAAAAATGTTTTCTTGTTTGAAAAGAGGATCGGTGTGACTTCTATATTTTTTGTTACATATAATTCTGATAGCTCGTTTTTGTAATAAATATAGTTTCTTCACTGCCGATACATGTCCCCATATTTGGATGCCATAAACTAAGTGGCTTTGAATTAGGGCGAAGTATAATGTTTTGAGAGCCTTGCTCGGGAGAAAATGTTTAACTTTATTAATGCAATAAATTGCATGTGCCATTTTTGAGCATACAATAGAAATGTGTTTATTAAAGGTCAGGTTTTCATCTATATGGATACCTAAACATTTGACAGACGATTCGTTCCGCATGTTCCCTATCCGTCGAAGTTCAGCTCCATTGAGATATATTTTAATTGTATTCCATTTTTTGTCATTGTTTTGTGGATGCAAGAGCATATACTTGCTTTTGTTAGCATTGATGGCTAGTTTGTTGCAGCAACACCAGTCAGGTAGATTTCTTAATTCGTTATTGACATAACTTTGGATTAACGCTTCATTTTGTCCACTGGCCATAAGGGTTGTATCGTCGGCATATGATAAGAGATCCATAGTAGTTGCATTTGAAATATCGTTCACGTAGAGGAGAAAAATTATGGGCCCGAGTAAGGATCCCTGAGGAACACCACATGATGCTTTTAGGAGATTTGACTTGCTTCCATTGAATTCTACGTATTGTCGTCTCTCATTGAGATAGCTTCGAAACCAGTTGTTTGCCATGCCTCTAATTCCATGATGTTCAATTTAAGTAAGATTTCGTGGTTTATTGTGTCAAAAGCTTTGGACAGATCAAGAAAAGGGCTACGGTGGAATCTTTCGTGGGCTTGTCGTTATTTTTCACAACATGATCCAGTAGATGAATGATGAGATGAAAAGTTGAATGGTTTGGGCTAAATCCGTACTGATGTTTAAATAAGATGTCCGATTCCTTAAGAAAATCAACTAAACGTTTTTGCATGAGTTTTTCGAGTAGTTTAGAAAATGCGGGAAGAATGCTTATTGGACGATAATTGTTTATATCCCCCTTGTCACTATTTTTCGGTATTGGTACAACTTTAGCTATTTTCATTTTTTTGGGAACATGACCTTGTTTGAACGACAAGTTGAATATATGCTTTAATCCTGGTGCTACAGAAAATATGGTTTCCTTCATCAGTTTTGTAGATATTCCATTGAAGTCACTGCTGGTTTTTCCATTCATTGAGTAGCAAGTTAAAATAACCTCTTGGATTGTGGTGGGCGTAATAATTAGCTCGTTGCTTTGTCTATTCGTTAAATAATCGAGGAAGTTTACATCTGTGTGATTTTCTGTGATTTTTTGACCTATATTGGAAAAATAGTCATTAAATTTTTCAGCGATAGTGTCAGGATTTGTAAACTGTATGTTGTTATCATGTAGAACATCCGGGTAGCCACCCGTATTTTTGTCTCGTTTTATTGCACCTTTGAGGGTCTTCCATGTTTCTTTTAAACTATACTTATTCTTTTATAATATCTCATAGTAATACATGCTTCTACTTTTCCGGATAAGTTTATTATATTGTGGTCGATATTTGAGGTAGGAATTCATATGGATGGAGGAAGACGAGCTTAGTTTACGGGTATATAGTTCTTGTTTCTTAAGTGAAGATCTTATTAATCCGGTGGTCATCCATGGTTCGCGTTTGATGAATATTTTGGGTATGTTTCGGGTAATGGGCGGAAAAGCTACGTTGTATGCTGTCAGATAGATATCCAAAAAAGTTTTCGTATACTTGATCTGCATTATTACAATCACAAACCGAATGGAAATTCCACGATTTAAGAGTATCGTTGAATTTATAAATATTTTCTTGGGAAAAGTTTCGTCGGGGAGTGCGCGTGGTTTCATGTGGGGTTTTTAATCGGTTATGTCCGTTATGACCTTCGGTGTCAGTGAGAAATACCCCAAAGTGATCTGACAAATCACATGTAACTATACCAGAGCAGTGCTCGTTTCGAAGATTATTTGTATATATATGATCGATAAGGGTCGCTGAGTGATCGGTCATTCTTGTCGGTTTTGTTATCATGGGCACGAATCCTCGTGTGAATACATTGTTTAAAAAGTCGTTTGTTTTATTGTGCGCATCGAAATTTAGGAGATCGATATTGAAATCACCGATTATATAAGTCTTATGATTTTTGATTATATCTAAGATTTCGTCGAATTTAGAGGCAAACTTGTCAATGTCAGATTTTGGTGCCGTGTTAGGTCTATACATACATCCTATGATATATATTTCATGTTTTCCGAATTCAAGCTCAATGAACACAGTTTCAATAACATGTGGGATAAATATTGATATATCTTGTCTGTTTGTATACGTAATAGTGTCTCTTATGTAAATACCAACACCACCCCTACCATCATCGTGATCAGGCCTTGATTTAAATTCTATGGGATGATAACCGGAGAGTTTAAAGTCCGATGCTTGGTGTATTTTAAATGTTTCGGTTAGCGCTATTATATCAAGATTGTTGTCATTGATTTTCATGTCACATAAAAGATTCTGTAAATTTTCAAAATTTGCATTGATGCTTCTGCAGTTAAGACCAAACATTGACAGTTTATTCGTCTTGTTGAGAATATCTTTTGCTTGTAAAGTTGAGAAGTAACGGCAATTGTTTTTATCAAAAATGGACAAAGTTGGTTCTTCGTCTTCCTCTAGGCTAGCCCATTTGGCGGCAAGATCGAAATTAGGCGCTTCCCTAACCTCACTCAGTGTTACGTTATTTGTGGCCATTATGTGATTAAGCTGGTATAGTATCGCCAAATTAACACAGTAACTTACTTCGTTCAAGAATACATGTATATATGTCCATCCATTGGCCTGGTATTTAAGCTGGTATATCATTGCCAAATTAACTTACTTCATTACAGAATATATCTATGCATGTCAATCCACCGGCCTGGTAATTAAGCTGGTGAATTATCGCCAAATCATAAGTTAACAAAGTAACTTACTTCGTTCCAGAATAGATTTCCATCAACATGTGAAGTAAGCTGGTATATTATTATAGTAACTTACTTCATTCCAGAATACATGTCCTTCCACCTGTCTGTTAATTATGGTATATTATATATCGCCAAAATTTGATTTTGGAAATTGATACACCATATGCATCAATTATAATATTTTGAAGCGGACATAGAGTTTGCGAAAAATACCAACATTGGATTATCGCATTCTCGTCTCAATTATACGGCGTCCTATAAAATTTGATAAATTAATAGTGCGGTATATACGAGGCCATCAATCACACGATATTGCACATGGAGTCCCTTCCACGGAAGTCGTTGATCTCGGTCAAATGATAACTTTGATATTGAGAGGCGGCGTCATTGGATACAATAGTCTCGCTATAGGTCTTTATCACTGACGCGTATTATCTGATCTGGGTACCCCTATCCCACCCGAGAACAGATGAACAGATAACAAGTTTCCTTTCTGCGTCAAAATCCCGTGGAGTTAATTTCGTGCTCATATATTTCGTTGTATGGACGCCATACGTTCAACTTTGTAGCAGTAGAATCAGGGACATTGCGACAGTGGTATATGTAGGTTCGCCCCCTCCAACGTTTGTCAAAATGTCTGTCACATGTAGGTTGGAAGTGTTCTCATTATTTTATGTTCCAGCCAGTAATTCGTGGGGAATGTGTTGTTTCTAGACCAATAGTAGCATATTTTTCTGCCTTTTGTCAAACTTTTGGTCTGAAATTGCCATCGATCAGTTGGAAATGTTCAAACTTTATAGGAGGTGTCATCAAGTCTGAGTTTAATGCGCCTGTCATTTGCAGAATGAGGTCCACAGAGGGTAAATTAGTGTCGCTATCCCGCATGGCGCGCTAGCATCACTAAATTCACCCTCTCGGGGACCTCATTCTGCATCATCTTCTCTGGAAAGTTTTTTTATTTTCAAATTTCTATAAAAACGTCTTCACATAAATTCTATTTATTTTTCAGTTTAGTTTTTCTATATATCTCCCCAAATAATTGGCAGACGGCGCATTGCATAATCGAGGTTCCCAGTGTGTGTACATCGCAATATTCTCCATTTGGGAACTTCAATCTGAGTCTATGTCTCCCACAGCAGATGAAGGTTCACAGAGGGTGAATTTAGTTATGCTAGCCCGCTATTCAACGAGAGGGGCGCAGTTGGAAATGGCTCATTATTTATTGAACGTCAAGGGAGCATGTTGTCTATGTTGTCGAGTGCATATATACCTTTATTGTCCTCCATTATATGAAGAGTACATAACACATACAATAATTGACCATTCACAAGCAGGCGGTCGTTAACTTATATACATTATATATCTTTATTGCCTCCTGTATGGAGAGATTATACAAACAGAATAAAGTAAGAATAAAGCATATATACATACATATATACACTAGAAAGGTGAGTACACAATCACAAGTTTGATATTGTGCATGTTGGCTAACTGACAGTTTGTAGCATATTCGTGGAAGCTAGTATAGTGACGAACACAATGTTGCAAGAGTGGAAAAGAAAGACAGCAGCATCAATAACAGGGTTCACGGAACTGTGGATATGGTTTGACTTTCGTATATGCCAGAGTTTCCAAGAAGGAGAGATGCGAATGTGTCCACAGAGAGTAAGGTCAAGAATTCGTAGCCCTGTATGCCGGACTTGAAATAGTAGCTAATTTGCTCGTGCAATAGTTCGGTGCAGCACACTGTCTAGAACAATAGCCGGGGGCCCTTTTTCCAGACAAAAGCCGTAATTAGATTAGAAGAGATGTCTGGTTCAAACCTCCAATCTCATAACCGCCTGCATAATCTGATAATCTATCCGTTACAGATACCCTGTTAGATTTAGCATCCCCTAATTTATATATATATATTTAATATATATGAATATATATTTAATGAAATATGTGTCCAGTTCAGCCTGTTTATAGTTCAAGATCGACACAACAACATACGATATTGATAACCCACTTGTGAGTATGTGCCCAGAAATAATAACAATCAGCAGTGTGGAATTGTTGACCGCAGACCAACGTACATACCTATATATGTGGACATATAGTACGTCTGGACCCAAGGTCATTGGAGTAGATTTTAATTAGTGAATCATAACTATTTAGACAGACAGCTTGTCAAATTAAAATAGTTTAAAACCGATGCGGATGAGTCAGTATTCATGACAGTTTATGACTAACATCGTTAGTTCCAAGTTGGAAAAGTGAATCGCTGAACTCGCGAATTATATACAACTATATATATATATTAAGCCAGACAATCTGACAGCGTATATCCAGGGTCGGGCACATACGTCACCAAAGGTCGCGTCAGATAGCTCCTATCTGGAACTCCTGCAGAAGATGAGCAAAATATTAGTTACACTGAGAGTGATTCTACTTGGGAGTGAAAGGGATTATATGCATTTTACGAACATAATGTTCAAAATCGGGGTACAATCGATACCCATCTGGAAATTGGACAACCGAGTCCTACTAAAACCCGACCGCACCCGACCGGACCCGACCGCACCCGACCGGACCGCCCCAGGGGTCCGAGCGAGATTGGGTTTGCACTATCGTGTAGAATGGACCCGAATGTACCAAAGTTCTAATCTCCAAGTCGATAGCTCGAGCGAACACGGCACTGTTAACCCCTGACTTGCGGCCGTTTCCGCCAAGTACGGGAAATCCAAAAAGGCGCCGACCGCACCACCCCTGACTGCCTGACCACGAAAATGGACATTATATCATGAAGGAAATACGGATATTCATCCATGCGCGATCGGACAAGTCGCTAGCTGCAGCGGAAGTGAATAAATTAACCCATACGCTGCTGCCAAATTCGCTATAAGTGTACGCAAAAACGCCGAAATTAACACCCGCCGACCGGACCGCCCCAGGGGTCCGAGCGAGATGGAGTTTGCACTATCGTGTAGAATGGACCCGAATGTACCAAAGTTCCAATCCACAAGTCGATAGCTTAAGCGGACACGGCACTGTTAACCCCTGACTTGCGGTCGTTTCCGCCAGGTACGTGAAATCCAAAAAGGCGCCGACCGCACCACCCCTGACTGCCTGACCACGAAAATGGACATTATATCATGAAAGAAATACGGATATTCATCCATGCGCGATCGGACAAGTCGCTAGCTGCAGCGGAAGTGAATAAATTAACCCATACGCTGCTGCCGAATTCGCTATAAGTGTACGCAAAAACGCCGAAATTAACACCCGCCGACCGGACCGCCCAGGGGTCCGAGCGAGATGGGGTTTGCACTATCGTGTAGAATGGACCCGAATGTACCAAAGTTCCAATCCCCAAGTCGATAGCTCGAGCGGACACGGCACTGTTAACCCCTGACTTGCGGTCGTTTCCGCCAGGTACGGGGAACCCAAAAAGGCGCCGACCGCACCACCCCTGACTACCTGACCACGAAAATGGACATTATATCATGAAGGAAATACGGCTATTCATCCATGCGCGATCGGACAAGTCGCTAGCTGCAGCGGAAGTGAATAAATTAACCCATATATACGCTGCTGCCGAATTCGCTATAAATGTACGCAAAAACGCCAAAATTAACACCCGCCGACCGGACCGCCCCCAGGGGTCCGAGCGAGATGGGGTTTGCACTATCGTGTAGAATGGACCCGAATGCACCAAAGTTCCAATTCCCAAGTCGATAGCTCGAGCGGACACGGCACTGTTAACCTCTGACTTGCGGTCGTTTCCGCCAGGTACGAGAAATCCAAAAAGGCGCCGACCGCACCACCCCTGACTGCCTGACCACGAAAATGGACATTATGTCATGAAGGAAATACGACTATTCATCCATGCGCGATCGGACAAGTTGCTAGCTGCAGCTGAAATGAATAAATTAACCCATACGCTGCTGCCGAATTCGCTATAAATGTACGCAAAAACGCCGAAATTAACATTCGCCGACCGGACCGCCACCAGGGGTCCAAGCGAGATGGGGTTTGCACTATCGTGTCGAATGGACCCGAATGTACCAAAGTTCCAATCCCCAAGTCGATAGCTCGAGCGGACACGGCACTGTTAACCCCCGACTTGCGGTCGTTTCCGCCAGGTACGGGAGATCCAAAAAGGCGCCGATCGCACCTCCCCTGACTGCCTGAACACGAAAATGTACATTATATCATGAAGTGAATACCCATATGCATCCATGGGCGATCGGACAAGTCGCTAGCTGCAGCGGAAGTGAATAAATTAACCCATACGCTGCTGCCGAATTCGCTATACATGTACGCAAAAACGCCGAAATTAACACCCGCCGACACATCTATAGGCCGGAGTTATACAGTGTGTGTGTAATTTATTTTAGATGAAAAACATGACTGTTGGAAGGAAATTTGAAACTGATTCTTTGCTTACATGTATCTATATCTAACAGAATGTTTGTTGGTTATTAAAATTGAAGTTGATTACAACACCGAAGTGTCAGTGATATGTCCAAACGCAAACAGAGGCAAATGTATAATGACAAAATCTACAAATTATAATGCACGAGAAGCATGGTGTTTCACAAACATAGAAACACTTATGTTGAGATATTTTCAAAGTTACCACATGGAAGCAGGCTTTATTATGATAAGAACGCATATTTTCTCGCGTGATATCCCACAGACCCCTGGCACAATAGACCCAAACCACCCAAATACATATATGTCTTTGAGTGGTTTGGGTGTATTGTGCCAGGGACCTGTGGGATATCCCTCCGAAACATTGATATTTCTCTCGGTAATTTCCTCGACGATCTCGTACACCTTCTTATCGCGCATTATCATTATTTTTCTATATCTGAGATTGGGTGAATATCCGTATTTCCTTCATGATATAATGTCCATTTCCGTGGTCATGCAGGCAGTCAGGGGAGGTGCGGTCGGCGCCTTTTTGGATTTCCCGTACCTGGCGGAAACGGCCGCAAGTCAGGGGTTAACAGTGCCGTGTTCGCTCGAGCTATCCACTTGGGGATTAGAACTTTGATACATTCGGGTCCATTCTATACGATAGTGCAAACCGCATCTCGCTCGGACCCCTATAGGGGCGGTCCGGTCGGCGGGTGTTAATTTCGGCGTGTTTGCGTACATTTATAGCGAATTCGGCAGCAGCGTATGGGTTAATTTATTCACTTCCGCTGCAGCTAGCGACTTGTCCGATCGCGCATGGATGAATAGCCGTATTTCCTTCATGATATAATGTCCATTTTCGTGGTCAGGCAGTCATGGGTGGTGCGGTCGGCGCCTTTTTTTGATTTCCCGTACCTGGCGGAAACGGCCGCAAGTCAGGGGTTAACAGTGCCGTGTCCGCTCGAGCTATCGACTTGGGGATTAGAACTTTGGTACATTCGGGTCCATTCTACACAATAGTGCAAACCCCATCTCGCTCGGACCCCTGGGGGGCTGTCCGGTCGGGTGCGGTCGGTTGCAGTCGGGTGCGTTCGGGTTTTAGTAGGACCGGGTGGATGTATTTATTACAGCTGCATATATAATAGTACATGTATTGCGCGCATGGAATAATACTATTACCAGCCATTTCCAATATAGTGTGAATCACGGCGTATGTTGTCGAGTGCATTATACCTTTACTGTCCGCCATTTTTTGAAGAGTACATTACACACGCAATAATTGACCATCTACAAACAGGTGGTCGTTAACTTATACAAATTATATAGAGGATCTACAACGAGTCACCAGTTTATAGCAGAATTTACAAAACGAGTCCAGTAAATTCGGTCTGGGCCGAGCCTTTGGCGAGGTCCAGACCTAATTTACTGGACGAGTTACTAAATTCCGCTATAAACTGAGGACGAGTTGTAGATTCTATTTATGACATGACCCAAAACCTAGACAAAACATATACTTAAATCAACAAATGGGACTCGAAACTAATATCGGCTTCTATAAGGCATGCGATGACTTTTTGCGTTGTTTGCCCGCGTAAAGAAATAGTGCCAGATAAATATAGACTCTTTGGCGTATACAATGGCGTATATTTAATGACATAACTTTTCAAACTCTTCATTCATTATAGTTTGTTAAAAAAATATTGGAAGCCATCGTATATTGAGACGTAGAGTATGGAATGTAAACAGACGAAAACCCGGAAGTCAAAGATCACCTGGAACTATTTCCTGTTATTAAACGAACGTTTAATATCACAATTTATAGAATGGGTTTATTGAATGGAATAAGGGTAGGATCATGTAATACATATCTTTATTGCCTCCTGTATGGAGAGATTATTTAATCAGTATAAAGTAAGAATAAAACATAAATATAAATAATACATATATACACTAGAAAGATGCGTACACAATCACGAGTTTGATATTGTGCGTGTTGAATAACTGGCAGTTTGTGGCATATTCGTGGAAGCTATAGTATAGTTACGAACACCCTTCGTAATGTTGCAAGCAAAAGAAAGAGAGCAGCGTCAATAACAAGGTTCACGGAATTGTGGATATGGTTTGACTGTTCGCATATGCTAGAGAGTCCAAGGAGAGATGCGAATGTGTCCACAGACAGTGAGGCAAAGAATTCTTAACCATGTATCCATGATTTGAAATAGTATCTAATTTACTCGTGAAACAGTTAGTTGTAGATACAGCACACTGTGTCTAGAACCACAGCCGGGGGTCCTTTTTCCAGACAAAGGCCGTAATTAGATTAGAAGAGATGTCTGGTTCAAACCTCCAATCTTATAGACATAACCGCCAGCATAATCTGATAATATATCCGTTAAAGATACCCTGTTAGATTTAGCATCCCCTAATTTATTATTTCGTCGGCCTCGGGGTGGAAAATATTTTATTAGAGTTCTGGAACCCACTCCTCGATCAAATCTATCACTTGGTAAGTCTTGGTTTGCGGATTTTTTTTTTTTTTGCACAAATGTTGGGGAGGTGGGAGGTGGGAGGTGTGAGGTGGGAGGTGGGAGGTGGGAGGAGGTGGGAGGTGTGAGGTGGGAGGTGGGAGGTGGGAGGTGGGAGGTGAACAAATAAAATATCCGCAATGTCCGTAATGTTGGCGTTGACATAAACATCACCGGGGGCTTCAATGTTCAAACGCAAACTTTTTTTTAATTTCTATAATTTTTAATGTCTGGATTAATATTTATACGTATATTGCAGGTATTTCGTCATAGAAAATATATGGTGTTAGCATATAAACGGCAACATGAATGTGTAAAAAAATGCATCTAAATTTACCTAAGCTAACGGTAGGAGATGTAAAATGTATATTTCCACAAGTAACGGTGCTACTGACATTCAATTTTGCCTTCAAATACCTTTGATAATTGAATGGTATTTATGGGCATATTTCGGTAGCATCGTTTCATGTATAGAACTACATAATTTTTACTTCTCACGTAATGTTGAATTACATGATGTTGCTGGTGTGTAACCATGATTTTTTATGAAATACCTGTCCAGTTCAACCTGTACATAGTTTTACCAGAAAGAACGACACAACAACATACGATATTGATCACCCACTCGTGAGTCTGTGCCCAGAATAAAAACAATCAACAGTGTGGAATTGTTGACCGCAGACCAACGTACATACCTATATATGTGGACATATAGTACGTCTGGACCCAAGGTCATTGGAGTAGAATTTAATTAGTGAATCATAACTATTTCGACAGACAGCTTGTCAAATTAAAATAGTTTAAAACCGATGCGGATGAGTCAGTATTCATGACAGTTTATGACTAACATCGTTAGCTCCGAGTTGGAAAAGTGAATCGCTGATTGGTGATGAATGTTCCTGATATCGATACTGGTCGAAGGACTTCCAAAATAAACCATCAAAGGGACTATCAAATCGGATTGAGTACCTTTAATATTTATTGTGATATCAAATTGCAATACACCCACTCAGGGACGTGACGACAGGGGTGGGAATGGTTAATTTTTTCACCAGTTTCACCGACACAACATTAGCTGGAATTTTCACACCAACAATAGGTCGAAAATGTTGTTGTAGTTTGATTTTCAAACAATTTATTATGGGGAATTTATTGTTTTTGGACCTTAATATTTGCTTTGGACCAAAATGGCGATCAGTTGGAAATATTACAACCTTGGGGGGGGGGAGTGACAGGTTGGAAATTTTCAACACTTGGAAAGCTTATGACCTGGTCCCTTCCAAGTGGCCTGTCAAAAACTGTTAGTAAATTTAAGAAAACAATATTGTCCCACATTTGGTCAAAAATCTCAAAATTCACATTGGAATTGCCATCAGTTGGAAATTTTCCAACGTAAGTGGAGACCACATGTTTGAAATGTTCAACACTAGGGAGGTTTGGGGCTGGTCTAGATGTGAGGATTTTGCGATTGTCTTGTTCAGATTTCAAAATTTTCACAAAGCGAGCCGAACCATGGTCGGTCCGGTGTGTCCTGGTCCCTCCCCCGTGGCCAATAATAACTGCTAATTATAGTTTAAGAAAACAATATTTTACTACATTTGGTCAAAATTGTGGACTAAAATGGTCATCAGTTTGAAATTTTCCAACCTATATAAGGGTGAGGATGAGGTTTGAAATTTCCAACACTATGAAAGCTTGAGGCCAGTATAGATGCTAGGATTTTGGGATTTTCTTGCTTAGTTTTCAAAAATTTCTTTCACCGGGCCGAACCATGGTCGGCCCGGTGTCCTGGTCTCTTGCATGGAGTCATATGAATATGTCTAGAGTTAGACCACTAGACACGTCGTTAACTCAACAAAAACAACATGATCACAGTTTATTACACCGGATAAGCTGACAATACAGTGCTATTAATAACGGACATCTGGAACAATTTGGGAATTAGAAGTGCGTATATATATGTACTATATGTGAATACTAGCGTAATAGTATTTTTCATTCCTCGTGTGTTTTTGTGGTGGGGTGCAAATTTTCATTCATTTCTGGTTAAATACGCCCAGAATAGAAAACCTTCGGAATAGCGAACCTTCGGAATAATGAACCTTCGGAATAATGAACCTTCGGAATAGAGAACCCTACCCGTTTTTAAAACACTAAGATGATTCATGTCAGTAAACATTAACATAAAAGAAAAATTTCTAAGTCGGGGATAACTCTACAAAAACAGTCGGGGATAACTCCACAAAAACAGTCGGACAAACTTCATAATCACAGGTGCACATGGTAATAAATATATGTGCCAAGTTTTGTAGGAATACAAGACAGTCAATGATTGTGGGGTCGCTCACCAGACTGCAAAGACTGGGACTCGGGAGACCACAACAGTCAGAACTTTTCATCATCACTTTAAAAGAAGTAGATCTAAACAGGATATGTGGCTAGAGAGACTTCACGTATGTAGATTGGTGAAAATCCACCTTGAACTTACCAACTGTACACTACTGATCACCCCCTCCTCCAGCTCAACAAGTCCCCTCCCGACCGGGCTCCAGACTCGCAAGTCTTAGGTTGGAATTTCACAACCGACACCTCAAACTTTCTCAATTGTTGGAAATTTCCAATCTCACAAGCGCCTTTTTCTAAAACCATTTAGACATGTTTGAAGCCCAATTATCCATGGATCCAAAACACAATACAAGTATGTCAGATTAATCAGTCAGGTGGTTCCAATGTAGATGTTTTAATGAATTTGGTATTTCAATGATTTTATTAGACACAAAAGTGTTAACTCCCCATAGCCCCGCCATTTCTTGACCTCAGTTTAACAAATCTGAATCTCAGTCACTAAAGGATCCTCCTGATTCCTCCATACTATATAGTCCAACCTCTCTCGAGAAGACATTTTAATAATTACTATAGAGACATATAGTTATGTCCCTGGTCCCACCCTATTTAACCTGGTGACCCCATCTGAATAAATTTGAACCCCAGACACCAAAGAACTCTTCATACATATCACAAATATCAGTAAAATAGACCTGATGGTCCTTGTGAAGGAAGCATATTAAGAGGGAAACTGTCCTTCGCTTGGCCCCTAGTTGACCAGGTGACCCCATTAAAAAAAATCTGAATTGCAGTCAAGGAAGAACAGTCCATGCTAAATAAGCCAACTAATTCTTGCAAACATATTTTAAGAATTACTATGTAGTGAAATAGTTAAGTCTCTGGCTCTGCCCTTATTTGACTTTGTGATCCCATTTTCACAAATCTGTCACCCAAGGTAATTTCATACCAAATATAAGCAAAATAGGCCATTTGATTCTTGCATAGAAGACATATCATGAATTACTACGGAGAGAAAGATTAATGTAGCTGGCATTGCACCTACTTGACCTGGTGACCCTGATTGAACAAATATGAATCACAATCACCAAAGGAGCAAGTCTGCAAATAGCGTGTCTGTTCCTACATTGTAAATGCCTGGCATCAAGTAACACAATGTATTATACAATCAAGCCTTGAAATAGTGTGATAGTGTGTCTGTCATTGGTAGAATGAGGTCCCCATGCAGAGGGTGAATTTAGTGACGCTATCCCGCACAGCGGGCTAGCATAACTAAATTCACCCTCTGGGGACCCCATTCTGCTAAGTCCCTCAACTGCTATGGTAGACCTAGGGTAAGATTGAAGTTCCCCAGTTGAAGTTGGTGATGTTCACCCATTGGGCACCTCAATTATGAATTTTATCTTCTGCAAATTAGGGGATATAGAAACTTCCTAGAAGGGAAATGTAACTAACAACAATGTTAATTTGATACTATAGATACTACCCAGAAGATGAGGCCTAAGCAGAATGAGGTCTCCAGAGGGTGAATTTGGTGATGCTAGCCCGCTGTGCGGGATAGCATCACTAAAAGCGTGTCTGTTCCTACATTGTACATACATGGCCTCAAGCAACACAATGTATTATACAATCAAGCCTTGAAATAGTGTGATAGTGTGTCTGTCATTTGCAGAATGAGGTCCCCAGAGTGTTAATTTAGTAACGCTATCCCACACAGCGAGCTAGCATCACTAAATTCATCCTCTGGGGACCTCATTCTGCTAAGGCCCTCAACTGCTATGACAGACCTAGGATAAGATTGAAGTTCCCCAGTTGAAATTGGTGATGTTCACCCATTGGGCACCTCAATTATGAATTTTATCTTCTGCAAATTAGGGGATATAGCAACTTCCTAGAAGGGAAATGTAACTAACAACAATGTTAATTTGATACTATAGATACTTCCCAGAAGATGAGGCCTAAGCAGAATGAGGTCTCCAGAGGGGGAATTTGGTGATGCTAGCACGCTGTGCGGGGTAGCATCACTAAAAGCGTGTCTGTTCCTACATTGTACATACCTGGCCTCAAGCAACACAATGTATTATACAATCAAGCCTTGAAATAGTGTGTCTGTCATTTGCAGAATGAGGCCACCAGAGGGTGAATTTAGTGACGCTATCCCACACAGCGGGCTAGCATCACTAAATTCATCCTCTGGGGACCTCATTATGCTAAGGCCCTCAATTGCTATGGCAGACCTAGGATAAGATTGAAGTTCCCCAGTTGAAGTTGGTGTTAATTTGATACTATAGATACTTCCCAGAAGATGATGCCTAAGCAGAATGAGGTCTCCAGAGGGTGAATTTGGTTATGCTAGCCCACTGTGCGGGATAGCATCACTAAATTCACCCTCTGGGGACCTCATTCTGCAAATGACAGGTATGCTATTTGCCCTGTTGAAAGATTTGAACAATACACGATAGATTGGGAATTAATGACTTCTAGCACATCTCCAGGGAATGTTTATAAAAATGTCAATATTTCACTTGACATGATTGTGTAGGCATACCCAGCATACAGTTACAGCCAACGTAAATACTTCTTATTAATGATTCTCTGTCAAGAATTTGAGTAAATTTTATTTTTGGGACCAGGGTGGCAGAAGCAGTGAACTTGAGTGAAGGGCCGGGGGGCACACCCTTCAGAAATGTAATGGCATTAGTTTTTCAAATTTTTTTTTTAATTATGTCCCTGGCCCCACCCACATTTGACCCAGTGACCTCATTTGAACAAATCTGAACCCGTCACCCAAGGATCCTTCATACCAAATATGAACCCATTTGACCTGATGGTATTTGAGAAGTTGTTTAAAAGAATTACTATGGAGGGAAAGAGTTATGGCCCTGGTTTCTCAACTAATCAACCTGGTGACCTCATTTGAACAAATCTGAATGCGAGTCACATAGGGAACATCCACACCAAATATGAACCCATTCGGCCTGATAGTTCTGGAAAAGAAGTCGTTCTAAGAATTACTATGAAGGAATAGAGTTGTGGTCCTGCTTTCTCAACTAATTGACCTGATGACCTCATTTGAACAAATCTGAATGTGATTCACCTAAGAACATCCACACCAAATATGAACCCGTTCCGTCTTGCAGTTCTGGCGGAGAAGATGATTCTTGACGGACGGACGGACGGACGATGAGTGATGACTATAGCTCCACCGAAGTCTCGTCTCAGGTGAGCTAAAAAGCTCGGACAAAGGAATACCCCTGTATTGAAAAATTTCTAAAAAGGGGGATAACTCAACCAAAAAACGGACAGACCTCCTAATCGTATGTGCACATGTTCCCGCGGTGGTTGATGCCTGTGCCAAGTTTCAAGGAAAATGATTAAACAATTACAGAAAAACTCAGGACAAATTTGTGTCGACGGACAAGCCGATCTGAGTGTACCCTTCCACACACATGCACAACTTTATTCCACACACATACACAACTTTGTTGCTGTATAATTATGCAAAAATTGTGTTTGGTTTGATTCAAGGGGTGGGGTGCGGTTGGAATTATCATGGTGGACACCCCCCCCCCCCAACGGAAACCCTCTAGCCACGTCCCTGTGCCCACTATTATTACGGTACATGTGTGGGTATTATAAACATCAGGCACGTGATTATAACTCCAATTAGTTACTAAATCGTCACACGAAGGATAACTCTACTTCACATAAACATATTTTCCAATGGCTCGAGTGGTTTTTGAGTCGGATAAGAAGCGAGGCAGCGATCGGTCCCCTGCTACGAAGATATGACCACTGCCATTACGTACAAATGTAATTAAATCTAACATTTTTTATTCAAGAGTTCTGCGGTTATTATTCATTCTGGTTCTATCAAGACAATTTCCAAATGTATTAAGGGCACGTGAGGCCTTAGTTGTCGAAAATATTCATATTTGTTCCAATCACCGTAAACAGAAAAAACATTAAAATGCATACAGTTTCGTTCATATATACTATGACTATCGCGTAAACAGCATGTTATCATAAAGACCTACTATATTTTACCTAAGCAAGAGCCTGATTATGTTACAGAAGACAAACGCTCTTTATTAGTGCCATATCAGGAATTAACCAACAAAGAACGCTCTTTATGTTTACCATCATAATATAAACAAACACCAGAAAAGTAACTTTCTATGCTTTTGTTTACATAACAATGGTAAAAAATATGACAATAACATACTGTTTATGCGATATTTCTTGTTTGTATACGGACAAAGTCTGTCTACATTTTGATGTTCTTTCTGTTTGTTGCGGTTTTTGACGGGTGGAAATATTTTCACAGGATACCCACCACCAAGGCCAACCGTACCTTTAATTAGTTTGATATATCAGAATAATTAATGCTAAAATGAATTGTAACCCACAAAATACTGAAGTAATTTCCACACGTGATGGCAGTGGTCAGACAGCGTCTAATTGCAGTTCATCTCGGTAGTTAATTATCCCTATAGTTTTCTAAACTTCTTTCGGTTGTTGCTTGATTGGAAAGTTTGCCATTGTTAAAAATTACACTTTCAATTTTGACCCTCAACGGACTCGTGCGTTGATGGGTAAACTGTGTGGTCAGTGTTTGATATATATACCGCAGTGTACTGCATTTACCATGTTCTCAGTCAATTCGTTAAAGATTTCAACTTGTGATCAGATGAATACAACTGGAGATAGAGGGTATAATATGGGGGGGCTTCCTTTATTTGAGGGTTTATATTTGTGCATGAATTTTTGTCATTTTCATTGAGAGTTAAAGATACGGGCGGCGTTGGCGGTGGGTATGCTGTTAAAATATTCACCTCCATCAAAAACAGAAATAATAGTAAAATATAGACGGACTTTGTTCTTATACCAATCAGAAATATGGCATAAACAGTATGTTATTGTCAAATGTTATTCCTTTGTTATGTTAACAAAAGCAAAAAACGTTACAGAACCTGGCTTTTGTTTAGATCCGGTAAACATAAAGAGCGCTATTTGTTAATGTTTTCCTGATAAGGAAATAATAGAGCGTTTATATCATTTGTGTGTGATTAACCAATAGAATTGCGCTGTGTTATGCAAACAGAAGCAAAACTTCTGTAACACGAGCAGGTTCTTGTTTACGTACACCATCGTACGTCTTTACAATATACTATTTACGCGCCGATTATTTTTGGCATATGAACAAAACTATATATTTTAATATTCCTTCTGTTGATGGCGATTTGAACATTTGAAAATTTCTGCAACGAACGTGGCCCGAGCCTTTAACCCGACATGAATGTATATGCACTCTTTAAGTTCTAAAAAAATATGGTTGGGCTTATCTTCAGAGGACCACCCCATGATTCTTTTGGGAGCAAAACATACTGGGCTTATCCTCCAGAATGGGCTTACTGGCAGGTGTATACAGTAAAGAGATTCAAACTTGCACTATGAAAACAGATCAATGTTGAAAATACATCCCTGCCAATTTTGGATGAAAACCATTCGATGCAGATATCATTACACCCTTCCCGGTTTATGAACAAAGCAAATGTTCAATGTCCGCCTGCTGCGTGTATTGTGATGACACGTAAAGAGCTCCAAATTTGTAACGGACTGACCTAGATCATGCCATGAATCTCTACTCTAGCTAATGCCCATAGAGATCATATTCCATCAGTACTAGCTTTTTGAAGTTTTGACAGGGAACCTTATAAAATCGGAAGAAATAACATGGGGGGGGGGGGGGGGGATATATTTCTTTGTTATTATCCGTTTCTTAATAATTTTAATTCACTGTACTTAGATGAAGGTCCCAACTCGAAATTTCATGATTTAAGTGACAGATATTTTGCTTTGCGTTTCTTACAAATATGGAATTTCTCCTGGATAATTAATTGAATTATTACTGCGATATCCGAGTCTGCTCACAAAAGCATACAATTTCGAGTTGGGACCCTCACATACAGTCAAGTACATAATAAAATAAATGTACATTATTAGGGAACAGATAATAAAAAGAAATATATCCCCCAACAAGTGTTATTTTTTTTACTTTATAAGGTTCCCTGTCAAAACTTCAAAAAGCTCCCAAGGTTTCGTACTGGTGGAATATGATCTCCACAGGCGTTAGCCAGAGTGGAGTATCATGGCATTATCTAAGACGGAGCGAACCCATTTCTAAACAACTCAATAAAAGTAAGTTGCCCCTGTTATCAAGGATACCTTCAGATGTAATTATCAGACAGAAAAGATGAAAATTTGCTTAGAAAAATTCTTGTATAATTCTGAAAGAATTTGGCAAAAAATATTTTCATTTGGCAAAAGTAAATTTTGGTCCAGCGTGGACCCTACTTTACACCCAGAATCGTGCGGCAGAAGTTATCTTGCTTGTATGTCTTTGGATTATGTGACGTCAAATGGAAGCTTTGCATATGATATGAGCATAGAGGGCAGCCTTTCTAAAGCAGGATACAAAACATTCGTATATCAGAGGAATGTCAAAGCAACAAGATTTGTAAGTAAACAAAGCCTTGATTGCCAGAGAATTTCGATTTGTGGCACCATCAGAAAATGCATGTAAATAATAAAGCAATCGTATCATTGTATCATCAGGGTATATGATATATCATTTTGAAGACCGATATATCGTGGACATGCGAGATGATATTCAGGGTTTCATTTCTCCACTAAATGTGGGCTGCAGGGTGTGTGCCAATCGATTCAAATGTGAAATCCAAGATGGTTCCTGGCGCCGATGTTTTTTTAAATTAATTTCGGAAGAATTGGACAGCTTCTATCTAGAGGCGATGATTGGATGATTAGATGAGGCCTGCAAGGTGAGCCAAAGGAAATTGTTGACTGACAGATGCATGCACACACGGACGACAACCCACAGCTAAAGCTCAAACTTTACAAAGTATAGTTGTAGTTGAGCAATTTACAAAGTAAAGTTGAGCTAAAAAAAAATATATAAAAAATTATTGTAGGTTATATTAAAGATGGATTTATATCTCTTCTATAACAAGTTTTAATTAGTTTTCCGTGGGTATAAATAACTGATATGAATCGAAGACCCCTGTCTGGAAACATTTTCTATCAATTGATACTGATTTTATTTCAAATTTTCAGGTAAAAAAAATATGAATAATTTGTGACATTTTACTGCTCGCAGAGTGTAGCTAGAGAGAGAATTCTATCTCTAATTGCCTGAACATACTGAATTCTAAAAATAGTAATGTATATTTGTCACATTATATAAGAAAATATCGAAATTTGATAGAATTATTTCTGGACAGGTGTCTGTCTATTATTTTATACCCCGAAACTATATAAAACGTGTTTAGGCCGATATAAATAAATTGCTAGATGTACATGTGTAGGGAGGGAGGGCAAATTTTATTTTTTATTCTTTCTAAGAATTTAAAATGGTCATAAACAGTTCTAGATATTGAAGCAGAATCCTATCTTATATATTACAAGGATATTTAGATTTTACTATTTGATCAAAATAGACTGATTTTAATAATAGGTTGCTGAAATGTAATTTGACAGTTAAGGCATGAGAAGAAAGTTTACATAAAAGATATCGAAATTAAACAAAATTGAGGGACTAAAAATAATGTCGTATGGGGGTGAGAATCCAGCAATTTGTTTTATATTGGCCTTATGAAGAGATAATCTATCTTTAATAATTCTGCTGTTGTAGCTACAGTAATGACCTAAATAATCGACTCCTAAACCACAGCAGAATTATGGGCAATTTTTCAGGATTTAGTCTATGAGAGCTTTCCGATGAATGGCAACAAGCCATATTTCCCACAATTCTGCTGTGGTTAAGGAGTCGATTATTTAGGGCTTTACTGTAGTACAGTGGACAAGACAAAGCAAACAATCTGTTTGGTTCTTTATAATTTATTTTGTCTTTCACTCGTTTTCAACATTCAGGTTCTGTGTTCCTGGAAAAGAAAGTGAAAATAGGAACATTAATTTCTATCATAAATAGACCGAGGAATCATGTTTTAGGCATGACACGGTCTCCCTGCGAATATTGAGTTTTTGCGATATCCTTTGGTTTGTCTGTCAACTGCACATTTTCTACTCCAGATGAATAGGCCCTTCCAATATATTCTTAAATAGTCTATAAATATAAAGGTGATTTGAATTGCTCAATTTTATTGAAATAGACTAATTAGTGGGTCATTGCATTTTGAAGGTTAAGGCGTATTTATAAAATTAGTTCATCAGGTTCAAGGCTTAAAATAGGACATTTGTCAGACACCAAATTCAAATTTTTATAGGTTGACAGGCTCTGCTTTAAAACTGTCTGACTCTGACATAATGTCAGGTTGAAATATTGACATATTTTTAAGGAAAATAACACTGGTAATGTGATATTTTGCAAAATAAATTGAAACAGAGTGCTGTTAAATGAAATTTATTCTATTGGAGAGTAGTTATTATTTTTTTTGTTGTTGCCAAAATCAGTCTTTTTCAGATATATGATTATTAGAACTTGGATGTCTACAAAATATTGGAATTGGATAACTTCTTGAACGAGTATTTCATATAACCTTAGAAATGAGCATGAATTTGGCAAGCATGTTTGATTTTGTTGCCAGGGTGGGCAGATTAGATTAGCATTATTTATAGTAAAAAAGTGACAATAGAGAAGAGGAACATAATTGGGGGATAATACATGATTATTAGTTTCACTTGGCACTATTTCAGGTGATAAAAAATGTCAGGCCTCATTTTGAAATGTCAGTCCATGTCTATTTGGTGCCTGACAAAATGTCAGATAGTCAAATAAAAATTATTTTAAGGCTTGATCAGGTTGCATGTGGTTTTTAACTTTCTAACACATTTATTTGCATGTATAAAGCTATGTAATGGTTATAATTGCATGGCTGGAACATCGAATGTCTTTAAAGGTACTCACCCTTGAAATTTATGCAGGGTACATATGTGACGAGTGTGTACAGCCTGTGAGTAGAGTCTTCGTCCTCATTACGTTTTCGTGCCATCCTTACTCTCACCCTGTAGGGAACGTGTCTGCAAACAAAAGATAAAATGTTAAGAAAATGTGTTCATTAGACCAAGATACATACTGTATGGCTGCAAAGTTCATGAATACACCCGACTGAGAAATTCCATGAATGGGTACTTTTCAAATTTCGAAGATCTTCCCCTGACAAAATTCCATAACTTTTTCAGTACCATAAATTTATGAAAGAATTCTTCCATTTTCTCTGCTTATAATTAAACTTCAATGAAAGTGTCAATGTGGTCTGTAGGGTGTGCCAAAGGATTTAGTCATGCAAAGAGTAAAATACAAAATACTGCCAGCGGCCTTTTTAATCGAATATCGTTCAAATTTGTTAGCTCTCATCTAGAGGTGATCCTAATCATGCCTGTAAATTTCCAATGCCATGTGTACATGTATTTGTGGTTGCAGATGAATCCCAATCTCAGGATAAATCTGTTCCGAGTCGCACGGCCAGGTGAAAATGTGATGTCAATATTATGGCACGGAAGTTGTCTAGACTTTTGCCAGCAACGCGGATAGTATAAATGTTGTCATGTACAGTAATGTGCATCATTGTGTCAGGGTGCCACGGGAGATAGCATTTTCGTGTCCCTTCTTGGAACTCAGATCGATCTGGTGAATATTCTGGGTATATTGTCATATATAAAACTAGTTTTGTGTCAGAAATTCAGCAACTAGATACAAAGGTTTTGAGAATACCAACTTTATCTTATTTTTAGAATATGGTGCATTTGAGATGGTTTTGAAAAGAAGAAAAAAAATTGTCAAAAAAACCAACAAAATTCCTACCTGCCTACCTGGATAGTTTGGCTCAAGAAATAGAAAAGTTTTTTTTTGGCCTATTAAGTTATTTTATAAAATGGCTGGGAGTTAACACATTTTGATTCCGTTATATATTTATGGGTGCTCAGATCACAAATCAATCATGCTTTTCTCGGTAGATCAACTAAATGCTTCATCGATTTGAAAGACACAAAGCGAATCTGCAAAAACTGGTGCTACCAAAAAACATCAAATGACACGCATGTTCACATCATAGCACCATGACTCATTATATATATCAATACCAAAAAAAAACATCAAATGTTCACTTCATGTCACGACTCAATATATCTCAATAACGCACAATAAATTAACAAGCAGAAACTGAATTATTAAGTGCTATACACATACATGTATGATGAATGTTTTTTAGAAATTTAGAGAAGGAGCAATAAAAATACATCTAATTCATATAAAACCATTGAACGAGAGGCCGATCATGATCGTCTGATGCTTAACCCATATATAGTTCCTTGTTTCAATCGTATTTTAAGGGCGAATATGTCTTTAAAATCAATATTTAACAATCGATGGCATAATTATAAGGAATAATCTCGGTATATCTCGGTATATCTCAATATATCTCAAATGAATAGTCTGTGCCTGCCAGCCAGCGCATGTAGAACAGGCTGTGGCAGAGATACATTTCCCGATAGGTATTCGCTTCGGACACTAGAAAATTGGAGGTGATAAGGAAGCAGCTGGAGCATAGAGATACCACAGCCTATTTACCATGTTTTTTCTCACAATTTTCCGAAAATATTTAAATTCAGAAAACATTTCTTATAAATTTACATATGTGGAAATTGTCTGGCTATTAATCTAATCTGCCTGGCTGGCACACACATTGTCATTCAGATATATATATACATGGGTGCTCAGATCAAAAATCAATCATGCTGTTCTCAGTAGGTCAACCAAATGCTTCATCGATTTGAAAGACACAAAGCGAATCTGCAACAACTGGCGCTACCAAAAAACATCAAATGACACGCATGTTCACATCATCGCACCATGACAATATATCTCAATACTGCAAAACATCAAATGATACGCATGTTCACATCACGTCATGACCCAATATATCTCAATACCGCACAATAAATTGTAGCAAGACGAAACTGGATTAACAAGGTCTGTACATGAACCTTTTTAGTGAAGGAGCAATGAAAATACATCAGTTCATATAAAACCAAGCCTTGAAATAAGGGTGTCTGTCATTTGCAGAATGAGGTCCCCAGAGGGTGAATTTAGTGATGCCAGGGCTGGCGATCTAGAATATCCAGGAGGGCTATTAATAGCCCTCCTAGATATGCCTAGGAGGGCTATAGCCCTCCTCAACTTTTAAAGTTATGATTTATTTTATCTGAGTTACTAATGCCGTTAGTTTGTCTCTTTTTGATGTTGTATAACTCCATCTAAATTAATTTTTTTTATGTGGAAACAAAGTGTCCACAGAGTTGTGAATGTCAAAATCCCCCACAGTAATTATGGTATGGTGAATATTTAACTATGTTTTATATGTTATGATAATTTATATGAACAAGAAACAAAATGTAAGAGTGTTTGTACTCAACAATTTGTCAGTCGGTGTCCAACCCATGCAACGGAATTGGGTGAGTTTGTCCACGTTAAAAGCATTCTCCATGAAAGTGTAATTTTACATAAAATACACCATCAAGAACAATATTAAATCCAGTATATTTGCACTTGAATATTGACTGCTTTTTCTCTCAATGTAATCCATATTCCATTGCCGATCGCAGACTGCTGCTTGCAGCAGTCAAGTCGCTATCTATAGATTTACTGGGTGTTTGCAATTGGGGACATAGAAAATAGTTTCTGAACTTTAATAATTGAATAACAGTGTAAACTAGAATACGTGGATATATTTATATTAAAATATTGTCAATCGAAGCGATAAAAGACGGCTGCAAGCTAAATACAATTTTCACTGATAGGAACCGGAAACGGAACGAAAGGTTGAACTTAATTGGGACAGTGACATTTGGTTCCCACTATCCACAAACATGTGTTCATTTTATCCAGTGAAATATATTGTAAGCTCAATCTTATGAAGAGAAATAATTTATTTTGGTCATAAAATGTGTGAGAATCGATCAAAAGATCAGATTTACGAAACAGTTCGTTCCGGAATTTACTGATTCCGCTATAATTCCCTGACATTACCGTCAGGTCACGCATGCGCACAGTCCCCACACTGTACAATATAATTACGATTTCGATGCAGTATTTTACTCATTAAACACAATAAAATAACTAAATAATAAATGTCCTATCGTAGACGAGGCGGGCTATAAAAAGCCCGCCTTGGAAAATTCTAGGCGGGCTGTAGGCGGGCAGCCCGCCAGCCCGCCTTGAGATTTCCAGGCCTGTGATGCTACCCCGCATAGCGGGCTAGAATCACCAAATTCACCCTCTGGGAACCTCAGTACTAGTGGTAAAATAATAGCAGTGGACATAGAATTATATGCAAACGCTGGACATTCTCTTCTCTAACAAGCCTTGAAATAGTGTGTCTGTCATTTGCAGAATGAGGTCTTCAGAGGGTGAATTTAGTGATGCTACCCTGCAAAGTGGGCTAGCATCACCAAATTCACCCTCTGGGGACCTCATTCTGCTTACACCTATGCGGGGTAGCATCACTAAATTCACCCTCTGGGGACCTCATTCTGCAAATGACACACACTATTTCAAGGCTTGAGTGCATATTCACTAAATATGTTGCACATCTTCAATGTGTTGAGAAAGGGTCAATAACTCTAAAATAAAAAACATTCAAAATTTTCATGTTGAAAAATTGGCAATAACTCCGCCAAAAAGACTCTGACTGAACTCATAATCGCAGGTGTGCAGATTCCCTCCCATAAAGGTCGACATCTGTGCAAAGTTTAAACAAAATTGACTTGAAAATGACGGAATACAGGCTCGGACAACAGATGCAAAAGATAGGAAATATGAGATATAACAATTTTGAGTTATTATTGGATAGAATTTGTCAACGGTATTGTGGGAAGGGTTAATTTTGTTTCTAAATTGACAATTCGAGAGATGCAAAGTATGTCTGTAAAGATAAACAGTAGAAATGTAAAAAATAGCTGCCCTATATATAAAACTGAGGGTACATGAGAGTAACAATTATGTAGAATTACACCCCTTGGATTATTTTGAGTACATGCATGCCTACGAGATTGATGTTAATTCTGTTAATATTTTCTAAACCCATCAACAGATTGATACCAAAAACGATACAGACATGTGAGGGGTGTGTCATAAACATGAACATAAAATATGAAACATGATCCAATAAAAAATACTCAAGTTATCAGAAGTTATTATTTAAAATGACTGGCAGTTAACAGTCATTCATATACATGTATATCAGTCCTTCCGATTTTTAAAAATGCTGGTGTGCAGTTTATTGTGCGCCTGATTTTGGATTCATGACCACAAATTTGCTTTGGTGCACCAAACAGGAAATATAAGTTATAACTGATGTATGCGCATGTATATAATAGTAAATACACTCAAATAACGTTGCTTTGTACTATTTTGATCAAATAGATCTTCAAATAAAATGTTTATTGTTGGTTTACTTCAACAAAAAGTTCCTTCCTGGGATTGTTTTGTACACCGCTGACTGGAGGGAATATATTCCTCGGCTGATGGCGAATTGGTAATCTGTACCGTTTATGCTTTCCTGTTTCATTAAGGAGTAGGACTGGTGTCTGTTCAATTGTAACTCAGAACTATTACCATGTGCTTACCAGTATTGAGCGATGAAGTAATATATTTTATTGTTTTGACACTGTCTCTTTGATTGTATTGATGATCTCTTTGATTGCCTGCGACACACATGCATTGACCATGTACGCAGAGCATTACCAGTTAAACAACTCCAGTGCAGAACGATCGTTGTTATCCCAACCATTACTGTTAACGAAGATCGTGGGGTGACAGGGTGTGCAACTTTTTTGCACCATACTTTTCAATTCCAGGTGCGAAGGACTGATAATTATATTTATGGGTGCTCAGATCACAAAGAAATCATGCTGTTGTCGGTAGATAACCAAATGCTTCATCGATTTGAAAGACTCAAAGCGAATCTGCAACAACTGGCGCTACCAAAAAACATCAAATGACACGCATGTTCACATCATCGCACCACGACCAGGCCTGTCCATATGAAAAATTGACGAGGGCTACAAAATCGCCCACGTGAACCCCAGTGACGAGTGCTAATAGCCCTCGTGATTTATTCATGCTATTTGCTTAGCCAGATATACTCCAAAAAGAACAGACCAGACTGGAGAATGTATTTGTATGTTATCAATAAAGTTGTTCAATCTTATTTATTCTTGTTTTGAGTGTTTATGTTTGCCTACCCCTGGGATTATTGTTACACTGACCAACATCAAATTGATATGTTGTGTTTGATACTACGCTAGGTAAATGTAGGTAACCTAGGTAAGTGTAGCTATGGAAATGGTTATGGTTTAGAAAGCAAACAATGACAAATTTGGAGGGTTTGAACATTGATATTATAAATTTAACAGAATGATTGATTGTTCACACTGAAAATTATTTGAAACGAGGGAACTCAGGATCATGTTAAAACAAAATTTCAAAATTATGACATATCTGGGATTATCTGGCAATGTGTTATGCCACCAGCAAAGTTTTATATTCATTCATACTTTCCCGTGGCATGTTGATCTCAATCAGTCACAGTTGCGTGCACATATTTTACACCACACGCGTTCTACAAAATCCCGCCCGTTTGCGTTAACAATATCATAGCCAATCTGGCCTCCAGTATTCCATCCTTCGAAAGTTTTTAACTGAACGTGGCAGCCTTTTTGATCAGCCATTATTGCATTATAGTTAATTTGGCTCCCTGAATAGAGTCACAGCTCAACTATGGACAGAGCCCCAGTTCAAAACATGTGGAAGGTGCAGGCATGTAAAAATAGCAAGCAGATTCAGTTATCAAAGTGCCGACGATGCTGACGTAATACCGAGTCATGTATGACGAGCACGTGTTGCAGGAAGAGCACGGGGTGTTAAACTCATGACACTGTCTAGAAACATCAAAGAACACAGATGCCGACGATGACGTTCGTCACATTTGACCCGACTGGCTTCAATCAGATTGTCTTAACCCCTGACTTGCCATTTAAAGCACATTGATTTTGAAAACCGACGCGGGCGAAACTGTCGCACGCCTGTAATCGAAAATACGCGGGCTGCACGCGGGCTATCGAAATCGCCCGCGTAAAATGACAGGCCTGCACGACTCAATATATCTCAATACCAAAAAACATCAATGACATGCATGTTCACATCGCACTGTACAAACTGTAGGAGGAATTGATTACAGCAATATGATACAAAGTGAATATTGACTAAATATGTTGCAGATCTTCAAAGTGTCGAGAAAGGGTCAATAACTCTAAAATAAAAAAACATCAAATATTTCTATGTCGAAAAATGGCAATAACTGCCAAAATTACTCCGACTGAACTAAAACTGCAGGTTCCCATGATGGCTGACATCTGTGTACAGTTTTTTTTAAATTGACTGGAAAATGACGGAATACAGACTCGGACAAAACATGCGTCCCAGGATGTATGATTCTATATCGAAAAATAGCAATAACTGGTTGATACATGTATATGTGCAAAGTTAAAAACATTTAAAATAAAAGGCCACTCGGCCACAGTGTCCCCCGAACCGGTGGCTTCATTTGGAGCGGAGGCTTTGTAGATGTATACTATATGGATAAGGCCTAACAAAAAAATACCTGTGTTTGGGGTCACCCGACCGTGCTTAATAAAACCATGCGACCCTAAACTTTTTATTGAGATTTCCAAAAATTTTGAATTCCAATCTTACATCTTTTATATACGGCTTTGTCTACTCCATCCAGAGGTTGTTCAAACTCACACAATCAATGCCAAAAATATATTTTAAAACATGAATAGGCCGACATACGTAGGCACTGCTGCACAGAGTGTTTATTTAATAATTAATCCAGCCCGCATAGTTCATATTTTGAGAAGTTCTAAACATCAACAACATGTTCCGCGATGTTCTGGAACATTCATTCACAAACCACGTGTATAGCTTTCACACCCAGTAAATAATAAACCAATCCATTCAATGCGGCGTAGCTAACGTGTTGCTTACGCGGCTTCTCCAAAGTGAGGCCCACGATAGGAGTTTCCTGTCACGCTGTTTACAACCTGCGTCCCTTTATCCATACGTGGAATGGTCGGACAAATGATCGAATAGAATCATTGATTGAACACACGGGGCTCACAGTGGGAAGTTGGTTTATGCTGGGCGTATTATTTACTTGTTTATATTGGCAATATTGCTGCAATCTGGCGCTGTGTTTTACCAAGCTGTGCGTGAATGCAGTTGGATGTATGATCTAGTACATATCTACATATTGTTGTCAATACGAATATTTCGCAAAACACCTTTTCGTGCTGAAAAGTTGTCGACATGATTGTGACAAAATACGACCCCGTGTTTCTGACATTCAATGCATCACTCTGGTCAGATCTCCGCCCATTGGACTGCTATAAATAATTATGTGCTAGTACCAATCGGATCGTTCGTTGAATGGGAAATTCCGCAATTATTTATAAGTTTTTACCACTGTTTACTATAATATTAAAGTTACTCTCCTTGTTTTGACACTTATAATTTCCAAATATAATAAAGGAAAGCATCTGTTTTATATTATATTAAAACAACAAATATGACAAACTGTTATTTATTTAATATAAATATCCACAGTTAAATGGTACCAGTATTAAAACAATTTTATACATTTATATTTCAGTTCAGGAATGTCTGAAAACCGCCTGAAATTATATCAAATTATTTTAATATATTAAAATGAATATGGTATGTGTAAATTATTATCCATCTAGGCCTGGTTGATGTGAAATATGTCACATCTCATATACTATATGGCTGTCAGAGTACATGGGGGAATTAATACATTCACAATATCATTACAAGGTTAAATTATTATGCGGTATGTTTAATTATTAAAAAAAAAAAGAAAAAAAAAAAAAAGATAATCCCTACCTACCCTAATATTTTCAGACCATGTGACCCCAAACACAGGTCTTTTTTTGTTAGGCCTAAGACACTTGTGCATTGTCTCATTACTGACATGCATACAAATAACCTTTCATTCAGTACACATTTACTAAAGTTATCATCCGGAAACCTCAAATTGGCAAAAATTCTAAGTCAAAAAGGGACATAACTCTGGCGAAAATTGGAGGGCGGAACCCTAATTCGAACTTGACCTGTGTTTTGCTGGGAGAAAGACACATACCTAATTTGGTTTAAATCTGATTAACTCTACTAAAGTTATCATCGGAACACCAACTTTTGGGGTTTTAAATGTCGGGTCGGCGGACAAAAAAGGCCATAACTCTCGCAAAAATTATCGGATTAAACCGAAATTCGAACTTGAGCTGTATATAAGTAATCCACATATAAACAATCCAAAATCAAGTTATCATCCGAAAACTGAATTTTCCATGCCAAAAAAAGGGGCATAACTCTGCCAAAAATGGTCGGGCAGAACCCAAGTTCGAACTTGACCTGTGTTTTGCTGGGAGAAAGTAATATACCAAATTTGGTTTGAATCCGATTAAATCTACTAAAGTTATCATCCGGAAACCAACTTTCAGGGGTTTTCTAAGTCAAAAAAGGGGCATAACTCGGGTGAAAATTGGCGGACGGAACCAGAATTCGAACTTGACCTGTCTTTTCTGCTAGTAAACCCACATACCAAATTTAATTTAATTTGGTTCACTCTAACTAAAGTTATCATCCGGAAACCCCGGACGCACAGACGGACACCGGCTATTTTAATAGTCCCCCGAATTGTTTTTAATCGGGGGACAAAAATGACCAGAAAATGACAGAATTCAGACTCGGATGGACACTTACATGGACGAGGGTCATTACAAATATTCAATAGGTGTTTTAGAGTGTTCACTAATGAACCCGTCGTTCGAGGTGGAACGGCTAATTTAGTATTTTCTGCCTAGTTGAAACACTACAGCCATATCTGAGACCGGTATATTTATCTGCTTGTTACACATTGCAGAGAATTAATATCGGCTAGTCAATATTTGAGTGAATACTACATAATTAAGTGTGCAACATGTCTCTGTAGGAAATATGAGACATGACAATAGGCATGCATAAACTCAAAGTAATCCAAGGGGAGTAATTCTACATAATTGTTACTCTCATGTATCCTCAGCTGTATATATAGGGCAACTATTTTTTTACATTTCTGTTTAACTTTACAGACATTGTTTGCATCTCTCCAATTGTCAACTTAGAAACAAAATTAAACCTTCCCACAATACCTTAGAGTTATTAAATTGGATAACATTTGTCTAAGGAATTGTGGGAAGAGTTAATTTTTGTTTTTTAAAATAATTTTTTGTTGTTGAAAATTTTGGAAAACAAATCCAGGTCGGCCCAATTTCGGCAGGTAGGTCGGGAAACCGGAAACAGATTTTTTTTTTTGGGCCTAAGCATAAACTGGATTAATCATGTGTCTACAGACAGGGACAGCCGGACGAGGACGAACGGTGGATGATTGATCCGGATATTGGCATTATGTGTACCATACATGCACTACATGGGAAGAACAGAATGGTTCATCATCATCATAACAAAGATCATTCAAATCCGTCCACTGATGACTGAGATATACCATGTAGAGCCCATATCACCCGCGATATAGTGTCTGACATTTGCAGGATAAGCCCCCCCCCCCCCGATGGTGAATTTACCATCTGGGAACCTCATTCTGCTTATGCCTCAACTGCTATGGGTGACCTAGGATCAGATTGAAGTTCCCCAGTTGAAATTGGTGATGTTCACCCATTTATAGTCACCTCGATTATGAATGTTATCTTCTGCGAATTAGGGGATATATAAACTGAAGGGAAAAGTTAATAAAAACAATGTTAATTTGAGAATATAGATATTTCGCAGAAGATGAGGCCTGAGCAGAATGAAGTCCAAGAGGGCGAATTTGGTTATGCTAGTACACTGCAGGGTGACATCACTATAATTTCACACTTTGGGAACCTCATTCTGCAAATATCAAGACAAACTAATTACTATATCCGGCTTGTACCCAACTTGATTTGCAGGTGATAAAAAGACTGTTCCAATGTTTAATTTTGTAAGTAAATGGGAAAATCCCATGGGGATAGAATGGGTTAATCTTTCTAGCAGTACATATTGATAGTGTTGAAACGATTAGTGGTTTTGGGGAATCGACTAGTCGCCAGAGGGAATCGACTACTAGTCGACTAGTCGGACCCCTTCCGAAACTTACCGTTTTGTGCTCATATACGTATATAATTTGCCGTTTGTTTTGAGTACCAGTAACCAACTTTGCATTTTCGAATGCAAAGCAAGACGTGATTTAACACTATTTGCCCTGATTATTTGGCTTAATATCACAGAAGGTTAATAGGTTATTAATATATGATGTTTTATGACAATCAAATTACCATCCAGTTGATGTATGTATCTAAACGGTGGTGACAAACACCTGATCGATCGCGGAGACGCTACGGATTACGGAGTGGAAGCGCGTGCAACTATCAGAAACCGGTGCATTATTCTATATGTTTTGTGTAAAAATGTTCCTTTAAAATTTATATGGTATGGTTGTCTTCGAACTTGCCCAGTGTGCTTGTCACCGATTGACTTCACAAACGGGCGTACATGAAGAAATGCAAGATATTTTGAGAAACGAACTTCGTCTCCGACAGAGTCAAACAACAGTTACAAAATAAATGTTATAACAGCTGTAGTGCGTACAAGCCTGTTATGCTCGCAGATGTCATGTACATATATCGGACACGGAATGTGGTAAAGTTCCCTGTATATTGTATATATAGAGTCCGCATATATTAAAAATGGGCCATGCATTGCGTACATAATGTTGTTCCTTGTATTCATTGCAAGGTCACGATATGACATAGCTTAATCACGGACAGTCATTTTCCCGCCAAAACGCACGTGTTTTCACTGTTTGATTTGATCGCGTACATAATTGTGTCTCGTGCATGGTACTTGTAAATATATATACAATATATATAAGTTTACTCGCGAGTCCCCGAATACACAATCGATCGTGTCAGTTTCAGAAATAAAACAGCGCAGACCGGCGATGTTAATAGTACATTTCAATGCGATGTCGTAAGTTCTATATTTAGCCAGATTCCAGGAATTTGCGTCATCCAGATTACGTTTCTGGGAACAGCTTTGTCACCGCCCAATTCCGCAAATGATTTTTAAGTTTGAGGTGGTACAATACATTGTAATTTTTCACAAACACAGCCCATAAACGACGTGGGATTTCCGAAGTGACTCGCCAGTTTAGTTCGAAATACGCGACGCTATTCGATGCGTAGCATGGCCGACCGCGGGTTGGCTTTATATTTATTTCTATAATACAATATATCTAGAACGTGCGATCGTATACGCTCACCCATGCGTCAGTTGATGCATGTGGTGGTTGTAAAAAATATCACACAATTTTACAAATAAACTTTAAAGGTATACTGACATAGTGCTTCAATAAACTATTATATATTGGACTTGTTATTAAACTTAAAACTTAATAATGTCACCTCGCAACTAACTTGATTGAAGTTGAGTCCTGCACACCTGCAAACACGTTGACCAGTTATCACTAAAATCAATTCCGTCACGCCGAAATAGACACGGTTGCGATATGCGCCGATTCTTTGAAGTTGATTATCAAAACCGGCCGTCTCAACTCGTCTCAACTTCAAAGAATAAGCCGCCGCGGCGCCGACAAATACATTGAGTTTCGCGCTCGTGCATGAGCACCAAGTACTGAAAGCAGTTATCGCATCAAAGAGACAACAAAGGCTTTAACAAACTAATTGTGATTGTGTATTTCGATAGCCTGATTGTTTAAATTGTCCAGTAATTCGGTAACGGCAGCAACGGCACTGCTTTCGCGATGGCATAATAATGGTGGTGGGTGTGTTCCGACTAGTCGACTAGCCGATTTCGGAATCGACTAATTTAATAATCGCGTCGATTTCGATTAGTCGATTAATCGTTTCAACACTACATATTGACTAACCTGACTCCTTCTGACAGGTTAGTCTTCCTTTTAGTGCATATTGATTAACCAGATTCCCTGCAATGGGTTAGTCTTTGCAGTTGTGCATGCATATTCACTAACCTGATTCCCTGCGACCACATGTGCTTATTGAGGCGGGTGTCCACTCTGACGTCTGGTGTTCCCATCATCTTCTCGGCAAACTTCCTTATTTCCCCTATAGCCCGAGGAGCCCTCTTCTTGAATCCACTGGAAGATATTGTTCAAAGTGTCAGGAGATGATCCAGTTTTAATTCAGGCAACCCTTCCTCGTTTAAATTTGTATACTACAGCTTTAATACAATATAACCCTTTCATGAGGTTCATGATGTCAGATGTGCTGGTGCAGTATTAAAGAGCCTGTGCCAGAGCATTCTGGTATATATTGCCATAGGAAGCCTCGCATATGTAAGAGAATACACTGGCTTACAAGGTCAAGGTAATTATTGTTATCCCTATGGGAGATTCACATATGTAAGAGAATGCATTGGCACATGGTTTTTCGCAATATCTCAGGAAGTTCAGTCATGGAAGGTGAACTTCAATGCTGAATGACGTAATCGCGTTGGATGACTGGGCCGTTAAACGTTGTGGCTATTTTCAGTGGAAAAATAACGGGAATATCGAAAAAACCTTTAAACTGGCTGGAATATAATACATTTTTGTGCAGATCAGGAAAAGATAGTGCAAATATGTTTCTGGAGGTCTATTTTGTTAATACTCCTATGACAATAAAACAGTGGAAACATATGTGATTGTCATTAGGCCAAAAGGAAGAATACCTGAGTTTAGGGTAACATGAGGGAAAAAAACAGGGGCGGGCGGGCGGTACTTCATTTTATTTTATTTTTTCATTTTATTTTTCACAGGGAATAATATTTAAATATTCGTGCCTTCTAATCGTCTGCCAGGCCCAGTGTCACTCGTATATAGCTTGGGCAAGTCATTGTCACACTAATCAATGCCATGGTAGCTTTAATCAGTTTATTGGTGTTGCAGAAGTTCAATGACATGTATACAGCATGATATTAAATGATATTACATATAGAATAAGTGTCTAGTGTTGAAAATTAAACGGTTTATGTTCACGCTGAAGATCGGATATTACAGGCCAAATCATACGAGTGGACATATTACTGTTCAATTTCCCACACAAGACACTTATGATATTTTGTTTATCCGCCGACTCGAATACTAAGAAATTTTGCGAAATATTCAACTCAGAAGGTGAATTTAACAAGAGTTCCTCCATTGGAAATGGCACATACATGTGGCAACGCCAACGTGACGTACATAACATAATCAATATGCAAAGCGGTGGTAGCATTCACACATGTAAAACAAAGTAAGCACCAAGAACAATATATGTGCATTGATTACCCTATGACTGATGTTGCATTCGGATCATTGCGACACAGAAGATGTTGATTAATCGGGTCCGGTTTTCTGTAGAACTAATGAATATTTAATAAGAAATAGTTCTACTAGGAAAAAATTAAGTTCTACCAGGCACATACCACTCCTACTGCATGGGTACACAGACTCATGTTACGTCAGGCTTATAATTTTCAGGGTGGATGCGGTGAGAGGTGGATAAACTATAATAATGCCAGGAATTTTGAGCTTTGGGTCGATTTCAAAAGTGTCAGAATTATTTTTAATCTGACATTTTATTACTATGTCCTTTTCTGTCAGTTCAGAATCTGTGTGGTACCGGTTCACACACGACAACATGTCTGTGCTATAGTTGACAGGCGCCATGATGTTTCTATTCTGATTCATATGAACGCATTTGTGAAGTTTAATGGCTAAAATGCAGGATCTATCCGCACACGGAAGTGTTTCCGCCATATTCAATCGCCATGTGCAATCGGCAAAATATCCGGTTACTTTCGATTTGCTAGTTAATACATATTCCGGCACAAGTATCGCGAGTTTTCTGGTTTCCGCTTTCGAGAAATAGGCGAGGTTTGCCGAACAATGACGAGGGAATACGAATATACTACAACAACAATGGCGGCACTTCCGTTTTTCGAGAATTGACGATATTTGCAAGGAAATGGTTTACTTGTTTAAGCTAATTCCGTAGTCGCGAATTCCTAATTATAAAAAAAATAAAATGAAGTCGGAGGAAATTTTTGAAAAACGATAAAATGGAATTTGGCGGCAGGTTTTGAGTAGGGGCGGGCGGGTTACCCGAAACACAGGTATTCTTCGTTTTGGCCTTATAGCATTTCAGATAGACTTGCTTCCACATTGGATATTGCCACCCAGTAGTGTTATTCTGAATGATTAGGTCCAAATAGTTCTGGCATGTAAAACAAAAGTTCATATATATTATAATGTCAATTTTGAACAAGGTAAAATTAACGACATTCAAAGCAATTGTATACACACACAATTTATTTCAAAGCTTCCTCAATAAAATTACCAACAGTATTTTATAATAAAAGAAATATAATGTGCGCCCTATTTATGGCTTACACATTTTTCTATTGAGGTCAGTGTACAGGTGGTTGAAAAAGCAATAAAAATTCGCAGAGAAGAAAGCCATTTAAAGACTCACACTCCATGGATCCTCTTATGGATGTTAATCGTGTACTCTCGGGTCACGACATCATCCATAGCCCTCTTCTTTCTGTCCTTCTTACGGATCGTCATCTTGATTTATCTGAAAAATTAAACAAGGGAGGTTTAGATTGCTTACCAAACCATGCAAATATTAAAGACATGTGAAACAATCAGAAACATACTCTCGTTAATCATCCTGACATGTGGCCCCCCCCCCCCCCCCCCCCCCCCACGCAACAATTTATATTATTATTATAGAGCCTAGTTTCCTTCAATTTGCAAGTAAATCAGTTAATATATATCAGTTCAAAGTTATAGTGCTTTTTAAAGTCAAAGCCCCTTTCCCTTGATCTTCTGCAATGGTCTTTACAACCAGATCCAACGGCAGGATTTTTTGTCAAATATAATCAACTTCTAGTACATGTACATAGCCTGAGTTTAGTGTGTCTGTCATTTGCAGAATGAGGTCCCCAGAGGGTGAATTTAGTGTGATGCTATCCCACACAGCAGGCTAGCATCACCAAATTCACCCTCTGGGACCTCATTCTGCATGGCCTCATCTGCTATCTGAGACATAAATGTAGACTCAGATTGAAGTTCCCATATTTGATTATGCAATTTGTCGTCTGCCAATTTGGGGATATAGAGAAGCTGAACTAAAAAAGAAATAGAATCTATGTGAAAATATCTAGCAAGGTTTTTGTAAACTATAATATGAGACTCACGTGACGAGAATGATTAAACAAGAGATGGACTGTCGTCCGGTGCATACCCCCTTGTGGCATACCGCCTAGTGTGGGCACATTTATAACTTATGATGGCTATACTCAGACATATGGACCCAGAAATCAGCATTTTCATATAAACAAAGATGAATAACTATAGAACAAAAAACCAAAACAAACATTTGAATGTGCCATTAAATGTCCTCATAGTGGTGAACATCCATACAAAATTTCATTGAGATCCGAGCATTACTGTTCAAGTTATGAGCTGAACAGACATCGGATGGATCAAACAGCCAACATTTCCAGATAAACAAAGATGAATTACTCTAGAATGGAAAAGCAGAACAGAACAATGGAACCCCCTTATTGAATGTCCTCATAGTAGTGAACATCCATACCAAATTCCATTTAGATCCCAGCACAACTGTTGAAGTTACGACATGAACAAACACCAGACGGACCAAAAAAGCCACCATTTCCAGATGAACAAAGATGAATAACTCTAGAATGGAAAAGCGGAACAAAACGATGGAAGCCTCTTTTTAATGTCCTCATAGTAGTGAACATCCATACCAAATCCCATTGAGATCCGGGCACTACTGTTCAGGTTATGACATGAGCAGACACCAGACAGACCAAAAATCCAACATTTCAAGATAAACAACTCTAGAATGGAAAATCCGAACAAAACGATGGAACACTCTATTTAATGTCCTCATAGTTGTGAACATCCACACCAAATTTGGTTGAGATCCCAGCAAAACTGTTGAAGTTACAGACACCAGACGGACCAAAAAGACAACATTTCCAGATGAACAAAGATGAATAACTCTAGAATGGAAAAGCGGAACAAAACGATGGGACCCTCTTTTTATTGTCCTCATAGTAGTGAACATCCATACCAAATCCCATTGAGATCCCAGTACAACTGTCGAAGTTACGACATGAACAGACACCAGACGAACCAAAAAGCCAACATTTCCAGATGAACAAAGATGTATAACTCTAGAATGGAAAATCCGAACAAAACGATGGAACCCTCTATTTAATGTCCTCATAATAGTGAACATCCATACCTAATTCCATTGAGATCCGAGCACTACTGTTCAAGTTATGACACGAACAGACATCGGACTGACGTACGGACGGACGAACGAACAAATGGGTAGATATGTGGCTCCGACCTATGTGGCTAGAAATGGTAATGTGGCTTTAGTTTTTATGTGGCTTCTCAAGTGGCCATAAAATTTTATGTGGCTATCAAGTAGTAGATAGTGATAAAACTCCAGATTATGGATTCATAACATGTTGGAATTATAGCAGAAGAAGCTGATTAAAACTAAAAAAAACTTGCACACAGCAACTGGGACAGTGGAATAGGAGAAACTGACAGGTCCGTGATTGGGTGACTAGCCACATAAATGTCCGACATCTCCTATTGACAGGTCATGGATATCTAAATCTATGGACTTTTTGTTTCCAAATTTTTAGTGACTACAAAATTAAATAAGCTGATTAGTGATTAGGCCAAATAGATCATTTTTGAACGTCCATCTGAAAGCTGTTACGTGGCTAGCCACGCAACGGAAGTTATGCACATAAATATCCATTTTACACAATCTTAGCCACATAAGTAGTCATTAGTAAACACGGACACACGGACGGACAGGTGCAAAACAGTAAACCCCCCCCTTTTTTTTTTAAAAGGGGGTATAACAATATATAAAATTGGATAATAGATATGGAATTGTACATTATCAACACTATAGAAACTACAGGCATACTGCATGGTACCGTGATTACTGCAATGGCCTGTTCCGCTTAACATTGTTAGTTTTATTTGTAACTACTCATTCAGCACTCCTCCCTACACTGTTGAATTTCTTTTCCTTTTCTGATTTCCGTACATATAAATGCTAACTGAGTAACACTACCATATACTCTGCCATCTAAACAAGTAAAACTACTGTACATTGTAGTTGTAAAATTGACTAAATTTATTATTAAACGTTGGCACAGATCCACATTTTTATATATCACAACATTAGAACCCACATGGACTATATCTGTATAGCCATAGTATTTGTGCATTTAATTGGTATGCAAAACATATTAAAATAATAATGTATTAAATATAAATCATAAAATTCTGATTAATCCTGATTAATCCAGCATTGGATATAAGGCCTAAAAAAATAATACCTGTTTCCACTAACCCGACCGACCGTTAAAAAAGTCGCCGACTGAGACCATTTTATTGCAAATTAAAACAAGAGCTACGCTGGGCGTGCAATATACGCCCTCTCTTGGGTCGGCGGAAACTGATAAAAAAGGGGCATAACTCTGGTAAAAATTGGCGGATGGAACTCAAATTTGAACTTGACCTGTGTTTTGGTGGGAGAAACTAATATACCAAATTATCATTGAATCCGATAAGCTCTAGTAAAGTTATCATGCGGACAACAAATTTCAGGGATTTTCTAAGTCAAATTAAGTCAAATAAGGGGCATAACTCCAGTGAAAATTGGCGGACGGAACCCAAATTCGAACTTGAGCTGTCTTTTCTCCTAATAAACCCACATACCAATTTGATTGAAATCGGTTCACTCTAACTAAAGTTATCATCCGGACAACAAATTTCAGGGATTTTCTAAGTCAAATTACGTCAAAAAAGGGGCCATAACTCTCGCAAAAATTATCGGATTAAAACGAAATTCGGACTTGAGCTGTATTTCGATATATGTAATCCATATATAACATTCCAAAATCGAGTTATCATCCGGAAACCAAAAAACATAAGAAAAACTGAATTTTCAGAGTCGAAAAAGGGGGCATAACTCTGCCAAAAATGGTCGGACAGAACCCAAGTTCGAACTTGACCTGTGTTTTGGTGGGAGAAAGTAATATACCAAATTTGGATTCATTCCGAGAAACTATACTAAAGTTATCATCCGGACAACAAATTTCAAGGATTTTCTAAGTCAAAAAAACGTTAAATAAGGGGCATAACTTCGGTGAAAATTGGCGGGCGGAACCCAAATTCGAACTTGAACTTACTTTTCGGCTAATAAACCCACATACCAAATTTTACTAATTTTGGTTCACTCTAACTAAAGTTATCATCCGGACAACAGGTTAACGGACGGACGGACAGACCAATACTATAATACGGCCTTTTTTTCAAAAGGGCGTATAAAAAGAAAAGAAGAAAAGTACACTGTTTCTGCTAACCCGACCGACCGCCGAAAAAGTCGCCGACTGCCCCCATTTGATTGGGTTTTCAAAAAATATAAACTACCAAGTTAATTTAAATTGATATCACGTGGTGCGTTGAGTGGGTACCTTGCCGCAGAAACGTGATATATACTGCGTCTACAGACGGACAGGAGACGGAGTCATGTGGTCGGCCGATCGCGAGATCTCGTTGCACGAAAATGCACGAGATTGACCGATTGTCGGACGGCCCAATAATAATAATAATAATTATTATCACCCAACCACAATCGGGCCCGATCGTTCGTTTACGTTAGCTGTCAATGGGCATTCGAAACACCTGTGCTATATTTTCGTAGCGTCGCGGGCGAATGCCGTAGTCGGAAATCGTTCCTCGAGAAAATCGCGAATCCCAATCCCCACCGTGCAGGCAATCTCGAGATAATGATTGCATGTAGGCCTAGCAACAATCGGATTACGGAACTGTTATTGTTATAAATACATTCCGTTTGATCACTGAACAGTGGTCATCGGCACATGAGACCAGTGGTCACACATGAGAGTCGACTTGTAAAAACAATATGACGCCTACTCAGACGGGAGACCCTCCGTGGTCTTCGTGTTGTGAAAACAACCTGTCACAGGGTTCCCACTATGAATTTCAAACCAAATTCAAGCACCTTTCAAGGACTTTTCAAGCACTTGTTAAAATATTTTAAAGTACCTCACAGACTACAGATTATATAAATATTTGCATTTAATACAAGGAAGGGTATCCAGTCTCCAACAAAATGATCTGATGCATGGCTTGTGCTTTGTTCGAATGAAGAATAAAATAATAACACAATCCCTACTATTACCTGTATTTCATTAATTGGATGGGTATACTAGTTTTAATATTAACTAGTATACCCATCCAATTAATGAACTTTCATATTTATGTACTAAAGAGAGGGTCATAAATAGCGGAAAGAAAATATGATCCTAACAGATGAATTTTCCATAGATAACCTTTATGAAGTAAAGAGAAGAAGAAATATACCTGTATCGGTACCTTGTATTGTATAACTTCTATCAGATGAACACTCAAGTTTTTAGACATTAATTTCTAAGTCTTTATTCATATAGTCTTATAGATGCACACATGTGTCACAGTCTTATCCAACTTATCCATAGTTTCTTCATACCGGTACAATGATACATATATGAATATTATTCAATCAGCTTCTAGGTATATACCCGTACTTGAATTTGAACTGGATGCTGTTGGTCGTGTGATATTTACAGGCGTCATAGTATTTGATGTGTTCGATGGGGCACTCGTTCTTGTGATTCCTTGCGAAAAAGTTATTCACCGTCACGACAGATAGCTGTCGAACTTTCGCAGCGTGTTTTGACGACTTCACATGACTTTTCAAAGCTGATTCTCCCATCCCAGAAATATATATTTCTTTGCAACAAAGCATGCACATTGCCTTCCTATTGTTGTTCGTTTGTTGCAACCAACCAGAATAAGTTTCGTGCGATAAGCACGCAGTGTTGAACACACACTTTCCCATTGTTATTTTAACGAAAGACTAGCGATAATTTCAAAGCATGGGCGCCGCCATTGTTATATCTTTAGAATGAGTCAATGCAAATCGCGGAATACCGGCACGAATAGCGAAACGAACCGACTACCTGGCAATCATGCCGCTTGAAAATTTTGACGCTTCTTGATACTGCGTATAAGACGGCAAGCGTGTGTCAATAAGACAACCTTTGATGACTAAATTCAAGCACTTTCAAGCACCTTAGGGTGTTTAAGGGAAAATTCAATGACTTTCAAGGGCTTGAAAAACCCAAAACCAAATTCAAGCACTTTCAAGATATTCAAGCACCCGTACGAACCCTGTGTCAGTACTCATAAGTGAACACATTTTAGCATGTTAATACAATGGAAAGTTATGATATTAAATTTATTAGCTGGTTGTATAATTATATTCGGGGTACGAAACAACCATAGTAGCCTACATGGGACGAATCAATCAAAGTAAATTTCTAAGTTGGGACGAATCAAAGTCGTTTCGTACTCGGGACGAATCGACGAGATCCCTATTCAATTTCCTTGATAAAAGGGAAGATAATTGAAGAAGTTAAAGAGGTTTTGGGTTGTTTCAACTACGATGTCTGTTTGGTCACTCAATTGAATTGATCATATTATATCACAACATGGAGGAAGAACGGAAAGAGCGAAGACATTGTGCAGCTGATCTCAATCTTCAAACTTTGTCGACTTACATAGTTTTTATAAACCCCACTGTAAAACAGTTTTTAGTATGTCGTGGTGTGATTGCAATTTGAATCCATGTTGCTTTCGTGCAGTATTAACTATTAAGTTACGAAAGCACGCATTGCCACACAACGCAACTTTTACGTTGTCACTTCCTTGTGTGCATTCAGACTTGATACACAGTGACTGCACACGTGCTTTTGTCGGAAGATCAGAACAAACTTCAAAGGGTCGGAATTGATTGAAGGTCGCCGACACTTCCAGACAGTTCGAGAATTGCTACTAAGTATCTGATACTACCGTGTGTACCAATTAATGCGTGCATTGCACCCTACTATCGGTGACACATGATTTAGTATTAGTTTTGCATCATTTAACCTATTTAATTTCTTCTCAAATCCAATTTGGCATCAACACATGCCATGGGAGCCATGCAAAAATTACAAAACAACTGTGACTGCCTCTACTGATGCAAACTCAAATTGAACAAATGAGTAATGTTGCTTGATCATGAATCGCAGACAAATATTATCCCAAAAAGTTGCCCCACCAAAATAGGTTAAAAAAAACAAACAAACAAACAAACGTTTACCTACCTACCGACCCAACATTTTTGGGACTCCGTTGGTGGAAACACAGGTATTATTTTGTTAAGCCTAACAAGTAACACCCTTTAAAACATTAATTTATCAGAGAAATTGCACAATTACATATTTTCTTAACAGTTAGAACAAAAATCGAAAAATCTATTTTAAGTAAAACAAATCTGATTTAAATCAAATAAATTGAAGTTCTTTATTTTTAACAAATCACCAACCCTGCCAAAAAGTTACAGTGAATGTCTTGCATTGCAACTCATTCTCAGAAGTTTAGTTAACCTAGACGCGACAAAAGAATCAAACTTATTGGATTACTGCTCTCGTGCTAGTGGACCCGCGATATTGTTGTGTGACAAAAATCAGAACTCTTGTCAGATACCAAGTTTGTCACGCTGAAAAGTGTAGTTCGAGATCACTGAATAAAGATCCGAATGCAAAATGCTGACTCCCACCTCCCCCACCCCATTACAACATTTGTCCAGATACAGATCCTCTCAAAATATTTGTCCCTCTAGACCGCATTGAGAATTTACCATCAACGCGGTTCTCGTGTTAACGCAACGTTACTCCAACACGGCCGAGGTAACCATCAACACAACATAATGCGGTCGGCATGACCGTCAACGAAATGGAACGTTGCCAACATAATACAATGATAGAGTTCAAAGTAGTTTAAGTTTATTATTTTATTTGACAGAATATCCAATGTTAAACTCCACCAATTGAAAACTGGAAGGCATGTGAAGTAACCCCACCCCCCAACAAATTGAAAGTTTGAGCAGAACTTCCCCTATATGCCAAAGTAAGAACCCCCCCCCCCCCAAATTGAAAATTTGAGCAGAACCCCCTCCCTCCACCAATTAAAAATTTGAGCAGAACTTGCCCTATAGATATGCCTGTAAAGTAAGAAACCCCCCCCCCCCCCCCCACTAATTGAACATTTGAGAACTTACCCTATATCAGGGTTTCCGCCAGGCTGGCTGTGGGTCCGTCCCACGGACCCATTCCCCTCGCAGACGATCTGATTGATTCATACATGTACCAAAAGTCAGTAGCAATATGTCGTAAAAAAAATCCGGCTGCAACGGGAGTTCGGGGGTTAAACAGAATACTGGTGAAAAAGCGGGTCAAATAGCGACATTAGATACAGCGTAATACATGTCGCGGTAACTTCAAAGAATGCCGGACTGTTGAATGCGGATATTTTTGTGCACGGGATTCCATGGATGAAACTACTCAGACTCGAAGACCCCGTCCTATCGTACGATTACATAATTCGATCAAAGAACACCCAATTGCTGAGTCGGGACATTTTTATGCACGTGATTTTCGTGGATGAAACTACTCAACGTTGATCATTTATCTTATTGCTGTATTATCATTTGTTTTGAGTTCGATGTAAGTGAGGTTTCTGAAAAATACGACATATTGCTACTGACTTTTGGTACATGTATGAATCAATCAGATCGTCTGCGAGGGGAATGGGTCCGTGGGACGGACCCACAGTCGGCCTGGTGAAAACCCTGATATAGGGTAAGTTCTCAAATGTTCAATTAGTGGGCGGGGGGGGGGGGGGGTTTCTTACTCTACAGGCATATCTATAGGGCAAGTTCTGCTCAAATTTTCAATTGGTGGGGGGTTCTTACTTTACAGGCCTATAGGGTAAGTTCTGCTCGAATTTTCAATTGGCGGGGGGGGGGGGGGGGTTCTTTACAGGCCTATAGGGTAAGTTCTGCTCAAATTTTTAATTGGTGGAGGGAGGGGGTTCTGTTCAAATTTTAAATTGGGGGGGGGGGGGGTTCTTACTTTACAGGCATATAGGGGAAGTTCTGCTCAAACTTTCAATTTGTTGAGGGGTGGGGTTACTTCACATGCCTATAGGGTAAGTTCTGCTCCAGTTTTCAATTGGTGGGTGTTTAACATTGGATATTCTGTCAAATAAAATTATAAACTTAAACTACTTTGAACTCTATCATGTGATCACCGGTCGTTATGTCAGAACACATGAATATATTTGAGAGCAATGTTGATCCCATCAACAATTTCCCTGTCTATTCAAAATGGTACTGCTAGCCTATGAATGAGATCCAATACTTGGGCAGTTGGCAGGTATATGATATTCAAAACTCTTTAATATATGTTAATGCACTGCTTTATCGCTTTCAAATGACTTAATTTTAAAAAGTGTAAAAAAAAAAAAACCCTGCCTGCCTGGAAAATTTTCCCCATGTTATCGGAAACAGACATGTTTTGTTTTTTTTTGCCTAATCTACATATATTTATTAATATTTTTTCCAGAAAAATTCTAAATGGAAATGTAAAACATTTAACACTAGTCCAACAAATTAGACGATTTGGATTATTAAAGGCCTATTTTAATATTTGGACATTTATGTGGCCTTAATCCCTCATCGTCCAACCATGGGCGTGAAAAATTTGAACGCTATGAAGCCACATTTTTTATGCATGCCTGGAAATCTCAAGGCGGGCTGCCCGCCTACAGCCCGCCTAGAATTTTCCAAGGCGGGCTTTTTATAGCCCGCCTCGTCTACGATAGGACATTTATTATTTAGTTATTTTATTGTGTTTAATGAGTAAAATACTGCATCGAAATCGTAATTATATTGTACAGTGTGGGGACTGTGCGCATTGCGTGACCTGACGGTAATGTCAAATGGGAATTATAGCGGAATCAGTAAATTCCGGAACGAACTGTTTCGTAAATCTGATCTTTTGATCGATTCTCACACATTTTATGACCAAAATAAATTATTTCTCTTCATAAGATTGAGCTTACAATATATTTCACTGGATAAAATGAACACATGTTTGTGGATAGTGAGAACCAAATGTCACTGTCCCAATTAAGTTCAACCTTTCGTTCCGTTTCCGGTTCCTATCAGTGAAAATTGTATTTAGCTTGCAGCCGTCTTTTATCGCTTCGATTGACAATATTTTAATATAATTAGCTAAATATATCCACGTATTCTAGTTTACACTGTTATTCAATTATTAAAGTTCAGAAACTATTTTCTATGTCCCCAATTGCAAACACCCAGTAAATCTATAGATAGCGACTTGACTGCTGCAAGCAGCAGTCTGCGATCGGCAATGGAATATGGATTACATTGAGAGAAAAAGCAGTCAATATTCAAGTGCAAATATACTGGATTTAATATTGTTCTTGATTGTGTATTTTATGTAAAATTACACTTTCATGGAGAATGCTTTTTAACGTGGACAAACTCACCCAATTCCGTTGCATGGGGTTGGACACCGACTGACAAATTGTTGAGTACAAACACTCTTACATTTTGTTTCTTGTTCATATAAATTATCATAACATATAAAACATAGTTAAATATTCACCATACCATAATTACTGTGGGGGATTTTGACATTCACAACTCTGTGGACACTTTGTTTCCACATAAACAAAATTAATTTAGATGGAGTTATACAACATCAAAAATAGACAAACTAATGGCATTAGTAACTCAGATAAAATAAATCATAACTTTAAAAGTTGATATTAATAGCCCTCCTGGATTTTCTAGATCGCCAGCCCTGTTTATGTGGCAAGGGCATGCCCCTTTAACTTACACTGTTCACGTCCAATGACACAAATAAAACTACAAATAAAAAACACATACCTTTTGTTAGAATGTTAAGGCCAAAGCGAAAAATAGGCATGTTTCCACTCCCCCGCCCGCCCCACCTCAAAACCCCCCGACGAAACTCACTTTATTTATTTTCCAAATCCCGAAAAATTAAATACGATGTATTTACTATTTCCACGTGAATTAATACTACACTATTTATATTGTTATATATAGACCTCTCACATAAACAAGCATACTAAAATTGTCTCCTTATTTGGTTATTAAATCGACCCACTGACAATAAAATTCCGTGTTGTGACCGATATAGCAACAGATTAAAACAAACGCGCACGTGGTTTTCAGACACACTGTAAAATGAAGCTCCATGGCAGCATTAGGGTGATGAGTTTATGACCGCATTATTAATGTACGTCAACTAACGACATGCCCAAATATACCGGCAAAATAATGCTACACAATATTTACGCGAACGCAATCGCAAAGAATACATCTGTCCCAAAACTTCCAACGGTGTCTGAAAAGAACGGACTGTAACAACCGGATGATATAGGCCTACGGTAATTTACCGAACGGAAGCCGGAGTGTATATTTACCGGAAGATCTAAAACAATTTTGCCAACATCCGGGAAATAGTGTCAACATGTCGTCCCAAACAAGTGCCAGCAGCGTGTTGGCACTTAAGTTTTTTAAATGCATACACATGGCGCAAGGCAGAAACAAAATGACAAAGGTTCCCCACTGCAACACCTTTTTTCAAGTCTATGAAAAGAATCACCGCCTTGACGCCCAATTATGTGGAAAGTTATTCTACACTGTTGTAAATATTGAAACTAGTTGAATATTAATGAACATATGTACAATTTGCACATGTAGATTAAATACAAGGCACTGAAATTCAGTACATACATTGTTAGCCTTCACAATAAGTTCATAAATGACATAATTATTAGAAAGATAGCACAAATATGATATTTGAATTTCCCCGCGAAAAAATAAAGTGAAAAAAAAAAAAAAGTGAAAAGCCACCCCCACCCCCCGCCCCTGTTTTTTTTATGGATGGGAGTGGAAACACACCTATTTTTCGCTTTGGGCCTAAATATCATGACTGAACTAACTAGCATAAATTTTGTGTCACTATTAATCCATATAATTTTATAACAACTCAACCGACAGAAATATTCAAACCCGTCTACGCTAGCGAACACATACGAAAACACGCGCATGCGTAATAGATCAGAAATCTGGAAAACCCCGGAAATTACCATAATTTATTTGTATTTGAAAATGGTGATATGTTTTCCAATCCGCGATTAAACTAACAAATCTGTAATTCTGACTTTTATATCACAATCTATGTGGTGAACACAAAGAATACTACCTCCGCTACAGGTAAGACTAATGTATTTGTAGATACGGTAATTTAAGAGAAAATGGTATTTTGATGGGGTCATATCGGTGGTCACTGATGTTGACCTGCTTCAAAATGTGTGCTAACTTGGCTTTCAGCTCTTTTATTAGACTAGAAGGATTAATACAATCGTAAATGTCCAAATATTAAAATATGTATTAATCCGAATAGTAGAGATGGGCGGTTTTTGATTTTTTAGTGAAATTATACTGAAATACATACAATTTGAGTATATACTTTCAAAGTAACCGTAATTAGAGTCAATAATGTCCCAATAACGTTGAATATTTGAGGAAGGAACTGCGATCACCGGTAAACAACGGGACAAAATGCCAACGCAAAATGAATCCAATGCGATAAGATCATAAAGATGATACAATTCGGTATTTAAAAAAATAAACACCCCCTTCTTCACTGTTCAATGTTCATCCCTTTCTGACATGTTTAAAACATATTTATCATATTATATGCATTATAGTATCTGAGAATTCAACAGCAAATTCACAAACAGTGGGCGTCCTTGACCTGACTGTGTAACAATTCTTGACACGTGCATGATTGACCCACATTCAATGACTGCGGTGTGATTGCTTTGATGTATGTGATTGATGTTGCGACATAGTTTACAAGCTGCACATGGTTTGCCCAGATTACGTCACATCGAAATGTCCAGACGCTCAAAGTGTTCATACCATTTACTTGGTTTAGTTTTCGACTGTCGGGCCTTGCTCTGATACGTTTTTATGACATTAAGCAGCGACATTTTTTGGAGTCGTCTCCAGTTAGACGCGTAAAATAACTCCAAACAGGGCTTTTGTTGAACCCTGTTCGTTATTTTGTTCGGCCATGTTTTGAAAAAGAACAAAAAACAGTCGCCTACGATATTATAACAACACATATCTGAGACGAATTGGACACATTCCGATATAATATTGATCAGAGAGGACGATAATTTGATAACAATATCAACTAATAAGTACCTGGGGAGGTATAATAAGTCGATTTAAGTGAAAAATATACATAAAAAAAAAATGTAATGTCGGTTTGAGCAGAATCGCGTCGGTCGTTTTTCGGTTTATTGTCAAAAAACCGAAACAGAGTTGTTTTCTCGGTTAACCGCCCATCACTACCGAATAGTCTAATTTGTTGGACTAATTTAACACCAATCAATCATGCATAACCCGTACCTCCCACGAGTCCCACCACGCCAAAAAACATTGTATTATGTTGGCAACATTCCATTTCGCATTATGTTGTGTTGATGGTTACCTCGACCGTGTTGGGAGTAACGTTGCGACCGCGTTGCGTTAACACGAGAACCGCGTTGATGGTAAATTCTAAATGCGGTCTAGAGGGACAAATATTCCCATTTTGCATTCGGATCTTTATTCAGTGATCTCGAACTACACTTTTCAGCGTGACAAATTTGGTATCTGACAAGAGTTCTGATTTTTGTCACACAATATCGCGGGTCCACTAGCACGAGAGCAGTAATCCAATAAGTTTGATTCTTTTGTCGCGTCTAGGTTAACTAAACTTCTCTGGTGCTAGCACTCTGGGGCTAGACACGGTGTTCTGTTGTAAATTAAATTTCGATACCCACATGTAAAAATGATTACGGCTGTAAACAAGAGAACACTGCCGAATCAATAATCAATCATATGCAATTTAAGGGGAAGGTCTATATATGATAAGACATATATTTATATTTTGAAATATTGCGCGTATCAGAGGATGTTTGTGGATAATCATCATCCAAAATAAAGCCTACCGAACAGGGCGATAAAATACCGGAAAAGGAAGTTGTTGTTCGATTCGAAAAGGGAGGTAATCAAATGTTTTACGTACCTAAATAATTGCGTACCGAAAACAATATAAACAGATATTTCAACTTCAATTCTTTTTATTTATTATTTGTTCCCCATGTCCCCCTTCGTTTTTGTTTTAATTATTTCGAGACCAGCAAATATCATGACTCGAATAAGTCTTTCTGCATGAGGCATATATTAAGTCCATATAAACTGTTTTTACGTATTTATCGACCTATGCAGAACTAGATACAAAACACGAACATAATATCAGGATTTCAACGGGCACAGGGCTTTAAAGTTTATACAAAATTAAACCTATAGCGGGTACTTACACTATACGTGCATGTGTATTACTTTGTGGTAGTACATCTATATAGATTGGAAATGTATACTTGATATGCGGTACTATAATACACGGATAACCGATATGCAAAGCATTGAGATCGAACGAATACAACGAAGGGCGACGAAAATGGTGCCTTCTGTATCTGTAGTGGGTTCAGTGCAGTAACCAATTCTGGTTTTAGGCGCACTGGGTGGAGGATGATGTTGGTTCCGTCGAGGACTCTGATGGTGCTGTGTCCTCAGGTTCAGTGATTCCATCGTTGCGGAGTGCCCGTAAGAATAACTCTGGATCACTGTTGCACACGATCCGGTCTTCCAGTTGGTTCCAATCCAGGATCGTCTTGTTAAAGAAAGAATGTTTTAATTGGTTACAGCTGGTACGCCGTGGCTCGAAGGCTCTTACATTTTTACATTCTTCTTTTTCGACGATGTTTGTTGTCACACAGTCAACAATTTTTTTGGCTGTGATCTTCCTGCCTGATTTCTTAGGCGTTAGGTAGTTGTTTGCACTTAATGCTGGCACCCTCCCCTCAACTATCTTATGGAACTGGATGAGACGCTGTTCTCTACGCCGCTCGTCTAGGGGTTTTAGATCTAGTTCCTCAAGCATGGTGGTGACTGATGTTCCTTGGCGACTATAATTATTCTTTATGAATCTCGCACTCCTTCGCTGTACTTTTTCAAGGTGGTCAATGTCTTTCTTTAAGTGGGGGTCCCATACCACCGCTCCATATTCGAGCGTCGATCTCACTGTAGCGATGTAAGCTGTCTTTTTACATTTCTCTGGAGCATGTCTGATGTTTCGTCTTAGGAGGCCTAAAGCACAGTTTGCTTTCTTTGTTGTCTTCCTAATATGGGCTGACCATGTCAGGTCGTTGGTAAAGGTCAGTCCCAGGTATGGGGTCTCAGCTGTTGTCTCCAGTATGTGTTCTCCCAGTTGGTACATGTATGATGATTTGTTTTTGGTGCTCATGATGTTACATTTTTTGGAGTTGAAACGCATACCCCAGTTTTCAGCCCAGTCTTCAAGCTTCTTTAGATCTTTTTGGAGTATGTGGTGGTCTTTCTGTGAGGTGATGTTTCTGTATAGCAGGCAGTCATCTGCGAACAGTCTCACTTGGGATTCTACACATGTCGGTAGGTCGTTTATATGTATCAGGAACAGGAGTGGTCCTAATACTGTGCCTTGGGGGACTCCTGAATCAACTGGGACATATGATGAGTAGCTTCCTTCAACAACTACTCGCATTCGTCTTTTGGTTAGGAATGATGAGAGCCAGGTGTGTATATTTCCTTTAATTCCATAGTTTTGAACTTTCTGTAGTAGTTTTTTGTGCGGTACAGTGTCAAAGGCTTTTGAGAAGTCAAGTATTGCTATATCTGTTTGGATGTCTTTGTTGAAGGATTGGAGCAGGTCATCTGATGATGTTAGTAGCTGTGTTACGCATGAGTAGCCTTTCCTGAATCCATGATTTAATTTGGTCAGGACTTCATGTTTGTCAAGATGGTTCAGCAGGTGACGGCATATAATATGCTCCAGTATTTTGCAGCATACTGTTGTTAAGGAAACTGGTCGGTAGTTTTCCGGTTTGTGGACGTCCCCTTTCTTAAATACCGGAGCAACGTTTGCGTCCCTCCAGTCTTGTGGTAGTTCTCCTGTGGTGATGGATTTGTGAAAAATATAGGTCAGTCCTGGAGCGATGGAATTGGCACATTTTTTCAGGACTTGATTTGGAAGGGCATCTGGTCCGCTAGCTTTGCCGGGTTTTAAGTCCCTAAGCAGCTTTTCCACACCTTCAACTGATATGTTCAAGTCTCCTATGGTTGGTTTGTCAGATGGGAGTGGTACTTTGGTGGTATTTGTCTTCTTGGTGAATACAGAGCGGAACTGGGTGTTTAAGAGTTCTGCTTTCGTGACAGGGTCATTTGTGAGGTTTCCTTGGTGTTTTATTGGTGCTATCCCGATGTTGTCCCGCTTCCTGGATTTAAGATAATTCCAGAATGGCTTTGTGTTCTTATTTGCCAGCCCCTCTTCAATGACTCTGTTTACATGGGTCCACTCTGCTCTTCTCATTTCTCGCCTACATGTTTTCTGGTGTGCCTTATACTCTCCCCATTGGTTGGTCCTCTTTGCTTTTTTGAAGAGTCTCCCTTTTTTCTTCAGTATCCGAATAAGGCGCTTGTTTAGCCATGGCACGTGGTTGTCTCTTCTCTTTGGTGCCGATGGTATATGTTTATCTATCAGGCCCTTTATACCATCTCTGAAGGTCTCCCAAATGGTGTTGATTTTGGGATTTCCAGGTATTGTTCTGATTTCTTCAGAGAGGAACCTAAGATCTAGTGATAGGTTAGTCCAGTCAGCCCTGTTGTAGGCGAAGCGTTTCTTTTGTTGTTTTTGTGGTTTTGCATACGGTGTTATCTGGCAGTCAGTGACTATGATGTCAGATGTTAGAACTATATCGAGCAGGTTGTTTTCCCTCGTGGGCTGTCTGTGGGTTTGCGTCAGACCTTTGCGGATACACAGGTCAAGTAATGCTTGTTGGATCTCAGTATCCTGTGCCCCTGGTGTTACACAATGTTTATCCCAGTCGATATTTGGGCAGTTGAAGTCGCCGCTTAATATGATGTCTTTATACCTTCTATCTTGTATGGTATTGAGAGATTCCTCTAGCTGTTTGATGTCTTCTAGGTTTCTGTGGGCCATATAAAAGGATCCGATGTATAGGTTTTTTTTATTTGATGTTGTTATTGATGCCCATTCCAGTTCGCAGTTTGTGATCAGATCAAGTTGTTCGATAGGTACGATATTTTCATGCGTAGCAATGAAGACACCGCCCCCTCTCGAGCCACGATCATTCCTCAGTGCATTATAGCTTGGTGGAAAAACTTCTGCCGAGTTTATAGCATCATTTGCTCTTGGTTTACCAGGTTGTATGCCTTTAAGCCATGATTCAGTGCCAATGATTATGTCTGGCTTTGTGTATTCAATGACTGCTGCTAATTCTGCTCGGTTTTTCTGTACACTCCTGCAGTTTACCGTCAAAAAGCGGAGGTTCTCCTTCTCCCGTAGTTTATAGAGGCTTGGGACTGATTCGTTTGTTGTGTCCATTTTTTGTGAGCCTGGTGTATTTGTGCCGATCTCTCTGTCATTGTTTTTTGTAACAGGGCTGCTTGTATGTAATGGGTCAAATGCTGCTGATGTTGTGCTTTCCATGGTTGACTCCAGGCAGCTCGTGGGATAGTAGAGTACAGTTGAGTTAAATTCATAGTTATGAAAGGTGAAACTATCTACGTTGAGGCTGTCACATCTACAGCAGAACCATTTGATACTGGTGTCTTGGAGGTTTTTGAATTCTTCAGAGCAGAGCTCGAGACATGACCCATGGTACCAGAGATCACAGTTATCACAACATACTGCTTTTGCATCCCATCCGACTTCTAGCTCGCACGAGCCACATGGGTATATAGATGGTTCTTGCCTCTTCGGGCCTGGGTTTTGTTCCACTCCGGCAATTAATAGCAGTAGTAAGATGATGAGTCCTGATCTTCTCCTGCCCATGTTGTTGGTGTTGCAATTTACCATGTCTGATTTATTCTGGTATTTTAACCGGTGTGTTTGGATGCAGTGGTAGTCAGCGATTTGGGTGTTGCTTATTTGTGTTGATAGGCTGACTTTATTGAAGAAAGCTATGGAGGCTATGACCATTAGGAGTGGTAGCAGGCTCATGCCTATTTTGTTTCTGTTTCTTCTCCTTTGGTGTATTTGGATATAGAATGGTTCCAGATCAGTATAGCGTGGTATAGGCCACACAGCCTGATCTCCTGGTATAGCGCGGTCTAGCCCACACCTCCCAGGGAGGAAAACCATTCTATTGCCGCCAACAGTCCAAAGCGATGCGGTTTGTTATCTTCCGCAGCCAGACTTTGCTGAGTGTTTTTGCAGGGTGGATTCCGTCTAGCGTTGTGCTGAAACAGTACTTATGGTAAGTTATTCTGTGGTTGGGACCTCCTTGGCTTGCCTTATGTTTTGAGGACCTTATCGGCAACGCATGATAAGACTGAATTTTAGGTCACTCAAAATCAAAAGATTCAGATCTCATTGAACTGTACACAATGATGAATGGACAATTGGACCCTTATCAGTTATTTCAAAACAGCCTGCATGAGTACTGAGTAGGCCTGCCAATACTAGATGGCATATATGAACAGAAATTACAAAAGAAAATAGTTAAAATGGACACGAGGAAAGTCTACTTTACAAACAGAGTTATCCCACATCGGAATTCACTGCCAGATTTCATAGTTTCTGCTGGAAGTATAGAACTGTTCAAAACTTAATATCGACTCACATTTTTACGATAAGAGATACGATTTCGATGACTCGCATACGTGATAATGGAAATATTCTTAAACAATTTGTAAATGTTACCGGAACGAGAAATTTTAGGACTAAGTCTTGTTCCGTTGAATATGATGATGATGATGTATACTTGATATACGGTACTATACTATACACGGATAACCGATATGTATATTTGATATACGTTACTGTAATACAAGGATAACCGATATGTATACTTGGTGTACGTTACTATAATACACGGATAACCTATATGTATACTTGATATACGTTACTATAATACACGGATTTATAACCGATATGTATACTTGGTGTACGTTACTATAATACACGGATAACCTATATGTATACTTGATGTACGTTACTAAAATACACGGATAACCGATATGTATACTTGATAAACCGTACTATAATACACGGATAACCGATATGTATACTTGATATACGTTACTATAATACACGGATAACCGATATGTATGTTTGATATACGTTACTATAATACACGGATAACCGATATGTGTACTTGATATACGTTACTATAACACACTAATAACCGATGTGTATACTTGGCATACGTTACCATAATACACGGATAACATATATGTATACTTGATATACGTTACTAAAATACACGGATAACCGATATATATACTTGATAAACCTTACTATAATACACGGATAACCGATATGTATATTTGATATACGTTACTATAGTACACGGATAACCGATATGTATATTTGATATACGTTACTATAATACACGGATAACCGATATGTACACTTGCTATACGTTACTAAAATACACGGATAACCGATATGTATACTTGATAAACCTTACTATAATACACGGATAACCGATATGTATATTTGATATACGTTACTATAATACACGGATAACCGATATGCATATTTGATATACGTTACTATAATACACGGATAACAGATATGTATACTTGGTATACGTTACTATAATACACAGATAACCGATGTGTTTACTTGGTGTACGTTACTGTAATACATGGATAACCGATATGTATATTTGATATACGTTACTATAATACACGGATAACCGATATGTATACTTGATATACGTTACTATAATACACGGATAACCGATATATATATATACTTGATATACGTTACTTTAATACACTGGTAACTGATGTGTATACTTGGCGTACGTTACTATAATACACGGATAACCTATATGTATACTTGATGTACGTTACTAAAATACACGGATAACCGATAGGTATACTTGATAAACCTTACTATAATACACGGATAACCGATATGTATATTTGATATACGTTACTATAATACACGGATAACCGATATGTATACTTGATATACGTTACTATAATACACGGATAACCGATGTGTATACTTGATATGTACGGTACTATGATACACGAATTTAACCGATGACATACCAAAATCAAAGAAATTCATCATTTTTAAAGTACCCGTGATCGTCTCTGATAAAGAGCGTTCATTCTTTTATTTCACGAAAGCATTATATAATAAAGAGCGTTCTCAATTATGGGATACCAAAGAGGATAGTATGCAGTGACTGAGGCGACCGCGAAGCAACAAATATGTTTTTATTGTATTTATATAACTACTAATATTACGGTGGTCGCACATGGACGATTTTCAGCAAGATATATTTTATCGAAACTATAGCCATTTTGAAGTTGTCAGAAGAATGCGCATGTGAGCTATTAGTCCAAGTCTTCTCGTACTAAAACCAGCTAAGATATTGCGATGGAGATAAATACCAGCATCTCCATCCCAATATCTTAGCTGGTTTTAGTACGAGAAGACTTGGACTAGTGAGCTATTCGAGAATCTTGATAGAATAGCTGAGTCATCTGACAGGTCAAAACAATCATGGTTGGTGAAATTCAAATCAGAACAAAATTAATCTGTGGTTTTCACTCTCACTTCGTCCAATGATTATCTCGACCTTGAACTTGACAACCGAGATAGAGAACAAGTGAATGTCCATAAACGACTTATCCTATATCTAGGAGTATCTTCACAGTAGAATATTCACTGGGACAAGCAGATCTCTGATATCTGTATATCCGATTGCCAGTAAGCTTTATCAGCTTATAAGCGAATTAAATTCCAAATGAATCGCCATAAATATATATATGTATACCTTAAAACTTTTATTCAAAAGGTATGTACTCCCAACACAGTGATACTGTATGCGATTGCGCCCATGCATGACTACCTCACATGTAAGCTCGATCGTCTTTATATCGGTGCTGGCGGAATCATAACCGAATTAACCAGATGTGTTCCCGAATGAAAAGTCTTGATTGCACTTGGGTGGCCCACACTTCGCGAGCGACGAAATTGACACAAATTTTGCGCATGACATAAGATAACTGACGGTAACGTTCCCTCATATCTCTCTAAATTATCACCCCCATATACAGTAACAGTTGGCAAATCAAGTCATTATCCGACCAGGAACCCGATGAGATATACCAATTATTTCACGTATACTGTATACCCCCAATTCAAATCCAGTTTAATCCCCAGTATGATAGAACAATGGATCAAATCATGTAAAATTACCGCTGATGATACTGGATGATAAAACAAATTCGAGTCCAGATTCAGATAGGCTAATACGAATGGACCTATCCATAGGTACCGCCCAAATTTCAATTATAGCCAATGAGCCGATAGCTTAAACCCGGAAGCAACATACGCCTGCCTAGTGATATGAATCGCACCACAAGCCGGTCCCTAACAACAGTTGTAAGCTATACGGAATTTACGAACACGAGAGCAAAATATGTCGCTCTTAAAAAGCTACAATGGTGTTGATATGTGCATTGGGAACATGTCCGGTTGACGAACGATATTTATACATGTTTTAGTTCGGTTTCCTAAATAGAAAAGTAACTATGACATCTTTTTACGCTGGATTAAACCATGCCAACGACCATACTCGGATCCTAGTGTTATTTAAATTTCAATATTTATATAAAACAGATTTCAGACTAAAACGTGAAATAGTATAGTCCCGATCGATGATGCGTTATGAATATTAATTGTGCCGCGAGTATGTGTTTTATGTGAAGTGTTTTTCGTTATAAATGTATAGGCCTACATGTGTTGCTGTTATAACATCGTGGTAATATTGAGTTCAAATGTCTGCTATTCACACTAACCTGTAGGATCTCGGGCGAACGTCGATCTTACTGAATACATTTGAGAATCTAAAGCTTCCTCCGACAATGTACGTGTAAATGAGAATCAACAGATGTTTTCCAAGAGAATAGCAACGAAATTTCACGCATTGCACGTGCTCCGCGGTGTATACACGCAACCTTCACCGAACAAGTTCACTGTGTGCCATTGTCGCCTCGATATGGCAACATGTAACTGACTCCATGATAGTCGGCGTTTTCTTTAATGTACTTTATTCCCGAAAAAAAAAGTAGTGGAATTTAAAAAGGCCATTATTTGATAATCCTTTGCATCCGGCCTAATGTCACCAGGGTTCATTCAGGACGCTCATGTATGGTAAACTGATATCGTTATATTTATTTCGACAAAAGAGGGATTATAGATTAATTACCCCATGCACCCCCCCATTTGATTTAATTCATCAAGGTGTGAACCATTAGCACAGCTTCGATATTAAATTTGCTATTTGATATTGAAGTTTCATAATGGCTTCATTTACACCGTTTGATTCAAAGTATGCCTAAACATCTATCTTTGTTGTTTATCGGAAGTGGCCTAACAATCACACCTGTTTTTGTTTAAAAACTGATTCTATTTTTGTTTATATCTAACGACAGTCACTTTTACATGTTGCATATATACGCACAAAGGTATCTAAAAATCGTGATATTAAGAACGAACTATATTATCGTGTTACATGGCGTTTAACAACACAGTCCTTTCTCATCGGAAGCTATTTTAGCACCGAAGAGATAGCGGAATTGAGATGGCTTGTGGTGCGTAGTAACAGTAACCATGCAGCCTACAGGTGGGCGGGACGTAGGGATAGGTCCATTATTGGGCTGAATTGGATAAACAAAGTATAGGGCTGACAGATAAGCCAAGGTACGGCAAATAGATATATAGTTTTCGATGCTCACGTTTCGTGCCATATATGGTAAATCCGACATGGAGTTACCAACAAGTATACGCGCTGAAATATTCCAGACATTATATAGCTATATTGGTCAAATAATGGACTTGTCTCTATATTGTTCAAGTTTAAATAACAACACCATGTGCCAGTCTCTCTCGAACTCTTTGGAAATATCGTGTAAATATGCGCTATACTGACGTGGAATCCCGCTGTTCGGGAAATAAAAGTATACGGCAATAAGCCTTGTCACTGAGTCGCGGCCATATTAGATTAAAATGGAACGGGGCTGGATGGATCCAATATGGCCGCGACTCAGTGACAATGGGTATTAGTCAGACTCACTATTTATATAATGTGGTTCTAGTATGCAGTTAAGTCAGACTGGATTTTATCTCAAACATATACACGCAAGCCATCTAGGTTACCATCTGTTATTAGTTTTTGTGACCATTATATATGTATGTTTATTCTTTGCGCGCTCTGCACTCTAAGAAAGAAGCTCTAAATTGGGTTCATCAGAGAACAAAATACCAACATAGAACCAAACAGTTTGGTTCCACACTGATTTGGTTACATCTGGAACCAAATCCTAATTCAAGGTTTGTGTGGGAACACGACCTATATAGCTTAAATGTCCTAGCCTGGAATTTAACAATATGTGCACGCGTTTGGGGTTAAGACCCCCTGGGGAAGATTAAATCAAGCAGGATTCCTTTGCAATACCAAAACACACATGCCTATAGACTGTTTCGAGTCATATGTATAGTCTCTGATGATTTGATTGCTGGTGGATGTAACTATATTGTGCATGTCACAAATAGGGGAAAAAGTATTGAACAATTAATTTATTGAAATAATTCGATATTTTCTGTCATCAGAATATCTTCGGGGTCTTTTCGGTGAACTATGGGTCCTGCTGAAATGCTATGATGCTGTTGGGTCCTGCTGATATGCTATGATGCCGGTGGATCCTGCTGAAATGCTATGATGCTGGTGGGTCCTGCTGAATTGCTATGATGCTGGTGGGTCCTGCTGAATGCTATGGTGCTGGTGGGTCCTGCTGAATTGCTACGATGCTGGTGTGTCCTGTTGAATTGCTATGATGCTCATGGGTCCTGTTGAATTACTGTAATGATGGTGGGTCCCGATGAAATGCTATGATGTTGGTGGGACCGGCTGAATTGCTATGATGCTAGTGGGTCCTGCTAAATTGCTATGATGATGGTGGGTCCTGCCGAATTGCTACGATGCTGGTGGGTCCTACTGAATTGCTATGATGCTGGTGGGTCCTACTAAATTGCTATGATGCTGGTGGGTACTGCTAAATTTCTTTGATGCTGGTGGGTCCTGCTGAATTGCTATGATGCTGGTGGGTCCTGCTGGATTGCTATGATGCTGGTGGGTCCTGTTGAAATGCTTTGATGCTGGTAGCGGGCACTGATGTCGTTACTTTTTTATAAGGTTGTCATTTTCGCGGTGTTTGGTTAATCCGAGCAATTTGAGAAAGCAAGAAGTGTATGAAACATTCGAGAATACATATATTTAAAAAAACAAATTCATAATGGCTGCGGTGGTGTTTGCAAAAGGACGCGAATAGCCATCTTGAATATAGTCTATTTTCACCAACTAATACAACCAGTATTAAACTATTTCGCAATATATATATGTGTGTTGAATGTTTGATACACATAATGGCTTTTACTGGATATATATGTTTAGCTTATCGGAACACCGCGAAAATGACAACTTTAGAAAAAGTAACGGTGTATATATACGTTTTCAGTTTCTTAACAGCATCAGTTTGTCCTAACAACATCATAGTAATTAAGCAGCTAGGACCAAGCAGCATTATAGAATATGCTTTAGCAGGATAACTTGACCAGGGATAGTCGGTTTTTAGAATAAAAATGCATGTGAAACTGACTGGTGTTATTGTGATGCAGGCCATGGAATGCGTTATGCATGTATAGTGTGCGATTGTTTTTGACCGACATTATTTGAACGCTTAACCCCTTCTTTACTAAATTGATTCTCTCATTCGGTTATAAACGCATGCACTGGAATAGTCTATTATTCGTTTGGAAGGATGTTCAGGTAATAAAAGCAGACGACAGGCATTCGAAAAGATAATACAAGTGTATAGAAGAATTCATATTTATTGGTGGCAGATGTATAGATATTAAGTTCACGACAAACGACCTATGGTCGTTAGTTGAACTTATTATCTGAACATTTAACATGGGAACTACTCGTCAGTGAGTATTTAGCATAGATAGATTTGATTTATTGGTTTTATAATTTGTGTGAAGAGATTTGATTCTGGTCACGGAACAAATAATAAACTTCTCTTAAACCATAACAATACGCGCTAAATTGTCTAAAAGTTTAAATAACAGACAAATTAAAAATGCATAATCCGAATTAATGCTCCCAAATTATTATTTCTTTGGCTTGGGGGGGGGGGGGGGGCATATTTGATTCGAGTCGAGGAACCCACCCATCACAGCTCAGAGTGATCAGACATCGATTGTTGAAATATGTATTCCCCGAGATATGTATTTTTTGGCGGCAGTTGAATGTAGTTAGCATTATTGTTGGGCAATTAATCGATTCTGATAACTGAAGCGGCTTTTCAAAATATAGTTTTGTTGTTGGAATCTGATGATATGGGGGACCATCGAATCGGATTGAGTACCTTTAACCCTTTACCCAACAGAACGGCCCTGTGCCAATGCATTCTCTTATATATGCGAGTCGACCATAGGTCGCCTCGCATATATAAGAGAATGCATTGGCTTAACACATTAAAAATTATAAAATTGTTAAAGAATGTAAGAAAAAATGGTAAAAAGTGTTAAAAACAGATTTTTTTTAGGCCAATGCATTCTCTTATATATGCGAGGCGACATATGGTCGACTCGCATATATAAGAGAATGCATTGGCACAGGGCATAACTGTAACTATCACAATGTGGTCAAGGAGCCGGTTCCAATGATATCCATATTTGTATGGTTCTATTGAGACAGACCGAAGATATTTTAGGCTGTTGAAGCTTTATTTGGCCGGTTTTGGCCGGTTTGTTGGGTAAAGGGTTAACGATATCTGAAGAAAATCTGATATCAGTGTGAGAGCTGGGATGTCACAAGTGAAAACATTTGATGAAATGACAATTTAATAATTTTTCAACATTGTTATATAAAATAACATAATTATACATATATATGCATATATTGATTGTTTTGGCCGACATATTATATCGGTGAAAGAAAATTATAAATGACATATATTTACAGCATAGTTTGAACACTAATTACACATATACAATTATCTACATCATGATTAGCTAATATGCAAATACGTCAATGTGACAGGGGATTATAGAGTTCATGTATGGAAGTAAGCATGCATAGGGATGTACAATCATGTATATCAAAATTTAAATGATTGAAAGTTCATATGTGTATTTATGAAGTGACAGAGCATATTTAATCATTCCATAGTCGTTCCTATGTGTTATATAAGTTTGTCTCTAAAATTGGATTGAAGAATGGGATGGTGCACTTCTACCTTCAATTTTCCAAGTTCAATTCAATAGTTGTTTTGCTATTTTGTTCTGATATTACAATTCTAACTTCAATTTTTCAATTTCATTTCAACATGTTAATTCTTATACATGTTTTCTAAAGTTTCAACATACTATTTTGGATTTCAACTTGTTATTTAATTTGCTGAACCCTTTTGCATTGAACTGCAGAAAATGACACTACCTCCACTCCAAATAACTTCATTTGGCGTCGCACGTATATAATGCAGGCGAATTTATACATTAACAAATGTAAATAGACGGGAGTAAGAAAGTGGAACATGCAGATGAAGAAATGTTGCTGATGGCTCTATCATTATCGATTTACTATATATTTACTAGCATGTGTGTGAAAGGGTTAACTTGTTTTACTCGACACCAGGGTTCATGTTGGTTCGAAAATTGCTTGTTTTAAGTTTTTAATGCCATTAGAGCAAAGTGGATTTGGGACTGATAACTTAGCAATAAAGATCCCGTGCCAGTGCATTCTCTTATATATGCGAGTCTCCCAATATGCGTACACGGTCAAGGTAAATATTGTTAGGCCAATGCATTCTCTTGTATATGTGAGGCTGCATATAGAAGACTCGCATGTATAAGATAATGCATTGGCACAGGGTTTTCAAAAAAAATTCAGAAAGTGCCAGTCATGGAAGGATTAAAACAGGGTGCAAATACAACATACTAGCTCTCCGGACTGGACACTAAATCCTGTTCGGTGATTGGTCAACTGCCAATTGGGTCATGTGTTCATATCCCAATAAAACACAATAACATCAACCTACGTCACATCATGTTTACCTTTATGAAGAAATGTGGTAGATAAATAACTGGGCATTTTTGTTTATTGTGCTACCATAGACTAATCGATGGATATTTTACAGGTAGACGATTGGGCTAACTTACAGTGCGGCGTGGTGTAATATCCCAACTGCAGACACATTTCAGAAAATGAATTCAGCTGAGTTTGTTTGAATTAATCACGGAAAAGCTACATAAATATCAGAAATGAATGTAGTTTGAGTGTGTTTTATTGAGGGTATGTCGCCGTGACAATTGGAGCACATTTAGTATGAACCGCTTCGCGTTTCACAGTTATGCCCAAAGACAACAGCGATAAACCCTCAATAAACACACAAATCTACATTATAATTTCTTAAATACACACAGATAAGGGTACGTTCATGCGCTGGCAAGTTTGCGCGGTATTATTTGCAGGCATTTCGTCATAGAAAACTACATGGTGTCCGAATACATGTATATAAACTGCATATTTGCCAAAGCGAACGACATGGTAAGTACATTTCTGTAGTTCCACTTGTATCGGTGCTACTGGCATTTGCCTTCAAATACACCTGTATGATTTATTCTTGCATGGTATATTCATGCTATTTACTTGCAAATTCCGATAGCATCGCTACAGGTGAGACAGAGATTTTACTTTACACATAGTTAGCTGTTGTATACAGATGCATTGTATATGCTTGCTTTCGTTCATATTCTGGTACCATGTCGTTTTCTACGACGAAATGCCTGCAAACCACACCGTGCAAACTTGCCAGTGTATGAACGTACTCCAAACAGCCACACACAAGCCCATATCTTTTAAAGCTGTGTTCAAATATATGGAAAATTGTCTGCAAATTTTCATAATAATAATAATATTACTGACGGTTTTATATAGCGCTTAACCATTTACCCAACAGAACGGCCCTGTGCCAATGCATTCTCTTATATATGCGAGTCGACCATAGGTCGCCTCGCATATATAAGAGAATGCATTGGCTTAACACATATTAAAAATGATAAAATTGTCAAAGAATGTAGGAAAATATTATAAAAATTGTTAAAAAATGTAAGAAAAAATTATAAAATTGTTAAAGAATGTAAGAAAACATGGTAAAAAGTGTTTAGGCCAATGCATTCTCTTATATATGCGAGGCGACCTATGGTCGACTCGTATATATAAGAGAATGCATTGGCACAGGGCATAGCTGTAACCATCACAATGTGGTCAATGAACCGGTTCCAATGATATCCATATTTGTATGGTGTTATTGAGACAGACCGAAGATATTTTAGGCTGTTGAAGCTTTATTTTGGGCGTTTTTGGCCGGTTTGTTGGGTAAAGGGTTAACCAATTACTTGCTCTAAGACGATTTTAAACAGAAGGTATTCCCCAGTCTTATTTACAATCCAACCATGAGCAGGTTGCTGCATCCATTATAATTAAAATTTTGTACAGCCGCTGCTCCAGTTTGATAGAACATGCGTATTATACTCAAAAATATAACACGCTGACTGCTGTACTCGTTTAACGCATGAGTGGAGCGAAGCCGACACATTACGAGCGACCTTGCTCAAGAGTTACAACTATGCCCAATATTTGGACAGCGTATAACGCTGATATATTACACTGTATCTCAAGAAACTTACACATGTATTCGGTATAGTAGGACTGGTGAAGTGAGGTAATGTCAACCTACTGAGTGATTGCTAGCTTGAGTGAACACCGATTGTGTGAACGCATCTTTCACATAGCCATGTAAAACGACGTACACCACTTAATGACATCACCGTTGGCAACGTAATTGAAATTTCTAAATATCAAAGTAATACGTGAGATTGATTTCGAAATACAGTGTAAAATATGATCAATTCACAAGCTGTACTACAATGCCAAGCTCAATTCGTTTGGTTTCACAGGATAAAAGAATAATAACTTCAAGACAAAAACACAAACAAGAAATGGGTTTGTATAATGTATATAGTGACCATAAAAAACCGCCATTCCGCTCTCGATTAGTTAACTCTTAAATGTGGTCATGCCAAGAAAATATCCTGCACAAAGATTTGAGGTGCGTGCTAATTCCAAGGCGAAATAATGATACGTTGAAAAATTCGACCGGCGGCCAGTTTGGTGCCCATCTTCTTTCTTTATTCGATTTTTAAAACAAAGTTAAAGGGGTTCTGTACGCCATTTTCATTAAATTTCCGGTGACAACAACGATCTAATATCGATAATATATAGAAACATAAGTAATTTGAGTCGAAGATGTATTCTGTAAACGCTCAGGTTAATAGGCTATCTTAAAATTTAATAATTTAAAAGTTAATTATTTGATATAAATTGAATTTATGACTGGAGCCATAAAATGGCGTCAATTAAATTACGAATTTCCGTAATCAAACAAAGTAATTGAGGGATACTGGATTGTTAAACCGATCGCACACACGATCGCTTAAAATATTATGATGATACGGGGAGAACACTCAAGCCACTCACTGACTAGCGACGATACAATAATTTAAATGATTATATGGGACTAGTATGCCTATAATATAAATTTTATTTGATTCATTTGGTTGAAAACTGTACAAAAATTACTCGACAACGACAATTTGTATTTTTGCATTCCGGTAAATTTGTCATCCGTAACACTACTTCGTACTCAACAGACTTTCAAATAATGAAAAAATTGTTACCTTATTCTCCGACTCGGAGACTATAGAAACCAACAACAACATTTGGCGTACAGTACCCCTTTAAGAGTGGAGGGCTTTTTAGGGTAAGTATGGATACCACGAACACAAGTTGTTTAAGCCTTAAGAATGCGCACTAATCGTGAATTAAAATATCTCAATTACAATTTATAAATTTAAAGGGGAAATTCATTATCATCTATAAGCACTATATGTTATAGTATTATACACCTGTTCACCCACACAATATGAGAGATATGTTCTTATTATTAAAAAAGTGGTTAAAAATATTTAAAACAGGTTTTTGTTTTAGGTAGGATAGAGAGTTTGACAGGAAACATTTGCAAAAATACACACTGAAATAACTAGCTTATGAACCTAACTAGAGTATGCACTCAGTCAACATCTGAAATCATTTCTGCCTGCGAGAAAATAAATCAAACATTTTTCATTGCATATTTTGGTTTTTGGCAGCCATTTGCAGAATTATTTTTTACTTTTTTAAGAATTAGAACATAATGTGAGTGTGAAAATGTGTTGTTATATTACTATAGCATACATTGGTTGCAGAGAATAATTATTTTCACCTTCAAATGTATAGTTTGAAATTGAGATTTTTTGTTGTTGCAAATTCACGAATAGGGCGCTCCCTTAATGTGAGGTGTTGCGGTCATATATCGGCCGTTTTCAAAAGAGGAAGCTTTAACGCGATTCGAATTTTTGTCAGGAGAGCAACAATTTTAAAGATCGTCTCCGACAAAAAGCGTCCATGCTTACGTTTCCGAAACATGGTACACAATAAAGAGCGTTTCGATCATGATAATTTGCACTCGTTTTTAGCGTATAATAGTGTATTACACGGGATGCTTTTTGTTTGCTAATAGAATCGACCCAGTCTCACGCTTGTATGACGTTCGCCATATGCCCGGCGACGTGACGACCACCGATCCCTGCGGAAAAATACCAGATATACCAATATATTCAATACCCGTGGTATAGTACATATTGGTATATTTGGTATTTATCACCAGGGGCATGTGGACCGTGGTGACGACAAGGGGTTGAATGTCTCACCCCTACATTAGTCAAAACTTTCACCAGTTGGAGACTTCAGCTATATAGGTTGACATTGTTCCAACAACTGTAATTAGTGGGGAATTTATTTAGATCTTAGACTTACAACATAGCATAGTTTTCCACTTAGGTAAAAGTTTTGGGTCAGAAAGGGTCATTTTCCGGTGTTTGTTTGGAAAGTTCCAACAGTTGGAAGGTTTGAGGTACCAGTTGGAAGGTTTCAAACCAAAAGGAGGGAGTGCGATCGGATTGGTCTGGTTCAAATGGGGAAGGGTGCATTTGGAAATTTCAAAGTGTACACCCCAATGCAAACCCTCAAACCAAGTCCCTGAACATGACTATCGTAACGGGGTGAGCTTGGAGCTATTCTGTTATAAAGCATGCTTTTCATCGCGATATGAATAATGGAGATGTGATTGTTAAAAACGAAAATGTTCAATATTCGTAAATTTCATCCCTGATACATTTTAATTAGCAGTTGGCAAATTTCCTACTGAAATATGTTGAGATTGTACCTATATATAGGTGGATCTTGCAACCGATATTTGGTGTAGAATATATCGTTTTAGACCAATAATAATATTTTTCCTACACATAGTCAACATTTTCTCAGACTACAAAATAAGTTGGAATATTTCTAACGATAATATTCCAACGATATGGGATATTCGAGTGTTTTTTGACAGTTGGAAAGATTCGCTTGAAAATAAATTGCAACTCAAGGGGTGCAAAATTTATTACAGTTTCAAAGATTTTGAAATTTTTATAATCAAGGGGGTGATGTTAGAAAAGTTGGACGCCACCAAACAAAGAAACTCACATCACGTACATAGATGCATTCTTAATAACAGCACGGATCGCTCCTGTCTGGCGAGGTGTTAATACTGATATTCGTTTGCACTCCTGAACAAATCACTAAGAGTCCAAGCCACTCCACATCGCAATCCTGAATTAGGTTCACACTCTGGCAAATTTATATACCAGTCAATGTCCATGCATTTCTCCATATAGAGGACTATAAAACTGTAGTAAAATATGAACGACAAACTACTTACAAAAATTATATGGATCACCATTACGTTATGAGCAGTATAAGAATCCATAAGTTATTCTACAAAAGACATTGACGAGAATTGATCTTTAACGTTGCTGGCAAGAATCATGCAATCGTCTTGGAATTCTATTTACATTCATACATGTGCGCTGTGGATCGTGAATACAGGACGCTCATTGGTTGAAATTGCGTCACGCGACGTCATGCGCGAGCACAAACTTGCATCCATGTTGTTTGAATGCAACCTGCAACTGGCTTGCAGAATGTCATTGAAGATGGGCGCTGTTTGCTCTTTTAATCTGTTAACTGAGTGTAAATATAAGGAATGGGTATTGAATTTGTTCTGATATTTTTTATATGTGCAACACGAAAATGTCAGATCAACTTGCAATCACACCTCATGCGATGGAACGCAAGCAAATCAACATCCATTTCTTAAATATGCGACACAACAAAACGAAAACGTATACTTCGCAATTCGTAAATATTTCATTAAAACAATAGAGAGCCGAATGCATGTTATCGTGTGTACGATGAATTGTATGAACATTTGCTGGGTAATTTGCCAGCTGTGTGAACGAGACAGCACTAGAAGTGGGAATGTAGTTTCCACATATCACAGAAGATTGACTCCCACAACATCCCACCATCAACGTCGTGAACACACCTCAACATATAACTCAATTTAAGAGGGAGGTCAAATGACCAATTTTGAATGGGTATTTTCATGCAAATCTCCGAAGCAAAAGATACTTTAAGAATCAGTTGTCTGCACACATATGCAGGTATATGAGAATTGTTTTCTGGAATTACAACACTTGACCTACTTTTGAAAAATCAAAATAAAATTCAGAAATAAACGCAACAACTATCTGCTGGACAAGACAGTTCCAAGCCGACCCACCAGATAAGTGTCTGTTAATCACAATAGCACATCAAACCACACCTGGAAACCTTTGTTACTTTTGCTCCAGAGATTTGCATGGAAATCCCCATTCAAAATTGACCAATTGTCCCTTAAGTCAACATGTAGTAATGTCCAACATTCCTTTCGAACTACGCGTGTCCCGCTCGATGTGAGGTGTAGCGTACCCGCCTTTCTCGTCGTCTCACTGCAGATCTCGCGATTGGTGGGAACATGTCCAGTGGCGCCACCTCGTAGCGACAGTAGTGTGAATAGTCCTGCATCATCAACCCAGTGTTATTCGTCTTCAGTCTTGGTGGCCGTCCTGGTTTTATTCAGGAATAGAGAGTTAACTAAAATAAGGCAATATTGTACATAGCTGTATAAAAGATGTATCATAAATTAATAAGAAACATAAAATAAGGCAATAGTGTATATAGCTGTATAAAATATGTGTCATCTATCTATATAAAAGCCAAGTGTTTGTCGGTGTGTGTGTGTGTGTGTGTGTGTTTATCTGTCACGCTTTCGGTGCGGTCACATATATATCACCCGATTGCGCTCAAATTTTGAACATGTCGTACTCTACTTCTTAGAATACGATACGCAAAATTACAGGCCGATAGATTTCCGACATCGAATACAACAGTTTGCCTTCAAAATCGTCAGTATTTTGGCTCAGTGTTTTATTTCATATCCATATATGCAAAATTCATTCGAAGTTTCCCTTTCAATGGGTGTCTTTGGCTCGAGAAAGAGAGCTTGACTTATAGCACGCTTCCTAAGGGTCACAGAGCGATATGTTTTATCGGGAGATGATAAGTGCGGTGTAATAAATTTAGAGTTACGCCGCTTGAATCGATAGCGATGAAATCCATCAATTTTTGACGGGCAATCCCCAAGTGAGCTAACAAGAAACAGTTAGGCCAAACTTTTTTATTTTTCTGCTTTACGGATTTTTTTAACCTTGTTTTGGTAGGGTCGGTCGGAAAAAAAATAAAAATAAAAATGCTTGAATCATTTTTTTTTTTTTGGACATTCGCTAAGGTGGTAACTGTGTCTTTATAATTCTCTGTCAGTCATTTATAGAGAACACTTTTTGGATGTATATCACAAAATTCAAATCCAGCACTATTATTTTAAACATAGCTCAGATTATTGAATAATATTGAAAAAATCCAGAAATAAAGAGTTTGTTTTTGTTCAACATTATTGAATAAATGGACTCCCCCATTCAGTTATAATGTATACATTGAAAATGTCCATTATTCATCTGGATGGATTCATGGAAAAATAAGTAGCCGACAGATAATATATTTGCAGAAGGATTCCTATTAGTTGGTGGGAAATGTTCAGATAATAAGTTTAGAACTTGTTGAACTTATTATCTGAACATTTCCTAAGGAATCTACTTGTCTGGCCAATGAGTATTTAGTATAGAGATGGGAATGGTGAGATTAGTGGTAGTGATAAAAAGTTAATGTGTAACTTGAGCAAACCCACATACTCATTAGTTTGTCATTCCTATCTAAGAAACCTTGTGGATTGTTATTGGTCTTCAGTCATAAAGATCACCATAAATTCCCAGGAATACAAAATGTATTCTAAAGGCCATTTAAAGTTTTAAAGATATGTCAAGATTTATAGAAAGCATACGGGTATCTTGGTGGCTGACACATATAAACTCAAGCTGACTTCTCAGTTTTCAACTTGGATGTAGTTAAAAGTAATTAAAGCCACAGATATCTAAAGTTGGTGTGTCCTAGGCATCTTTAATCAGTGAAATGTGGTTAGATAATTTGTTACTGATAAGCAGAAACAGCTGTCGGCTGTGAAAATAAAAATAAAAATTATATTTGATTTTTATTTCCTTGTCGGGCCACAGAAAACAGGGTCGGCGGATCCGTAAAGCACTAAAATAAAAAAAGTTTGGCCTTATGTGAAGACTAAAGATGGGTCGCACGGTATTTTTTAATTTGTTTCTATTTTATTTCCCCTTTCCTTTCAATGGGCGGATCACTAGACGATGAACGGCATATCTATCTATTATATATTTTAGAAGATCTGTCTGTCTGTGTGTCTGTGTGTCTGTGTGTGTGTTCGCGATGAACTCGAAACGTCCCAACCGATTTCGATGAAACTTGGTATGTGGGGGTATTTTCGGCCGGGGACGAACATAGGCATATTAATTTGTCCGTGCGACGTCACATTGACCTTGAAATCGGGTCATTTCAAGGTCAAACGCCCGAATATCACGGGATTTCGATGAAACTTGGTATGTGGGGGTACTTTCTTATGGCGAGTCTCATAAACATATTCATTTGCCCGTGCGACGTGACATTGACCTTGAAATCGGGTAACTTCAAGGTCAAATCGCCAATTTTGATGGGATTTCGACGAAATTTGATACGTTGGGTTACTTTTGTTCACCGATTGTTTTGGACGGGTCCAATCGTGACCCCGACCAGACCTTGACCTTCAAAATGATCAATTCAAGGTCAAATCGGGTAAAACCGGATGGATTTCGACGGGCACGTTTGTCGGGTACTTTTGTCCGGGCAGTGTTTTGGACTGGTCAAATCGTTACCCCACTTGACCTTGACCTTCAAAATGGACAATTCAAGGTCAAAGCCCGGACGAAGTCGGGTCACCTTCTAGTCTTCTTCTTCTATACTATATATTTTGAGACTTCGTATATATGTGTGTATGTGTGTGTGTGTGTACTTCATAGAATCCAAAACGCGTGTACAGATTGAGCTCAAACTTCCTATGTAAGTGTCAAATCCCACCGACACGACCGTGGTCGCGGTTTAGAAAAGCTCAGAGCACCCGTTCTCCAATCTCAAATCACCGCAAAGGCACGGCGTGGGTTAATCAAGTGATTATTTAATGAGCGTTTGTTTTTGACGCATCTCTATAAAGAGCGTCTGATTGCCATTCAACGTTATTTGCATCTGCAGAGAGATATACGGAACATACATTAAATTTAAAAAACATTTGTTTCTGACCAACCATGCGAGCACGGATGGCGCGCTTTGTTTTTACAGTATATAGTTATATACCGAAATCATCCCAGATAATCACGAATATAGCATCAGATTTCTCCCCAGATATATCGTTATAAAGCTACTGGAATCTGCCAATCTACGGGAAATTCCAGGGAATGCCGATTGAGCTCAAACTTGCTACCCACGGGAAGTGCCATATATATGAGTGTGTCCTTTATAGACTCGAACCGATTGAGCTCAAACTTGCTAAATAAGAAAATAGCCCCCAAGCCGTAAATATCAACAACAACGATATTGCTACCTACGGGGAGCAACGTTATTAGCATCTGCAGAATTAAGCAGAGAGAAAGTGCTTTCCTATTTTTAGAACGCAACACATGTTTACGTCGCGTTGGTGATTGAGGTTCACAACGGGGTTAATTGACTGTCCGCTCTTTGCGACGATGAGGTTCACGGCGGGGACTATTGACCAACACTCACAATTTCGTCTTTTGCATCAGATACCAACACCTCGACCGATCGGGACGAAACTTGGTACGTGAGTGTAGTTTGACCAGGTGGTCGTCGCTGTCGTATTGGCGAGCCTGTGCGACGCCCGTGCAGCGCATGCACAGACGAGATCTCGGAAACGGGTGGAGCTATCGACTTGAAATTTGCTATGTGAATGTATCTTGCGCCGGGTACAAATTTTATCTGGTCGCCGAGTCCGTGCGACGCCAGCTTCGCGCATGCGCAGACCAGATCTCGGAAACGGGTGGAGCTACCGGGTACAAATTTTTCTTATTGAAACGCGTGGAGCTAAAAATTAAAAAAAAATATTTTAAAAATGTCATGTTTCGGACAAGCCGCCGGTGGCGGGCTAACCTGCTAGTCTATCTATACTATATATTTTGAGACTTCGTATATATGTGTGTATGTGTGTGTGTGTGTACTTCATAGAATCCAAAACGCGTGTACAGATTGAGATCAAATTTTGTATGTAAGTGTAAAATCCCACCGACACCGCCGTAATCGTGTTTTCGAGAAGCTCTGAGCACCCTTTATCCACTCCCAGTCATCGAAATCAGCTCAAACGGCACGGCCGGGGTTAATAACGTCATTATATATATATATGAAGTCAGAGTCTCCAAAGTTATACCAGAACAAACACGTGTTTACGTCGTCTTGGGGGTCCACGATGGGAGTCTGACTTCAATGCAATGTTATCGCTCGAAACACGTGTTTACTTCGTGTTGAGGTTCACGATGGGAGTCTGACAATTGTTATCGCTCGAAATAGTACATTAGGACGGGAACGGCTGGACAGATTGAGCTCAAACTTCCTATCTAAAGGTAAAATATCACGTACGATGTCGTCCACGCGTTTTCCAGAAGCTCAGAGCACCCGTACTCCACTCCCAGTCATAAAAATCAGCTCAAACGGCACGGCTGGGGTTAATAACGTCATTATATATATATATACGAAGTCAACGTTATTAGCATCTGCATTGATTGCATTTCCTAGAACGCAACACGTGTTTTACGTCGTCTTGAGGTTCACGATGGGAGTCATTTCAATGCAATGTTATCGCTCGAAACACGTGTTTACTTCGTGTTGAGGTTCACGATGGGAGTCTGACATTTCAATGCAATGTTATCGCTCGAAATATTATGCAGAAAGGCAGATCTCGGAAACGGGTGGAGCTATCGACCTGAAATTTGCTATGTGAATGTATCTTGCGCCGGGTACAAATTTTATCGGGTCGCCGAGTACGTGCGACGCCAGCTTCGCGCATGCGCAGACCAGATCTAGGAAACGGGTGGAGCTACCGGGTACAAATTTTTCTTATTGAAACGCGTGGAGCTAAAAAATTAAAAAAAAAAATTAAAAAAATGTCATGTTTCGGACAAGCCGCCGGTGGCGGGCTAACCTGCTAGTCTATCTATACTATATATTTTGAGACTTCGTATATATGTGTGTATGTGTGTGTGTGTGTACTTCATAGAATCCAAAACGCGTGTACAGATTGAGATCAAATTTTGTATGTAAGTGTAAAATCCCACCGACACCGCCGTAATCGTGTTTTCGAGAAGCTCTGAGCACCCTTTATCCACTCCCAGTCATCGAAATCAGCTCAAACGGCACGGCCGGGGTTAATAACGTCATTATATATATATATGAAGTCAGAGTCTCCAAAGTTATACCAGAACAAACACGTGTTTACGTCGTCTTGGGGGTCCACGATGGGAGTCTGACTTCAATGCAATGTTATCGCTCGAAACACGTGTTTACTTCGTGTTGAGGTTCACGATGGGAGTCTGACAATTGTTATCGCTCGAAATAGTACATTAGGACGGGAACGGCTGGACAGATTGAGCTCAAACTTCCTATCTAAAGGTAAAATATCACGTACGATGTCGTCCACGCGTTTTCCAGAAGCTCAGAGCACCCGTACTCCACTCCCAGTCATAAAAATCAGCTCAAACGGCACGGCTGGGGTTAATAACGTCATTATATATATATATACGAAGTCAACGTTATTAGCATCTGCATTGATTGCATTTCCTAGAACGCAACACGTGTTTTACGTCGTCTTGAGGTTCACGATGGGAGTCATTTCAATGCAATGTTATCGCTCGAAACACGTGTTTACTTCGTGTTGAGGTTCACGATGGGAGTCTGACATTTCAATGCAATGTTATCGCTCGAAATATTATGCAGAAAGGCAGATCTCGGAAACGGGTGGAGCTATCGACCTGAAATTTGCTATGTGAATGTATCTTGCGCCGGGTACAAATTTTATCGGGTCGCCGAGTACGTGCGACGCCAGCTTCGCGCATGCGCAGACCAGATCTAGGAAACGGGTGGAGCTACCGGGTACAAATTTTTCTTATTGAAACGCGTGGAGCTAAAAAATTAAAAAAACAAATTAAAAAAATGTCATGTTTCGGACAAGCCGCCGGTGGCGGGCTAACCTGCTAGTACTATATATTTTGAGACTTCGTATATATGTGTGTATGTGTGTGTGTGTGTACTTCATAGAATCCAAAACGCGTGTACAGATTGAGCTCAAACTTCCTATGTAAGTGTCAAATCCCACCGACACGACCGTGGTCGCGGTTTAGAAAAGCTCAGAGCACCCGTTCTCCAATCTCAAATCACCGCAAAGGCACGGCGTGGGTTAATCAAGTGATTATTTAATGAGCGTTTGTTTTTGACGCATCTCTATAAAGAGCGTCTGATTGCCATTCAACGTTATTTGCATCTGCAGAGAGATATACGGAACATACATTAAATTTAAAAAACATTTGTTTCTGACCAACCCTGCGAGCACGGATGGCGCGCTTTGTTTTTACAGTATATAGTTATATACCGAAATCATCCCAGATAATCACGAATATAGCATCAGATTTCTCCCCAGATATATCGTTATAAAGCTACTGGAATCTGCCAATCTACGGGAAATTCCAGGGAATGCCGATTGAGCTCAAACTTGCTACCCACGGGAAGTGCCATATATATGAGTGTGTCCTTTATAGACTCGAACCGATTGAGCTCAAACTTGCTAAATAAGAAAATAGCCCCCAAGCCGTAAATATCAACAACAACGATATTGCTACCTACGGGGAGCAACGTTATTAGCATCTGCAGAATTAAGCAGAGAGAAAGTGCTTTCCTATTTTTAGAACGCAACACATGTTTACGTCGCGTTGGTGATTGAGGTTCACAACGGGGTTAATTGACTGTCCGCTCTTTGCGACGATGATGTTCACGGCGGGGACTATTGACCAACACTCACAATTTCGTCTTTTGCATCAGATACCAACACCTCGACCGATCGGGACGAAACTTGGTACGTGAGTGTAGTTTGACCAGGTGGTCGTCGCTGTCGTATTGGCGAGCCTGTGCGACGCCCGTGCAGCGCATGCACAGACGAGATCTCGGAAACGGGTGGAGCTATCGACTTGAAATTTGCTATGTGAATGTATCTTGCGCCGGGTACAAATTTTATCTGGTCGCCGAGTCCGTGCGACGCCAGCTTCGCGCATGCGCAGACCAGATCTCGGAAACGGGTGGAGCTACCGGGTACAAATTTTTCTTATTGAAACGCGTGGAGCTAAAAATTAAAAAAAAATATTTTAAAAATGTCATGTTTCGGACAAGCCGCCGGTGGCGGGCTAACCTGCTAGTCTATACTATATATTTTGAGACTTCGTATATATGTGTGTATGTGTGTGTGTGTGTACTTCATAGAATCCAAAACGCGTGTACAGATTGAGCTCAAACTTCCTATGTAAGTGTCAAATCCCACCGACACGACCGTGGTCGCGGTTTAGAAAAGCTCAGAGCACCCGTTCTCCAATCTCAAATCACCGCAAAGGCACGGCGTGGGTTAATCAAGTGATTATTTAATGAGCGTTTGTTTTTGACGCATCTCTATAAAGAGCGTCTGATTGCCATTCAACGTTATTTGCATCTGCAGAGAGATATACGGAACATACATTAAATTTAAAAAACATTTGTTTCTGACCAACCCTGCGAGCACGGATGGCGCGCTTTGTTTTTACAGTATATAGTTATATACCGAAATCATCCCAGATAATCACGAATATAGCATCAGATTTCTCCCCAGATATATCGTTATAAAGCTACTGGAATCTGCCAATCTACGGGAAATTCCAGGGAATGCCGATTGAGCTCAAACTTGCTACCCACGGGAAGTGCCATATATATGAGTGTGTCCTTTATAGACTCGAACCGATTGAGCTCAAACTTGCTAAATAAGAAAATAGCCCCCAAGCCGTAAATATCAACAACAACGATATTGCTACCTACGGGGAGCAACGTTATTAGCATCTGCAGAATTAAGCAGAGAGAAAGTGCTTTCCTATTTTTAGAACGCAACACATGTTTACGTCGCGTTGGTGATTGAGGTTCACAACGGGGTTAATTGACTGTCCGCTCTTTGCGACGATGAGGTTCACGGCGGGGACTATTGACCAACACTCACAATTTCGTCTTTTGCATCAGATACCAACACCTCGACCGATCGGGACGAAACTTGGTACGTGAGTGTAGTTTGACCAGGTGGTCGTCGCTGTCGTATTGGCGAGCCTGTGCGACGCCCGTGCAGCGCATGCACAGACGAGATCTCGGAAACGGGTGGAGCTATCGACTTGAAATTTGCTATGTGAATGTATCTTGCGCCGGGTACAAATTTTATCTGGTCGCCGAGTCCGTGCGACGCCAGCTTCGCGCATGCGCAGACCAGATCTCGGAAACGGGTGGAGCTACCGGGTACAAATTTTTCTTATTGAAACGCGTGGAGCTAAAAATTAAAAAAAAATATTTTAAAAATGTCATGTTTCGGACAAGCCGCCGGTGGCGGGCTAACCTGCTAGTACTATATATTTTGAGACTTCGTATATATGTGTGTATGTGTGTGTGTGTGTACTTCATAGAATCCAAAACGCGTGTACAGATTGAGCTCAAACTTCCTATGTAAGTGTCAAATCCCACCGACACGACCGTGGTCGCGGTTTAGAAAAGCTCAGAGCACCCGTTCTCCAATCTCAAATCACCGCAAAGGCACGGCGTGGGTTAATCAAGTGATTATTTAATGAGCGTTTGTTTTTGACGCATCTCTATAAAGAGCGTCTGATTGCCATTCAACGTTATTTGCATCTGCAGAGAGATATACGGAACATACATTAAATTTAAAAAACATTTGTTTCTGACCAACCCTGCGAGCACGGATGGCGCGCTTTGTTTTTACAGTATATAGTTATATACCGAAATCATCCCAGATAATCACGAATATAGCATCAGATTTCTCCCCAGATATATCGTTATAAAGCTACTGGAATCTGCCAATCTACGGGAAATTCCAGGGAATGCCGATTGAGCTCAAACTTGCTACCCACGGGAAGTGCCATATATATGAGTGTGTCCTTTATAGACTCGAACCGATTGAGCTCAAACTTGCTAAATAAGAAAATAGCCCCCAAGCCGTAAATATCAACAACAACGATATTGCTACCTACGGGGAGCAACGTTATTAGCATCTGCAGAATTAAGCAGAGAGAAAGTGCTTTCCTATTTTTAGAACGCAACACATGTTTACGTCGCGTTGGTGATTGAGGTTCACAACGGGGTTAATTGACTGTCCGCTCTTTGCGACGATGATGTTCACGGCGGGGACTATTGACCAACACTCACAATTTCGTCTTTTGCATCAGATACCAACACCTCGACCGATCGGGACGAAACTTGGTACGTGAGTGTAGTTTGACCAGGTGGTCGTCGCTGTCGTATTGGCGAGCCTGTGCGACGCCCGTGCAGCGCATGCACAGACGAGATCTCGGAAACGGGTGGAGCTATCGACTTGAAATTTGCTATGTGAATGTATCTTGCGCCGGGTACAAATTTTATCTGGTCGCCGAGTCCGTGCGACGCCAGCTTCGCGCATGCGCAGACCAGATCTCGGAAACGGGTGGAGCTACCGGGTACAAATTTTTCTTATTGAAACGCGTGGAGCTAAAAATTAAAAAAAAATATTTTAAAAATGTCATGTTTCGGACAAGCCGCCGGTGGCGGGCTAACCTGCTAGTCTATACTATATATTTTGAGACTTCGTATATATGTGTGTATGTGTGTGTGTGTGTACTTCATAGAATCCAAAACGCGTGTACAGATTGAGCTCAAACTTCCTATGTAAGTGTCAAATCCCACCGACACGACCGTGGTCGCGGTTTAGAAAAGCTCAGAGCACCCGTTCTCCAATCTCAAATCACCGCAAAGGCACGGCGTGGGTTAATCAAGTGATTATTTAATGAGCGTTTGTTTTTGACGCATCTCTATAAAGAGCGTCTGATTGCCATTCAACGTTATTTGCATCTGCAGAGAGATATACGGAACATACATTAAATTTAAAAAACATTTGTTTCTGACCAACCCTGCGAGCACGGATGGCGCGCTTTGTTTTTACAGTATATAGTTATATACCGAAATCATCCCAGATAATCACGAATATAGCATCAGATTTCTCCCCAGATATATCGTTATAAAGCTACTGGAATCTGCCAATCTACGGGAAATTCCAGGGAATGCCGATTGAGCTCAAACTTGCTACCCACGGGAAGTGCCATATATATGAGTGTGTCCTTTATAGACTCGAACCGATTGAGCTCAAACTTGCTAAATAAGAAAATAGCCCCCAAGCCGTAAATATCAACAACAACGATATTGCTACCTACGGGGAGCAACGTTATTAGCATCTGCAGAATTAAGCAGAGAGAAAGTGCTTTCCTATTTTTAGAACGCAACACATGTTTACGTCGCGTTGGTGATTGAGGTTCACAACGGGGTTAATTGACTGTCCGCTCTTTGCGACGATGAGGTTCACGGCGGGGACTATTGACCAACACTCACAATTTCGTCTTTTGCATCAGATACCAACACCTCGACCGATCGGGACGAAACTTGGTACGTGAGTGTAGTTTGACCAGGTGGTCGTCGCTGTCGTATTGGCGAGCCTGTGCGACGCCCGTGCAGCGCATGCACAGACGAGATCTCGGAAACGGGTGGAGCTATCGACTTGAAATTTGCTATGTGAATGTATCTTGCGCCGGGTACAAATTTTATCTGGTCGCCGAGTCCGTGCGACGCCAGCTTCGCGCATGCGCAGACCAGATCTCGGAAACGGGTGGAGCTACCGGGTACAAATTTTTCTTATTGAAACGCGTGGAGCTAAAAATTAAAAAAAAATATTTAAAAAATGTCATGTTTCGGACAAGCCGCCGGTGGCGGGCTAACCTGCTAGTCTATACTATATATTTTGAGACTTCGTATATATGTGTGTATGTGTGTGTGTGTGTACTTCATAGAATCCAAAACGCGTGTACAGATTGAGCTCAAACTTCCTATGTAAGTGTCAAATCCCACCGACACGACCGTGGTCGCGGTTTAGAAAAGCTCAGAGCACCCGTTCTCCAATCTCAAATCACCGCAAAGGCACGGCGTGGGTTAATCAAGTGATTATTTAATGAGCGTTTGTTTTTGACGCATCTCTATAAAGAGCGTCTGATTGCCATTCAACGTTATTTGCATCTGCAGAGAGATATACGGAACATACATTAAATTTAAAAAACATTTGTTTCTGACCAACCCTGCGAGCACGGATGGCGCGCTTTGTTTTTACAGTATATAGTTATATACCGAAATCATCCCAGATAATCACGAATATAGCATCAGATTTCTCCCCAGATATATCGTTATAAAGCTACTGGAATCTGCCAATCTACGGGAAATTCCAGGGAATGCCGATTGAGCTCAAACTTGCTACCCACGGGAAGTGCCATATATATGAGTGTGTCCTTTATAGACTCGAACCGATTGAGCTCAAACTTGCTAAATAAGAAAATAGCCCCCAAGCCGTAAATATCAACAACAACGATATTGCTACCTACGGGGAGCAACGTTATTAGCATCTGCAGAATTAAGCAGAGAGAAAGTGCTTTCCTATTTTTAGAACGCAACACATGTTTACGTCGCGTTGGTGATTGAGGTTCACAACGGGGTTAATTGACTGTCCGCTCTTTGCGACGATGAGGTTCACGGCGGGGACTATTGACCAACACTCACAATTTCGTCTTTTGCATCAGATACCAACACCTCGACCGATCGGGACGAAACTTGGTACGTGAGTGTAGTTTGACCAGGTGGTCGTCGCTGTCGTATTGGCGAGCCTGTGCGACGCCCGTGCAGCGCATGCACAGACGAGATCTCGGAAACGGGTGGAGCTATCGACTTGAAATTTGCTATGTGAATGTATCTTGCGCCGGGTACAAATTTTATCTGGTCGCCGAGTCCGTGCGACGCCAGCTTCGCGCATGCGCAGACCAGATCTCGGAAACGGGTGGAGCTACCGGGTACAAATTTTTCTTATTGAAACGCGTGGAGCTAAAAATTAAAAAAAAATATTTTAAAAATGTCATGTTTCGGACAAGCCGCCGGTGGCGGGCTAACCTGCTAGTACTATATATTTTGAGACTTCGTATATATGTGTGTGTGTACTTCATAGAATCCAAAACGCGTGTACAGATTGAGCTCAAACTTCCTATGTAAGTGTCAAATCCCACCGACACGACCGTGGTCGCAGTTTAGAAAAGCTCAGAGCACCCGTTCTCCAATCTCAAATCATCGTAAAGGCACGGCGTGGGTTAATCAAGTGATTATTTAATGAGCGTTTGTTTTTGACGCATCTCTATAAAGAGCGTCTGTTTGCCATTCAACGCTATTTGCATCTGCAGAGAGATATACGGAACATACATTAAATTTAAAAAACATTTGTTTCTGACCAACCCTGGGAGCACGGATGGCGCGCTTTGTTTTTACAGTATATAGTTATATACCGAAATCATCCCAGATAATCACGAATATAGCATAAGATTTCTCCCCAGATATACCGTTATAAAAAGCTACTGGAATCTGCCAATCTACGGGAAATTCCAGGGAATGCCGATTGAGCTCAAACTTGCTACCCACGGGAAGTGTCATATATATGAGTGTGTCCTTTATAGACTCGAACCGATTGAGCTCAAACTTGCTAAATAAGAAAATAGCCCCCAAGCCGTAAATATCAACAACAACGATATTGCTACCTACGGGGAGCAACGTTATTAGCATCTGCAGAATTATGCAGAGAGAAAATGCTTTCCTATTTTTAGAACGCAACACATGTTTACGTCGCGTTGGTGATTGAGGTTCACAACGGGGTTAATTGACTGTCCGCTCTTTGCGACGATGAGGTTCACGGCGGGGACTATTGACCAACACTCACAATTTCGTCTTTTGCATCAGATACCAACACCTCGACCGATCGGGACGAAACTTGGTACGTGAGTGTAGTTTGACCAGGTGGTCGTCGCTGTCGTATTGGCGAGCCCGTGCGACGCCCGTGCAGCGCATGCGCAGACGAGATATCGGAAACGGGTGGAGCTATCGACTTGAAATTTGGTATGTGAATGTATCTTGCGCCGGGTACAAATTTTATCGGGTCGCCGAGCCCGTACGACGCCCGTGCAGCGCATGCGCAGACGAGATCTCGGAAACGGGTGGAGCTATCGACTTGAAATTTGCTATGTGAATGTATCTTGCGCCGGGTACAAATTTTATCGGGTCGCCGAGTCCGTGCGACGCCAGCTTCGCGCATGCGCAGACCAGATCTCGGAAACGGGTGGAGCTACCGGGTACAAATTTTTCTTATTGAAACGCGTGGAGCTAAAAATTAAAAAAAATATTTAAAAAATGTCATGTTTCGGACAAGCCGCCGGTGGCGGGCTAACCTGCTAGTCTATACTATATATTTTGAGACTTCGTATATATGTGTGTATGTGTGTGTGTGTGTACTTCATAGAATCCAAAACGCGTGTACAGATTGAGCTCAAACTTCCTATGTAAGTGTCAAATCCCACCGACACGACCGTGGTCGCGGTTTAGAAAAGCTCAGAGCACCCGTTCTCCAATCTCAAATCACCGCAAAGGCACGGCGTGGGTTAATCAAGTGATTATTTAATGAGCGTTTGTTTTTGACGCATCTCTATAAAGAGCGTCTGATTGCCATTCAACGTTATTTGCATCTGCAGAGAGATATACGGAACATACATTAAATTTAAAAAACATTTGTTTCTGACCAACCCTGCGAGCACGGATGGCGCGCTTTGTTTTTACAGTATATAGTTATATACCGAAATCATCCCAGATAATCACGAATATAGCATCAGATTTCTCCCCAGATATATCGTTATAAAGCTACTGGAATCTGCCAATCTACGGGAAATTCCAGGGAATGCCGATTGAGCTCAAACTTGCTACCCACGGGAAGTGCCATATATATGAGTGTGTCCTTTATAGACTCGAACCGATTGAGCTCAAACTTGCTAAATAAGAAAATAGCCCCCAAGCCGTAAATATCAACAACAACGATATTGCTACCTACGGGGAGCAACGTTATTAGCATCTGCAGAATTAAGCAGAGAGAAAGTGCTTTCCTATTTTTAGAACGCAACACATGTTTACGTCGCGTTGGTGATTGAGGTTCACAACGGGGTTAATTGACTGTCCGCTCTCTGCGACGATGAGGTTCACGGCGGGGACTATTGACCAACACTCACAATTTCGTCTTTTGCATCAGATACCAACACCTCGACCGATCGGGACGAAACTTGGTACGTGAGTGTAGTTTGACCAGGTGGTCGTCGCTGTCGTATTGGCGAGCCTGTGCGACGCCCGTGCAGCGCATGCACAGACGAGATCTCGGAAACGGGTGGAGCTATCGACTTGAAATTTGCTATGTGAATGTATCTTGCGCCGGGTACAAATTTTATCTGGTCGCCGAGTCCGTGCGACGCCAGCTTCGCGCATGCGCAGACCAGATCTCGGAAACGGGTGGAGCTACCGGGTACAAATTTTTCTTATTGAAACGCGTGGAGCTAAAAATTAAAAAAAAATATTTTAAAAATGTCATGTTTCGGACAAGCCGCCGGTGGCGGGCTAACCTGCTAGTCTCTTCTATATATTTTGAGAACTCCTTGTATTCGAGAGATAGCCCACACCCTCCGGACCTCAATGATATGATCGTGAATGAGTATTGATATACCCCACTAAACTTTGACAAACACCACTAATGGTGTGTAGATCATTTACATATCTCTCCTATATATTTTGATACAATCTATCTAATTTACATATCTCTCTTATATATTTATGTTTGTGTGTGTGTTGTACTTCATACAAATCTACGATTCTCGACCGATCGGGACGAAACTTGGTATGTGTGTGTAGTTTGACCAGGCGGTGGTCGTTGTCGTATTGGCGAGCCCGTGCGACGCCCGTGCAGCGCGTGCGCAGACGAGATCTCGGAAACGGGTGGAGCTATCGACTTGAAATTTGCTATGTGAATGTATCTTGCGCCGGGTACAAATTTTATCGGGTCGCCGAGCCCGTGCGACGCCCGTGCAGCGCATGCGCAGACGAGATCTCGGAAACGGGTGGAACTATCGACTTGAAATTTGCTATGTGAATGTATCTTGCGCCGGGTACAAATTTGATCGGGTCGCCGAGCCCGTGCGACGCCCGTGCAACGCATGCGCAGACGTGATCTCGGAAACGGGTGGACCTATCGACTTGAAATTTGCTATGTGAATGTATCTTACGCCGGGTACAAATTTTATCGGGTCGCCGAGCCCGTGCGACGCCCGTGCAGCGCATGCGCAGACGAGATCTCGGAAACGGGTGGAGCTATCGACTTGAAATTTGCTATGTGAATGTATCTTGCGCCGGGTACAAATTTTATCGGGTCGCCGAGCCCGTGCGACGCCAGCTTCGCGCATGCGCAGACCAGATCTCGGAAACGGGTGGAGCTACCGGGTACAATTTTTTCTTATTGAAACGCGTGGAGCTAAAAATTAAAAAAAAAATTAAAAAAATGTCATGTTTCGGACAAGCCGCCGGTGGCGGGCTAACCTGCTAGTCTCTTCTATATATTTTGAGAACTCCTTGTATTCGAGAGATAGCCCACACCCTCCGGACCTCAATGATATGATCGTGAATGAGTATTGATATACCCCACTAAACTTTGACAAACACCAGTAATGGTGTGTAGATCATTTACATATCTCTCCTATATATTTTGATACAATCTATCTAATTTACATATCTCTCTTATATATTTATGTTTGTGTGTGTGTTGTACTTCATACAAATCTACGATTCTCGACCGATCGGGACGAAACTTGGTACGTGTGTGTAGTTTGACCAGGCGGTGGTCGTTGTCGTATTGGCGAGCCGTGCGACGCCCGTGCAGCGCATGCGCAGACGAGATATCGGAAACGGGTGGAGCTATCGACTTGAAATTTGCTATGTGAATGTATCTTGCGCCGGGTACAAATTTTATCGGGTCGCGGAGCCCGTGCGATGCCCGTGCAGCGCATGCGCAGACGAGATCTCGGAAACGGGTGGAGCTATCGACTTGAAATTTGCTATGTGAATGTATCTTGCGCCGGGTACAAATTTTATCGGGTCGCCGAGCCCGTGCGACGCACGTGCAGCGCATGCGCAGACGAGATCTCGGAAACGGGTGGAGCTATCGACTTGAAATTTGGCATGTGAATGTATCTTGCGCCGGGTACAAATTTTCATGCGCAGACCAGATCTCGGAAACTGGTGGAGCTACCGGGTACAAATTTTTCTTATTGAAACGCGTGGAGCTAAAAATTTAAAAAATATATATATAAATGTCATGTTTCGGACAAGCCGCCGGTGGCGGGCTAACCTGCTAGTACTATATATTTTGAGACTTCGTATATATGTGTGTGTGTACTTCATAGAATCCAAAACGCGTGTACAGATTGAGCTCAAACTTCCTATGTAAGTGTCAAATCCCACCGACACGACCGTGGTCGCAGTTTAGAAAAGCTCAGAGCACCCGTTCTCCAATCTCAAATCATCGTAAAGGCACGGCGTGGGTTAATCAAGTGATTATTTAATGAGCGTTTGTTTTTGACGCATCTCTATAAAGAGCGTCTGTTTGCCATTCAACGCTATTTGCATCTGCAGAGAGATATACGGAACATACATTAAATTTAAAAAACATTTGTTTCTGACCAACCCTGGGAGCACGGATGGCGCGCTTTGTTTTTACAGTATATAGTTATATACCGAAATCATCCCAGATAATCACGAATATAGCATCAGATTTCTCCCCAGATATACCGTTATAAAAAGCTACTGGAATCTGCCAATCTACGGGAAATTCCAGGGAATGCCGATTGAGCTCAAACTTGCTACCCACGGGAAGTGTCATATATATGAGTGTGTCCTTTATAGACTCGAACCGATTGAGCTCAAACTTGCTAAATAAGAAAATAGCCCCCAAGCCGTAAATATCAACAACAACGATATTGCTACCTACGGGGAGCAACGTTATTAGCATCTGCAGAATTATGCAGAGAGAAAATGCTTTCCTATTTTTAGAACGCAACACATGTTTACGTCGCGTTGGTGATTGAGGTTCACAACGGGGTTAATTGACTGTCCGCTCTTTGCGACGATGAGGTTCACGGCGGGGACTATTGACCAACACTCACAATTTCGTCTTTTGCATCAGATACCAACACCTCGACCGATCGGGACGAAACTTGGTACGTGAGTGTAGTTTGACCAGGTGGTCGTCGCTGTCGTATTGGCGAGCCCGTGCGACGCCCGTGCAGCGCATGCGCAGACGAGATATCGGAAACGGGTGGAGCTATCGACTTGAAATTTGGTATGTGAATGTATCTTGCGCCGGGTACAAATTTTATCGGGTCGCCGAGCCCGTACGACGCCCGTGCAGCGCATGCGCAGACGAGATCTCGGAAACGGGTGGAGCTATCGACTTGAAATTTGCTATGTGAATGTATCTTGCGCCGGGTACAAATTTTATCGGGTCGCCGAGTCCGTGCGACGCCAGCTTCGCGCATGCGCAGACCAGATCTCGGAAACGGGTGGAGCTACCGGGTACAAATTTTTCTTATTGAAACGCGTGGAGCTAAAAATTAAAAAAAATATTAAAAAAATGTCATGTTTCGGACAAGCCGCCGGTGGCGGGCTAACCTGCTAGTATTAGATATAATGTAAGATATATATACAAACACAGAACGATACGAGAGTGTTAAAGTGATATGAAACACTTGCTCAAAGTAGTTATTTTTACGAATATTAATCCAAATTTACAGCAAACACCGTAATTCTTATATAGTAATTCAATGCAATGACTCTCGGTGACGAAATCATTTGCGTTACTTTATCGCATATTGTTGCGTCCCGAGTCGATATATAAATATTCACAATTAATCGACATTTAGACTGTGATATATATGGAGTGGTATGGTCGATTTCTTTGAAATTTCGGCGATGTTAGTATAATGCTACATTCCCACAATTGACATAGCGCATGAGTACTAACTTATCAGTTTCACCAACCCGAACAAGTCCATACTATGTCTTTAAATGGTTTGTTGATACGACACGAGTGCTAGCGCGGAAGGATAGAAAGAGAAGCCCAGCCTCGGGGTATATCATTCCGCGATGACACAAGTGCCTTAGCAACAAACCCAGCAACACACTCGTGTCGTTGTGTGTTTATTACACGACAGTACGTCACCCGTCCTAGAATCCGTGCATTAAAATATAGACTTACAATGTTTATTTAGGCACATACATGGCTTGTTTTGTCATGCACGTGGTGATGCTTTTTATTTGATAGTTCCGATTTCATGGTTGAGACGAACTTCATGTACGTAATTTGACGTCAACGAGATGCGTAACGTACGTTCAATACGGATGTGTAAACATGGAACAGCAACAACACAGTACTTCTATGAACAAGCTTGTAATAAAAGGTACCATCCATCCCTTTACTAACACTATTTCTATGGGCAAAAGCCGTCACATGCTAATCCAGGAAAAAGTCATATTGGACTCTCGAAAATCATATTGCACTCGAATTGAGTCCAATATGACTTTTATTAAAATTATCGGGACTCCGGGTGACATCATTTGGATAAACATACAGATGGATAATAAAAAATGTCATTACATAATGTGTACTGGTATACAGTATGTGGTGTCCGGGTCCAGGTCGTGCTGAATAACTTTATAAGAAATAAGGTAAGATATTATGTATGATATAATGTAAGATATAATATAATATATAATGTGATTTTAGTTTATCCGTTGCTTCAGTATTTAGTATAGAAAGGGTTAAATTTGAGTTGTGAAATAACTTGTACCCACCTTGATAATACACATCACGCTTCATCGAACACAGGTTACTCTGCAATGGAAATGATATGTTTCTACAGAAAACGTAGAGGATAATTAAAGTCAACATACGCAAGGTAACTTTGGTAATCAGTCTTGAGTTTTGTTACAGCCTATTTTGCCAATATTGCGCATTGCTGAGAATGCTTTGTAATAACTTTTGTTATTCTTGCTGCATGGAGGGGTCAGGTTATTAGGTTTTCAGATTTTTGCAGTTTTGGATCAGGAGTTTATCTAACAACAGACATTGAGTGCGCGCATATAAACAGGTATGAGAGTCGCATAGATCATGACAGCCGCCAGCCAAATAGCAACTTCCATTCACCAAGCAATTTTACCAACTTTGAAATGAAAATCTTTTACTGCCTTCAAGTAGAAACTTATACAGTTGTGGCCGATACACGGCCATCAAGTATAAACTTATACAGTTGTGGCCGATATGCTGCCATCAAGTAGAAACGTAGACAGCTGTGGCCGAATTTCTCGAAGGTCCTTGTCCCGATTCGCAGTAACCTGACCGTTTGTTTGACCATTACATGCACATTGAAGAACGATTATGGTAAACAAATTGAAATGTTATTGAAATTGATAACCAGTGAATGCATTATCAGTTAAATAACTATGAAAAGCTTAAAGATGGATTATCTGTTCGTAAATATGTTTTATGTAGTTTCCGGGGTATAAAATAATAGAAATGAGTCGAAGACACCTGTCCGGAAAAGCTTCTATCAATTAATTTTCATGTTATATCGATATTTTCTTATATAATGCGATATTCAAGTGGGACATATATTCGTTACTATTTTTAGGATATGCAGTGATGAGACTGGCTTTTATGTCGACTTTAGCGTGTACGTGTATATAGTTTGATATCCGTGTATACGTGTATTACCTGTCGTTTGAAATTTATATTCGTTCGAACCACCCTCTGGTTCAGGTCCATCGTCGGCCGTGAATTCTTTTCTATTGGTAGGTTAGGATCATTTTCTCTACCAGGGTATATCACTCGTAGTGAAGCCATCTGAAGAAAACGTTTCGAAGGAGTCAAATATAAATATATATAATACATTATATGTTACTGCGCATGCGTACAGTTAGCCATGCGTTGGCGATTTCAATAATCCTACTCGTCGTTATTTTTGAGAAACGGTCGTTTAGCCCGATATAACGTTTAAGCTAAACATAAATGGTAAGAGTGAGTTCGCAAAACCTCTCTATCGATGAACATTTTTATATAACTGACGTTCAACACCACACTCTCATTTCGTGTTATCGAAAATATAGAGTTATTTCTCTTACAACTTTCCGAATGTGTGCGAATCTCGAGTGTTCGTGTAAAAGATATCTTTATTTCGTTGACTTTCAAGTAACGATATAGCATGGCTTATAACTCCTCTGTAACACGTATTCTAGTATACATGCAGTCTCTTTGAAAAGCCGACAAAAATCCTAACGAATGTACGTCTCTAGATCTGTCTAATAAAAACTTTGTATTGAAGGGATTCCCTCCATTTCATTGGAGAGTGGCGCAGAATACGCGCGATTTATATGTATACATCATCTTCGACTTTGTATCAGTCAACGATATTCATAACTGATTATTGTTTCGCATCTTGTTTTATTTATAACTTTTCTAAATACTACGACTCTCACAAACATTTAGTACGACAGGAGTGCACTCCATATTTGGAAACGGTTTATTACGCCATGTTGTATGCATGGGAATGCCGCGTCATCGTAGAAATATAATGGGTAAATCGAGAGAGTAATCCGTTAGAATTTTCGGCGGCATTTCAAAGAGACTGGCTTTTATAGTGTTCGTTATATTTTATGTCGAGTTACCTTTCCGAAATGCTCGACACGCACACTATACACGAATACACACGCACACTATACACGAATACACACGCACAATAAATGCGAATACACACGCACAATATATGCGAATACACACGCACAATATATGCAAGTACACACGCAAAATATATATGCAATTACACACACACTATATGCGAATACACACCCACAATATATGCGACTACACACGCACAATAGATGCAATTACACATGCAAAATATATGCGATTACACACGTAAAATATATGCGAGTGCACACCCACAATATATGCGAATACACACGCACAATATATGCTTACACATGCACAATAGATGCGAGTATACATGTACAATAGATGCGATTATACACGCACAATATACGCGATTGCACACGCACAATAGATGCGATTAGAAATGCAAAATATATGCGAATACACACGCACAATATATTCGAATACACACAATAGACTGATGCGCAAGAACAATATTAGTTCTAAAATTCTTGAAGTGCGGGCTTTCAAGTTCCACATGAAATGTCAGGCCAACTTACATACGCACAATATATGCGATTACAAACGTACAATATATGCGATTACACATGCACAATATATGGGAATACACACGCACAATATATGCGGATACATACCCACAATATATGGGAATACACAAACGCACAATATATGCGAATACACACGCACAATATATGAGAATATACACGCACAATATATGCGAATACACGCACAATATATGCGAATAGACATGTACAATAAATGAGAATACAAACGTACAATATATGCGAATTCACATGCACAATATATGCGAATACAAACGCACACTATATTCGAATACACACAACAGACTGATGCGCAAGAACAATATTAGTTCTAAAATTCTTGAAGTGCGGGCTTTCAAGTTCCACATGAAATGTCAGGCCAACTTACATCCCTACTCCACGAAAGGCAAGAAAATAAACATCCACGGCTTATATGTATAATCAACTGGCTTCCGTACAATATGGAATTAAATTGGAGTCTGCTCTCGGCATCACAATGATCACATGCATCATTTTAACCAATAACCTGCGCTCAAGTTCCCAGCACGAATTAAATACATGAACCGCTTTTTCTCCTCCGTGATCGTGACGAATTCGTGCAAGTAATTTCCCCACTGAACGGATTTTGTTGTATTGTTTTATATCGAATGTATGTTGTATGTGTCAAACCTCTCTCACTCACTCACTCACTCTCTCTTCCTCTCTCTCTCTCTATCTCTCTCTCTCTCTCTCTCTCTCTCTCACACACTCACCGTTAACTCCCGTATTACAATGTTATATCCATATCTCAATCTTAAATATATAAATACATTCCAATCAAACAAGACTTTATATCCCGTCTGCTTTACCTCAAGTGATATTTCTGTCACTTGAGGTAACATTTGTTCCACGAGGAGAGGACTTTTAAAAAGCATTTTGCTTGTTGTCCAATCCTCTTCCTAAATCTCTATGTATCTACATGTGTATTGTGTGATATGTTTGATTTTTGAAATAAATATTGTTTACACCAAATACATGTACATGTATGAGTGCAAATATATCGATATGAAAGCGCTAATTTTCGTGGCATATCAGAGAGAAAACAGAAATTTGTACATATTAGCCGACATTATAGGAAATTGTCACATGCCATATTCAAAATCACCGCACAACGTGTCGGTACAATCCTTCTATTGAATATGTTAAACATGGCGCCAACTCACCTGTTTTCGTGTTATGAATCCTGTAGAGGTTTGTTGTATATAATCCCAGTAACGGTTTCATGACATCCTGGTTTGGGTTAGTGCCAACTCACCTGTTTTCGTGACATGAATAGTGGTTTGTTGTATATAATCCACATGACGGTTTCATGACACCCTGGGTGTGTTTGATACCAACTCAGTTGTTTTCGTGATATGCATAGTGGTTTGTTGTATACAATTCACGTAGCGGTTTTATGACATCCGGGTTGTGTTAGTGCCAACCTGTTTTCGTGATGTGAACAGTGGTTTGTTGTATTATAATCCACGTAACGGTTTCATGACAGCCTGATTGTGTTTGGCATCAACTCACCTGTGTTCGTGATATGAATTTTGTTTTGATGTATATAATCCACGTAATGGTTTCATGATATACGGATTGTGTTTGGCACCAACTCACCTGTTTTCGTGATATGAATAACTATATGTTGTACATAATCCCTACAACTGTTTCATGACATCATGGTTGGGTTGGTGCCAACTCACCTGTATTCGTGACGTGAATAGCGGTTTGTTGTATACGATTGATGTAATGGTTTCATGACATCCTGGTTTGGGTTGGTGCCAACTCACCTGTTTTCGTGATATGAATAGTGGTTTGTTGTATATAATCCACGTAACGGTTTCATGACACCTTGGTTGTGTTTGGCACCAACTCACCTGTTTTTATGATATGAATAGTGGTTTGTTGTATATAATCCACGTAACGGTTTCATGAAACCTTGGTTGTGTTTGGCACCAACTCACCTGTTTTCGTGATATGAATAGTGGTTTGTTGTATATAATCCACGTAACGGTTTCATGACACCTTGGTTGTGTCTGGCACCAACTCACCTGTTTTCGTGATATGAATAGTGGTTTGTTGTATATAATCCACGTAACTGTTTCATGACATCCGGGTTGCGTTAGTGATCCTTCATATGTCATATAATAATCTGTTTTCGGAAGTAAATCTGGCAATGACATCTTGTAAATTTTTACTTTGTTCTCTGAAAACAAAATATATATTGAGCATTACAATAACTCACATTAGTACACTGTGTTAACGCCTCATTGGATTTTATTACTCATTTCGTAATGTTTCCCTCCCATGACACATTGTCAGTCAACATGTTTTGCAATGTTTACCTGGTCATAGTCCCGACGTAACTAACGGAAATATCCGAAGATGGCGTTTTTTATGTGCAGGCAAAACGACTTCCGCATTCTCGTTGAACAAGGGCGCCGGTGCTGCGCTGGTGCAGCATTAAATACCCTGTGCCAATGCATTCTCAAATATATGCGAATCGACCATAGGTCGCCTCGCATATATAGGAGAATGCATTGGCCTAACAATTTTTCTTACATTCTTTAAAACATTTATCATTTTCTTTTATTTTTTCTTACATTCTTTAACAATTTGTATAATTTTTTCTTATATTCTTTAACAATTTTATTATTTTGATGATTTTTTCTTACATTCTTTAACAATTTTATCATTTTGTTTTTATCATTTTTTTCTTATATCTTTATAAATTTTTATCATTTTTTCTTACATTCTTTAACAATTTTTATCATTTTTATCATTATTTCTTGCTTTTTTTAACAATTTTTTAAATTTTTTAAATTTTTTCTTACATTCTTTAACAATTATAAAAAAATAATATATAATTTGTTAGGCCAATGCATTCTCTTATACATGCGAGGCGACCTATGTTTCATCTGCTGACATTGCGAAGTTATTCAATGATGAAGACATTGTCTAGAAACCATGCAAAATGTATTCACACCTCGATTGTGTACATGTCTATTCGGTATAATAAAATAAATGATGGATGTGCTTGGTGGAAACATAACGGATAGTCTCCCTTTGGAACCAACATATTTGTTCCTCGGGGGAGGCAATCCGCAATGTTTCCATCAAGCCCAGTCATCATTTTTATATTCAATCATGACAAAAGAGCCGATATGATTTGTGTTATATAACACATTATAGAACCACAAGAACATATATGTGACCCGCCATATCAAATCCAGTCGTAAGTCGGGATTTTTTTACCCTGTGCCAAGGCATTCTCTTATATATGCGAGTCGACCATAGGTCGCCTCGCATATATAAGAGAATGCATTGGCCTAACAATTTTTTATCATTTTTTTAAAATAAATGTTTCCTACAATTTTTAGGACATAAAATAAAAAAAACATCCATTACCCTGCAGGGAGCCCCACACATATATAGAAGCATATATAAGAGTGTCGTCTGCTCATGTTTGTCTGGGGCTCTGTATGAGTGAAATTATAAAATTGTCAAAGAATACAAGAACAAATTATTAAAATTGTAAAAAATTGTTAGGCCAATGCATTCTCTTATATATGCGAGGCGACCCATGGTCGACTCGCATATATAAGAGAATGCATTGGCACAGGGTAAAAAAATCCCGACTTACTACTGGATTTGATATGGCGGGTCACATATAGCGTCGTGATACGTTTCTCGTATTGCAATTTGTATTCACGCACCGTGAATGATGCGCGAATTCAAAACTGACAAAAATATTTCCCTACCAGTCGTGTATCCAATAGCAGTTTCGGTTCTTAAAGGTCTCAATCCGATTCGATTAGCTAATAGCTATACTATACCAGTCCAACTAAATATGGTACAAATGGTATTGCGCAAACATGGGAGATTGGTCTAGCTCATGTGGGGGGGGGGGGGGGTGCAGGGGGTAAATACAAGGTGCACAAGCACCCCTCCCCAACGGAACCATCTAGCTATGCCCTTGCTTACCTTCATACCGCACTTTTTTGAGTTCCCTGGCGATAACATCGAATGCCGTGTTCGATTCTTCGCCGAACTGAAACAAGAAAAACAATGAGAATTCAGTGGCGAATTTAGTTATTTTCGCGTGGCGTAAGCGTACGTTCACACACTGGCAAATTTACTTGACAATTTAAGAGACAATATGTCGTATATATAGAGGGCTGTGTTGTGCAAAGATGTGAACTGACATTTGCCGGAAAATATCATGAAACTATTTTCCAGGAATCAGTCGTGCAATAACTCGTGGCATTTCACCACCCCAATACGCAATAAACTAATCCAATATACATGTTCTCATCAGAGCAACATGTATAGGAAACACAGGCACAAGGCATAATCGAGGTGCGCATCACTATCTTCACCATCTGTGAACTTAAAACCTGTGTCTAGGTCTCCCATAGCAGATGAGTCCATGCAGAATGAGGCCCCCGGAGGATGAATTTGGTGACGCTATAGCACGCTGTGCAGGATAGCGTCACCGAATTCACCTTCCAGGGACCTCATTCTGAAAATGTTAAGGACTGGTATGTGTGTCCTGACCAACGATCTACTGTATAATTATGTCACCCATATAGAACAAATTCCAAGTTATAGCTACATGATAACATTATATATGATAAGCTTACCCAACTCTTTACTAAATGAATGTTCCCATTAAGTTATGAAAGTATACTTTGGAATGGTCAAATTATTCATCAGGCCCCGGGTGTTCAGGAAAGATACACAGACGATAGAAGTGCAGAGGTTTCCTATTAATTGGTTGGAAATGTTCAGATATAGAGGATCTCACATGAGTTCCTATTTTATACGGAATTTATCAACCGAGTTCACTAAATTCGATTTGAGCCGAGGTTTACCGAGGCTCAAATAGAATTTAGAGGACGAGGTTGATAAATTACGTATAAAATAGGACGAGTGTGAGATACCTTTTATCACATGATCAAATAAACCCGAAGCAACGCGAAATATTCATCGAAAACAACAATCATAAACTACAGCGATCGCAAGTTATCTGAAGAACGCCGTGACGTCATCGCACGCGCTGATATTAAACGTGTCTATTACCGATAATTATGAAACTGCTTTTATGGCCAAATTATGTGATAAAATAAGTTAACATTTTCTGCCTATGGCTGTTTGTAAAGAAAGGATCAAAGAAATTGGTGATTGGCAGAGTAACCATGGTAACGTCTACAGTATTTAGACACTACACACGCACAGAGTGACACATACCTAATTTCCTAGATGGCGGTTAGTATGGGCTATGACATGCACCAACACTCAATTGGGAAATCACTGCGTACTTAGAGTGTCTTTGAAGAAGCATATTTGCACATGTTTGTAAATTATTTAGTGCGATAAATCCCATGTGCGATATTTTCCGGTGTTTGCTTCTTTTCGTTGACTCCAAATGTCTCACTTTTTTAGATTTCATCAGTTCCATATTAACACTTCTATACTAAATACTCATTGATGAGTAGTTCCCTTACGAAATGTTCAGATAATAAGTTCAACAAACTTTCATGGTGTAACTTATTATGTGAACATTTCCCACCTATGAATATGAATCGTTCTGGTCTTGTATTATAATGTTTGTCTTCCCGTCGTCTGCTTTTATTAACTGATCACCCCTTAAAAGGTATAATAGGCCATTCCAATCTATACTTTTATAACTGAGTGCGAGAACCCATTTAGTGAAGAAAGGGTTAAGTAACAGACAGGTGAGTCATTTCAAACGTAATAACGAATATATAGGGGACCATATCTGATTTGCTACCATGTCATGGGGCGATATTTCCGGAGATGTAAGAATGAGAGCCTGTATTGACGAAAACTCCACTTTGAAGTAATAACATTTACAGCCGTCAACCTCACTTCTTTGACATGAATACATTTCCCTCTAACTCCCTCCTCGATAAGCAAAATATTGGATTATTCCTTTTCGTAAAGCTACACGCCCAAACACAAAATTTCTGAACGGTTTGACCGTGTACGTGTAGGCGTCATGGTCACATGGGTCAGGCCGCGAAAATGACAACTTTTGAAAACATAACGGTATATTATATTAACAGCATCAGATTGCCTTACCAACATCATAGCAAATTAGCAGGATCACTTAACCATGGGCGATACATGGATGGATTATTATTCAGATAATCAACTATTCTATATCTACATGTACTATATATTTTGGGACTTCTGTCTGTCTGTTTGTCTGTTTGTTTGTTAGTAATGGCCGGGAAAACTGCCGGACGGATTTCGACGAAATTTGATACCTTGTGGTACTTTTGACCGGGGAGTGTTTTGGACGGGTCAAATCGTGACCCCGACCTGAACTTGACATTCAAAATGGTCAATTCAAGGTCAAATAACACCTTTCGACGGGATTTCGACCAAATTTGATACGTTGGGTTACTATTGTCCGGGGAGTGTTTTGGACGGGTCAAATTGTGACCCCGACCTGACTTTGACCTTCAAAATGGTCAATTCAAGGTCAAATCGCGCATTTCGACGGATGAAAGCAGAGGGGAAACAGCCCGGACGAAGTCGGGTCACCCTGCTAGTATAACTATATTATGGCTTACCTCAACCAGGACGGATAATATCGCCACACCCTTCACGCTTGACCTAGCTTCCGATAAATTTCTATACAAATCTACATTGAAGGCAACTATTTGCATCTGGAATAGACAAACACGATCAACATACATGTACAAGCTGTTCACAGACTGGTCGAAGAAATGGCGACGAGGGAAGTGGCGACAACTTTGATCCAAATGTTCAACACCTAGATATTGCACTGTGCCTCACACAGTTCACCAACGGTGAACCTACAGCCAAATCAAGGCTCCTACACCGACCAATATACAGATACAGAACATGTGGTGAAATTTTACATCACATATAGGTTGTAATTGTTCTCATTGTTTGATTTTTCAACCACTTATTTAGTGGAGGATTTGTTGTTTTTAGACCAACAGTAGCATATTTTTTTTGTTTAGTAAAATTTGATCTGAAATTGATTGGTCTCCTTCGGAGGGGGGGGTGTATTTGGAAATGTCAAGGTAGATAAAGAAACTTTCAACAGAAGTTAATAAAAAAAAACTTTTGATATTAAAGTTACTTTCCATATAGGAAATAAGGCCTAAGCAGAATGCGGTCACCGGAGGGTGAATTTAGTGATGCTAGCCTGCTGTGTGGGATAGCGTCACTTAATTCACCCTCTGTGGACCTCATTCTGCAAATGTCCAGCACCATATTTTGAAGCTTGGTTATATTCTGTGCGTGAACTCACCTCAACAGGGAAGTATCTCCCCGATATTTTGTGCTCTGATCCCACGTGATCAGCGCTCCCAAAATGAAGCTGTATTTTTGCGACCTTGTATTTGTACGTGAGAGGACCCATGCTGATGTTCACGCTCCCTGATGTGTCGTTCTCAAGCGATAACGTGATATCCCGCGCGGTGTTCATTAATATCCCATTTACCTGAAAATAATGAGAAGATATCATGTAAATTTAGTATAGGTATCGTTACACTTTGGTCAAGACTATTTAACATAACCCTAGACTTTATTCATGTATTTTGAATTCAGCAGCAAGGTTTGGGCTTCAGCCGTATAGATAATTCAAGTCTACTAGACATCACTGTGGAGGATCCGTTCCTCGAAATCTTATTCCGCCCGAGCAAATTCCGATTCCGTTGTGAGTTTTTCCGCTTGTCGACCGAGCAAATTAAAATTTACCAGCCGAAAAACTTAAAAACACAGATATAATGCAAGTCTAATAACATATCATGTTAATGTTTACCTCTAGCTTCAACCGGAACTTCCCCTATAAATTATGTTGCCTTAAAAGCCGTCAAAATTTTGTGATCGGTGATTTATGTTTTCGCTCCGATTCCCGCCCTGTATGTTCCGTTGTCGCCCGAGTAAGTTCAATTGTCGCCCGAGCAATGGTCTTTAGATTTCGACTAGATAAACGTCTCCATATGACGGCCCTTAGCTTTTGTCTTCAAAGTGATGACGAAAGTATTACAGGGGAATGCATTCAGACTCTTTATGCAGTACATTTTCGGATAATGTTATCAAATGTTATCAATGTCTTCATTTTCCTGATATAATCAGTATTCGTCGTTGAAAACTTTCCTATACGTCAGTTTCGCGCCGGAAGTCGGACATTTTACTTTGAAATTGTGCGAGCGACGTAAAGCTATAGGTCATTACGATATATATCGATTAGCAGGGCAAATAATCAACGATGATACGAGAGGATAACTATGGTTTTTGACTGAAAACGAGAATTATTATGAACGGGTACAAGCAAATACCGATTGGAAAATTTATATTTGCGTGTACATGTACCCACAAATGATATAATGTGTTCAGTCAAAAGCAGTAGGTTTCCTTTTTATTATATGGGGTTTCTTGATTTCGATTTACAATTATTGCTGTCAGGCGATTGTTTTGCCGAATGAACTGTAGACGGAATTGCGCTTAAGTGCAATAAGAATATTCCTTATTGCGCTTAAACGCAATTAGAGATTCCTTATTGATCGTATAAGTGCAATAAGATCTTCTCTTATTGTGCTTAAGCTCAATTGGAATTTTCCATATTGCGCTTAATCGAAATTATAGGGACTGCGAAATAAGACATTTCTTATTGCATCTAATCGCAATTACATCTCTGGCTCCTCATTATTATTGCGCTTAAGCGAAATTAATATCTCCATCACGAGATAACCCCTCTGTGGAAATAGTAGAATCCGAATAGGCCTACGCGTGGACAGTCACCAGGTCCCCAATAAACTCCAACCATTGCACTATGGACAGCAATTTGCATTACATGGTGTTTGTGTAATGTGACTAATTGTGCTTAATGTAGTAAGGAATATTTTTATTTCCACTTAAGCCCAATTAGCTCTTATTGCACTTAAGCGCAATAAGAATATTCCTTATTGCGCATTTAAAGTGCAATTAGAGATTCCTTTTTGTGCTTAAGATCAATAAGATATGCTTTATTGCACTTAAGCACAATAATATATTCGCTTAAGCGCAATTAGATATTTCCTAATTGCGCTTAAGCACAATTAAATATTCCCTTACTGCGCTTAAGCACACTTAGAGATTCCTTATTGCGCTTAAAGATGCATAGACCGAATTAACGCTCGTACAATTACTATTTCCTGGGCTTCGGTGTCAAAAATATTTGATTCGAGTCGAGGAACCCACCCATCAAAGTTTAGAGTGATCAAATATCGATTTTTGAAATCTATTATTTTTCACCCCCGATAATTTTTAGTGACCCAGTAAAAGGTCGACGAGAAGACGGTCTCGGACCAAATGACGGATGAGGACGGATAACTCTAAAATCAAGTGGCTGTTTGTGTCAAATAATTGTCAAACCGGCAAATTTTCGTTGAACAAAATGTTGATAAATAACAGGTTTTGAGCAATTTTGTACTATAGTTGACTGGTTAGCATTATTTTTGGGCAATTTATCGATTCTGATACCTGGAGCAGCATTTAAAAAAACGTTGTTGTTGGAATCTGATAATATGGGGACCATCTAATCGGATTGAGCACCTTTAAGCTCAATTATTTATTAAATGTCAATTTAGCTTCCCATATACATGTACATGTATGTTTGGTACCTCAAGATATTACAGGAAAATATAAAAACATCGCATCAAAAGCAACACCAGTGACGTTGTAGATCTGTTGTAGTATAGGTTATTAATTAGTTGTACTTAGTTAATCATTGTATAGAACAATGTAGAACGGCCATGGACCCAGCAAAATGATCCAATTAATTGGATTACAGTAAACATTAATCTATGTCAGGAATCGGAACGCTGAAAATGTGCGTGTCGTGAATCGGAACACTCCGAAAACAGAATCGGAACGTGTGGTAGTGTTACTTTTAAGGCATTATGTCAAGTTAAATCGCGTATTTTGATCAACTGTATTTTTAAAGTAACGATGGGTTGTTTGCGGATACAAGCAATTTGTTCTAGAGAACATTATCTTTTTCGCTTCGAAAATCACATTTGTACACCATACTTTTCTTCTGTGTGTGTGGATTTGAGTGAGCAACCCTTGTAATTTAGTTCAGCGTGCTATATATGGGACTAAAGAATAAGTAAATGAAGAGTAAAAAACCTTAGAAACAAATCCTATCATTTGAGTGTGTCATCACATGAGTTGCTCCCTCGACATACACCAATTAGTAAACATGGTCGTGGAAAATCGAGCAAAACGTTCGCGGAATCGGATCTTCTACCGCTCGGAATCGGAATTTTGCTCGGGCGGAATGAGATTTCGAGGAGCATATCCTCCACAGTGTAGACATGTCTATTTCCACTCTGATTTATGATTTTTTTATTTTATAAAAAACAATTTTGGCATGTGTTGCAACAAACTAACAACAGGTGGCAACCTAAAGATATAGCACATGAACGCAATTCATTCAGGAAATGAAGATACTTGAAACATGCTTTGGAAATTAGCAACATAAAGTATATATGTTGTCCGTATACTTTGCTCACAACAGCTTCACTTGCATGACACTTCTGGGTTCATATAAACACAAAGTGGTAATTTTGGTTGATTTTGAAATCTCGTTCACTGGACATAGGTCAAAGCATCAAGATTGCAGAAATCAGCCTGGAAGCACATATGTAATTAAAGCACCAACACAATAAGCCCATTTACAGACCCCGTACAATAAGCATGATCAAATACTCATTTATGTCAAATATTATGTCTAATTCTGTTCCCACAACTCTTTCCGCAACTCAAAAATATTTTTCCTTCAAGTCTTTTTGACTGTTTTTGCAATGAGTTTGAATAAATCACATCTATATGTCAATATTAACATAAATGACAAATTCCATGATGATCAGACAAACAGTATGGCCTGTAGCCGATGCTAATGGATTGAATTTTGAAATCCAAGATGGCTTTTTTGACCGAATGACCCCAAAATGACTCGTTCCTATTTACATGTCAATGTTAACATACATGACAAATAGTATGCACATAAATTCATATACAGCTGTTTACAGTGAATTTCCCCCCACAAATATCTGTTTTAGTGTTAAAAGGGGGTGGGTGTCCAAAAATGGTCGGAAAAAACTGCCGAAAACGGAAAAAAAATTGGACGCGGGGGTGGGTGGGTCCCAACAAGACTCCCCCTGTCTAAATATAAAAAAATTCGGCAATTTAGACAAAGGCCGATGACCCCTATGACCCCTAGGCCCGAACCTTGAATGAATCTTAAAGTTCGCAATTTTTATTTAAAATTGAGACCACGTGATTGAAGAGATTCACACGAACTTTGTTTAATTATTCTGCCGGTCAAAACCATTGACCCAAATCGATCTGCAAGTCATTTCTTATAATCATACACCAGTACATTATAATAGAACATTAATAATCTGAACAACATTTCAAAACTGTCACAACAATTGTAAGTATGGTATTGTTCAAATTCCAACAACGTCTCCCAATAACAACACGCGGCGAGCGCGTGCACACCATCGGCTTGATGTGACGTAGAGCGAGCGCGTGCACATCATCGGCTTGAAGAGGCGTAGGCGGTTCGTCGCTTTTTGTGAAGTGGACACCACGCATTGAGCGCTTGCACACGGTCGACTTGAAGTGTCGTATAGGTGTTCATCACATTTTGTGAAGTGTCGACTTCAGTTTATTGCCTGATGAACGTCGGAAAAGTTCGTGTAACGTATCAGGATTTGTACTGATTCTCATGGAAGCTATAATTGTCTGGATGCAGGGGGTGCGTGATTAAATGTAACTACACACCTGCATATTGTCCATCTCGATTAATACCACGTGATTCGTGATCGTAGCTACATGTAATTACCTGCGTACTATCGATCTGCATATGTTTGAGGTTTGGATCGAACAGGAGTATATTGGGTTCGATGTTAATCGGCGATTGTTGCTTTCCATCACGACACATTCTCCAGTCTGGGTTTAACTTACCCCAGTATGACGGCCCTGAAATAAGATGTATAACATAGGTAAAATATTATATAGTCAGACATTATTCTCGTGGCCACGACTTTATTCTCGTGGCCACGACTTTATTCTCGTGGCCACGACTTAAAAAAAAAAATTCGGATGTCACCTCCGGGGCTCCATACTATCTCATTTGTCAAACACGCAGCGGCGTGATAATGTATATAAGAAATGACTTGCAGATCGATTGGGTCATTGGAATTTGACCAACATAGTAATTAAATACAGTGTGAGAATCCCGAAGGGATTCACAAGAACTTTGTTTAATTACTCTGGAGGTCAAAACCAATGACACCAAGCAATCTGTAAGCTATTTCTTATCATCATATACCAGTATATTTCAATCGAACATTACTAGTATGAACATCTTTTCAAAACTACCAACACTTGTATGTAAGTAACATAATTATAGAGTTCAATTCCAAAACAATCTCCCAATAACAACAGCTTGAAGTGAACTAGGTGGTTCATAGCTTGTTGTGAAGTGGACACCACGCACCGAGCGCGTGCACAATGTCGGCTTGGAGTGACGTAGTGTTCGTCGCTTTTTATGAGGTGACCCACTTCAGTTATTGCCTGATGAACGTCGGAAACATTCGTGTAACTGTATCGCGATTTGTACTGATTCTTAAGGAAGCTAATTGTGTGAATGCATGCAGAGGGTGTGTGATTATTTGTTCATATTCAGTGATATATAGTATGTTTCAGTTACTTCTCTGACAATTATAGCCAGGTTCAGCGACACGTATACGTGTAACTTGTAACGTGTGTTATCATTGCCAACATAGGTCAGCTGACTCGCGTGATCATTTCGCCTATAGTTTAGCAGTTGTGTGTCAAACGTGTGGCATACGAAACTTGTAGCAAAGAGAAATAATCCAATATTCTTATAACCGAACGAGCTATCAACGCTGTGCACCCAAAGGTTTTTCTACACGGAAACTACCCTGGTCAAGTGGTCCTGCTCATGTGCTATGATGCTTGTGGGTCCTGCTGAAATGATATGATGCTGTCAGGGCAAACTGATGCTGTTAAGAAAAAGTACCGTTATCTTTTAAGTTGTAATTTTCGCTGTGTTCGGGTAATCTGAACATAACCAGGAAAGCCATTATGTGTATGAAACATTCAAAAACATATATTATTATTATTATTATTATTTAATACATTTATAACGCGCAAATTCCATATACATGTTCACATGCGCAACAAAGTTATGGGTTTACACGTCAAGTCTGAAAAAAGTTGTCGAGAAATACAAATTACGATACCAGTAGCTGCATGTTAGTCAGTTTCAAAAGCTAATTTAAAGAAATGAGTCTTTAACAGATGACGAAACTCCATTAAGTCCCAACAGCCTCTAATTTCACCAGGCAGAGAGTTCCACAATGATGGAGCGCAAACACTGAAAGCACGATCTCCGAGTGACTGTAACTTCTGCGCTCTTCTAATAAGTTCATCCCATTCGAGCGCATTTCCCTACAATCAGTTGTTTTCTCTATAACAAGTTCCTGCAGGTATACGGGGGCAAAATTGTATTTCGCCTTGAAAGTCAACACCAAGATTTTGAATTTAATTCGATATTTTACAGGCAGCCAATGCACATCTTTCAAGATAGGTGTAATATGATCGTGCTTGGGTGTACGAGTAACAATTCTGGCCGCTGTGTTTTGGATTCTCTGCAATTTGTACATGAGTGAATCAGCAATGACGAATATATATATTGAGAAATAGTTTTATATTTGTTGTATTAGTTGTTGCAGATCGACTATGATTAACCCTTTACCCAACAGAAGGGCCCTGTGCCAATGCATTCTCTTATATATGCGAGTCGACCATAGGTCGCCTCGCATATATAAGAGAATGCATTGGCTTAACACATTAAAAATTATAAAATTGTTAAAGAATGTAAGAAAAAATAGTAAAAAGTGTTAAACAAAGTTGTTTTTTAGGACAATGCATTCTCTTATATATGCATAGGTCGACTCGCATATATAAGAGAATGCATTGGCACAGGGCATAACTGTAACCATCACAATGTGGTCAATGAGCCGGTTCCAATGATATCCATATTTGTATGGTTCTATTGAGACAGACCGAAGATATTTTAGGCTGTTGAAGCTTTATTTGGCCGGTTTTGGCCGTTTGTTGGGTAAAGGGTTAATCAAGATGGATTTTCATATCGTTTTGCAAACACCAGTTCAGCCATTATTATTAAAAAAATAGTTATGTTTTTGAATGTTTCATATAGACACTGTCTTATTCTGAAATCGCTTGGATTAACCAAACACCGCGAAAATGACAACTTTAGAAAAAATAACGATACCTTTTCGCAACGACACCAGTTTGCACTAACAGCATCATAAAAATTCAGCGGGACCACAAGCAGCATAGCATCTTAGCAGGACCACTTGACCAGGGTGGCAAAGATCTTACTTTGATTAAAGCCAACTAAGCGTATCTGTGGTTACATTGTGGCTGCTTGTTCTCGCTACCCGACTATTATTTACAAGTTTCACTAGACGTTGACCGATATATATAAACATGTAAACGCCGTAAAATCGCCCGACTGTTCCCGCTATATGCATCTCCATAGGGATACCATAGTAACACACGTGACAAGTTACACGTACTTGTGCCTGAACCTGGTTAATATTTCCAAACGTGACTTCCAACTCTCTAATTCTTCAAATATAAATGTCTTTTGCTGAATTGGCTGGTACCTGGTCCAAAACTTCGAGCATCTCAAAACGCAGTAACTTGTTCATACCTACCCAACTAACAAGTCATGAATTAGTGGTAAACTTGGGTTGAATTAATTCGCGGACATCTTTAGTTTTTGGTAGGAATATAAAATATTCGCTCAAAATTAAATTAAATCCGAATATTCGAATATTTATATGTAATTAGGATAAGTATATCAAGGACGGAACATTCGTCACAATTTGCTCGAAAATGGCGGCAATATATATATCACGCCTGCCAATATCAACATTGGTTTTTGATATATATATTCCAAACATATATACATGTATCAGAAAATATTGGAACAATAATCTACACCAACAACTCATCTCGGATACCGCAAAAATCAGATATCGAACAAATTTGTTTTTATGAAATTTTGGTCTTCAAAGTTCATGCATCGAAAAATGGTGAAAGAAGCCACTTGAATAGCTAGCAAAAAACATTATACATAACCCATTCGTTATCTTTGAATGATGAAACTAACTTCAATATGAGACATCTTGTCGCCATTTTATCGAGCACGTTATGACGTATGTTCCCGATCCTGGTATATGGAGATAGTACACAAGTTGACAAACAAAAATGTTTCTGTAACACAGAGTTCACACTGTTATAGGCAAAATTTGCCAAAGGCCAATTTATTTTTAAAATGGCCAAACAAAATTTAATTTGGCCAAAGGTTATGTTTACCCCAAAATCGCAAATCTAATTCAAAAACCCAAATTGATTTTGTAATGGGACTGACATGAAAATCAAATTTATATTATGATAAACTGATAATTGATTCCAAAAAGGTGGTACAGCTTAATGTTAATGGGTAAAAAAAAGGCACTCAGGGCAGTGCACTATCAAACAATGGCCAACCAAATGCGGCAAAACAGTAATGAGGATTAACACGAATGAATCCTTTGTCTGTCATTTATATTAAATAGAACACAAATATGGTTTAATTGTGAGACCAGAAAATGAGAATCTAATTTGGCCAAAGTTGTTTTTAATTTGGCCCCAAAAAAAATCAGCATTGCCCAAAAAAATGTCCTGCCCAGCGTGAACACGTACAATGTAAGAGCTATCCGAGAAGAGACACCTCTTTAACGATCAGAAGATTCAGACGTCGGCTTTTCGGGGGTGTCGGGTTCTTCTCAATGGACGACAGGATTGGGATCGCCTCTTGCGACTGATTGGATATTAAACATGTCTGGAACATGCAAGACTGTCTGACACGTTACTTGGTTTTGTGTTCTGTTGTTGTCACATCGTCTCGCGATTGTCGGTTCTATGCCTGGTATCTGTCATAGAACTCAGCCATGTAACTGGCCATAGACGTGACCAAATTAATATAGGGACCCTAATGGCAATGAATCCAATTATAGCGAGATGCAATGATATTGATCCCAGAACTACTCCAGTGCATGGCCCATTCACTGGGACACCATGGGACTGATCATATTCCCGGTCCCAAAAAGCCATTGCACCATATGTGATTCTGAGTGCAAAAAGCCCTTGTTCAAGTGGCAAATAATCTTCGAACACCAATGTAAACCTAGTAGCCAATCGCTGTGCCATATGATCTGTTTATCGTGTGCGCCCCATAGAGGGTGCGGTTCATTTAACAAAACAGGTTTGTTCTAATGGCACTCTATATATGGTGACACAGTGCAAAGTTCAAAAAGACCATCTTCGAATCCCAATATAAACATTGTAACCAATCGCTGCTCCGTGAGATCTGTTTATCGTGGACACCCTAGATAGGGTATGGTTCATTTAACAAAACAGGTTTGTTCTAACGGCACTATCTGTAGGGCGGCACGATGTTGAGTGCAAACAGACCATGTTGTTTAAGCGGCAAATAATCTTTGAACACCGATGTAAACATTATAACCAATCCTTGCGCCATAGGATCTGTTTATCGTGGACTCCTCTGGAGGGTGAGGTTCAATACAAAAAAAACATGTTAGTTCAAACGCACGTTTAAGCCGCAAATAATTTTTCGAAAACCAATGTAAACCGCGTAACCATCGCTGCGCCATTAAACGGTAATCCATATATGGCGTCCACGATAAACACACCCTATGGCGACACCCTATGGCGACGATATTCTATATATATATATGTATGATCTGAAGTTACCAAGGTAACATATTCAAATTAATAAAAGCTATCGCATCTGAAAGAGCAAATATTGCCCACCAGGAGATCGTTTGTTGATTGTTTTTCCTGATATTGTAAAATAGAGAGCTAGTTTTTGTGCTGAAAGTTTAAAGGGGTACTGTACACTAAATCCGACAATTTTTGGGACCATCTCCGTTTATGCTCAACAAAATATATGCAACAAATGAATGAATTTGAGACACTGATTAGTGGAAAATACACTCATGTGCTCTATCAACATAGATTCATTTTCATTATAATTGCCATGTTGTTTGTATCATTCATAGAGCACACGAGTGTATTTTTGCACCAATACATAGCTAAATTTTCTAAAATTCATTCATTTGTTGAGTATAAAAGGAGATGGTCGAATTTAGGATACAGTCCCCCTTTAATAAAGCTTACACCTAACATATTTCGGTTAATTGTCATATGTTCATATTTGTTTTACATATAACCAACATGTTGTACGTTCTTGAAGCTTTCGGCCTCATGGTCTTCGGTATTTAATTAACAAACAGACACAAAGTTAAAGGGATTTCACAATGTGTAGCGCTGTAAACGCCAGGGAAGATAACATAAAACCGGTTCGTTTATCCATGTTGGGCCGCCACGAAAGAAACCACATCGTTTGTGAAATAGTATGTGATGGGTGGTATTACCGCACATGCAGTTGAAGGCACATTTGCATTTTTAGGATCATATTATGGTCATAATATTACACATTTCCATAAAGAGTAGCTAATCGAAAAACATACAGATTGTATTGCAACATAAGTTACAAGGGGTTTGGGGGCACACGTTATAACCACTTAACGTATAGCATCCCTCCAATAAATTTAATGTAAAATACACCCATTAGGTTATCAAGAATAATTATACCCGCTTCATTGTCTATAGTGTTTCCCATTGGTTTCTGAAATGCAAAATGTATTTGAATAGGATAATTTCATTAGTCCAGAAGTGAACGTGTGACGTATAGGAATTTCGTCCCTATATTATATTATCCAGAATCAGAGACCGAATTGAAAGACAGTTCGTTCAATAATTATTATTGATCCTATAGAACTGCGATTAAATGGATATTAAATATTAAGCAAAGAATGTGAAGCACATATATAAGAGAATGTATTGGCCTAACAATTTTTTACAATTTTAATAATGTTTTCTTGTATTCTTTAACAATTTTATAATTTCACCCATACAGAGCCCCAGACAAACATGAGCAGACGACACTCTTCTATATGCTTCTATACATGTGTGGGGCTCCCTGCAGGGTAATGGATGTTTTTTATTTTATGTCCTAAAAATTGTAAGAAACATTTATTTTAAAAAAATGATAAAAAAATTGTTAGGCCAATGCATTCTCTTATATATGCGAGGCGACCTATGGTCGACTCGCATATATAAGAGAATGCATTGGCACAGGGTAAAAAAAATCCCGACTTACGACTGGATTTGATATGGCGGATCACATATAGTCATTATGACTAACACCAGAGTTAGTCACAGTGACTCGATGAAAGGTGGGGGTTAATCAAAGTGGCCCCAAATGTTTGTGACTAACACTTAGTTAGTCATATTAACCCGAAGTTTATCTCAGTGTACATAATGATTTATATGTTACTGAGAATAAATACGTTTAAACTAATTAATTTCGAATTCCATGTAACCCTTCTTTGTTACACACATGTAATTTACGGTCAATAACACGAAGCCTCAGTTCGGTAGGCGTAATGAGCCGATGCTGTGTTGGTCTAGGCACCAGAGGCGCGTGTTTCAAAAACACACCAAAAGTAATTCGGTTTGTAATAAACAAATTTATTTGATCCACTGGGGTTCCAGTAGTGTGTATCATAGAAAGCCGTATCAACATTAAATCTGTGCGAATCGATACGAGATAAACGGACAGATTCCGACTGATATCATGATCCCAATCCAATGCAAGCCTCTACCAAAATTGTCTCCAGGCAACGTAATAAATCGACTAAATTGATTGTATGGTAAACTCCGCCGATTTATCTCAGACCTTCTATGACTTAGGTCGCTACGGTTCATCTTTCAACAAAGAATGTGTATATGATTGTATGGGAGAGTCGGTCTGTGAGAAATTCGCATTAGCTAATGAAGTCTAAGGCGCGTTGTTGTAGTCTGTTGAGATTGCGATATTGATATCTGTCAAACATTCCGGCAACACCATGTCTCCAGTAAATGTGATTCCCGTTGGTGTCTGCAGACAGCGATGCATGCAAGCTTCAAGATTCCATACACTGTTTGATAACTCACGCCTACCGTTGGTACGTTTTCTATACATAACTAGAAGTGGGACTGTCCCAGTGGGACTAATGATACCACCGCAGTGTAATTGAGCTGCACAGGTCCCATGTTACTAAATTGTGTAAAATTTCAAAATATTGACTCAAAAATGTTGGAACACATTTTCGGGCATGGTTGAGTCCACGGACAGACGGAATGACGGACGGACGGACGACGAACAAGCTGATTCATATGTACAGCCAAATAACTTCGTTACGTAGGTATCATTAGATCGTACCCGTAAGATTTTCCAGAATTTGTCCTCCAATCCATTACAATTATGTGTTTATCCATGGATTATTTCACATTTAATGTGAATTTGTTCTCCACACACAATGAACGTATAGGTAACCTGATTCGGTTATATGAGCAAGTTTGTCGGTTGCTATAATTATATAGGATGAAGGTTGGGATACATTTTATTTAAAAGTCGGAGGTAGAAACATTATACAAACAAAATATCTGAGCGGGGTTCGGTGGATTCTACGCGGAGTGAAGTACTATTTCGGTGAAATTAAACCATGTGCGGTCGTTCCCCCTCTCGTAAAACTGACAAAGTCGTGAAACGATGATAAACTCATACAGGACGTTGCACCGCCAATTCAAATATGGGCATGCAGGTAGGAACCCAAATACTGAAGAAACTATCCGAAAACCCAAAAATCAGCAAAATTCTGTGTCGAACAAGTTGAATTAAGATGTCGTTTATGCTGTAAAACTCTTAAAATCGCGAAAATAAAGCATGTACAAAATCTGGACAATAATTGTTTTTAAACTCAATCGAGATATTTGCCGATTCCATCAGCGGAGAGTGACCTCCCCATAAGAAAGTCATTCAAATAATGGTTAAAACATCAGTAGAAGAGGATAAACCCGAATAACCCGATAACGAGGTTATCCTACATGTATATTCCCAGCGTTCCTTCTTGTTACTTTAAAGGACAACCTATTTCCCCACTTCGTACAAACCTCACTAACGCTGAAGGGTGTCACTCTCACCAAAAAAAGTGCTGAAGGGTACACAGGTTTTGAAAATGTGCTGAAGGGTACACAGGTTTTGAAAATGTGCTGAAGGGTACACAGTTTTGAAAATGTGCTGAAGGGTACACATGGTTTGCGATCGGCACTAATGCAGTTCCTTTAACTGGGTTCCTGAAAGTCTGGAGCCCATCGGCAGTTTGTTTTCAATTCAGTTTAATTTTCCTTGGAACATATACATTTATTCTTTGACAGTAATCATGGCAGACACGAAAAACATGTGTACCCTTCAGCACTAAATAACTAACCACTGGACACAATAATTAACATGTTTCTAAACTTCTATAGGACACGGTAACAGCTATGCTCATCTTTCATTTTGGTTGGATGCTATGTAAACTTGGCATTTTTGAACAAACTGATGAATATGAACAACATGAACAAAGATCTTAAACGGCTCCTATATGGTTCTATATCTAAAACCAAAATATTTCAGCCAGACTTTCTGCAAATTATGAATCTTATGATACAGTAAAATTAAGCTCAGATGTTTGATACAACCACTCCATATAACAGCATACTATGTACATAATGTACATGGTTTGTATACACAATTCCGACGTATTTTTTCATATTATTTTCGTGTATTTAAATATTACTTTGAATCACGTTGTCGTTTTACCATTAGAAATTTAATTTCCTTATAAGGCAGTATAGGGGCGGCTTTATTTGGCCATCCCGTTCCTGTAAACCAAAGTCATGTTATAATTGAATATTTCACTGTAAATTATGACAAGCATAGGATTAGCAAAGGAGAAGGTATGTCTTTCTGTCTGTTCGCGTTTTTCCTCCCAGGCTCCTGGACCGATTTCAACCACATTTGGTGTGGTGACTCTGGTATCCTGGTGGAGATCGAGCAACGAGTTCAATCTAAAAAAAAAATACTAAAAATGTTTTTTATTATCTGAACATTGCATAAGGGAACTACTCGCCAATGAGTATTTTGTATAGAAAAGGACCAGAAACCCTGATAACGTGCTCTACGTGAGTTTAGAGTTTCCGTTTCAGAAGGACATCTATAACGCACGTACAAGAGGACCTCGAATCCACACTCAAATTACATAATTTATCGACCGAATGAGCTGTGTCCGACGCAAAGACAAACGCATAGAAGTCACGCGGTACGTGATATGGGCACCGGAAGTTCCTGGTGGTATTCGATCTGTCTTGAGCCGATAAATTGAATCTCAGCCGCCATCTTGTCGGAAATCTCATCGAGCCTGATCTCTCCGCTGATGGGAAAATAATGCTTTCCAAACACAGATATCAGATAACGGCTGTAGCTGAAGGTGCACATTATTGGACGATGCGCCTACATTACTGTCTCACATAGTGTAATTATGTGTTATCGCATTTCAACTTAAATTTGATTTATTCTTTGCATGCATTCGTTAGCACTAAGGCAGTGAGAGACTGATGCAACTTGGTGCGACTTATTATCGCCCAGGATACAATTATCACGCCATGCATGTAGTTGAATGTGCCTCAATCGGTAGGCGCATAGGATAGTAGGCACATGACCTTAACAGCGGTCGATATATTCTAATACTAGTTAAAGGTACTCAATCCGATTCGATTGTCTCCATATAATCAGATTCCAACAACAACATTTTTAGAAATGCCGCTTCAGTTATCAGATTTGATTAATTCCCCAAAAGTAATGCTAAACACTGCCAACTAGTATAACATTGCCCGAAACGTGTTATTTATCAACGAAATTTTGTATTATTATCAATAATCCTGGAACCCTGAATACTTTCACATGGATAATAGTAATAATAATAATAATAATAATAGTAATCATTACCCCAATCATACAGCAAGTGACACATTATCACTCTCGTCCTCCACGAGGAACCAACCCCAGGTGCAACGAATTTGTGTTCATATTAATGTTAACATACTGACAAGATCGACACCCGTACCAAATACTATTTTAACACAAGAGTGGTGCGCAGCAGTCACGGTCACAGTCAACTTGGCGAGATAAGATTACGATTCGCTCAATTCGGCCAAGCCACTGTTGTGTGAAACTCACATTAGACCAGCGGCGGGCTTCGAACTCATCTCGATCGGTTGACACTGACAGCGAAGACATCCTACAAGTTAACCACTGGACATTGGAGCTTCACGCTCTTTTGGGGGATCTACCCCTCCACGATATTCCAGTGGGTTTTTTTGTAACGACAACACATAGAAATATACCGTCGAAATTTAGTTTATGCAAGAGTCGTCTGTGAGAAACAGCGTCGAAGGCCTTACTGACATCAAGCACGCCAATGTTTACTTGTGGGTTGGTGTTGTGATTCACATGAGTATCTATATCTGACGTCGTGTTGTTTGTCGGACAATATGTTCGCTTGCTTATATATATGTGCTAAAATCTTACAACACACACATGTTAATGGAGCTGGCCGATAATTGCTGGGGAGATGTGTGTTCCCTTTTTATATGCCATTTTCCATTGATCTGATAATAGGCCACTTGAGAGGGTTTGATGATCTGTTGCAACATCGTTTGAAGAGTACAAAACGTGATGAAGCTGCTTATAACTAAACTTTCTAAAGTCGATATTTGACCATCAAAACAATGACTGAGGTCATTGTCTTATATCGCAAGTATCATAAATAGTAGCCAATCAGTTTTTTTAACTTATATGTACATCCGCCAAGTGAACTACTCGTCAGTGAATATAGTCAACGAATGACCAGTGATCAGTGAATATCCAGCCAGTGAATGACCAGTGAATATCCAGTCAGTGAATGACCAGTGGTCAGTGAAAATCCAGTCAGTGAATGACCAGTGATCAGTGAACATCCAGTCAGTGAATGACCAGTGATCAGTGAATTAGTGATCGGTGGATATCCAGTCAGTGAATGACCAGTGTTAATGAATATCCATTCAGTGAATGACCAGTGATCAGTGAATATCCAGTCAGCGAATGACCAGTGCTAATGAATATCCAGTCAGTGAATGACCAGAGATCAGTGGATATCCAGTCAGTGAATGACCAGTGATCAGTGGATATCCAGTCAGTGAATGATCAGTGATAAATGAATATCCAGTCTCAGCGAATGACCAGTGTTAATGAATATCCAGTCAGTGAATGACCAGTGATCAGTGGATATCCAGTCAGCGAATGACCAGTGTTAATGAATATCCAGTCAGTGAGTGACCAGTTATCAGTTAATATCCAGTCAGTGAATGACGAGTGTTAATGAATATCCAGTCAGTGAATGACCAGTGATCAGTGAATATCCAGTCAGTGAATGACCAGTGATCAGTGAATATCCAGTCTTCGAGTGACCAGTGTTACTGAATATCCAGTCTCAGTGAATGGCCCGTGTTAACGAATATCCAGTCAGTGAATGGCCAGTGATCAATGATCTTGGTTTGTTTGTGTTTAACAATGGTTTCAGTCGCTATATCGGCTAAACCAGCCAAGGATTATATAGCAAAATATATATAATCGAGCTTCACGATTACATGGCTATTGGCATATAAACGCGACCACAGGTGGCACGGGATGTTCGATTGAATATCAAAACATAGGATATCATTTACACTGTAATTTCATAACCCATAATATTTCAAATATAGCGAATTATCGAAATATGAAATCGGAAATAGGAAATAGCGGAATAACAAATGTAGCGAAATGGCGAAATATAGCGAAATATAGAAATAGAAAATAATTATTATTAACGAAATAACGGAGATAATTGAAGAAGTGTTTTAAAGGAAATAACTGAAATATTTGAAGAAGTGTTTCAAAGAAATTTAGTCGGAAGCTTCGAAGTACGATGAAGTACAGCTGCTATATTGGTCTAGATATAGGTCTGCTCAGTAGAACTTGCTATTACATACTCCTGACAATATAGTAACATGCATGTGGTGTCTCTGGAATTTACTGCCAGACCACATTAAAGCTCCGCAACATATTGGTCAATTTAACCCTTTACCCAACAGAACGGCCATGTGCCAATGCATTCTCTTATATATGAGAGTCGACCATAGGTCGCCTCGCATATATAAGAGAATGCATTGGCTTAACACATTAAAAATTATAAAATTGTTAAAGAATGTAAGAAAAAATGGTAAAAAAAGATTTTTTTTAGGCCAATGCATTCTCTTATATATGCGAGGCGACCTATGGTCGACTCGCATATATAAGAGAATGCATTGGCACAGGGCATAACTGTAACCATCACAATGTGGTCAATGAGCCGGTTCCAATGATATCCATATTTGTATGGTTTTATAGAGACAGACCCAAGATAATTTAGGCTGTTGCAGCTTTATTTGGCCGTTTTTGGCCGATTTGTTGGGTAAAGGGATAATGCGGCTTTAACGTGTCATTTGTTCAAAAGGGTATTCGGTCACACAAAATGTCACTAACTCAACCGAAGACGCCAATTCGACACTATGCATTTTGTGTGAATGGTAACATGTTATTTGTATGTTACATAGTTTATTTTTATATTTATTTTTTGTAAAGCCCGAGAGCACATGCCGTGGATCCGTAGCTATACATTGCATTTTTATTTATTTAAATATATATTAGAATGCTGTCCTTTTATTGAAGATAAAAGAAAGCTAATTTCACAGGGTCATCACGTGTACATGGAAACAACCGACCATGTGGTCAATTTACAAACTTGCGCAAATACATAAATCGAGTTACGCCCCTTACCCACCCTATATAAGTAAACGACAAATCCTGACTTATCGCGAATCGAACCAGCTCCATGTGCTGGGCGGCATACCTTAACCACTTAGATATCGAGTGCATATTACGGTCGTTGACAATCTTCCGTTGTTAATGCAGAATACGTGATAATGCAATTCTGGACCATCATAATGGTTCTCCCCTAAAATTGCTACGGTTAACGCTATTCTTGAGTACTTTACATTTGAAACTTCTCAATTACTTCTGATGCCGAGCATTAAGCTATAGAATAGCGTGTTTTGACAATTAAAACGAAACGCACTCACATAACTTTAAAGACGAAAATGCATCAGAAACGGCTAATGTCATTATGGCTGGCCATCTTAAGAGTGTTTCCCTGTAAACCGACTTCATAGGCTTTCAAGGTATTGGAAATCGTGGCGGGCGAGCGATCATGTCGTCTTTGTATTGCCCAATTGGATTCAGCAACCGATCTTGGCTTCCTGCCGTTTGTTGCAGTGCGGAGATTTAGAGCCGCAAGCCCCGGATCTGATAGCTTTTTATTTGCAACTTCCTGGCAGAACAGATAACTCATGGAGCGAGTTGGTTTGAAAGATGGTCTCGGGAGCGAGGCAACATAGCCGAATGCATGGAACTAGCAATTTAGACGGAAGCTTCGAAGTACGTTGATTCAATAATAGTTGGTAATATTTGATTTATATTATCGATTTACATACGCCAGAATAAATTACATCAATCTCTTCTGGAAATTTCCAATTCTGTATCAATATTGCCGAACTCAGAGAACCACCGTCTCATCTCTTTGATAGCGATTTGTTATTTCCCCAGTACGCCATTTCGTGCCAAGTCGAGAAGCGAGTTATTGGGTAATGGCGAGAAATACGCCATTTGTACACAATAATCCATAGATCTTCATATTCATCTGCGGAGAGATGTCAGATGACTGGTGTTTCTATACCCATCGTCTCTCTCTCACATATTTCCCCCATCTCTCTGGCTCTTTCATACTGGTGTATGATATGAAATGATATGATATTTATTTGCACAAAAACACTCGTGTGAGCCGCATGCATTACATCAAATAAGACATAATTTACATATTTATACATAGTTCATATAATAAACTTTATAATAAAATATTCATTTTAGATTTATGAAGTGTAACCTAGTAGAATCTGAATAATATATGCGTGAAAATAAACTGTATACAGGCCTGTACGATGTCGTGTGGAATAGAACATAATCATCAATTATTGTATGCATTCGCCTGGTCGATTCATATGGGTACTTAACCCTTTACCCAACAGAAGGGCCCTGTGCCAATGCATCCTCTTATATATGCGAGTCGACCATAGGTCGCCTCGCATATATAAGAGAATGCATTGGCTTAACACATTAAAAAATATAAAATTGTTAAAGAATGTAAGAAAAAATGGTAAAAAAAGATTTTTTTTAGGCCAATGCATTCTCTTATATATGCGAGGCGACCTATGGTCGACTCGCATATATAAGAGAATGCATTGGCACAGGGCATAACTGTAACTATCACAATGTGGTCAAGGAGGCGGTTCCAATGATATCCATATTTGTATGGTTCTATTGAGACAGACCGAAGATATTTTAGGCTGTTGAAGCTTTATTTGGCCGGTTTTGGCCGGTTTGTTGGGTAAAGAGTTAAGTCAGATAACTGGTGTTTATATACTCCATATCTCTCTCCCATTTCTGTCGCTCTTCCATATACTGGTGTATGCAACCATTTTCTCTTTCATCCGGGGAGTGATAGATAGAGTGAGTGGTTTGGGGGGCTAGCCCGGGATTCTCGAAAGGGCCGAGAGGCACCTTTCCTTAATCCCTCATTTTGAAGCCTTTATTTAGAGAAAAAAAAAGTGAGCATTTTTATGATGTATGGTTATTTTTTCTTCTTTCTTTTCTTTTTTGGGTTTGGTTTTTCTGTTGAAGATTGTGGAGATGATGGAGGTGAAGGATGTCTCTGCTGATATTGCTGAATGATACGTTGAACTTTCTCTTCTTGCTCTTGCATGATTCGTTGAACTTTCTCTTCTTGTTCTTTCTGGTATCTTTTGGATTCAGCGATGGTGTTTTCTGCAGACCGGATGGTGTCTTCAACAGACAGAGTGGTGTCTGTGCTGTTGTTGTTGCTGGCGGCGGAGCTGGGGAACACCGGGATGTGATGATACTACGGTGTCCGTGGTGGCAAGCTATCCAGTTCCACCTCGAAGCAGGCGGCAGGAACAGCAGGGTGGTTTCCTACTCCCTTCTTCCGCTCGCCTCGACGACGACAGCAGGGACCTCCGGCAGATCAACGGAGTCCCTGCTAGCTGGTGCGATGTAGCCTGTCTCCATGCAGGTCGGGTCGTCTGGGCGTCTCACAGACAACTTCGACCTGCCGCCTGTGACACTGGACGTCGGCTGAACCACAAGGGGAAGGGTGACCGGCGGATCAACAGTCACCCCCCTCTTCTGTTTCCATTTGGCACGTCTGGCGGCGTCCATTCTTCTTCTCGCTGGCGTCTTTTTCTTGGGCGGCCCCTTCTTCTTCCCACTCAGATGACATGAGGCAGTGAGACATGAGATACCCCTGTATCTCTCCCATGCATCTCTCTCGTTCTGCCATACTGGTGTATGCATTCACCTTCTCAATTCATCCGGGGAGTGATGTCTGATGAAAGGTGTTTATATACCCCTATCTCTCTCTCCCATCTCTCTCGTTCTTCCATACTGGTGTATGCATTCATCTTCTCAATTCATCCGGGGAGTGATGTCAGATGAATGGTGTTTATATACACACCCGATCTCTCTTCCATACTGGTGTATGCATTCACCTCCGTGATGCCGCATTATTGACTGTATGGTGTTTATACACACCATATCTCTCGCTCTTTCATACTAGTGAAATGCATGCATTCACCAGCTCAATTTGTCTGGGGGCAGATGTCGGATGACTGATGTTTCTAACTTTCTATATCCCCCTCCTCCATTTTCCTACCCCTATCCCATCCCTCTCGCTCTATGTATATTCACCAGCTCAATTCGTCTGGGGGGAGAAATCGGATGACTGCTGTTCCTCTCCTATATTTTCCTATCACACACCCCACACCTAGAAATCTTTCATGCTGGGTTGTGAATTCACCTGCTCATTTTCATAAAATCTAGGAGGAACGACGACGTTTCTCATGACATCTTGAGGCCAACTTGCAGACATTTTTCAATGTTCATTCATACCCCGTCTCATTATTAGCATGAACATATCCATGTGAGGTTATCCATTGTCAGCTACGTACTTTGAAATATGGCGGTTTTGTCAGCTTTTAACGCGCTTGGCCTCGGAATAAAGTCAGTCAACACTCTTAACACCTTTTTTACGAAAAGGATTACCCCATTACCCCATTACTCCATTACCCCATTACCCCATTACCCCATTACTCCATTACCCCATTACCCCATTACCATTACCCCATTACCCCATTACCCCATTACCCCATTCAGTTATAAAAGTATTAATTGTAATAGTCTAAATTTATTCATTTGGGTTAACCCTTTACCCAACAAAAAGGCCAAAAAAAGGCCAAATAAAGCTTCAACAGCCTAAAATATCTTCGGTCTGTCTCAATAGAACCATACAAATATGGATATCATTGGAACCGGCTCCTTGACCACATTGTGATAGTTACAGTTATGCCCTGCGCCAATGCATTCTCTTATATATGCGAGTCGACCATGCCCATTGTGTTCATGTATTAGTGTTGTAAGAATCCAAGAATTCAAGGATAACCTAACTATGATAGAACCCACCAGAAAGCCGTCTAAATATTTTGAATCAGGAAATCGAAAATATAGTATTTTCCACTGTAGGCGGATACGAAACTCTTGCAGCGATCTCCGCTTAGATATGTTCGAAAATTATATAGCAGATGCCCCAAACTGTAAAGATGTGGATACGAATATGAAAGTGACATGCACTTTTTCCTTAATTGCCCACTATATAATGTACAAAGACTAGCACATAAATACCCCTTAAAATAAACAAAGGCCACTATTTCCCAGTCTTGATTTCCATGGAGAGAGGACCCACAGAACGCTCTAATTATACAAACACAAAACCGGACTATCACACACTCTTTACACAAGTTATCTTCTTTTCTGTTGACCAAATTTATGCAACCTCATTATGTATATATTCTCTGTCCTGATTAAATTCATATATATGTATTGTATCTGGGAGCGGGGACATTGTAAGTTGTTAAAACTTGTACCCCAATCCCGTTGTAAATGAATTGACAATAAAATATGTTTAAAGTAAAGTTGTAAGAATCCCGTAAAGAGATGTACAGTTGAAAAACTTAAAGTACATATCTACCAGATGAGAACTCAAACCAAAGGGAGTGCAATGATTAGAAAAGCTCCAGTTGTGATTTTAATATACATTATATAAAGGACATTCTTCGAATCTCTTAGGAGTGTTGATGTATGTATACTATCTTGAATAAATCAAAATTAATTTCATAGGAGGTCGGGGTTGCCAAAAATATAATTTTCGGTTGTTATGACTCTTATCCCTTTACCCAACAAACCGGCCAAAACCGGCCAAATAAAGCTTCAACAGCCTAAAATATCTTCGGTCTGTCTCAATAGAACCATACAAATATGGCTATCATTGGAACCGGCTCCTTGACCACATTGTGATAGTTACAGTTATGCCATGTGCCAATGCATTCTCTTATATATGCGAGTCGACCATAGGTCGCCTCGCATATATAAGAGAATGCATTTAACACTTTTTACCCTTTTTTCTTACATTCTTTAACAATTTTATAATTTTTAATGTGTTAAGCCAATGCATTCTCTTATATATGCGAGGCGACCTATGGTCGACTCGCATATATAAGAGAATGCATTGGCACATGGCCGTTCTGTTGGGTAAACGGTTAATATCTAACGAGTTTTGTCGATGGAAGCGTGGACGCTCTTTGTAACAGGCATTCATTGAAAGTGTTACAAACTTATTGTAAAATGCCTCTTTTGAAAGTCGATATATGGCCGTCAAAACCTTCTAGTACTGGGCTGATGTGCCTGCTTAAATGCAGAGATCTAACAATCACAAGGTCATTGCGACAAATATAGGACAGAACATTCATTCAACATGCATGCATGCATATCTGGGGTTACACAAACACACTGGCATTGACATATATATTCACGGCCTATCCCTATCTCTGTATATCTTACTATCGCTATGTCCATTCACATAGGCGTCCAAGTTAGGGGGTTTGACAGTCTGCCGTCTGATTTTGATGATATGAACATTTATTCACGCGAAGAATAGACAATATATACCATTATATACGCTTGTACGTTCGACTGAGTCAGATAATGTGTTTAATGATAAAAAAGAAACGAATGTTTGAATGCATTTCCTCACTCTTCCAATATCACTGAAGTGTCTGCATATATATGACGAGAAATGCACTCATACTGAGTCCGTGCCTCCATAACTCTGACATATAAGATGTAGAACATGTAACGTGTGTCAATACTTTGAATAACGTTATACCAGTATAATCACACATCATCTACATTCACACGCTTAGCGCCCGTAAGAATCCGTACAAATCACCATAACGTTTAATCGATCTTCAAGTCATTTCTTGAATATAAAAATATTATTTATTAATTTATAAGAACACAGTTTTGTTAAATATGACAGTGGTTTCAGTAGTACAGCGATGGTTGTTATATTATATGGTGTCAAATCGGACAGATCATCTTTAAACATAATCAGAAAATGAAGCAATTGTGTCTACATGGACAAGCTGATTCCACAATGTCCTCTTATATTACGGCAGGTTCAAAAGAATGTATGAGATCATTGAGTGTGGTAGAACTCTCTCGGCTTTGTATATTGCTACTACTTGTTTTATCTCGTATCTCTTCGGAGATTGATAGTTTATTTGCCCCGACAATCTAAAATGATCTTCGTTCCGACGTGGGGAAGCTAATTTAATGTGTGCCACTCTGAAATCACGTTACTATATCGTGCGATCGAAGACGTCGCGTCGATGGCATGAACGGCCCTTATACAGTCCCGTGTTTCCCCCTAATGAATGTCTTCTGGGTCGTTATACGCGCAGTTACAGTAGGTAGTTAGCGAAATGGTTTCTCTTCAACCAGACGCAAATTTGGCAATCGTCGCAATAGGCATGATTTACTGGGGCTTCCATTTGAAGCAAACGTGAAATCTCCGACAGCTCCTATGTATTCCGCCGACGTTTTAATTCCGAATTTAACAGTGTATATAGATGGTTAAATTGGCTATCACTTGAACATTTCCTATAATCTTGACTTTACTCGGATAATGTAATACACAATCTTCAGGCATGAAATTTAAAACTACCTATGACGTTCCATCGATCGCTCATTCGATAAGTATATAAGATTGAATTAATCCTCTTTGCTACAAGTTTCGCAATGCTACAAGTTTGGTACAATACTTCTGAACGGTTTGACCGCGTGTATACGCGTAGGCGGAATGGTCATGTGATACATGTGACAGCACACGCTACCAGTTACACGTACGTGTAACCGAACCTGGCTATATTGAGACTGCCATGTTCACAGTTCACAAGTATAGCGAAGTCTGCGATAATAATTGTAATAACATGAATTTGTCGGATGTTATGCCAACCCCCCCTGGAATGACTAACACCCCTTGTGCCCATTAGCAGCCATAACAGCCGTTTAGGACCGCTTATCGGGTGGTTTCATGTTATTGAATCAGACGAAATAAAAGTTTTGCATATTTCCATTTGCACCCCCTTGCACTTCAGTGCCCATGCCTAATAGCCTGTATACCCACACATGGTTCTATATACTCGGTATGAGAACATTCAGATATGTATTTGAACCTGAAAACTGCATAAATCCTAATATCTAGTGGTCTAACTTCAGACCAATGCACAATGCTACGGGTAAGAGACCAGGGCCGAGCATGTTTGTTCGGCCCGGTGTGAGAACATTTTGAAAACTAAACAAGAAAATCGCAAAATCCTAGCATCTAGACTGGCCTTAAGCTTTCCTCGTGTTTGAAATTTCAAACCTTAAATACTCTCCATTAGGTTGGAAAATTTTCCAACTGATGACCATTTCAGTCCACAATTTTTAACAAATGTAGTGAAATATTGTTTTCTGAAATTAATTAGCAGTTTTTAATATACTGTCCACGGGGAGGGACCATGACACACCGGCCGACCATGGTTCGGCCCGGTGTGCGAAAAATTTGAAATCTGAACAAGAAAATCGCAAAATCCTCGCATCTAGACTAGCCTTCCAAAGCCTTCCAAAAGTTGGAAATTTCAAACCTGACTCCCCACTTAGATTGGAAAATTTCCAACAGATGACAATGTTGACCAAATGTAGGACACTATTGTTTTCTTAAATTAACTAGCCATGGGGGAGGGACCAGGACACAAGCTTTCCAAGTGTTGGAAATTTCCAACGTCGCACCCCCAGCTGATGTCCAAAATTTTGACCAAGGTAGAAAAATATGCAAATATTGGTCCAAAAACATTAAATTCCACCCTATAAATTGTTTTAAAATAAAACTACAAGAACATTTCAACCTATGGTTGGTGTGAAATTTTGAAGTGATGTTGTCTCAGGTATCAATTTGCCGTCTGTTGAAAAGTTTTACCAAAGTTGGGGGATCAACCCACCCCCTGTCGCCACGTCCCTGAATATGAGCTGCTATCAATGTCACGTACGACACACGCTCTTTATTTTCACCATATTAGGAATATTTTGACCATGCACCCTCTTTATTGTTTCATGCTGAAGATAGCCGGGCCAGATTTTGTATACATTCCATTGTTTGCATGAGCCTTTCTGCGTCATTTTGGCATGATTGGTCATATCAATGCAGTTTAAACATGTGTTCCGGAAATATCTAGGTATAAACCTACGTTTGAAAGATAGACCGTAGTTTTAACCCTTTGAGTGCCAGGTCCGATTTTTATATCAACCCATATACCCTGTGCCAATGCATTCTCTTATATATGCGAGTCGACCATAGGTCGCCTCGCATATATAAGAGAATGCATTGGCCTAACCTTTTTTTTTTTTTTTACAGTAAACAGTAACAAATAACGCGCTTTATGTTTACCATATCCGGATCTAAACAACAGCCAGGTTCTGGAACGTTTTTTGCTAATGTTTACATAACAAAGGAAACACATTTGACAATAACATACTGTTTATGCCATATTTTTGATTGGTATAAGAACAAGGTCTGTCTATATTTTACTATTATTTCTTTTTATGGCGGTTTTTGACGGAGGTGAATATTCTAACAGCATACCCACCGCCAACACCGCCCGCATCTTAACATACCCACCGCCAACACCGCCCGCATCTTAACATACCCACCGCCAACACCGCCCGTATCTTTAAGATAACGAGCACATTTTCATAGGATATTTATAACCGAGAAGCGCTCACATCTGTAAAGTGTATGGGGGTAATAATTTTGTCAATTTCGATAATATTTTGCGCTTTATGACCTTAAAACGACAACTACACCATTTCATTCGACGGTCCAACAAAACGGGGTTTACGGAGGCTAGACCTGAGATGATGAATCCGTATTTTCTGGGAGGCGGCTTACAATTGTAAAACAATCAGTTCAATGGGTGGAGATGTACATAATTTCGATTGGTGGCGTGTGTACTGCGGCAGATTGGATGTTATCATGTCACAATTGATAACAACTGAGAGCAGTGTGACAACATTGATTATATCCGTTGAGATATCCTTCGAATGTCGATCTGCATATCCTATCACGGACATGCGCTGGTGTGTACAAAGAGCATATTAATTGTTACAAGGGCAATCAAAACCACATCGAACTCGCACTCGCACTAAATTCACCCTCTGTTGACCTCATTCTGTAAATGTCCGGCACCACGTATTCAGTCCTGGGTAGAATGCAATCTCTACCAGAGAGCACCAGTTATGCTTCCTTTCTGACTCTGTAACTGGCTGGGTACTATTCCGTGTTTCTATATTTAGCATGGGATTTTCCAGCAAAAATGGCGAAACCCGATCGCTCCAAAGTCAAATTTTCTATGCGCTTTGAGAACAATTCCCACACTAAAACATAATGACAGAATGGAAAATCAAAGTTGTAGTTTTGTTGACGATTTTCGCAAGCTAATCGTCAAAATTGCAGCAAATTAGAACTCTTGTGTTTGACTTGCCGTTCGAGTTGTGACAATGTCGTACACGTGCGTTTATACTTTTGTGCTGATAAAATAATCGGAGAACCTAATCACAGCGTTTCGAAACATAAGGTCCACAATTTATATAAATTTTGTTCGATATTGTGTGTGCTTAACAAGGGCAGCATGTTGCTCTGTTCGCATGTTGCTCTGTTTCGTTTTAACACACGTCGAATGGTCTGGTGTCCCTTTAATTTACTTGATATGGTGATACCTCGCTCATCGATTAATCAAGTCAATTGCATGCAATGCCCCTTTTCGATCTGAAACATACCGTATGCATCAGTTGGAGTGAACCCTACCGAATTTTTTTTTCACCCGGGATGAATATTTTATTGTGAAAACCGAATTATAGCAATTTTACGTGTGTGTGATTATATATTGACGAATTTACTCCAATAATGTGGTCTTTCTCTCAATTTCTCTCTCTCTCTCTCTCTCTCTCTCTCTCTCTCTCTCTCTCTCTCTCTCTCTCTCTCTCTCTCTCTCTCTCTCTCTATCCTTGTTCTCTTTAAAACAACATATATGTAGTATAAAACGATGGAGTCAGAAAAATAAGTTTTCCCATTATACCAGAAATTGTATTGCTATTATGATTATACCAGCAATATGTGTTGCCCATAACCAATAATATGCCTTTATTGAAAATTATCAATAATAACTATGTCGTGATGAAATGAATATTGTTCTTCTCTAAACTTTATAGTTAATTACTTGTAAGTCGAAGTTATGTACTAATACTTAAAGGGGAGATCATCCACTTTGTTTTGTAACCTCTTAACAATTGTTATCTATATGAATATGCATATACACGTGAATGTGTATCTGTTATCTATTTCAATGCATACCCCGCCTGCTATATTATGTATTTTATCTCAAACACTACTTCTACAGTTTAATGAGAAAAAATAAACATACAATTAATAAATCACAGATCCGGCACTAAGTAATCATGTTATATATCATATCTGTCGGGTAATTTCGAAGTGACGTGCTATTAAATTTACAGTCGGCTACTTTTAGAACAATATCATATTATTGATTGTTAATCGATAGTTTTTAAAAAACATTTTAAACACACTTTAAATAACCAGATGATGTGTTTTCGTGATTTAGTTTGGTTCCTTGTTTCTTCAGATTTATTTTCGTGGGGATTTTATAAACATATGTTTTTTGGAAAGGTAGAGCCTACCGAGTTTTGAAATCCCGGCATGTTTCAATTTGTTATGATGTCCCCTGACGGCCATCTTGGATTTTGTTCAAATGGCCACCAAAAGGTTAAAATAATATCGCCCTGCATGATGCACTTGATTACATCACATTCCAAAGCGCCATGCATATGGTGTTCTGTATCGGTGAACCGGAAGATCGTGGGTTGGTTTCCGAGAGGAACTGATGGTAATTTAATTCGCGTGTCTCACGGTATAAGGTTGGTTGATTTCACATGCAGTGAAATTAACCCTATGTGTGGTCTCCCCACCACGGAAAAAATGGCACGATTCGTCATCTCGAGTGGAAACCCAAGGTTTAAACGGACATGTCTCATTCGCGAGCTTCCAAATTCTGTCTGCGTAATTTGGATGGAGTTATAACATACGTTGACAAATACACGAAATATTGATATACAGTAATGCCCAAAGTAATTGACCACTTAACCACAGCAGAATTATGGGTAATTTTTCAGGATTTAGTCGGAAATATGGCTTGTTGCCATTCATCGGAAAGCTCTCGCCGAGCATATTTCCGACTAAATCCTGAAAAAATACCCATAATTCTGCTGTGGTTAAGTGGTCAATTACTTTGGGCATTACTGTACCGACTCCATATGCTCTGAAGAATACTTGTCATGGTCACAGCCATTTTCCAGCTGTTTTAAATTTTTCGCACAGAGGTGAAAGAAACGCTCTTTATTTCTACCATATCAGGATTAGACTAATACGAAACGATCTTTTCTGTTCCATGTCGTGTATATGGCTGTTTTTTCTGTTTGGGACCCAATCACCGTATTCAAAGTTGAATTTTTATGATTTCATTGCGTATTTCTGGGACACATAATGCCAAAGAATACGAATCGTTCTGCATTTGTATATTAGTTGTTCGGTTATCGCCTGCTTTTATTACCTGAACACACCTCCAAATGAATAACATACCACTCCAATGTATACTTTTATAACTTAATGGGAGAATCCATTTAGTAAAGAAAGGGTTAAAAGTTTGGCATCCGAACAAAGATATTTAGTCACCCCCCCCCCCCCCCCCCCCCCGCCTTCATTCAGACTAATAAGGTTCGAAATGTACGAAAACTATGTCACACCAAAGAGAACACAGCCCGATTCCGTAATAGAGTTAATTAGGGACGTTGATGGTGGTATCACACGTCCCGTGTCCGTCCTCCCCACGAGACGGATCACGGTATGTAACAAGTATTATACCATTGATCGTGCATCGCTAATCATCACATTACCCTCTCAGACACAAACTCCCGATCGACCGATCGCGCAGAATAAATCTCGCCAATCTACGAAAACGTATTAAATAACACGCGATCGTACAGCCAGCAAATTCTCAACAATTCATTTAGAATATCATTCATTCAATAGCACCATTCCTCTATTTCAACTTTCCGGACTTTCGTCCCAGAATGGTCCGTTTTAATGTGAATACGCGCGCAACCTTTTCGATTAATTCATTTGTTTTCTTCTTTTTTTTAGGTGATCCCGACTCCGGTTCGAATGCTTCATTTGTCTCGATCCGAAGTTTGCGTTTTATGTCTCGAACATTCGATTAATTATCTACGGTGTCGATGGGAATTCAATTAAGTCAGTTTAGTTTTTATTTGCAAACAGCATCCGTCTATCACAGGCGGTGCGTAAACGAATTAGGCGAGCGGCAAACAATGCCTAATAAAACTTTAATCACGGTAGGTGCAGTCAACTGATATTGGGTTTTGGCATGTGTAGTTGGCAGGGTGATATAAACACCTCAAATCCCTCATCACATATTGCCTTGTACGTCATGAATCCGGAAGGCGAATGACTCGAAACTTTACGTTTATAATTAGAATAATACGACGAAATGAGATGTCAATATACAGTGGCTGCTTGCTTGAGTCGATTCAATTATGTGTATTCTGGTCGTCAAGAATTTTTTCGAAATGGCCATGCATGTGTCGATCGGAATGGCACATTGAGATGTCCATCAAACCAGCTCTAGCCTGAAAATAGTTTCCGATTCTCACCCATACCGGTGTCAGAATAATACGACGAAATGAGATGTCAACATGCAGTGGTTGCTTGCTTGAGTCGATTCAATTATGTGTTTTCTGGTCGTCAAGTCTTTTTCGAAATGGCCATGCGTCGATCGGAATGGCACATTGAGATGTCCATCAAACCAGATCAAGTCTGAAAATCGAATTTTTGCGAAGCTGAAATATTTTAATTTTTGTTCTATTCAAAACTTGTTAAAACTGCCTCTTTTGAAAGTCGATTTCCGGTCACTAAAAGCTCCTATTTGTGGACATATGGGTCCGATCCGATTATTTTCTTGCATAGAACACGAACAGATGATGGATTTGCAGTGCATTATAAGTTCAAGATGTATAAACTCACCAGACAGACCCTCATAATTCCACCACAAGTGCCACACGTAACTTTCTGTGACGCCTGAAAAACAAGACGATAAAATGAATTGAAGCCATAGCTTATAAAGCTGACGCGCAGACATCAGAACATTTTGTTCATAGAAACCATAGAACATCCTATGTGTGATTTATCTTGATCCGTGGAATAGAGATACGAGAGAGAACAAAGCTTAAAGAAGATTAGTGTGTTCAAGCCTTGAAATAGTGAGCCTGTCATTTGCAGAATGAGGTCCACAGAAGGTGAATTTAGTGATGCTACCCCGCATAGCGGGCTAGCATCACCAAATTCACCCTCTGGGAACGTCATTCTGCTGAGGTGTAAGCAGAATGAGGTCCCCAGATGGTGAATTTGGTGATGCTAGCCCGCTATGCGGGGTAGCATCACTAAATTCACCCTCTGGGGACCTCATTCTGCAAATGACAGACACACTATTTCAAGGCTTGAGTGTGTTATCAGAATGGTTGGCAGGGTTTTTTTTTCTAGTAGGCGACGACAATCCATTAGAACTTTCAAAAAGCATTCGAACAGAAGCCACACACTCGATGTTGTCATTTAACCCTTTATGTATTGATTCTCCAATTCAGCTATGAAAGTATACATTGAATGGCCTATTGTTCAGTGAGAGGAATGTTCAGGTAATAAAATCAGACGGCAGACAGACGAACAAGGTGATACAAGCAGACTTATTCATATAAATGGAGGGTGTTCAAATAATAGGTTCAACAAACTTATTATGTGAACGTCCCATAATACTCGATTATTTAGTAAAGAACGTGTTAATTTATATAAGACTCGCGTATGACGACATGGACCTACATGGACCTACGCAGACGCCAGTCATCAGTGCATCGTTCTCTCTGTCTGGGGCTCCATAATGGATAACTACTCGTCAATTAGTATTTAGTAAGAACGTGTTAATTTATATAACACTCCCGTATGGATCCTCATGTGGACCCACACATACGACAATCACCAGTTCATCGCTCCCTCTGCATGGGGCTCAATAATGGATAACTACTCGTCAATGAGTGTTTAGTAAAGAAAGTGTTAATTTATATAACACTCCCATATGGAGCCTCACGTGGACCCACCCAGTCAACAGTGCATCGTCCTCTCTGGATGGGCTCCATAATGGATAACTACTCGTCAATGAGTGTTTAGTAAAGAAAGTGTTAATTTATATAACACTTCCGTATGCATGGAGCCTCACATGGACCTACGCAAACGACAATCATCGGTTCATCGTTCTCTGACTGGGGCCCAATACGGGGTAACTACTCGTCATTGGGTATTTAGTAGAGAAAGGGTTGAAGTGCCCTATACTCTCCAAACGTTAAAGGGACTCGTAATCGTCATGCCTCAAATTCGACATTATAATTATACCCCCCCCCCCATCCCAAAAGATGGGGGTATACTGGACTACATGGTCATCTGCTGTTTTCCCGAAGTGTCAGTTTTAAGTAGAAGAGTTTGCGAAGCGGAAAATACCAACATAACATTTAGTGTAATTTCTGGGAATGACACAAGATTGTCTCCCTGGCGACTAATAACCAGTGGGCCATATAATGGATTACATGCGTCCGTCTGTCCGGCCGTACGTCCGCGCATATATCTAAACATGGGTTATCGGATATCGATGCAATTTTCTATGTAAGTTTGGAATCAGGAGGGCTTTCAAAAGAGGGTTCATTGACGTTGTTCACATTTCCGTTCAAGAGTTATCCCTCTTTGTTTATATCTGAAAATGTTGGATTTCCGTCGGTCGTTCGTTAAAATTCTCAAGTAATGTGTTCGTTCATCACAATTTTTTGTCACAACTTGGTTTCCGACCTGCCCATATTTCAATTTTCACCATGGGGGTATCACAGAACATAACTCATTGTTTAATGGTGCGAGCAAGTCAAAGTACGGATATCTGTTTACGCCAATGGTTGCTCTCTGACATACAAAATGATTTATGGGCAAGCCTGCAAATAGCGTCTCTATCATTTGCAGAATGAGGTCACCAGAAGGTGAATTTAGTTATGCCATCCCACACAGCGGGCTAGCATAACCAAATTCACCATCTGGAGACCTCATTCTGTTTAGGCCTCATCTTCTGGGAAGTATCTATATTATCAAATTTACATTGTTTGTAGCTACGTTTTCCCTTCTGGAAGTTTCTATTATCCACTACTTAGCAGAAGATAAAATGCATAATCGAGGTGCCCAAATGGTGAACATCACCACCATCAACTTGGGAACTTCAATCTGATCCTAGGTCTACCATAGCAGTTGAGGGCCTATGCAGAATGAGGTTCACAGAGGGTGAATTTGGTGATGCTAGCCCGCTGTTCTTGATAGCGTCACTAAATTCCGCGCCAATGATAATGGCTCAGCATATATATGAAGTGCACTACCCCCTCCCAAGTTGCCTAACGTTACTGGAAATTGTGTGCTGCTACAATGAAGACAGTATACCGATCAACCATGATATGGTCCACTTGTTATTAGTCTACAGGGAGACAATCTTCTGTCATTCCCATAAATTACGCTAAGTGTTATGTTGGTATTTTCCGCTTCGCAAACTCTTCTCCTTAAAATTGACACTTCGGGAAAACAACAAATGACCAAGAACGACAATCCGCGAAGAGACACGCTCGTCCATGTCGCAACAACGTCAGTATAAGGATATAATTATACATGGCTGCCCCAAGGCTCTGTGGATAATCACATCATTCGCGATTTACCAATGCTTGAACTATCACCAAATTAAATTACCCATATTTGCTCTAGCATATAAATTAGATTCAATTGTCTCCCGTGCGGCTAATAAGAAAGTCGTACTCGATGATCGTCGTGGCGCCTTCTTATGTGTCTTAGAAAGCCATATTATCCTAAATACCGTCGCCATGGATAGTGGAAAGCCATATTATCTTCCATACCGTCGCCGTTGACAGTAGAAAGCCATATTATCTTAAATACCGTCGCCATGGAGTAGAAAGCCATATTGTCTTATATACCGTCGCCATGGAGTAGAAAGCCATATTATCTTAAATACCGACGACCTACCAGATGTACGCCCTTTAAACGTGTTTTCACTGTGGCCCGCGCCATACAACGGAATAACGGATATAAGTCCACGATCGGCTCATTTCAGAATCAAATAATTGAATATGAACATATGTGACCCGCCATATCAAATCCAGTCGTAAGTCGGGATTTTTTTTACCCTGTGCCAATGCATTCTCTTATATATGCGAGTCGACCATAGGTCGCCTCGCATATATAAGAGAATGCATTGGCCTAACAATTTTTTACAATTTTAATAATTTTTTCTTGTATTCTTTAACAATTTTATAATTTCACCCATACATAGCCCAGACAATCATGAGCAGACGACACTCTTCTATATGCTTCTATATATATGTGTGGGGCTCCCTGCAGGGTAATGGATGTTTTTTATTTTATGTCCTAACAATTGTAAGAAACATTTATTTAAAAAAAATTATACAAAATTGTTAGGCCATTGCATTCTCTTATATATGCGAGGCGACCTTTCCGATGAATGGCAACAAGCCATATTTCCGACTAAATCCTGAAAAATTACCCATAATTCTGCTGTGGTTAAGTGGTCAATTACTTTGAGCATTACTGTATGGAATGGGATAAAGCATTATAGCTATGAGACTGGTTACCAGTGAGGATGATAAAGCATTATAGCTATGAGACTGGTTACCAGTGAGGTTGATAAAGCATTATAGCTATGAGACTGGCTACCAGTGAGGATGATAAAGCATTATAGCTATGAGACTGGTAACCAGTGAGGTTGATAAAGCATTATAGCTATGAGACTGGTTACCAGTGGGGTTGATAATGCATTATAGCTATGAGACTGGTTACAAGTGAGGATGATAAAGCATTATAGCTATGAGACTGGTTACCAGTGAGGTCGATAAAGCATTATAGCTATGAGACTGGTTACCAGTGAGGTCGATAAAGCATTATAGCTATGAGACTGGTTACCAGTGAGGTCGATAAAGCATTATAGCTATGAGACTGGTTACCAGTGAGGTCGATAAAGCATTATAGCTATGAGACTTGTTACCAGTGAGGATGATAAAGCATTATAGCTATGAGACTGGTTACCAGTGAGGGTGATAAAGCATTATAGCTATGAGACTGGTTACCAGTGAGGTTGATAAAGCATTATAGCTATGAGACTGATTACCAGTGAGGTTGATAAAGCATTATAGCTATGAGACTGGTTACCAGTGAGGTTGATAAATATAGAATATGTAGGGATTTGGCATCTATTGGGCTCGGCAGAGCCTCGCCCAATAGATGCTCAAATCCCCCTCACGGACATAAACAGTTTCAGAGACGACACTAACTACATATTTTATTTATCACCAAGAAACTAGAAGAATTGACAGTTTATTAGGCTACGCGACATCTAATTAATATACAGGAGCCATGGTGACACAGCCTTATTAATATTCAATAGCAGGACAAGTCTAATTAGTAGTCAATCAATGCGCGCTGAACAAACAAAATAGTCCCCACGGTCAATCTATCCAAACTGATAGTCTTTTTATATATATAAATTTACAACTAAATTCACATTTTATTATTTTAATAATTAACAACATATAGCATCAAATTATCGTTTAAAAGTGTGCAATATATGACAACGAGAACGCAATAAACAGCCTGTTGATTTGTCAGTGAAACGTCACGAAATTCCGAAATTGGAAGCTGCACACGTTCACTGGCTGCCGGTACCAGTATAAACATTAAACTTCTCAATATGAATTGTATTGTTCCGAAACAAGCTTGTCAACATAGGATGCACGAAACTGTTCATTTGAACGCTGCTATTTTGTGAGAGTGACATGCCAGGAATATTGACAGTTTGATTCTCAGTAATTGCTCGTGATGTGAGAGGCAACACACTTTCCCGGGGTCCATTGTTTACATCAGTGCTGGAACCACGTGTGCAAGTACTGGCAGTACTGCAGGGAACAACAACTGCAGATTCTAAGGTATGTGCACTTAGGATGTTTGATACTTTCTCCTGCTGAGCATCAGAAATATATGAATAATTGTTTATGGATGCAATGTTTCTGTGTCCTGTAACATGGGCAATATCAGTTGGTGGAATGTTATTTTCTCGAAGTTTTTGAACAGTATGTTTTCGAACACTGGTATTTGTTAAGTGTTTTCCAGAACTGAGACCGGCTACACCTGCCATTTTCTTCATAATACCAGCAATTTTCTTTTCTCCAATCCGCTGCTTAAAAAACCAGCGATCGCCCTCGTGCTCAACCGGAACAGTCCGCGTGGCGATGTAAAATGGGTCATCCGGTTTACAACAGTCCTTCGGCCTTTTCGAAGCATACATCTGATAGACATAGATAGGGTTCTTTTCATCATCTACATTGTATTCCGGTTGAATACATTCTTTGTTTTTTGTCGCGGACATTACGGATATCTTCTCCCGTGCGTGTTTTTGTTTGACGCTCGACAATTTCCAAGTATTCAGTTCCCTTCGTATCAATTTTGAGAACAACGTCTCCCCATCTCAAATTATAATGTTCTGTACTAGCCCTCAATCCCAAATGCAAGGTGTTATTTAGCCACAGGGTATTAAAGATGCTGTTTGGAGAACTGCAGCCAAGCTGACCGATATCGTAGAGCTTTGAAATTTCGTCATCACTGATCGGGTCGGCTTTATTTTCTCTGTTTCCTTTACCAAGTTTTTTCAGCTCTTTCTGTTTTGCTTTCAGCGTCTTCCTGGTGATGATGAAGGAGTCGTCATTGGAATTCATTATCGTCGATCCATATTTATGACGGCGCAGAAGTCGATCAACTGACGACAACATGCCACGGAAGGATGATGGCTCGTAGTTTGAACCATCTTTCTTCCGAACACTTAGCAAATACTTTGACATGTGAAGATCTAACTCTTCTGGCGGGATTTGATAAATCTCACGTGTTTCATTACATGATTGTGAAAGAAACTGTTTGATGAGTTTGATGTCATAATGTGACGTCAGCAGGGTGTTCTTGTTTTCCTGTTCCCGGATGAATTCTTCAACGGCTTCTTCGGTCTCAGTTAGAAATCTGGAATTCTCATTGCTAATGTTCGTTAGTTCGGAGAGAGATATACCTGTGTCGGTTTAAATTACATGTGAATTCAAAACTGGATCACTTGCATTTACAGTCACAGGAGCCTGAGGAGGTGGAACAACTGGGTCAGAGATGCTGTCACCGGTGTCAATTTATGCCTGTACAGATTCAGCAACACTTGCTTCTTCCAAGTCCTCAGTGTTTTCCTCAGCAAATGGTGCAAAAAGTTCAACCCAGTCAAACTCATCATTCATGAGATATGTTGGGATATTTTCTGCCATTGTAAAATTATGGATATGATGTGCAACGTTTTTCTGCCTATTTTATAAATTGATTGCCTTTGCAAAAAGCAGACGGCTAGCCTGTCTAGCCTCTAGTCCAAACACTAGCACAAACTATATTTTTTTCATTAATTTTATATTCTATATCAAACAACAATTAATAGACATCTTTATGCTCTATCCCATGACCCTTTATTTATTTTAAAAAAATATTTATTTACTATGTGTTTATTTCGATGTTTTCCCCATTTCATCGAGGATTTTCACCACCTCGATCGAACTCGAAGGTAGAAACACCTGGGATTTGAGTGACTGTGAGTACAGGCTACAGCGAAGGTTGAGCGAAGGTAAAAAATTAATCTGCGCTGACCCGATGCAAAAGCTGAAACGGGCTTTCTCCTGCGATCCTAGCTTTTGTTATTTGTCATTGGTGTGAATACATCAACATTAATTTATTTGTATAATAAATGGCAATTAATCATCGCAGTATTTGTCAAAAGTTGTCTTCAGTTGACTCGAATATTTTGTGTATCTATGGACGCTCAAAGACAGGTAACTCAGCCAGGGGAATTGGCGCTTTCTGATTGGCTTAACCATGCCGGCTCAACCAATCAGCAAGCAGAGTTTCGCCAGCTCACGTGCGCATTTGCATAAATAGTACTGACCTAATAAAGCTACACTGACCTAATAAAGCTACGTTGACCTAATAAAGCTATTGTTTATTAGGGAGCCTTTATGTAGGTAACGGAAGTACTGAGCGGTGGATAAAGCATTATAGCTATGAGACTGGCTACCAGTGAGGATGATAAAGCATTATAGCTATGAGACTGGTTACCAGTGAGGTTGATAAAGCATTATAGCTATGAGACTGGTTACCAGTGAGGATGATAAAGCATTATAGCTATGAGACTGGTTACCAGTGATGTTGATAAAGCATTATAGCTATGAGACTGGTTACCAGTGAGGATGATAAAGCATTATAGCTATGAGACTGGCTACCAGTGAGGTTGATAAAGCATTATAGCTATGAGACTGGCTACCAGTGAGGTTGCCCACGACACCACAACAGAACGTTCACTAACCAGAGTTTCTCCTCTGAGCTCTCCTGGTACTCAATTATCACCAAGAAAAACTCTAGTTTTCAGAGGTTTTACAACCAGCATTTAATAAACAAAGGGCCTACATTCATAAACAAAACTGCATCGAAAACCCCAGTTCAAGAAGACGCAGAGCAGATGAGAAAATATTGCTGTTACAAGAGAAATGGTATTTCCACTACATACCGAACTTCATCGTTCAAGGCAGTTGTGGGACCTTTTCACGCTAGACTAGGTTACACTGGTGTAAATGATTTCCTGAGCATACGATACAAATTGACAAAAATACTTGATATGATTACCGATTTCACGGCAACACACCTTGACCCGTCATTACCATCATCTGATATTATGATTGATGGATATGGACCCCCTATCAGGAACGATCGCGATTCAAACGGCGGTGGGATCTGTGTCTATTTTTCTGACCAAGTATTGTCAGAACGACAGTCATCTCTCGAGTTTGACGACTCTATAATGTGGTTTAGAGTGATATCAAACAAAATGAGATACCTTTTAGCAGTGTCATATAGATCAGCTCAGTTCTGTGCACCTAACTACTGGGACCTCCTGGAGACTTCATTAGAATTGGCTTTAAAAGTATCAAATTCCGTAATACTGGTAGGTGATTTGAACTCAAATGCTTTTGACCCTTCTTCGGATTTAAATGAAATGAAAGCCCGTCTAGTAATCAGAAACCTTATTAATGAACCTACACGCGTAACTGACAATTCGCGAACTTGTATAGATCCGATCTTGGTAAGTGATGGCATTGTGGCTATTGATTCGGGAGTTATAGACCCAGGGGTATCCGACCATTATGGAACGTATGCAGTTGTGGAACTCGATTATACCTTAAACCCCAATTTTGAACGGCACGTGTGGAATTATGGAGCCGCTGATTTTCAGCGCGCATCACAAATAATTAAAAATAAGGACTGGCTTAAAATGACGAAAGGTTTTGGAGTAAACGAAACAGTTGAACTGTTCACTAACCATTTTTTAACTATTATGCGAGAAACTATACCTAGTCGCGTCGTTCTCATCAGACCGAAAGACAAATACTGGTTCAACAGTAAGATTCGTAAGCAACTGAGAAAACGGGATAAACTGAGGAAAAAGGCTATTCATAGCGGAAATTTAATTGATTGGAACACTTTTAAAAAGGCGCGAAATACCTTGAATAATATGAAAAAAGAGGCAAGAAAAAAATTTGAAAACAATCTACAGCATAATCTAACATCAGCAGACTCCCCGAGGTATTTTTGGAAAATGGTTAATAATATTCTGAACCGAACCAAAAACGGATCCCTACCCCCGCTTAAGTTACTAACTGGGAACGATTCATATGAAATTATTGTCGACGATTTATCGAAGGCAACTCTGCTAAATGACAGTTTTATCGGCAACTCTGCGCTGCCCACCGCCAAACCAAACATTATTACCTCCCCCCACCATTAGTAATGTGCCTGTAAAGACGAAAGATATATTGGAAGCTATTTCATCTCTTAAACCTAACAAGGCACACGGTCACGATGGAATAAGTGCAAGAATGCTTCTTGAAACAAAATATGCCATCGTTCTGCCCCTCAAACTTATTTTCGAATTATGTCTCAAAGAGTGTAAATTCTCCGATGAATGGAAAAAAGCTAATGTGATTCCAATATTTAAAAATGACGATCGCTCAAATCCTAAGAATTACAGACCGATTTCTTTACTGCCGACACTGGCGAAAGTTTTTGAAAAAGTTGTTCTTAAATATCTTTTTAAGCATTTCGAGACCAAAGGCTTCTTTTACGATTTCCAATCGGGTTTCCTTCCTGGGCATTCAACTATATTCCAACTGTTAGAACTTAACCATTCCCTTAGCCATGCCCTCGAGAATAAACTGCATACATGTGCTGTATTTTGTGATATATATAAGGCATTCGAGAGGGTCTGGCACGAGGGACTGGTATATAAACTTGAACGATGTGAAATTTCCGGACCACTTCTTGCTTTCATTAATTATTATCTCTCAGATCGAAAACAAAGGATGATGGTAAATAACACGTCTTCAGAATATAAAAAGATACTCGCTGGTGTCCCCCAGGGATTTATTCTTGCCCCTTCTTATTCTTGGTATATATTAATGATCTCGCTGAAAATATTAAATCCTTCACTAGAATGTATGCGGATGATACTTGCCTCACTGCTAGCAATGGAAGTCTCCAGGACCTTGAGGATGGTGTAAATACTGATCTTTTAGCCATAAATAAATGGTCAAAACAATGGCTAGTAAAGTTCAATAGTAGTAAAACTAAGTCCATGACATTCTCTTATACCGGTTCCCAGCCCGACATACATCTTTTTCTCAGTGGTGAACCTATAACCCAAGTAGAATCACACAAACACCTTGGCTTGAACATACAGAGTGACCTAAACTGGGACAAAGATATCAATGAGTTATCAAAGAAAATATATGGCCGCCTTGCATATTTAAGACAATTGAAATATTCTTTAAATAGGAAAACCTTAGACACAATTTATCGAGCGTACATATTGCCCCTGATGGATTACGCTGACGTTGTCTGGGACTCCGCCCCAGCAAATGTAATTTCAAAATTAGATCGCATCCAAGCGGACGCGGGTCGAATTGTTACAGGTCTCACGCGATCCGTTCCTGTGAAAAACTTGCTAGTAGAATTGGGGTGGCAAACGTTAACAAACAGAAGGAAATCTCATAGAATGAATATCATGTATAGAATAACTAATAACAAGACCCGTAAATATCTCAACAATCTCTTACCCACCCGCCCAGAATCAGCTGCTAGATATGATTTTAGAGATAAAACAAGTTTTCCTCCATACTCATTCAAAAGAACTGTCCATTTTGAACACACATTTTTCCCAAATACAACTAGTGAATGGAATACCCTGTCAAATAAAATAAAAGAATCATCTTCCATTAGTATTTTAAAAACAAAATACCTAACGACTGATCCAGTTCTTGCGCCACCAGACTATTTTAATTTCGGAAATCGCGCGATAAACATCATTCATTGCAAACTTCGAAATTACTGTAGCGATTTAAACGCTGACACATTTTCTAACTTCATATCGGACAACCCAAGCTGTCGTTGTGGTCACTAGGCCGAAGAAGCAAGTCATTATTTTTTTTTGGTCCATTTTACACAGATCAACGATGTTTGTTGTTTCACCAACTCGCTACCATTGGTGTACAAACTATTAATCTCGAGAAACTCCTCCTTGGAGATACTAACCTGAATAGTACACATAACCGGAGCATATGTAGGGCTGTTCAATTATACATAACCTCGACATCGCGGTTCAAATTTTATTAAACATCTTGATGTGCAAACCTACGCTGCAAATGTAACATGTTGTATTATCACTACATATATAGAAGGCGAAGACTCGTCTGAGCCACCGACCCACAGGACGAACCACCCCCCCATAAAGAGAAATATCCACCGTTATTGTCACACTCGCGATTATATCATTATATTGTTATAAGGGAAAAGATGTTGTACATATGAATTATAATGTTTGTGTGTGATTATATTTTATGTACATTTTGTGTAATACAATTATGTGGGGAGAGAGACCATTTGTAAGTTGTAAAACTTGTGTCTCAATCCCGTTGCGATATTATTATGCAATAAAATATGTTTATACTAATGATTTCCTGAAGTATCTGACGTCATTCAGAACTGTTATTAACCCGTTGTTTCATTAATGAGGTGAACATCGTTAGATATCTCGATTTTTTTCGTTGCTTTTTAACATAGGAATTGGGGGAAGAAACTTATGATCATATAATAAATCTTATTAATCAACCAACACTGAGCGTATCTTATTAATCAACCAGAACTTAACATGTCTTATTAATCAACCAGAACTTAACATATCTTATTAATCAACCAGAACTTAACATATCTTATTAATCAACCAGAACTGAACGTATCTTATTAATCAACCAGAACTTAACATATCTTATTAATCAACCAGAACTGAACGTATCTTATTAATCAACCAGAACTGAACGTATCTTATTAATCAACCAGAACTTAACATATCTTATTAATCAACCAGAACTTAACATATCTTATTAATCAACCAGAACTTAACGTATCTTATTAATCAACCAGAACTTAACATATCTTATTAATCAACCAGAACTTAACATATCTTATTAATCAACCAGAACTTAACGTATCTTATTAATCAACCAGAACTTAACATATCTTATTAATCAACCAGAACTGAACGTATCTTAATAATCAACCAGAACTGAACGTATCTTATTAATCAACCAGAACTTAACATATCTTATTAATCAACCAGAACTTAACATATCTTATTAATCAACCAGAACTGAACGTATCTTATTAATCAACCAGAACTTAACATATCTTATTAATCAACCAGAACTTAACATATCTTATTAATCAACCAGAACTTAACGTATCTTATTAATCAACCAGAACTTAACATATCTTATTAATCAACCAGCACTGAACGTATCTTAGTAATCAACCAGAACTGAACGTATCTTAGTAATCAACCAGAACTGAACGTATCTTATTAATCAACCAGAACTTAACGTATCTTATTAATCAACCAGAACTTAACGTATCTTATTATCAACCAGAACTGAACGTATCTTAGTAATCAACCAGCACTGAACGTATCTTAGTAATCAACCAGAACTGAACGTATCTTATTAATCAACCAGCACTGACGTATCTTATTATCAACCAGAACTTAACATATCTTATTAATCAACCAGAACTTAACATATCTTATTAATCAACCAGAACTTAACATATCTTATTAATCAACCAGAACTTAACATATCTTATTAATCAACCAGATTATTGCTTAATACCAAATGGAAAGTTACATCTTTTAATGGAGTTTGTCTTTTCCGTGACTCATTGGCACATTATACATGTCAATAATACCATATATTCATCACACAAGCATTGCCATTCTTTAAGCAAAAATTCCTTCTCATCCGATAAACAACATGTCGACTGGCCCCTGGAAGGCATTACAAATTATATGTTACAAAACAGACCACCATGTAAACACGTTTGTACCGTCATCTTGATAACTTGTTTTCCATGTTGTATCGGGAGAGGAGTTTTATAGATTGCAATAACTTGTGTCCCAATCCCTTTTGTTTATTACGTATATAACATATGTTTCAAGTAACTGTATGGTACCGAACATTAGAGACTATGGTCCACAGAGGGTAAATTTGGTGACGCTACCCAACACAGCGGGCTAGCATAACCAAATTCGCCACCTGGGACTTCATTCTGCATGGCTTCATCTGCTACAGGAGACCTAGAGCACATATTTAAGTTCACAGATGGTGAAGATACTGATGTGCACCCACTGGGCACCTCGATTATGTATTGTGTTGTCTGCCAATTTGGGGATATAGAAAAACTAAACAAGAAAAGAAAAAGAAAATTCCCAAAGAAACTAAAAATCTTGTTAACCCTTTACCCAACAGAACGGCCCTGTGCCAATGCATTCTCTTATATATGCGAGTCGACCATAGGTCGCCTCGCATATATAAGAGAATGCATTGGCTTAACACATTAAAAATTATAAAATTGTTAAAGAATGGTAAAAAAAATGGTAAAAAGTGTTAAAAAAAGATATTTTTTTAGGCCAATGCATTCTCTTATATATGCGAGGCGACCTATGGTCGACTCGCATATATAAGAGAATGCATTGGCACAGGGCATAACTGTAACTATCACAATGTGGTCAAGGAGCCGGTTCCAATGATATCCATATTTGTATGGTTCTATTGAGACAGACCGAAGATATTTTAGGCTGTTGAAGCTTTATTTGGCCGGTTTTGGCCGGTTTGTTGGGTAAAGGGTTAATTTGATAACAAAGATACTTTCCAGAGAAGTCTATGACTAGGCAGAATGACTAAAAAGAATGTTAATTTATTGATGCTAGCCCGCTGTGACGGGACAGCGTGACTACATTCACCTTCTGTGTACCTCATTCTGTAAATGACCGGTACTATTTTCTCAGGCCTGCCAAGGACAGCGTGACTACATTCACCTTCTGGGGACCTCATTCTGTAAATGACCGGTACTATTTTCTCAGGCCTGTCAGGGACAGCGTGACTACATTCACCTTCTGTGGACCTCATTCTGTAAATGACCGGTACTATTTTCTCAGGCCTGTCAGGGACAGCGTGACTACATTCACCTTCTGGGGACCTCATTATGTAAATGTCCGGTACTATAATCTCAGGCCTGCCAAGGACAGCGTGACTACATTCACCTTCTGGGGACCTCATTCTGTAAATGACCGGTACTATATTCGCAGGCCTGCCAAGGACAGCGTGACTCCATTCACCTTCTGGGGACCTCATTCTGTAAATGACCGGTACTATATTCGCAGGCCTGCCAGGGAACATTAACCTTCTGGGGACCTCATTCTGTAAATGACCGGTACTATTTTCTCAGGCCTGTCAGGGACAGCGTGACTACATTCACCGTCTGTGGACCTCATTCTGTAAATGACCGGTACTATATTCTCAGGCCTGTCAGGGACAGCGTGACTACATTAACCTTCTGGGGACCTCATTCTGTAAATGTCCGGTACTATAATCTCAGGCCTGCCAAGGTACCTACGTCATAATTTGCTCGAATATCTCACATCGATTTAGTATCCATTATTGTCTTCACGTATATAAATAACCCAACATAAAAAAAAACAGTATGACATTTGAACGCCAAAAATATCCTTTTTAGACAACTCTGTTCGACGTACGTTTTTTTTACAATATCAGAGTTGAGTTTTATTAGGATAGCTTATTAGTTTAACCCTTTACCCAACAGAACGGCCCTGTGCCAATGCATTCTCTTATATATGCGAGTCGACCATAGGTCGCCTCGCATATATAAGAGAATGCATTGGCTTAATACATTAAAAATTATAAAATTGTTAAAGAATGTAAGAAAAAATGGTAAAAAGTGTTAAAAAAAGTTTTTTTTTAGGCCAATGCATTCTCTTATATATGCGAGGCGACCTATGGTCGACTCGCATATATAAGAGAATGCATTGGCACAGGGCATAACTGTAACTATCACAATGTGGTCAAGGAGCCGGTTCCAATGATATCCATATGTGTATGGTTCTATTGAGACAGACCGAAGATATTTTAGGCTGTTGAAGCTTTATTTGGCCGGTTTTGGCCGGTTTGTTGGGTAAAGGGTTAATAACTTGCTGATATCCATGAAAAAAAGTTAGAAAAAAAAACAATGTTGAAATTGCAATGTGATATAGGCCTATTGCCGCCATTTTCAATCACATTACGACGACGGATCCCGGCCCTGAGTGAGTATATATGACTCGTTGGCAATATCGTGTTTTCTTGTTCCCAGATGCGCTCCACATTGTTCACACACCATTCATTCACAAAAGACGAAAACATATCAAGTGTTAATATGAATAGCCTGGTTCATTACACGAGAAGAGACCCCTACTTCATTTCAGCTTGCAATGTGTACAGATATAGGATCCTATATAGGCTTCGTTACCATAATCATTAATTCGAAAATCACTGATCGCATTTGATGCGGGCCGATAGACAGATAGTTATTGTATCTCATATTTAAATCAATTTACCAACATACATCGCAGTATCGGGCACCAACATTTACATAACTAATATTAACGAGAGAACTGAATCCTATAGAATTCCCTTTGTGGTCAGACAAGTCTGCCGAGACGAATCTTTTGGCTGGATTAAATTAATTTCGGGATAGTGGATTCGCCCGGAATGGTTCTAAACATTTGCATGATTCATTCGCGTACTGGCAGACGCATTTGTTAAGTCACAAGGGGCGCCGCTCATAAAATGAGATTGGAATGTTCGGAATTGACTGATTCACACTGAGTCAAACTTTGATCAATTGATGATAAATTGAAGCTGTGGTTGAGTCATTTTCTCGCCCACCCAACAACCAGAAAGATAGCACCTGCATACCAATCTCATACATGTACTATATATACTTGTGGATACCAAGAAGAAACAACATTTTCATGTGCCCCCACTACATGTATATGTTACAAAGGCTGATCATGCTTGACCATGCTTGGTCGTCTTTGTATAACCCTTTACCCAACAGAACGGCCCTGTGCCAATGCATTCTCTTATATATGCGAGTCGACCATAGGTCGCCTCGCATATATAAGAGAATGCATTGGGTTAACACATTAAAAATTATAAAATTGTTAAAGAATGTAAGAAAAAATGGTAAAATGCCAATAATGCCAATGCATTCTCTTATATATGCGAGGCGACCTATGGTCGACTCGCATATATAAGAGAATGCATTGGCACAGGGCATAACTGTAACTATCACAATGTGGTCAAGGAGCCGGTTCCAATGATATCTATATGTGTATGGTTCTATTGAGACAGACCGAAGATATTTTAGGCTGTTGAAGCTTTATTTGGCCGGTTTGTTGAGTAAAGGGATAAGAGTCATAACAACCGAAAATTATATTTTTGGCAACCCCGACCTCCTATGAAATTAATTTTGATTTATTCAAGATAGTAGTCATACATCAACACTCCTATACGAGATTCGAAGAATGTCCTTTATATAATGTATATTAAGATCACAACTGGAGCTGTTCTAATCATTGCACTCCCATTGGTTTGAGTTCTCATCTGGTAGATATGTACTTTAAGCTTTTCAACTGTACATCTCTTTACAGGATTCTTACAACTTTACTTTAAACATATTTTATTGTCAATTCATTTACAACGGGATTGGGGTACAAGTTTTAACAACTTACAATGTCCCCGCTCCCAGATACAATACATATATATGAATTTAATCAGGACAGAGAATATATACATAATGAGGTTGCATAAATTTGGTCAACAGAAAAGAAGATAACTTGTGTAAAGAGTGTGTGATAGTCCGGTTTTGTGTTTGTATAATTAGAGCGTTCTGTCGGTCCTCTCTCTCTCTCCATGGAAATCAGGACTGGGAAATAATGGCCTTTGTTTATTTTAAAGGGTATTTATGTGCTAATCTTTGTACATTATATAGTGGGCAATTAAGGACAAAGTGCATGTCACTTTCATATTCGTATCCACATCTTTACAGTTTGGGGTATCTGCTATATAATTTTCGAACATATCTAAGTGGAGATCGCTGCAAGAGTTTCGTATCCGCCTACAGTGGAAAATACTATATTTTCGATTTCCTGATTCAAAATATTTAGACGGCTTTCTGGTGGGTTCTATCATAGTTAGGTTATCCTTGAATTCTTGGATTCTTACAACACTAATACATGAACACAATGTGCATTTCTATCTAACGGATTAATTGGAGGCTCTTTGTCTCCAACACTGATACCGTGACAGTCGAAATAATATGTAAGCTTTGAAGACAGAGACTGTAACTTAAAAATTGTAACAAATCATTGATTTGTATGTATCCATGGATGCATGTTAGCTTCAATTCAGAATTGTTCCTAAATTGTCCCAAATTTAACTCTCAATTTGTCCTTTTGAAATTTGGCAAAAACAAATTTAATTTGGCAAATATTTTGAGTTGGCAAGAGAAATTTCTTATCCCGCGCCACCTCTGCCGATCAGACACTTCGTGATGTAGATTGATAACCTGTGTATTATTTCGTTGGCGTTGTCCTTTTTTGTTTTGTTTAAACATATTTTATTGTAATATAATATTACACAAGGGATCGGGGCACAAGTTTTAACAACTTAAATCCGCCCCTCTCCCATTAACATTTTAACAAATACAAAGTAGATGACGAACATAACATATATACAGGATGATGTATGGTGTAGTTGTGATTGCTGTCAGTCCTATCCTGCTTTTGAAATTTCATCTGAGGTAGTCAACATTTGTAACGCAAAGGAGTTTTTTGTCCTTTTGAAATTTGGCAAAAACAAATTTAATTTGGCAAATATTTTGAGTTGGCAAGAGAAATTTCTTATCCCGCGCCACCTCTGCCGATCAGACACTTCGTGATGTAGATTGATAACCTGCGTATTATTTCGTTGGCGTTGTCCTTGATTTCATCAGACAGTTCTTGCCACATTCGACGGTGAAATTAATAGACTCTATAATCCATGTTGAGGGGTACTAACTATCCGTTTCGATGGATCAATGTTTGGGATAGATTCCAATTATAAGGATTGCCGCGATTTCTGATTTATTAACGTATAAACACAAGTTACCATAAACAACGAAACGCGAACGCCTTTAACGACGTGTGTGAGTATACGGTTCAATTGTCCGTGTGAGTATGGTATATTGTCGTGTGGTTGGTAAGTTAAGCCACACATAAACTGTTCCACGCCATCATCATCCCCTTAGGTTACAATGATATAAATGTTTTCTATATGATTTAGTGCAAACTTTTAGCGTATACTGTTCACAATATAACGCCCAGGTCCAGAAAAATTGCTGAAATATCTGAAATCTGAAAGATTGACATTTGCGGTAACTTTTTGTGCAAAAAAAAAACAATATCCGACACGCAGGAAATTCGCCGTTAAATCTTGTGCTTTCGCAACTAGTTTCAGAACCGGACTAAAATGGTGTCATTTTCAGGCCACACCTCAAAATTCAAACTTGACTACAAATGCTTAATTTCTTACTCAATGGACATTTATAGGAAATTGAGAGGTGTGGTGTATTTTATGTTAAAAACACACAAGGCTATTGACCAATGCGAACCCAGTGTCAATTGTATTCTCTTCTTGACCACAAGTCGCACATCGTTGGAAAGAAGTTTTACAATTGTTCCATGTCTGAACGTTTGTCATCTAAACACCTGATTGGATTGGTTACACACATATATACAGATTTTTTATCTATTGATGTATTTGTGAACGACTAAAGCGCTTGACTCCTATAACAACTTGAAATTCCAGCTCAATTTTTATTTCAGTTTCAGGTATACTCTCTATAGGTGTCGTGCGAAGAATTCCTATCATACTGTTCAATCTTTAAAATGAAAATCTAATTTGGCGTTGGTATTCCGTATCAAAGTGAGTTCGGGGAAGCGTAGCGCTTGAGTGTCATTGTCAGACTCTGCAAACAGACTACCGTCTCGAAGCTTTCTAAAGGTGCCATAGTTACTATGAAGTCTTTTCCTGTCACGAACGGCGATTCGGTTATCATGTTTTTTTAAGCACAAAGAAATATTTTCTAATCTGCAAATGCATGCATGTCGTATATATATGCAGAAGTTGATTGTTTGGTTTTATCTATATATGTGATTCACGTTGGTAGAATCATGTTCGGTAACCCAGTCATATTAGTCACCTCGGATTACAATAAATTTTATTTCCATTTGCCTGTTAATTGTTCATCAGGGTCGCGATAGATACTGGTTAATATATAGCCTTACAATTCATCCGTCTCTCACAGATTCTAACCGCTTGATTAACCCATTGAGTAGTCGCTTTCAGTGGCAGTCAAAGTCTGAACAAATAATGCATAAGCAGCAGTTGATCGCCCTGGACGGTATGACATAACCAACCCGATCGTTTGATCCGAGTCAACCCAGCCACCTGTCTAGAGTAAAGCCGCGCAACATAGCCCACAGCGACTGAGCAATGTCCTACTCAACTACACGTACCATGGTCCCATTCTGCACTCACTTCAGGTCGCACCTCACGGCAAACGAGGCGCCATAATAGGGGACTCTTACCTCTCGCAATGGGGCGGTGAGCATATTCTACCCCGGCCCACATAATCCAGTGCACTACCATGCGTTTTACAATAATCGCACAACAAAACGGTTGATTATATAACGTCGTATGAAATGCAAACACTTTTAGCGCGAAAATCAGCTAATTCACAAAGCTCACATATGAGATGAAATTGGCATTTATCTCCCTTGTTACTACATGTATTGGAAAATAACATAATTATACGTTCCCTCAATGTATGAGGTGCACATTCACACATCGACCAATAGGACCTGCAGATAATCAGTGTTTTTGTCTCTCGCTGTGAAGTGTGCATTTTCTTTTACGACCTTTCTGATCTTGGCCGATGATATATTGGTATGCTGTGTGTTCATTGACCTCCATCTATGTAATAAATGCCTTCAAATTACATGTAAATAATTTTGGAGATTCAAATGAGTCATGTGATATGTTTGCTAGGACGAGTTTTGTTGGTGTTTTCCATGTTGAGAAATAAAGCCGTCGAGGCGATTTTTGGTTAATTGAGTTCGTTAATTGTACACGAACATCATCACAAACTACAACTGTATATACACAATACCAGACAACCAGTATACGTATGTCACAACCTAATTAAGTTACCCGTTCCGATAGCATAACTTGAGTTGCCGGATCGGCATAGCTGGTTGTTAGATATCGACTGATTTAAACATTAAGTTTCTTTTTTCTTTTAGCATGTAATTATTTGCTTATATACAGTTAAGCATTGTTGACCACATTGCTCCAGCCATGATATTGATCATTGCTATAATTGACAACGTATCCATGGCTGACGTGTTTCGATCGGAAATCATGTATAATGTATCGCATAATTATGTCATAATATACAACCATGCGAATATAGTATGACGGTAGTTAGTTGGGAGGTACTTTTGCGTGAAGAGAATAACAAATTGACTTGAATTGGGGTATTGCATAATGCTATATAGTTGTAGAGTATCAATGACCATGTGTTCAACTGATTTGGAACAGTGACTGAATGACTGAATGAAATATTATTTTTAAAAAACAAACAACAATTTAGAGTTAAAAAAAATGCACTGTGACACATGTCCCGCTAATCTGACGTGACTCATTTGAAAAGTACAGATATTTTTCCAACATAGCTCGTCGATTATGTACTTTCTGTCTTTCTGTCTCGTTGGAACTTCGATCCTCGAAAAACTACAGAAGGAAAGGGGCACATGTTTCGTCTCAGACGTGGTCATTTCTATTACCTCAATAAGTGGTGGTGGTATCAAACCAACACATACCCTTTCAAATAAAATTCGCCTACCGCTCAATTAAATAACTTCGTGCAGCAGATTGACATATTACCGTATTAAACCATATTGGTTGACATTTGTTGCCATAGATACTCATTATTGTGTGAACGAGCCACAACATATATTGCGCTTTTCAAGCAGATTATTGGTACTATCCAACGCGCCTGAAGTTATATATTGTTATAGTGGCGCCATATTTAATCGCCCCAGACGAGTTAACTCATTCAAACGGTCAATATCTTCAGACACCGAATAAATTATTCTAGCGAATAACATGATAAAAATAACGCTTTGATATTTTCTTTTTTCATTAGCCGGACTATCCTGGCAGCTACCTCAGAATGGATCGATTTTTCTGTTTTCATTTGCTTGATTCGAATTTCTTACACGAGTAATCCCGGAGATTCTGTTGAATCGTCATTCGTCTCAACATTTTATTATTCCACGATCTCCAACTTTGAACAGATTACGTATTGTGGTTCGATTTTAAGAGAAATTCTTTACATAATCGTTTTCGCTGCGCATCGATTGCGCTCTTTGAATGTTACACGCAGAAGGTCTTGGGTGTTGCATTTCACCGATAGTTATTTGGAGAACGTGCTCGTGGCGGGGAATAGTTACGACTATAACGCGCTCTCGCTGAAAGATATATCTTCAGAAGAATTTTAATCAATCGTCACCATGATAGATTACTTAAGAAGTGTAGCCGAACCTAGTTTGGAGCCGTGGAATATTCGGAGAAATTATCGAACTTGGGATAAAAGCGTGATCAGCTGCATTCCGAATCATCGTTTTGGCACGTAGAACATTTTGGGGGTAGAGATTAAATACAAAGTACATATAACTGGAAATTTGCATGCCAATTTGATTGTGATGGGATATTGTTTATTTTGAGAGAAACAATCGGGAATAACTGAGTATTTGTCTGTAACATCGATTGAACCCAGTACTGAAAACCAATCCCAGATTCATTAAGTATTTTTCGAGTTGTGTGCCTTCAAATACGCGAGTTTACCTGATTTCGGCTCAATTTCGCAGAATGAGCCAAGATGCCTTATTTATGGTTAATTATTAAATAAAACTAGAGCAAATTGAAGGGCTTTTTCAGTGTTTTAGTAATTTCCTCACTAGATTTTCCGATTTTTGCTGATTTTTAGTTGTAGTTTGTGATGATGTTCGTGTAGAACATTTTGGGGGTAGAGATTAAATACATTGTACATAGAACTGGAAATTTGCATGCCAATTTGATTGTGGTTGCATATTGTTTATTTTGAGAGAAACAATCGGGAATAACTGAGTATTTGCCTGTAACATCGATGATTGTGTCAATTATTCTTGCCAAAATTCCTGACGAATGCCATTTTACCTTCGCGGGTTGAAATACAGATAAGTCGCTGATTATGAAGTGAAGGATTGTTTACTTTCATTTTATAAAGTCTTTTATCTTAGCACCCACATGCCGAATTGCCTGGCAACAAATATCAGGCAGTGCTGACAGAGAGTGTACAAGGCTTCAGTCACGTAGTGCGAAATTTGCCATGCTAAGTGTCATGATATTCGTCGACGATATATGCATATTTGGCAGAAAAACCCGGGTGTTGAGTTCACCGATGGTTCTTTGACGAACGAAATATAAATTTTCAGAAGAATTTTAATCGCTCGTCACTATATATGACTGATTACTTAACCCTTTCCCCAACAAACCGGCCAAAACCGGCCAAATAAAGCTTCAATAGCCTTAAATATCTTCGGTCTGTCTCAATAGAACCATACAAATATGGATATCATTGGAACCGGCTCCTTGACCACATTGTGATAGTTACAGTTATGCCCTGTGCCAATGCATTCTCTTATATATGCGAGTCGACCATAGGTCGCCTCGCATATATAAGAGAATGCGTTGGCCTAAAAAAATCTTTTTTTAACACTTTTTACCATTTTTTCTTACATTCTTTAACAATTTTATAATTTTTAATGTGTTAATCCAATGCATTCTCTTATATATGCGAGGCGACCTATGGTCGACTCGCATATATAAGAGAATGCATTGGCACAGGGCCGGTCTGTTGGGTAAAGGTTAAGAAGTGTAGCTGAACCTACTACGAAATATAAATTTTCAGAAGACGTTTAATCGCTCGTCACTATATATATGACTGATTACTTAAGAAGTGTAGCTGAACCTACTTTGGAGACGTGGAATCTTCGAAGTAATTATCGGACTTGGGATAAAAGCGTGATCAACTGCATTCTGATTCATTGTTTTGACACGTAAAACCTTTTTTTTAAGTCGAGTTAAAATACAATTTTTTATGGCAGTTTTTTCGTGGGTACATTTTGTTCATTTTGAGAGATAAACTTGGGGGGAAATGAGTATATTTACCTCAAACTTCGTTTAACGTGTCGTGTATTTGTGATATGAACTGCTACGTATGATTGTGTCATCCATTTTTGCTAAAAACCAGGGTGTTGAGTTTCATCGATGGTTTTTTGACGAACGAAATATATATCTTCAGCAGAATTTAATCAATTGTCACTACATGTATGATAGATTGCTTAAAATGTGTAGCCCAACCTAGTTTTTGGAGCCTTTGGCGTGTCCGACGTAATTATCGGATTTGGGATGAAGTGTGATCGGGTGCACTCTGATACATCGTTTGGGCACATACAAATTTTTTGGGTCGAGATAAAATTTCAATATAAATATTTAACTAACAATTTGCATGGCAGTTTTTTCGTGGCTGTGTATTATTCATTTTGAGAGATAAACTTGGGAATAAATGAGTAGTTACCTCAAACTTTGATTGACTTAGCGGGTATTTATGACCAGAGCTACGAGGTATGAACTGTTACGCACAATTGTGTCATTTATTCTTGTAAACAATTCAGAGAAATGCCAATTCTACCTTCAAGGGTTGAAATGCAGATATGTCGCTGATTATGAAGTAAAGGATTGTTTGCGTGCATTTTTATAAAGTTTGCTCCTTACATCTTAACACACACATGCCGTGTGTCGAATTTCATAGAAACATATATATCAGGCAGTTTTACCAGAATGTGTACGTTCGTTCAGGCTTCAGTCACGCACTGCTGACTTTGCCGTGCTAAGTGTCATGCAATTCATCGCAGATCTATGCATATTTTTGCAGAAAAACACGGGTGGTGAGTTTCTTTGACGAATCCTCAGCAGAACGTTAAATAAATCGCCACTATAGATTGCTTAGGAAGTGTAGCTGAATCTACAGTGTCTTCTGGGTCCGTGGAACGTTCGACGAAATTATGGGACTTGGAATAAAGCATGATCAGTTAAGTTCTGATAGAACGTTTTCGGTGTAGAGCTAAACATACACGGTACAATATCTGATTTGACACCAAATTAGTCAAATTTCAAAATATTCCGCTGACCAAGAAAAATAAAAATACCTGCAATCACCACCATTTGTATGACACATGACTCGCGAACATCCAGAAGAGTGACCATCAGTTTACATTGAATCGAGTACAAACGAGCCAGACTGTTCTCCCGAAAATCCGCACATTACCTGCTTATAAAGGACTTGTTTTATGTAGTAAAATCTGCTTAGAAACGCCTCAATTTGAGTCGATAATGTGCTGAAAATTAGAGCGTTTAGTCACATTATCGACTCATAATGATGCAATTCTAAGCAGATTATGTGCAGACAGTGACACAAATAAGCCAACCCACCACTTTTCATGTGTACACTCTTTTTCATTCTATCCTGCGCCATAAAACGAAATAATAGATATGACTCCATTATTTGCTTATTCCAGAATCAAATTATCACATTATGTACATATTTCACATTATAGGTTGATTATGTGCGTATTTCGCATTATAGGTTGATTATGTGCATATTTCACATTATAGGTAGATTATGTGCGTATTTCACATTAAAGGTTGACATTGTACATATTTCACATTATAAGTAGATTATGTGCGTAGTTCCCATTATGGGTAGATTATGTGCGTATTTCACATTATAGGTTGATTATGTACATATTTCCCATCATGGGTAGATTATGTGCGTATTTCACATTATAGGTTGATTATGTACATATTTCACATTATAGGTAGATTATGTGCGTATTTCACATTATAGGTAGATTATGTGCGTATTTCACATTATAGGTAGAGTATGTGCGTATTTCACATTATAGGTAGATTATGTGCGTATTTCACATTATAGGTAGATTATGTACATATTTCACATTATAGGTTGATTATGTGCGTATTTCACGCTCTTTATTATTTATTACCGTTTTGAATGTCGATATCTGCATGACCACCAGAACCTCACATTAATGATGGTATGTCGATATCTGCATGACCACCAGAACCTCACATTAATGATGGTATGTCGATATCTGCATGACCACCAGAACATCACATTAATGATTGTTTTATCTGGGCTGACAACAGTTCAAATCGTGTTAAAGCTTCCAATGTTGAAAGTAGATATCTTTACCACTGAGGTAGGAGAAACGCTCTTTATTCTTACCATATCATGAATTTACTAAGTTATACTAACCATGCAGATATTCTCTTTATTGTGCCATGCATGTTCAAGAAAAATCGGGAGATGTTTCTTTAACATTCTAAGACTTGAATACAGGAACGTAGCTACATGGAGTTTGTGGGTCTATTACGCCCCCCCCATAAGGTTGTTGTTTTTAGACCAACCATAGAATATATGTATCCTTTTGTTCAAAATGTTTTGTCTCAAATGGCAGTCATTTGGAAATGATCCAACCTTAGAGTGTGTAGGGTTTGGACATTTTTAACAGTTGGAAAAGCTTGAGGTACTCTGCAGTTGGAAAGTTTCATCATAAAGGGAGTGCAAATGGCATTTTGTGAACCTGGGAGTTTGATCTGGTTCAAGGGAGTGGGGTGCAGTTGCGACTGCCAAGGTGGACACCCCCTTCGATGATGACACTCTAGCCACGTCCCTTCGTTAATAGTTCTCCCTATGGCATACAGTATGTACAAATGTATTTATCGACTTATTAGATTCCAAGAACCGGACCTGGATGAAAACAAAATTGAATTGTAACAAACATAAATGAAGCACGCAATATTATATTAGATGATCAAACGATGAAGACATATGGTTTATAGAAAATGTCGTAAAAGAACTGACAAGCTGTTACGCAGAGGAAATTAAACCTTTTTCAGACTTGGAGAAAAAGAATACTTGGTAAAAATAGACCAATCAAAATAATTATGCGATCTGAGGATGTGCGTGATGAGATTTTTAAAGGGGCACTCTGAACTAAATCCGGCCATTTTCGGACATCTCCTTTTATACTCAACATAATATATGCAACAAATGAATGAATTTGAGCCATGGATTAGTGCAAAATGCACTCTATGAACGATATAAACAACATGGTAATTATAATGACATTCATTTTCATTATAATTACCATGTTCTGTGTATCGTTCATAGAGCACATTAGTGTATTTTGGACTAATCTATGTGATGAATAGGTGTATTCGTGTTATGTTCTGGTCACAATTCACTCATAAATAAGTCATTGTGATTGGATAACGGCACTATATCGTTGTGGATTCAAACTGAGGCGATTCTACGCCGATTATAACCTCAAACATATCGTTATGGATTCAAACTGAGGCGATTCTACGCCGATTATAACCTCAAACATATCCTAATATAAGCCCACAAACGAGCTGATTTCCGGGAGAACAAGCTGTATTTGTGATAGAGCTTAAATTGAGAAGCCATACGATTCTATCATTAAAGGGGTACTGTACGCCATTTTCATAAAATTTCCGGTGACAACAACGATCTAATATCGATAATATATAGAAACATAAGTAATTTGAGTCGAAGATGTATTCAGTAAACGCTCAGGTTAATAAGCTATCTTAAAATTTAATAATTTAAAAGTTAATAATTTGATATCAATTGAATTTATATGACTGGAGCCATAAAATGGCGTCAATTAAATTACGAATTTCCGTAATCAAACAAAGTAATTGAGGGATACTGGATTGTTTAACCGATCGCACACACGATCGCTTAAAATATTATGATGATACGGGGAGAACACTCAAGCCACTCACTGACTAGCGACGATACAATAACTTAAATGATTATATGGGACTAGTATGCCTATAATATAACTTTTATTTGATTCATTTGGTTGAAAACTATGAAAATTACTCGACAACGACAATTTGTATTTTTGCATTCCGGTAAATTTGTCATCCATAACACTACTTCGTACTCAACAGACTTTCAAATATTGAACAAATTGTTACCTTATTCTCCGACTCGGATACTATAGAAACCAACAACAACATTTGGCGTACAGTACCCCTTTAATGCCTAATGTTCTAACAAGTGCCAAATGTTTACCATCACTGATGAATTACATGTAAGTACATACATGCCATTTTATAAGCCGTTGTTCATACTCTAGTAACCGTTGTAGTATAGAATTGCATTATTAAATGATAGGGGAGATAACCAGAGTATTCATTCACACACTTGCAAAAGTTCGGATTATTTGTAACAGATGTGTCGCTAATCTGTTCTCGTAAAAATAAACGCATAACTGGCTAATTTAATGGTCATATTGGCATCATATAACCTCAATATACGCTATATTTGGACCTAAAACGCGTTTTTTAAAGAAGCCCAATATGGGACTAATCTCACACTGACATTATTTAATCTACCTTTTTTGATGGACACGACTTACCAGAATCACGCTCTTACAGTGTGTTTTCACTGCGGTCCGCGCCATTATGGTCTTATTTCATAATTAAATCAGTGATTATAGACACGAAGTACATGTACCATATGTAATATCCGACCATAAGTAATACACGTACTTGCACCAGAAGTTATAGCACAATGCCAGTTATTCAACAACGGGTTAATTTTTCGTTTATTGAATTGATACCTTTTCGTTGATATTAAAAAACAAAAACTGTTCAATTCACTGTAAATTTATATAAAATGTTTTAGTCTCTAATATAGTCATACCATTCATAGATTATTTCAGTCTCCTACAGTATTATCAGCATGTTCTCCTGAAAATAGGCTCACGTTGAACTTATTTCAAACACACAAATAAGGACACATCGGTCAGTGCATCGGCATTATTTTAATCTGAATTAAGCTCTATGTGAACCTAAATCGACTTACCGTATGCACAGGAGCCTGGACTTTGGTAAAAAAAAACCCTCTAGTATTGGCGGAACCAGCACCCGGGACCGCACAGGAGCCTGGAATTTTGTCAAAACCCCTCTTTTATTAGCGGAACCAGCACCCGGGACGCGTTCCGCCAATAAAAGAGGGGTTTTGACCAAATTTCAGGCTCCTGCGCCGTATGTATGCTCTTAATAGTGTGTTTCACTGTGGCCCGCGCAATAAAACAGAATAACGTATACAAGTCGACTCGGCTTATTTCAGAATCAAATCAGTCCAATATGAACGATTGTGAATATTTACGTCCAATATGAACCTATTTACACGAGGATATGTTGATGTAAAACTGGACGCAATATATATTTGATCTCGAGGATTTTATCGTGATTATAAGCATAAACTCACAGGCTCATCGCGAAATTTCGATATGCTATATAAGAACATGGCAACTGAGTCTGAAAATGAATCATAAAAACAATTCACGTCTCTTCCATTTGATACTTTAGAAATCTATAATTGAATTCGCTGAGTGTTGTGCACAAGAAACAGTTTACTTCGATCGAACGCAAATGGCGCCCATAAACGCCCACATAATTGACGAATTTCAGAGATCCCAAGCCGTACTTCGATAACTTTCTCCCAGTACAATAATTTTCCCCGAAAACGACAATCTGTCCGAGACCCCAGGGTCGGCTAATCACAAACATTAGTCGACTTCTCTAGACCTATTAGAGCAAGGGGTAATAACTTACCAGAATCGCGTTATAATCAAGTGTTTTACACAAGCAATTAGGCCCCAACTACCAATTTCTGTCATTACCTAGTCATTTGCCGCCGTCATTTCGATTTCGACGACAGCCGCCCATCCGTTGGGAGAAATAATCGGTATTCTCGGGCAGAATGTGGTTTTATGAAATCATTGCCGTTAATGGAAATTTAGCGGCTCCTGCATTACTGAGTACTGACTAATAGAATAGTGCTACACACGATGAAATGCGTGATATGATTGATAACTCCATGTGCAGTTCTACACTCGATGGAGTTGGAAATTTTGCTGAGATTCCATTGCTGTTTTTTATGGTTGAGATGTGTTTCACACTATGTATATAAATCGAAGCCATAATGGTCCATTTTGTATCAACATGAACTGCCTGTCTCCCCATCGTGGAGTAACACTCACCATTGATTTTATAGTTTATCTGCATATTGATTACCGTGTACGAGCACGTGGTCGCTGTACGTGTCAGATTGAATTGAATTGAATATATTTTATTATAGTGACCTGTGTATAAATATAATACATATGCGTACAAATGTTATGTTACATGTCCAATACACCCGGCCGTTATAAGTCACTTTAAGTCCAATATTTACATTAAATTGCATTGCGTGGTATCGAAACAACGGATTGTCTCCTCTCGAAGCTTAGTGTAAAAATTTAGAGATCTGACGAGGAAAGTTAGTCATTAGATAACGAGCCATGAAACTAAGAGTATTGACATAATTTATCCAGAAATTTAACTTTGCGAAGAAGTCAACTCTAATGTCATCGTCCTCGTGGAACGCTCCACATGTAAAAATGAAATGGAGTTCATCCGTAACAATGTTCCTATCGCAAAATAAACAAAACCGTTCATCCAAATCCTCACTCTTCCACCTGCCGGTTTCAACACGTAATGGTAACATCTTAACTGTGCCATTACAGAACGTTCATGTTTCGAAATGTTTACTAATATATAAGAACACGACATATTTCCATCGAAAGACAAGACTGTATGATGTTCTCAGAATGTCAGGTATTATGTATAGGACATTGTTAATTTCGAAAAATACGATTGATGAATCGGAGAATTAGTTACACGAACACCTGATTCTGACAATATATATCACATAATGGCGATTAATCACTCTTCTCGGACCAGAGCATTTCTGTTGAAGATGATCCTGATATAATATGGAAATACATTGTCCTTTAGTAGAAGACGCCGAATGGTTGGTAGAACATGTCCCAGTATTCTGGACCATAAGCTCAATATGAACCATCCTTCTTAGAACTCACTCGCTGACACAGATGAATAACGGAACTGAATACCTTCTACTTACTATTATTAAGAACTACCTGTACAAAACCAAATTTAACCCCGATAAATTGACCATTAAATGGCTTTCCCTGGATATCGAAACAAGATACCACGCAGACAGATATATAGCACTTCAGCGCGATCAAATGCAAGCATTCCAAAATGAATGGGAACACATTAAACCTGTATTGACTGCTAGCTAAGAACAGAGAAATTCATACAATCAAAACATGATAAATTATCCACTAAAACGAGGAGAATCTCTAGCGATAGTTTTTTTTATCTTATGGATATTTAATTTTATTAAACTAATTGATTTATAAATTAATATACAACCACTATGATATAGAAATATAGACATATTTTTGTTTAAGCCACACACACACACACACACACACACACACACGCACACACACCCTCACACACAGAGAGAGAGAGAGGAGAGAGAGAGAGAGAGAGAGAGAGAGAGAGAGAGAGAGAGAGAGAGAGAGAGAGAGAGAACGTTGGAGTGCCAGTGATCCACCCCTCCTCATCTCGTAGTATTATGTCTATATGATGTTTTGTTCTATGTGTTACAATACTATATGTACATAATATATATAAAATTGAATAATTAAAATAAAATAAACAAAAATCAATATGAACCTATTTGGAGGTAGAACTAGGTTCAATGTGGCACTATCTATATATCTTTATTTCCTCCAGCTAGGAGAGTATGTTTTACAAAATAAATGTTACAATAAAATTATAAATATAGAAAGGAAAGTAAATAGTAATTCCCACCACCATGAAACAGATGTACTCATCCAAACAATCGCATACAGGCACACACTAAATAAATAATTAAATAAATAAAAACAAGCACACAAAAACTTGACAATAAATACAGATATATGTCAACAGACCGTAGCATAAAGCTACACATTCACTAACAGACCCCTTTCCCACAGCGACATGACAAAACAGAAAGCATGCTGCAGACTCGGGACAGTGCTTTCGTCACTTATATCGTCCGAAAGTTAATTGTGGAAACAGTATATCTTTGCAAATTTTAAAGATTAACATATTTAACAATTTTCATTGGAATGAGCACATAATTTCAGGGTACGGGTGGTCCAGAGTATGCATCCTGCTTACCGCATCGCTGTGTTTTAACGATAACGAATAATGTTATAAGTGGCATAAGTTCACTATGGGCTTATGTCAGAATAAAATCCAATATGAACAAATAAGTGAATATATAGGTTCAATATGAACAAATAAGTGAATATATAGGTTCAATATGAACAAATAAGTGAATATATAGGTTCAATATGAACAAATAAGTGAATATATAGGTTCAATATGAACAAATAAGTGAATATATAGGTTCAATATGAACAAATAAGTGAATATATAGGTTCAATATGAACCTATTTGTAGGAGAATCTAAAATACCCACTGCCTCACACTATTTAGCAAATACCCACTGCCTCACACTATTTAGCAAATACCCACTGCCTCACACTATTTAGCAAATACCCACTGCCTCACACTATTTAGCAAATACCCACTGCCTCACACTATTTAGCAAATACCCACTGCCTCACACTATTTAGCAAATACCCACTGCCTCACACTATTTAGCAAATACCCACTGCCTCACACTATTTAGCAAATACCCACTGCCTCACACTATTTAGCAAATACCCACTGCCTCACACTATTTAGAAAATACCCACTGCCTCGCAAAATACCCACTGACTCACACAATTTAGAATATACCCACTGCCTCACACTATTTAGCAAATACCCACTGCCTCACACTATTTAGCAAATACCCACTGCCTCACACTATTTAGCAAATACCCACTGCCTCACACTATTTAGCAAATACCCACTGCCTCACACTATTTAGAAAATACCCACTGCCTCACAAAATACCCACTGCCTCACACAATTTAGAAAGTTCCACGATCATAATTAATTTGAATTGAGCATTAAACGGACATGGCTCATTCGAACCTCCAATTTTATTCTACATAATTTAGAGCTACGTATACGCTATGTCCATAAATAAACTATTGATATCAAGCTTCATATACTCTGAAAAACACTTGCAAAAGTCACAGCCATTTTCCAGCCGTTTTCAAATTTTCAACAGAAGTGAGACAAACGCTCTTTGTTGCTACCATATTAGGAATAGACTACCACGGAACGCTCTTTTCTGATCCATGTCGTGCAAATAGATGTTTTGAGTTTGGGACCCAAACACCATATTCACAGTTGTATTTTGCATTACTTAAATGCGTCTTTTTGTGGTACATAATGCTCGAAGAAAGGTAGTTCAGATATTTATCGACCTATTTCGATACTGAGAAAAATTCAAAAACTAATATTATTATGTGTAATTTGGAGCGCAAACCGTCAAGTGGTTTTAAACACGTACATTCATATAAGGACATAATCGATGCTAAAATATGTTGGCTAAAACTGTTAGTTTAGTTGCCAAAGGGAACAATCGATTTATATGACCCCATTATCTCCACACCCTATTCGCAATTTCCCATTTATCATGTTCTGAGACCGTGATGTCAATAACAAAGTATAGCTCTTTTAAATATGTAATGACCACATTCTTTCTCGTGTTATCAACCTCAAGATTTCAGCAAGTTTCAATTATTCAAGAGTATAATGTAACTTGAAGAGATGATATCGGTTTTTTATCTCACGGAACCAACCTCTTCGTAAAATATGTATAGTTGAGTAACGCATGTCAATCAACCGACATACGATGGGCCCTCAGTGGTAAAATATGTATAGTTAAGTAACGCACGTCAATCAACAGACATACGATGGGCCCTCAGTGGTAAAATAGATCACGGAATGTGATTTTCTCAATGCTGGAGTAAACTACATAGCCACATATAAATTGGTGGGTCTGATGAGCTTTCGTAGAGTTTTCATTTCCAAACCCCAGGTTTCCACGACAGTAGCGCCAATCAGAACTCATTATAGTAGCACGAAGATAAAGGGGTCTAATCGAAACGATCAACGTAGCGCGTATGTGACGTAATTCGTGGGAATACCGCAGCCTTCCGAGAAATGAAAGTTTGGCGGGAATACGATAGACTCAGTACGTATCCGTACTGTCCCGTAGTCTAGTGATGAATGTAGAGTTGGCCGTGTACGGGAACAACTAGGAGTCCAGAAGGTTTGATACTTTTATATTTTTTTATATATTTTTTTCTCTTCCAGTAAGCACAGTGGGTATAGATGAACAGAGGAGTTGGTGTATCATGCTTCAAAATAAAGTCTGAGATACCATGATACCCTTGTTTATGACGTGTACCATACCATTGTTTACAAAAGGATGATACTGGTTTGATCCTCCCTCGACTATACAATGGTTGCTACCAGTCATAACCAATTAAGAACATGATCATGTTAATTATGCATGTGTGTTATTATACTATATCATTTATATCTCTCACGTACTGTGCTCACTTATACAATTAACCCTATCATTACAATCACTGGGGAAAGGAAGTTTATCCTAGATCCAGGAACATAACGATACTATATTATATATGTACTATCGGACAGTATAAATCTGAGTGTATGTTTACAAAGACTGAACTTCCTCATGAATGGGCAGAATGGGGGGGGGGGGGGTAGTTTATTACAAAACAGCGAATACAAGCTCAGTCGTCGCCGACAATCAGGTCGCGATGATGCTTCTTACAGTGCTTTAGTTGGTCCAGATTTATCTCAGAGAAGAGATTGTCATCATGGGATGTAAGCAATGACCCACCAAGATGAGCAATGTTTGTTCCATGAGGTGAGGTATGATTTATCGGAACTGGAAAGTTCATAATCTTGTGCAGCGACAATGGGTGTCCCAATGTTGACATCGGAAGCTTGATGGCAATATATATATATCTGAATCGTGCCTTAGAATTGAAAATTCAGCTATCGCATAGTATGTAGCTGAATGCATATTCATAAGTTTGAATGGGGTGTTCCCATTGTCCAATAATGTGGATACTCGTTGTATAAGCGAGCGTATTTCTGAAGGTGGAACAACCAATGGTGATAGCCGGCCTTGCATCAGTGAAATCAAACCTAAAAACATGTCTTCGAGACCCTGAACGATGCGGGTGGATCGGCCCAATTGCCTAATTAGCAGAGAGTCAAGAACATCCTCTGTAAATTTTAGAGCACCAATCAATGTTCCATAGTTATACACAGGTCCTCTGGTGCGACAATCCCACCATGAGTATCCACATTAATAATTACTAAGTATACTAATCATGCTGGGGCTGTCGCCACACCGATACTTGTTTGTGATATGCCCTAAATACTAGGTTCTAGATACTTTTATATGTATATGATTATAGTCTGTACGTTCTTAATTACTTTTCAAAATATTTCCAGCCGCTCCGTGACTTTGCTCTCCGACTCAAAATTTTATGCCAAGAACACGAGGAACACAGTGTCTGCATGTGATTGGGACCCTGACCCTAATATATCCCCTTTCTTTCATATACTTTGCAGACACTCTCCTCTTGTTCTTGACATCCATTACATTTTTGCTCCGCCAATATTATGTGGGTAAAATGACGAATATGTTTGAGGCGTTTTTCTTTCTTACTAAAACCTATGTTGACTAACAAATAGGCCATTTATGGTCTACCTGCCAGACTGCCAGTGCTTCACTTTGACTTGTTTTCTGTCATTCTGGTGTGCTAGGTTTGGTGTTGCTTACCCTGGAACTCGTGTTACCTGGTCTGACACCCACTTACCTGATGGTTACACATAAAAACAATACTTGTTTGTGATATGCCCTAAATACTAGGTTCTAGATACTTTTATATGTATATGATTATAGTCTGTACGTGTTCGTGGATACGAAATACAAGCCATCGATTCAATCATTTATAGTGATAAAGGGGGGTAGCAGGAAGACAGCCCGATAGGGCCTAACACCCAACAATATACAACATTACCTTTTATGTGTTACTGCCATTGTGTTATTCATGTGTATATTGTAAATAAATTATCATATCCTATCCTATACAGGGGACCTATGTAGATAGATTAATAGCAATCACGATACTTGCAGTTTGACCTACTGTTATATGAATGTTATTCACAAGAAGAAATTATATCATGAAGACCCACGGTCCGATTTGACTAGAGTTTAATATATACCCGGGAATAGAAAAAACAGGAACCGGGAATGAAACCCCTTCAGAACCGTGATCCGGGAACATTCCCGGGAAATGTATGCACAAGTTGTATAACACGGGTTATGCACAATTTGGCTGGTTTGGGTGACATGGATTGTAATAATGATAATTTATGTTAACTAATGGATATTCCAAATTGTTATATTTGACCTCCTTGTGCCACATTATGGTATACAACGTAACACAACACAAGTTGGAAAACATAAAACCATTCCGACTTCCCGAACTTCAAACGAAATGTCAAAATGTTGCCGACGTTGCGAACTTCTTGTGCCCTCTCTTAACTGTGTACGTTAACTTAAGAGATTACAAAATAAATAGTCAATAGATAGCTCCGTGAAGTTTGTGTGTTAATTTGCAATACTGTTTAGTATCCTGATTTTTTATTTTATTGGGAGTCGGAAGTGGTCCTGAAAATTACATTCGGAGCAACACCATGCAAGTCACTCAGTGACTTGTCAGTCTAGAAGCCATTGAACTATGCATTAGGCCTATGTTACGTAACTTGCGTTATATCGGAAGCTCGAAATGTACATGTATACTATTCTAACTGGACTCTACACAGACATTCACAAGACTCACAACTTGCACGAAACGATTTGCTCTCGCGGAAATTAGAATGCGACATCAGCAGAAACTGCAAGTGCAGCACAGTCTATTCTCAGCATACACCGCCCATTCAAACAACTGCGTAGGAGTACCGCATGTAAAGTCCGTGAATTTGTCACTAAGAATAGCCTGAGTCGCGATTGATCATTTGAAATACCTTGTAAAAGTTTCATCCCACAAACGTGCATGCCACTACTTCGTGACTCGTGAGCTCGTGTCGTGATGTCATGGCTGCTTGGGCCACGAGACCAAACCTTAAGTCCTTATAACCTTTAAGCGATAGCGTGGTCAATTTATGTAGATTTTTGCAGATATATATAACATATATATTGTACTGTGTGCCGTTGTGGACAAATTAAATGAAATTATGTGCCGTTGGCGTTCACTGGCGTATGATATACCAAGTGTTAACAATGCACCCCGTTCCCGGTTCCTACAAATATGGGACCCGGGAACCGGGAAATACCCGTTCCCGGGATAAACTCTAGATTTGACATCATAAAGTTGCCGTTTGTGGGTGTTATGTACCCGAAAATAATTAGATCGTACCGATGAGCCCTTTATCAGGAGGTTTAATTAGATTGTACCGATGAGCCCATTAACAGGAGGTTTAATTAGATTGTACCGATGAGCCCATTAACAGGAGGTTTAATTATATAGTGCCCATGAGCTCATTAACAGGAGCACGGTGGGGAATCACGTGGTTTGGAGTTAATGAGTATCAAAATGGCCGAAAAATCGCAAACGCGACCAGAAACGAAGAAAAAGGTAATAAATTATGATAATTTTATATTACATAATAATTTGGCAGCTTCGAGCATATGCTATATTATGTTTCAAACAAGCTGATGGTATTCTATTTTTTAACCCTTTACCCAACAAAACGGCCAAAACCGGCCAAATAAAGCTTCAACAGCCTAAAATATCTTCGGTCTGTCTCAATAGAACCATACAAATATGGATATCATTGGAACCGGCTCCTTGACCACATTGTGATAGTTACAGTTATGCCCTGTGCCAATGCATTCTCTTATATATTCGAGTCGACCATAGGTCGTCTCGCATATATAAGAGAATGCATTGGCCTACAAAAAAAAAATATATCACTTTTTACCATTTTTTCTTACATTCTTTAACAATTTTATAATTTTTAATGTGTTAAGCCAATGCATTCTCTTATCTATGCGAGGCGACCTATGGTCGACTCGCATATATAAGATAATGCATTGGCACAGGACCCTTCTGTTGGGTAAAGGGTTAAACAAGCTGATACATCATTTGTGTCCAAGCTCACAGTTGTTTGCTCTAACATTCTGACCAAAGTTGTCAGTCGAAGGATTCTCCAAGACGTGTGGACTGGTGTATTGCACACATCTCCGACTGCCAACTTTCTGATGGACAGTTATCGACGACTTTCACAAGAGGAAGTTTTAACACGTTTCGAATTTCGACGATCGTCTCTGATAAAGTGCGTCCATACCCCCTCCATACCCCCTCCATACCCCCACCCAAACAGAGCCGCAGATAAGAAAGAGATCAGAAAGAGCGTTCTTGCCCCTCAAACAGTGCCACAGATAAGAAAGAGCGTGCATGCCCCAAACAATGCGCAGATAAGCAAGAGCGTCCATGCCCACAAACAGTGCCGCAGCTAAGAAAGAGCGTATACCCCACCTCAAACAGTGCCGCAGATAAGAAAGAGCGTTCATACCATCAAACAGTGCCGCAGATAAGAAAGAGCGTCCACCCACCACAAACAGTGCCTTAGATAAGAAGGATCGGCTACCCCACCACAAACAGTGCCGCAGCTAAGAAAAAGCGTCCATACGCTCAAACAGTGCCGCAGATAAGAAAGAGCGTCTACCCCACCACAAACAGTGCCGCAGCTAAGAAAGAGCGGCTACCCCACCACAAACAGTGCCGCAGCTAAGAAAAAGTGTCTACCCCACCACAAACAGTGCCGCAGCTAAGAAAGAGTGTCTACCCCGCCACAAACAGTGCCACAGCTAAGAAAGAGCGGCTACCCCACCACAAACAGTGCCGCAGCTTAGAAAAAGCGTCCATACGCTCAAACAGTGCCGCAGCTAAGAAAGAGCGTCTACCCCACCACAAACAGTGCCGCAGCTAAGAAAAAGCGCCCATACGCTCAAACAGTGCCGCAGCTAAGAAAGAGCGTCTACCCCACCACAAACAGTGCCGCAGCTGAGAAAGAGCGTTCATGCCCCCAAACAGTGCCGCATATAAGAAAGAGCGTCTACCCCACCACAAACAGTGGCGCAGCTAAGAAAAAGCGTCCATACGCTCAAACAGTGCCGCAGCTAAGAAAGAGCGTCTACCCCACCACAAACAGTGCCGCAGCTGAGAAAGAGCGTTCATGCCCCCCAAACAGTGCCGCATATAAGAAAGAGCGTCTACCCCACCACAAACAGTGCCGCAGCTAAGAAAGAGCTCTACCCCACCACAAACAGTGCCGCAGCTGCGAAAGAGCGTTCATACCCCCACACAGTGTCGCAGCTAAGAAAGAGCGTCTACCCCACCACAAACAGTGCCGCAGCTAAGAAAAACTGTCTACCCCGCCACAAACAGTGCCGCAGCTAAGAAAGAGTGTCTACCCCGCCACAAACAGTGCCACAGCTAAGAAAGAGCGGCTACCCCACCACAAACAGTGCCGCAGCTAAGAAAAAGCGTCCATACGCTCAAACAGTGCCGCAGCTCAGAAAGAGCGTCTACCCCACCACAAACAGTGCCGCAGCTGAGAAAGAGCGTTCATGCCCCCCAAACAGTGCCGCATATAAGAAAGAGCGTCTACCCCACCACAAACATTGGCGCAGCTAAGAAAGAGCGTCTACCCCACCACAAACAGTGTCGCAGCTAAGAAAGAGCGTTCATACCCCCAAACAGTGCCGCAGCCGGGAAAGAGCGTTCATACCCCCACACAGTGTCGCAGCTAAGAAAGAGCGTCTACCCCACCACAAACAGTGGCGTAGCTAAAAAAAAAGATCGTCCATACCCTCAAACAGTGCCGCAGCTAAGAAAGAGCGTCCATACCCTCAAACAGTGGCGCAGCTAAAAAAGAGCGTCTACCCCACCACAAACAGTGCCGCATATAAGAAAAAGTGTCTACCCCGCCACAAACAGTGCCGCAGCTAAGAAAGAGTGTCTACCCCGCCACAAACAGTGCCACAGCTAAGAAAGAGCGGCTACCCCACCACAAACAGTGCCGCAGCTAAGAAAAAGCGTCCATACGCTCAAACAGTGCCGCAGCTAAGAAAAAGCGTCTACCCCACCACAAACAGTGCCGCAGCTGAGAAAGAGCGTTCATGCCCCCCAAACAGTGCCGCATATAAGAAAGAGCGTCTACCCCACCACAAACATTGGCGCAGCTAAGAAAGAGCGTCTACCCCACCACAAACAGTGTCGCAGCTAAGAAAGAGCGTTCATACTCTCAAACAGTGCCACAGCTGAGAAAGAGCGTTCATACTCCCACACAGTGTCGCAGCTAAGAAAGAGCGTCTACCCCACCACAAACAGTGGCGCAGCTAAAAAAGAGCGTCCATACCCTCAAACAGTGCCACAGCTAAGAAAGAGCGTCCATACCCTCAAACAGTGGCGCAGCTAAAAAAGAGCGTCTACCCCACCACAAACAGTGCCGCATATAAGAAAAAGTGTCTACCCCGCCACAAACAGTGCCGCAGCTAAGAAAAAGTGTCTACCCCGCCACAAACAGTGCCGCATATAAGAAAGAGCGTCCATGCCCCATCCCCAAACAGTGCGCAGATAAGCAAGAGCGTCCATGACCTCAAACAGTGCCGCATCTAGGAGCGTCCACCCCACCACAAACAGTGCCGCAGATAAGAAAGAGCGTCCATACCCCCCCCCCCCACAGTGCCGCATATAAGAAAGAGCATCCATGCCCTCAAACAGTTCCGCAGCTAAGAAAGAGCGTCCACCCACCCCAAATGGTGCCGCAGGTATATATAAGAAAGAGCGTCCATATCCCTCCCCCGCAGTGCCGCAGCTAAGAAAAAGCGTCCACTCCACCTCAAACAATGCCACAGATAAGAAAGAACGTTCTCAGTTGTAATCGCCTGTATTCGTGTTCAATGTAAAATTGATGGATTCTTTTATGGAGGTTCGCGATGTTTGTGCTATACAACTATCGAAATACTTTTCATATAACACCTGCGCATCTAGTATCATCAGACACATACTAAACATTACACATGAACTGTTATTCTAATATCGGCTCATTATACACGAAATGATGAAATATTATTCCAATTACGGCTATTTGACGGCATAAACCCCAAATTATGCTTGCTTTTGTTATAGTCCGATCCTGTTTCAGAGATCGAGAATACGGACTTTAAAATAAGAGGACAATACGGACTTTATCCCGTAAAATATGTCGACAATACGGACTTTATAACGTAAAATATGTCGACAATACTGACTTTATCACGTAATACAGATCGGCGGTACAGCCGTTATCGCGTAAAATAGGTCGACTATACTGAAATCACGTAAAATAGGTCGAAAATACGGATTTTATCACGTTATACAGATGGACAATACGGACTTTAATACGTAAAATAGGTCGACAATATGGACTTTATCGCGTAAAATAGGTCGACTATACTGACATCACGTAAATAGGTCGATTCTAATGACTTGATCACGTAAAATATGTCGACGACACGGACTTTATCACGTAAAATAGGTTGACTATACTGACATCACGTAAAATAAGTCGATTTTAATGACGTAAAATATGGATTGACAATATGGACTTTATCACGTAAAATAGGTCGACAATATGGACTTTATAACGTAAAATAAGTCGACAATATGGATTTTATCACGTAAAATAGGTCGACAATATGGACTTTATCACGTAAAATAGGTCGACAATATGGACTTTATCACGTAAAATAAGTCGACAATATGGATTTTATCACGTAAAATAGGTCGACAATATGGACTTTATCACATAAAGTAGGTCGACAAAACGGACTTTATCACGTAAAATAGGTCGACAATGTGGACTTTATCACGTAAAATATGTCGAAAATATGGACTTTATCACATAAAGTAGGTCGACAAAACGGACTTTATCACGTAATATAGGTTGACTATACTGACATCACGTAAATATGGATCGACAATATGGACTTTATCACGTAAAATAGGTCGACAATACGGACTTTAACACGTCAAATAGGTCGACAATATGGACTTTATCACGTCAAATAGGTCGGCTATACTGACATCCCGTAAAATACGTCGACAGTACGGACTTTATCACGTAAAATAAGTCGACAGTACGGACTTTATCACGTAATACCGATCGGCAATAAGGATTTTATCATGTAAAATAGGTAGACAATACGGACTTTATCACAGTGGGTCATCATCCAGACATAAACAAAAGCCAGAAGTAAGTCCGATGCGAGGACAATTTGTTTTGAATGACACACCCACTACCGTTTTGCAACAAATAACCGCTGTTGGACACAAGATCTAAATAGTTGAAGGTGGATGCATCAGTTATATTCGGCCTCCGACGGTCAGTTGAAAGCGGTTGTTGTTAGTGTTCCACAACGGACAATAATTATGTCTTTGAATAATCGCCGCCAGATGATCTCTTCACCAAAATATCCCAGAAAATGTTACTTTTCACAATAATTTCAGCCAGTAAATTTGATCACAATCGATATAGCCGTTCGATTCACAAAAAGATACCAGATTTTCAAATTATTTGATTGCATGACTTCAAAACTAACCTGAAAACTATGCTGTGCTCATTGCGGTGATAAAAATACCACGACCACAACACATAATGAGAACAGACCCCCAAGCCATGTCCCTGCAGGAGACTTTGATCCACAATTACAGCCTATATATTTCAAAAACAAATCAATGTCTGCAGAGTTTGCCAATGCTATTCTGTGGCGCCGCCAGTTGTACAACAGTTGTTATTTGGGGTCATGGCTCGTCATGATATCACCAGTCAAAGCCGCCGGACAAATTGGTCAATTGGCACGTCCGTGTGAGCGACAATATCGCCGTAATTATCACCATCATTCTAGACCCCTGAGAACACAGCAGCTTGTTAGGAGCGATCGACGAACGCCGATACAACCGGAATCAGCTGTGTTTGAACCCTGTTCGATTGTTTTTCCTCTATTTGTTACCGTTGGTATCAACGGATCTTAGAGCCAAATCTCAGTTAATTTGTCCATCTGAGTTTGCATGAAGCTCAACGAGTTATCGATCTTTTCTAGACGTGTTTGTTTGGGTGAGCTTCTCGGGCAGGTTGTCAGTTGGAGTCTTATACATGTATTATCGGAGGCTGGTTGTCAATTGGAGTCTTACACATGTATTATCAGAGGCAGGTTTTCAGTAGAATGCTTGCATGTATTACCGGAGGCAGGTTTTCAGTAGAATTCTTACACATGTATTATCGGAGGCAAGTTGTCAATTGGAGTCTTACACATGTATTATCAGAGGCAGGTTTTCAGTAGAATGCTTGCATGTATTATCGGAGGCAGGTTTTCAGTATAATTCTTACATGTATTATCGGAGGCAGGTTGTCAATTGGAGTCTTACGTGTATTATCGGAGGCAGGTTGTCAATTGGATTCTTACATGTATTATCAGAGGCAGGTTTTCAGTAGAATGCTTGCATGTATTATCGGAGGCAGGTTTTCAGTAGAATTCTTACATGTATTATCGGAGGCAGGTTGTCAATTGGAGTCTTACACATGTATTATCAGAGGCAGGTTTTCAGTAGAATGCTTGCATGTATTATCGGAGGCAGGTTTTCAGTAGAATTCTTACATGTATTATCGGAGGCAGGTTGTCAATTGGAGTCTTACACATGTATTATCAGAGGCAGGTTTTCAGTAGAATGCTTGCATGTATTATCGGAGGCAGGTTGTCAATTGGATTCTTACATGTATTATCGGAGGCAGGTTGTCAATTGAATTATTACATGTATTATCGGAGGCAGGTTTCCAGTAGAATGCTTACATGTATTATCGGAGACAGGTTGTCAATTGGAGTCTTACATGTATCATCGGAGGCAGGTTGTCAGTAGAATGCTTACATGTATTATCGGAGGCAGGTTGTCAATTGGATTATTACATGTATCATCAGAGGGAGGTTGTCAATAGGAGTCTTACATGTATTATCGGAGGCAGGTTTTCAGTAGAATGCTTACATGTATTATCGGAGGCAGTTTTTCTTAATGATTGCGTGCCTGTCGTCTGCTCATTTCTCCAGAACATCCCTCCAATTGAATAATAGACCATTCCAATGTAAACTGTTATAATTGAGTGGGATAATCCATTTAGTATAGAAAGGGTTAATTACCTGAATCAGAGTAATCCCAAAAATATGCTTCCCTTTATGCTTTATTATATGATCCATAATAATGGAAGCTATTGAGAAAATGAGAGACATATTTATGAAAAATAATGATTGATGACGACAACGATGATGACGACGACTACGACGACGATGGTGATGATGATGATGATGGCGACGATGATCGAGAGGTAGCTATCTTATATAAATGTATCCTTTTCTATCATTCTGTTGTACATTCTCTTACTAGTGTCTCAATATCCGATGTTTTCATGGATCAGACAACAAACCATATACAAAGGTAAATCCCCATGTCCCTCCTCGATATAATGGAGTAAGCCCCACGTCCCTGCTCGATATAATGGAGTAAGTCCCCACGTCCCTGCTCGGTATGATGGGATAAGCCCCCATGTCACTGATCGGAGATATATTACTTTGAATGTGTCATCTGTCGGGTGGAAGTAATAGGACACAAGAGTTACGCTTGTGGTAAGCAGTGGGGACTAATTGGCTAACGATTGATACCGATAGTTACATTACTCGCTTTATGAGCTGCCATTTGGCATTGAATCTTGTTAGCAGCATGTCTCCGATTGAACGATTTAGTCGATCGCGTATTATACACGAACTACAATATATTTTAAATGTACTTCGCTGGTAAATGGTAATTTATGTATATTGAGTTTCAATGGAAAATATGGTTCTTTGACAAATTTCATCTACGTTTCCGGCTCTATGTGCTTTGTTTGTAACAGTGACTAAATGGCATAGAACTGGCTAATGGTCTACTGAGATATAAATACAGCTACAATGCTACATACACGCCTTGTGACACCGAACAGCTACACGTACCGGCGAAACAGGGGCCGAAAAGCCAGATTTTCGCATGGGCGCTGCATAATCCAACGCCAATCCGTGATATACTATCAATACTATATGGTGTACACTTCGATCTCAGATTATGGTTGTCGGGTCGGCTCTGTTGACAGAATGGAGGGCGCAGTACTTCGCTGGAAGCTCTGCCGGTCTCCTGCTATTGGATCACCAGAGTGGTTTGAGACGTGGATTCCAGGGCCCAGCGAGTGGAAAATGTTCTTCAGGACGTCAACGGGATGATGCCAGGAGAAGATATGAGCTTCTGGATAAAAGTTATCAGGACACCAGGACGACTTCCAGCTGGCCTTCTCCTTGGATTTGACTGCGCCACCACGACAGCCATCCCTATGTAGAAACCCGGACTCCGGATAACCAGGAGTCCACCATCACCACCACTGTCACCGGCGAGGCAACAACACCTGCTGGGGCGCTGCAGCTACCATCAACCTACAGTGTTCCAGGGGGCTAAACACCCCCTCGTCTGGATACCAGCGACGGAAACAGAAGAAGAAATTTGTTTTTAAAAAATGCTTCTTCCTTTTTTTTTTACTTTTTTATTGATTAATAATAAAGGCTAAAAATGAGGAGTTAGGGAAAGGCCACTCGGCACTTTCGAGAATTCCGGGGTTACCCACCCCCCCCCAACACTATCTCTGGTACATGTACTGTTGCGACCAACGTAGTGATGGGCGATAACTCATGCCAGAAATCTAAATTTTTTTACTTGTGTCTGGTAGTGATGTGATCAGCGTAGCGATGCGGGAAATCTTTGTACTTGTGTCCGGTAGTATGGGGTAGTTTTAATGTTTTACTTGTTCCTGATACATGCAGTGTTGCGTCCAACGTATTAATACGCGATAATTCATGTAAGAAATCTTTAAATTTACTTGCACCTCGTATTGTTGCGATCAGCGTAGCGGCCGGAAATCTTCAATTTTTACTTGTATCTGGTAGACTATTGTTGCGACCACCGTAGCGATAGGGGGATATTTAATTTTTACTTGTGTCTGGTAGTGTTTCGACAAGCGAAGCGATCGGAAATCTTTAATTGTGTATATGTGTCTGGTAGTGTTGCGACCGACGTAGTGATTGGGAAATCTTTATTTTGTATTTGTGCTTGGCAGTTTTGCGACCAACGAAGCGATGGGGGAGATCTCTTCTTTGCAGTTTAGAATGCCAATGAGTTAGATAACGTCATTTGGTTAATCCGCAGGGTATCTCACTTTGAATGTAATTGAATATTGCTGGTCCCAACCGACCATGTTGACATAGTTCGGGGGTTACATTGGATTGTCTTATACCACATGTTCCAATCTCACGTTGTACGATATCTTCTTCTCTATATTTCAACAATGTGTATTTATTTGTGACTTGAAGTCCCATATCTTGCAGTATTTTTTACCAAACGAGTGTTCCGCGTCAGTTTAACGTCACTGGGTTATGGTCTACTCTTCCATATCGTACACATGGCTGTTTTGTTTTGTTTGGGGACACAAACTTCGTGTTCAAAGTTGTATTTTTCTGACTTCAATGCGTCTTTGTGGGACATATAATATGCTCGCAGAAAGGTTGTTCAATTAGTTATCGACCTATTTCGATACCGGGACAAATTCTAAAGAAATGTGGATTTAATACATGTACTAATAAACATAGGTACACTTCATACAACACACACACACACACACCCTCACACACACACACACACACAAATAAACGTAACATTTTATTGTGCGTACATCAACATAACTAATTAAAATGTATACCTATACTTAAATGTCTTCTTCGCAAGATGTCCGTTGTCAGTAAAATCTTGAGCTATATGATCCCGCGTGAGAATAGTTGTGTGCTGCATGGTATCTATGTTTACACTTGGGGAGCTTCGATCGGAACACGTCATAAAATTTACTAAATATTAACACAATTTTGTGGACAATATCAATTTGTGAAACATGTGATAAATAAAAGTGAAACAGTCATAATTTGAAGTAATAGTTTCCTTTCTGGCGTTTTGCTATCCATACACGTACATACCTCAACGGGCTAGTGTTTTACACGTATATTAAGCAGTTGACCATGGATGTATCATTAGCCGTTTCATTTCTTTGCTGAAACTCACGATTGTCGACAATTTATTTCGTGAAATTCACAGTTTCAGTCTCAGTAGTGTAATGTTCTGTTTTCCTCGGTGTATCCACACGGCGTTGGTGGAGGCTATTTAGCTCCATTCATTGCCTAAGTTTATAATGTAACCACAATTACTAGCTTTTGTCAATATACTGTGAGTTGCAGACCGCGAATATGAGGTTCGTGTCCTAAGAGCGACGGCGGGGAATTGATCGTAGGAAGACAGCAGGGTTTTTATTCTGCCCCTGGCTCCGGAAACAAACAGGCAAGGGCAAGGGACGTAACGTTCGGAAAAGTGAATGCTGAGATCCACGGTCGGATTTGACACCAAATGAGTTTGTATAGGTTAACCATTATATGTAAGTGGGTGTCTGACATGGTGTTTTATAGGTTAACCATTATAGGTAAGTGGGTGTCTGACCAGGTGACACATCTGACATAGTTAGTGATTTATAGGTTAACCATTACAGGTAAGTGGGTGTCTGACATGGTGTTTTATAGGTGACACATCTGACAGAGTTAGTGATTTATAGGTTAACCATTACAGGTAAGTGGGTGTCTGATATGGTGTTTTATAGGTGACACATCTGACAGAGTTAGTGATTTATAGGTTAACCATTACAGGTAAGTGGGTGTCTGACATGGTGTTTTATAGGTGACACATCTGACAGAGTTAGTGATTTATAGGTTAACCATTACAGGTAAGTGGGTGTCTGACCAGGTGTTTAATAGATTAACCATTATAGGTAAGTGGGTGTATGACTAGGTGTTTTATAGGTTAACCATTATAGGTAAGTGGGTGTCTGACCAGGTGACAATTCTGACAGAGTTAGTGATTTATATGTTAACCATTATATGTAAGTGGGTGTCTGACTTGGTGTTTTATAGGTTAACCATTATAGGTAAGTGGGTGTCTGACCAGGTGACACATCTGACAAAGTTAGTGATTTATAGGTTAACCATTACAGGTTAGTGGGTGTCTGACCAGGTGTTTTATAGATTAACCATTATATGTAAGTGGGTGTCTGACTAGGTGTTTTATAGGTTAACCATTATATGTAAGTGGGTGTCTGACCAGGTGACACATCTGACAGAGTTAGTGATTTATAGGTTAACCATTATATGTAAGTGGGTGTCTGACTTGGTGTTTTATAGGTTAACCATTATAGGTAAGTGGGTGTCTGACCAGGTGACACATCTGACATAGTTAGTGATTTATAGGTTAACCATTACAGGTAAGTGGGTGTCTGACCAGGTGGCACATCTGACAGAGTTAGTGATTTATAGGTTAACAATTACAGGTAAGTGGGTGTCTGACCAGGTGATACATCTGACAGAGTTAGTGATTTATAGGTTAACCATTACAGGTAAGTGGGTGTCTGACCAGGTGACACATCTGACAGAGTTAGTGATTTATAGGTTAACCATTACAGGTAAGTGGGTGTCTGACTAGGTGACACATTTGACAGAGTTAGTGATTTATAGGTTAAACCATTACAGGTAAGTGGGTGTCTGACATGGTGTGTTATAGGTAACCATTATAGGTAAGTGGGTGTCTGACCAGGTGTTTTATAGGTAACCATTACTGGAAGTGGGTGTCTGATTAGGTGATACATCTGACAGAGTTAGTGATTTATAGGTTAACCATTATAGGTAAGTGGGTGTCTGACCAGGTGTTTTATAGGTAACCATTATAGGTAAGTGGGTGTCTGACATGGTGTCTTATAGGTAAACCATTACAGGTAAGTGGGTGTCTGACTAGGTGATACATCTCACAGGGGCACCGAGAATCACATTAGCACCCTTATACTCCCGGAATGAACAGTAACATATTCATAGTCCACATGTTTGTACTTTATATATCACATCACAAACTGAGCGATGAACGACCAATGAATTCTACTATTATTATAAAAACAGACGTTTATATACCAATGTTTAGATTTAACAAGACAAAACCTAGATAAAATCAAATTATTATTACATGTATAGTTATATTGCTTTTCAACGGGGACGGCAGGTAGACAACCCTCTCGGTTATGCTGTCCCCGATAGCTCATTGAATGTTATAATATTACACTGTATAGATAAGTGTATATGTTATATGAATGAGTTATGAAGAAATAATCATAATCATAGTCATAGTCACAAGTCAGAATGGAGGACTGGCTGAAAGACTATAAAGACTCTCCGTTTGTTAACTCCGGTCGGAATACAGGGGTTATGGAAAGGGCGTATCAGCAATTTCGGCAATCCAAGTTTAGCCCCCAACCCCAACCACTCTCCTCGCTCTCCTCTCTATCTCTCTCTCTCTCTCACTCTCTCTCTCTCTCCTCTCTCTCTCTCTCTCTCTATCTCTCCTCTCTCTCTCTCTTCTCTCTCTCTCTCTCTCTTCTCTCTCTCTCTCTCTCTCTCTCTCCTCTCTCTCTCTCTCTCTCTATCTCTCTCTCTCTCTCTCTCTCTCTCTCTCTCTCTCTCTCCTCTCTCTCTCCATCGGCCGGAACAATTCAACAACATATATATAGGGGAAGACATAATGGCTTACAACCTATCCGTGGTATAATTTTCCCCACATAACGAATTCGTAGGTGGAATACATAAATTTGTGGATGTCAAACGAAAGGAGAGGTTGTCTGCTAGGAATATTAAAGGGGAGGATGTCTGCTAAGCATATTAAAGGGGAGGATGTCTGCTGGGGTATATTAAAGGGGATGATGTCTGCTAAGCATATTAAAGGGGAGGATGTCTGCTAAGCATATTAAAGGGGAGGATGTCTGCTAGGCATATTAAAGAGGAGGATGTCTGCTCGGCATATTAAAGGGAGGATGTCTGCTAAGCATATTAAAGGAGAGGATGTCTGCTAAGCATATTCAAGGAGAGGATGTATGCTAAGCATATTAAAGGGGAGGATGTCTGCTAAGCATATTAAAGGGGAGGATGTCTGCTAGGCACATAAAAGGGGAGGGTGTCTGCTAGGCATATTCAAGGAGAGGATGTCTGCTAAGCATATTAAAGAGGAGGATGTCTGCTAAGCATATTAAAGGAGAGGATGTCTGCTAAGCATATTCAAGGAGAGGATGTCTGCTAAGCATATTAAAGAGGAGGATGTCTGCTAGGCATATTAAAGAGGAGGATGTCTGCTCGGCATATTAAAGGGGGATGATGTCTGCTAAGCATATTAAAGAGGAGGATGTCTGCTCGGCATATTAAAGGGGAGGATGTCTGCTCGGCATATTAAAGGGGAGGATGTCTGCTCGGCATATTAAAGGGGGAGGATGTCTGCTCGGCATATTAAAGGGGAGGATGTCTGCTCGGCATATTTAAAGAGGAGGATGTCTGCTCGGCATATTCAAGAAGAGGCTAAATATAATAATGACCAAGGTCCCTATTTATCGCAGCCAAATTGCTCCTCGTTCTCATGACAATACGTTTTGAAGTGGAAGCTGGATCTTGGAGCGGGTTAATGGAATCTTGAAAAAAAGATTTAGAACATACATGTACCTCCAAAACAAGCCGATTTTATTTTATGCCAAAAGTAGAAAGTATACATTTTTAATGAGTTGAACAGATGCCACAATGTTTTGATAGGATCACCACCATATTACTGACTCTGTGCTATACTAAGCGTATATCACATTATACGGCTCGGTTTTGTTAATTTAGAATTTTTGGGAAATTTACTCCCAATGACTTGAAGAGATACCAAACTGTTTCGATGTACGGGATAAGCATCGGTTACATACTGCTGACTATGCCATATGTCACGTTACGTTTCGACTCGTTACGGCAGAAACAACCATTCAAGTACAAGGGGCGTCGCTTTCGGAAAAGTGAATTCTGAGATTCAAATTTAAATTATAGTCAAACTATCCTAATTTTGAATTGCTGAATTGCTTTTATTTCACTCAATCATAATTTGTATGCAATACAGAGTGAAAAACGTATACACAGAGCTATGTACACAATGTTAGTATGACCGTTGCGTTTGGCGGTCGATGTCCGTAAGTGCATGTCATTCGTCGTGTTCTTCTTCATCATCATCAACCTCATTGCCATCATCATCGTCGTCGTTGTAGTCGACGTCGTCGTCATCAACATCATGACCACCACCATCATCATCATCATCAACATCATCACCACCACCATCATCATCATCATCATCATCATCATCATGCATCATCATCATCATCATCATCACCATCATCATCATCATCATCATCATCATCATCACCACCACCATCATCATGCATCATCACCATCATCATTAGCGCCGTCATCGTCGTGAGTGTTTCAACATCAGCATGTATATAGTCATTATCTTTGTCATCATCCTCGTCATCGCCATCGTCATCGTCATCATCGTTATCATTATCATCGTCATTGTCATCATCAACGACGCCAACAACATCATAATCATCCTAATGGTATATGTTCATATACTCGCAGTTTGCGCGGCATGGTTTTTAGGCATTTCGTCGTAGAAAACCGATGTGGTTTCATAATATGAACGGAAACCTGCGTATAAAAATTTCCTGCTTAACAGCTAACTACGTGAGAAATAAAACCACTGTAAATGGCATGAAATTATATCGCGAGAATCAATCATATACAGGTATATATTTGAAGGCAAATGTAATATAACACCGTTACATGTGGAGCTACAGAACTTTTACTTCTCAATTCGTTAGCTTTGGTTAACTTTAAAGATGCATGTTATAACATAGTCGTAAAAGCGACGTATGTTATCCCTAAGAATAACCAGGTCGGTGAATTTAAACCAAAATTGTGTACAAACGCAAACACGTTTCGTTGTGAGATCTTTCACCAGCATAAATCACCACGACAATAATGCATGCCATTTCGGAAAAGCAAGCTATACAAATCAAACGATGTTGAGACGTACTTACACGAAATTAAAACATAGTTATGAAGTACGGGAATTTTGGCAGTAATGCTATTTGGTTTGTAAATTAATTGGAATAATTCTGCGAGCAAGAATGGGGAAACTATGTTTGCCGGTATGGATGAGCGAAGCGGTTGTGTTAACTCTCTTTCCAATAAATTTACCGATGAAGCCGGTCGCTAATTTTGAAAACCCTCCCTCCCTCCATCCCACCCGTTTTTGTTCGGAATAAACACAGGATTTATGTCTTCGCCTTTTTCCCTACATGTACTGACAAGTATGCAGTTATTGTGCCTTAAAAATTGTCTCACACTTGTTTGTATTTGTTACTACTATATTTGTTGTATCGACTTCCTGTAAATAATTATGTTTTTCTAAACAGGTAGCTAAAACGCATTCCAGTGTTTGTGCGTCTTTCGTTCTAACACTGTGTGATAAATGCATGTTTCGTTCTAACACTGTGTGATAAATGCATGTTTCGTTCTAACACTGTGTGATAAATGCATGTTTCGTTCATATTCTGGCACCATATTGTTTTACACGACGAAATGCCGTGCAAACTTGCAAATGTATGAACGCACATGTACCGTATAAGGTAGTGTTTAGCTTTCCATGCAAAGAAATAAGAAAATACTTGTAATTGCCATCATTCATATGGTCCAGGTATTGTGAATATCAAAACAAAATATTCTCCTGTTTTACGCGTAAATACGAATAGAAATGATCATTCATTGATGACGCTCTTTATTATTTACAGCTTTTGGTAAACGTAATCATAGACGCTCTTTATCAGAGACCATCGTTGGAATAGCCTGATTAATCTCAACGTGTGTTAACCCTGTAACGACTGGAGCTTCCTGACTTTTTGCGAAAACCCTGTGCCAATGCATTCTCTTATACATGCGAGTCTCATATAGGGCGCCTCGCATATATAAGAGAATGCATTGACAAAACAATATTTACCTTGAACTTGTAAGCCAGTGCATTTTCTTATATATGCGAGGCTCCCTGTGGGAGACTCGCATGTACAAGAGGGTGCATTGACACATAATATTTAATGCTGCACCAGCACCACCCTGACATGAAAGGGTTGAAAGCCGATATCTGACCACCCGAATCTCATACGAATGGCATTTTTCCCTATACAATCTGTGGGACATTAAAGCTTATCACCCCCCCCCCCTCCCCTTGCCCATATAGAGGAGGGAAATGTGACCAGTTGGTATCTTGTTAGCTTCTCCCGCAATCATGCTCCGCATGTGCAGCCCTATTCACGGTGGGGAATCACGTGGTTTCGAGGTTGGTGAGTACCACACATCACAATGGCCGAGGCGAATGCAATGCTAAAAAACATAATATACAAGAAAACCATAATCAGAATGGTAACGCCACCAAGATCATATTATTAGCCATAAATATAAATTATAATATAAAATATATTGGTTACATTCCGCTAAAACAACTAATCCTTCAAATTATTACAAAAAACTACGGCTTATTACTGCAGGTTTTTCATTCACCAAACCAGAAAGCTTCTAAATGCGGATAACAAATTGGGTTCCCGCCATAAAATCTTCAAGTGTGCATGGCCCATCCATTGTTCATACCTAAACATCGAACGCAATTAACGTGGTCATAATAGTTACATACTGCAACCTTAAGACATCCAGTGAATACACACCCCACGAAAACCCGAAATGTGTTGTCCTGTGAGATATCCCATCGCTATAGCTCAATTTGACACGGCCATATTAGCCTTTCTACAATATCCTAAAACAATAAAGCTTCTCAAATCATCGCCATAGTCAATAGAACTTTCACGAACTTGGACTTGTAGTACTAAATGTCTTCCGATAACGATTATTTTGTAAGTTACTTACTTGTCACTATCCTGTATATACGTGAAATGATTCTACATGAAGAATGCAGCGATATTCACAGTGAACCCCATTGAAATAGGAATTGGCCATTGCGATTGACCCCCTCCCATGGAGCCTCCCATGCATATTACTACGAGCATAATTTTCATCACGCAGCAACTAAATTATTGAAAACTCTGCCCCTCCACTTTCTCACTCTCTCTCTAATTCTCTCTCTCTTTCTCTCTCTTTCTCTCTCTCTCTCTCTCTCTCTCTCTCTCTCTCTCTCTCTCTCTCTCTCTCTCTCTCTCTCTCTCTCTCTCTCTCTCTATCTCGCTCTGCCTCCTGCCATCCCTAACACTATATTCCCGCTGTTTCCATCCCCAACTCAAACTTAGTTACTTCTCCTTTAAAAAACGTTATTTATATCCTTTCCCGTCTGATCGATACCCCTCCCTCACTTATTGAGGAAGGGGCATGTCGCCAAAGAGGAGAAGACTTCATATAAGCCCTCGGGCTTGTTGTCTGATCCTCATTTCCATACATTTATCTCTTATATGTTATATATTTATGTCACTTGTGTATTATGTGTATTATGTTTGGATTTGGAAATAAAAATATGTTTACACTAACTTGGACATTCCAACTACAGCTTTTACCGGATCTGGGTCGCAGTACAACTTTAACGCGTCCCATAATAATCGGAAAAAACAATTATCTATTTATAAAGTCCCCACAGGTCCACAGGTTTCTGATATTTGCCCATAGTATACACCGGTGGCGTTAATGAGGAACTGACACAAAACATAGCATTTATGGTAGAACTGTTACGAGCATATGAGGGTATATATTTAAAACTATAGTTGATACCGTATTTGTTCTGAAATACTCAGTAGTTTTCTATAACATTTTGACCAAAGTTGTCAGTCGGAGGTTCGTGGAATAGGTATGTCCTTCGTGTATACGCCCGCCCATATACATCTAGGATAATCCATCAACTGTTGTCAGAATCTTAGAGCAAACAACTGTGCGTTTGGACGAAAATGGGTTATCAGCTTGTTTGAAAAATAGTATAACATATGCTAGTAGTTGCCAAATACTGTATAATAATATAATCTTAGTTTATTACCTTAATTTGTCCTCGTTTCTTGTCGCGTTTGCGATTACATCGGCCATTTTGAATGCGGGATACCCATCAACTCGAAACCACGTGATTCCCACCCTGCTATTGTCACATTAAATATGGCATTTATTTCCACGGCATTCCCACCATGACTCCGCTCTAACAGGTCACCTGGTTAATATAGTCGTGGAATATTGTTTTGTTTGTGATTGTTGAAAACAGTCCCTCCGGAAATTATAAAAAAGATAAGTTCTGACATGCGCTCTATATATCCAAATATATGTTCCAACGTCCCATTAAAGTAATTGAAACGTAATTAATTACACTGTCACTGTAATATATTACCTTGTATTTTGAAAGTAATTGTAATTTAGAGTTTTGAAAGTAATTGCAATTGAAATTAATTTCTAACACCAATATTCAATTAGTGGGGTCTCCCTGGAGTTGAGAGATTTGAGAGATTTGCTTATCGCATACTATTTACGCACTGAGTTGTGTATCTGGGCATGTTTGTGAGCTGCTTTACATGGGATCAATGGAGTAATTTATCAGTAAAATTGAGGAGCTGTTTTTCCTGCAATAAAACTGTTATTGTACCGCTCATGTACAGGGTCAGTGGCTTTCTATATGTATACTATATATATATATATATATATATATATTATATTATATCTCACGTAACTTTCTATAACATAAACATGGGGTGTGTTTAAATGACTGATTATCCCCCCAGCCATGTAATACATAGTACTATAACATAAACATGGGGCGTGTTTAAATGAACTTATTATCTGAACATTTCCTAAGGGAACTACTCGTCAATGAGTATTTAGTATTGAAAGGGTTAACCTGAAGATTGTTTCCAATTCGAGACAGAGATGTCCATCCACACCATATACAAATTTGGCTGTTTAAAGATACGGATTTGCAATTGAAATTAATTATTTTTGGCCAGTAATTGACTCATCCCTGCATGTTAATACTGCGGGCTTTTACTTTTAAAGATACATAATCCACTTTAACGCCCCTAAAGTATTATTTCTTCGGCTTAGAAATGAGAAATGCTATTATTGTAAGCGACGCAAAGCAAATTCGGATCACCGAAGTCACCTAAATCATGCAATCTGGATCTGGGACATTCACCTACTGTCACAGTACTGTGACATACATTATTATTAAGGAACATGTATTGCCTAAGAAATATATTACCTGCATTGTTATTTTTTCAATTTTATAAACTTCCCTGGTGAAGTATGATCTATATGGGTGTAGTCAGATTAGAGATTCGTGACATGATATATGTCTGCCGTTACCCCATCCCTGTCGTGCGTGGGGTGGTATGAAGAATTGATTTTGAGTATGCTACATATAGTGAACATCGTCGTCTTGTTGTGACGCCGAATTGATTCTACTAGTCACGAGATATGCAAATATACATCACAGTTGTATGTGACATCAGTGGTAACTCATGCAAATATGCCACACGGGGTCAAACCCATAGGGCCCGTCTTCACACATCTATCAGTCCGGGAAGTAATTCAAATCTCATAAAAGGGATGGATAAAACATTCAGGGACGGGAAAAGCAACCAGTGTGAGGGGGGGGGGGGGGGGGGGGGGGTACCCATGTCTAGGACTAAATGCTAATCTGACTTTCATCTGAGCATCCAAATTTTGACAACGAAATTTGCAAGTATGGATAATATACCATCGAAGTGAACAGTGACTAGACCCAAGTCTTCTCATCCACAACAGCTTGGGATATCGGTTGGGATGATGCTGTTTTTGGACCGAGTCCCGCCCGTTGCTCTTCTATAACGTTCGTTCATTCAAAAGACATACTACATGTAAACGTGGAGCCCGGGCCGGGCATTCACGTAAACCCCTGAATGTGATTGATCAACTGAAATGTCCGCGATTAATCGTTCGTCAAAATGATAACTCATCTACCGTGATAGAAAACGGTATAGTGATGATACTATAAAGTTATTATACAATGTTGTGTGCAGTACATGTATGTGTTTTTCTTGTACGAGTCCAGGTTGTGGTAAAATGTCATATTGGACGATACGCGTAGCGTCGAGTCTATATAGTATGACTTTTCACCACAACCTGGACGAGTACATGTACAAGAAAACATATAATGTGCACAACATTGTATAATGGCATCTTTATTATCCATCTGTCTGTTTATCCAAATGACGTCACCCAGTCCGATAACTTTTATAAACGTCATATTGGACTCGATTCGAGTCCAATATGACTTTCGGAAGTCCAATGTGACTTTGTCCAGAATTATCATGTGACGGCGTTTGCCCAATCAGAAACAAGAACTGTTAATGCATTGTTTACATGCATTTTCTGATTGCGCGACAAATCGCAATTATCCGGGAAATCAGGCTTTGTTTACTTATATATCTCGTTGTTTTGAAAGTTAGTGAACCTCTGATATATGCATGTTTGATATAATCATGCTTGGGAAAGGCTGCTCTCTATATTCATATACACAAAGCTTCAATTTGACCTAATCCGAAGACATACATTCGTAGAAGCAATATAACTCCCGCCCACGATTCTGTGCCGTTATAGAAGAACAACTGGCGGACTCGGTAAAAAAAAAAAAAAAAAAAATTCATCGTCCCAACCGATGTCTCAAGCTACCCAACCGACATCCCAAGCTCTTGTAGACCGAACAGACTTGGTATATAGCAGGGACCATACTAGAGGTTTTATATTGTGAGAAGTCACTACTCCCTGTTTGGTTATTAGGAAGAAGTGGACTGTTATCACGGAGAAGTAACAATGGCTTAACTCTTTGAACCCTAGCTCCCCACAACGATCGACACCCTGACCCTGGGCTCCCAGTGGTATCTTGGCTTATTGTAGGCATTGTTTAGGCATAATACTTATGGCGTTGTTTAAGTTCAAGTGGTGCCATATGTTTGAAACTTTGGAGGTATGTTCCCCATTGACAACTGATCATTTCAAGATCTGGTCACATTGCCACATGGTCACTCCCTGGTAACGGTTGCTAGGCAACAACCCGATATTGAAAGTAAAACACAATTATAGCTTTATCGTCGTAATTCAGCCCAAGGAAGTGGCGTTTTGAGGCAGTCAATACCCTATTGTGAAATTTGAGAATTATCTGACCAAATGAGTGAACCTAACTTGTATCTATGGGTAGCAACGGTTGCTAAGCAAATACTCCAAATGATAGAATGACACCATTGCCCTGTGTATTATGCCCCAATTTAGACATTCCATGGCATGCACATGGCGATGGTTATGTTCAAATGGTGCCACAGGTCTGAAACTTTACAGTTATGTTCCAATGGACAACAGAGTATTTTTAAGATTTGTAAACTTTGCCACATGATCACTCACTGGTAACGGTTTCTATGCAACTACCCGGAATTGAAAGTAATATGCAATTATAGCTTATAGCGTCGTAATTCCGCGCTAAGAAACTGGATTTTCTGTGCAGTCAATTCCATGTTGTGAAATTTGAGATATATCTGGTCAGAAGAGTGAACCCAGCTTGTATTTAACGGTATCAATGGTTGCTAAGCAGATACCCCAAGTGATCGAATGATACCACTTCCCTGTGCATACAATGGTATTATGTCCCGTTTTATACATCGCATATGGGCATGGAGATGGTCATGCTCAAATGGTGCCACATGTCTTCAACTTTACAGAATTGCTCAATAAAGCAAGATTTGACACGTGTTTGTAATGCGCACGCTCAAGTAGATCGCACTAGATGCTATTGTGACCATGCAACCCAGGACTACTCTGATGCAATGTCGAAACGAGTAACTGTATAATGCAAACCCATGTGCTGTGGGGATCCTTGGTGTGATTGTATCGTTACACAAAAACCCATACATTTATCATTGTATCCTATGCGCATGCGCGAACAAATCGACTAAAACAAATGACTGCGCCTTCCTCACATATGCCAGAACACTGATCGAAATGGTGTCTTTCTACAATCCTGCAAACCGCTCAACAATGTATAGCGTTACGCGAATCACTTCAAATAATGTACGTTTGTTTAATTCTGCGCTATGCGCATATTTTCCAACCCCAACTAGTCGGCAACAAACCCATACAAATGCACCCATAGCACTGGTGAAGTTTCTGGGAATCATTTACGTATATATAAGTGGATATACCAATGGTTATAACTCATATAAACATGCTACATATGTTTATGACGTCACCGAATGCTATTGAACGTTTTCTGGCTGGCCGCTTTTGCGGCCAGTCGGGTTCAAAGGGTTAAGGTCAATAAATTAATACTGAGACACGCTTTGTTAAATTATGACAATGATATTAACAAAAATAGCCTGAAATAGGTTTATATTCCACACACAAAAATGAGAGTAAACGCTCTTTGTTATGTAAAACTTCTGGCAACTTCAAAATATATTTCAATAATTATCTTTATCAAGTTAATTCAACTGAGTGTCTCAGTATTAGTTAATCTCCACAATACCATTCAATTATCCAATATAAGTATTTAACCCATTTACCATTATAGTGAGTAAAAACACCATTATTATTGGTCATTATAGTTTAGTTAGGCTGTTAGGACATACGCATACTGTTATATAGGAAGTCACTTCTCCATGGGACAAAAATATGGAGAAGTGGTACAAACTTTAAAAAACACTTCTACGAATATCTATGTTATTTAGTCAATAGTCAATATTAATCCTCTATTAATCCTAAGATACATATTATAAACACTTCTTCTCAGCAATATAATCATTAATATATCTTGATTTAATGATATAGTGATCATGAACGTGTGTTCACTATGGATGGTATTATAGCTATTAAACAATATCGAATCACCCCTCCGATTAAGCATTTATTTATATGTAATCCCGTATGAATGATCTGGTTTGTAACGTTTGTCGCAAATAATACTGTAAAATCCTTTTAATTCATGGGGTCTGTTTTTCGTTGATTTCGTTGTTTGACTCAACCACAAAATAAACGTCCAACGAAGTAATTGACTCTTGAGTTGAATGAGCAAATACATAGAGGATATCTGCACTTGTTGGTTGGATATGGGAATTATCTCACGAGTTATGACACAAAATTAAATTTGGAAATTCTTTTTTTTTTGGTCATCACAAATGAGATCATTACTATATCCATCAAAAAAGTGTAGATGTTCTGTTTATTATATGTTCCACTCAGTTGCCCCATAGCTCGACTCGAAAGATAAAAAAGTGCTATTTTATACCTCAGCCATGGTAATTAATGAGCTTGTGCATACAAAAATAGTTCCATTTTTCAGACAGATTGGTTAAAGGATACATAGTATGTTTAACAAACAAATTGTATTGATCACATATTACAACATGAACAATCAGGGACTTTTAACACAGTCTTAGATCAAGAACCGAATCACTTTTAATTTTAGCGCGGATGGATACGAGTGAGATATCGATTTCTCCCACCCCCTACACACTTTAGCACATGCAGCCAGTGTGAGATAGCTGGGTGAGATTTCCCTGTCTCACATAACACGTGACCATCTATCTCACACCACCCACGTGACTGTTTTACCTATTTAATTAAGAGCCGGAACTAATTTAACAATCCGTCATCATGTTTTGTGTGAACTAAAACAGATCAAAACAATGGCGACCAACCAGTTACGCTTCACGTTTCAAGTAAATAAATACCGACGAATTCGTGGACGCTAATACAAATGGAGATAAGCCCGAACTGTTAATCACGAAAAACCTTCAGCATAACCTCACTTGCAGACACAGAGTTGCACATATAACATGGAATATAAAGGAAGACCCCAAGCGAAACTGGCACCACTGACACATTTCGTAACAGGTAAACAATAGCCGCTTCACAAATGACGGAACGAAATAATTCCACATTCGAACAGTTGTTATCGTTGCAATAAATCGTCGAACGCGTCTAACTAACATGTGTCTGTCATATATTCACATGTTTCCTTTTCTAATGGTATCGATATGGTCATTTCCGATGACAAACACGATTAGTCCAGTTGTATATACTTCATATCAATACGCGCGTTTCTCGGAATTTATGCAGGTGCAACGATGTGACGTATCCATGTCGTTTTCACAAGACCGTGTCGATTTCACTCTAACGTATTAACCCTGCGCTCACGGGTAACGCGCTTTGTTTTTACAGTATATACCTTTGGTTTATACCTCGGGGCCAGATATTTGGTCCGGACAAGCCGAGTGTCCGGCCCAAATATCTGGCCCCTCGGGTGAGATTTTTCCATCCCACACCCCAGGTCATGATGGATAATATTAATCTCACAAGACGGATAACGGTTTTTATCTGATGCAAAAATACTACTATTTGATAGCTTAGCTTATTTAATAAAAATATATAATACTAGCAGGTGACCCGACTTCGTCCGGGCTTTGACCTTGAATTGACCGTTTTGAAGTTCAAGGTCAGGTCGGGGTAACGATTTGACCCATTGAGTTAATTCTGCCTTTTTAATCAAGAGAAATGATGGTACCCGTCCCGTGATGGTACCCGTCCCTAAAATATGTACGTTTGTGGGTACCCGTTTCAAGGTGAAGATCACATCGGGCGGAAAAACTTACCCGATGAAAATCTCCCCCGTTCCTTGGAACCCCTAAGTACGAAGACAGACATAAGAATCACAATTGGCGTGGTTCGTCTCATGGCTTTGTTCGAAAAAAGCAATTGCAACAGCTTCCGAGACACGTATGCTGCACCTAGGTGTAAACTTTCGTCGAAATCCGCCAGTTTTACCCGATTTGACCTCGAATTGATCATTTTCAAGGTCAATGTCAGGTCGGGGTCACAATTTAACCCGTCGATGACACTTCCTGTGGGTAGCAAGTTTGAGCTCAATCGGTTCCAGTCTATAAAGGACACACACATATATATCATTTGTGGGTACCCGTTTCAAGGTGAAGATCACCTCGGGCGAAAACACTGACCCGATGGAAATGTCCCCCGTTCCTATGAAGCCCTAAGTACGTAAGAATCACACAACACGCTCATGTCTGGATACAGTCACGCTCACGTGTGGACCCAGACGTAAGAATAACATTACGCACATGTATACGCTCTTTATCAACGACACTGCTGATACGAACGCTCTTTAACGATCAACGCGATTAAGCCCACCGTGCCAATGGCGGTTTTTTGTGACTGGAGTGGAGAATGGGTGCCCAGAGCTTCTCCAAAACGGCGGTAAACACTGTCCGTGGGTTTTTAACCTTAGATTGGAAGTTTGAGCTCAATCGATCCAGCCGTTTTCCCGGCCATAGCTAACAAAGAAACAACAAACAAACAGACAGAAGTTCCAAAATATATATTAGATATACGAGATGGAGTGAAGATCGGGCATTACGTCTGTTTTCGACATGTCAAGTTAAAGTTCAAAAGCTTTATTTATAAAGTCAGGCATTTTAAATTACAAACATGAGCATTGAGCTCTTAACTGACTTTTAAAATAATGAAAATGTACATAAACAGTAACGTGAATAAAACACAACCTATCTGAAAAATAAATTACATGTATATTAGCTAAAGCATTGTAAAAGACGAATAAAATCTCTGAGGACAGGTAGCCCTGACTCGATCAAAAGCGTAAGACACAAATCTGTATATTATTCATATACAGCACAGTAATGTGAACAAAAGGTCCATATTTCATTCCTGGATAACACGTTTTGTTCCATTCAGAGATACCAGACCAGAAAGTGATGATTACAAACATATACATATAATTAGGATATCCTACAGGCACTGCATTTACATTTAAAACCATTCCAGGTTTCTAACATATATTCAAAGTCTTTCATCGTCTCTGTCGTATACAATATGAACAACAGACGACTTGAAACGTAACAGTTTAATCCTTCATTCACCGAATTCAAAATGTATATACAAGTTGGTATAATACAACATAATCTGATTCCTTCTATAATAGTTTGTATAAATAATGTTCAATGTATTGGGCTCTTAATAAATGCTAATGGAGCGGACTGCACGAAGCCATCGTTTGAAATGAACCTGGTAGCTATTATGGTAATGATTGCGTGATGTGCTTTCAGCACCGGAATACCTTGGGGTCTAATTTCTCAATAGTGTCATGAAGCTGCTATTTATGACGTGTTGATGTGCATAAATATGATATCTGAACCACGAACTCATGACATTGTCCCGACGAAAAAGCCCTTTGATGACAAACCACGAACATTGATGCCGACGGATTCAAAGCCATTCACAATATTCATTTTCCCGAACAGAATGCAGATCATCGTAAAATTCGTTCTGGAAATCTTGAAAATATCGTTTGGTCTTCAATCGGATGTAGCAACTTATGCACACGAAATTTTTCAATTTATCTTATTATATAAAAAGTAGGATATGTCTGTCTGTCTGTCCGTACGGATTTTTCTCCCAGACCCCTAGACCGATTTCAACCAAATTTGGTGTGGTCACTTGGTGTACTCTTACGGGGGTTATAGGGGCTTTAGATTTTCAATATTTTAATTTAAGTAAATAAATAACAATTCAAAAATAAACTCACTATGGGCTTATTTAAAAACAAATAAGTACAATATGAACCTATGTGCGAGAGAACATGTTGCAGCACCATATGTTCGCTCTTTGTGATGTGTTTTCACTGTGGTACGCGCCATCCAAATAGGTTCATATTGGACCTAAATATTGACATTAGTTTGTATCAGACTTATTTGATTTGGAATAAGCCCATAGTTGTCTTTTATCCGTTATTCCGTTAGATGTTATAGTTATTTGATTCTGGAATAAGCCCATGGTATCATTAAAGATGCATAATCCGATTAAGCTCCCCTCAATTACTATTTATTTGAATTCGGGGGTAAAAAATATTTGATTCGAGTCGAAGAACCCACCTATCAAAGCTTAAGAGTTATTAGATATCGATTTTTGAAATCTATTATTTTTCACCTCGAGAATTAAAGTGTCCCAGTAAACAGTCGACGAGCCAATGGTCTCTGACCAAATTGCGGATGAAGATGGAAACTATAAAATCAAGAGGCTTTCTGCCGATAATAAGGCAAAATTTCGTCGAACAACATGTTGATAAATAACCCGTTTCGGCAAATTTATACTAAATTTGACAGTGGTTAGCATTATTTTTGGGCAATTAATCGATTTTGATAACGGAAGCGGCATTTCTAAAAATGTTGTTGTTGTTGGCATCTGATTATATGGGGACCATCAAATCGGATTGAGTACCTTTAAAAACTATCAAATTGGGCCGCCTCTGAATAAAGGCTCTGTCTAAATTAATATCAAAATATGGACGAAGCTCACACAGGGGCCCCAGACCTCTCCGACTCTGAATAAAGGCTCACAAAAGGAGCCTGTTTCAGCAAGTTATATATAACAATGGCGCGTGTGTAAAATTCGTCATTAGAGAACGGAACAATTGTATTTACTGTGAACGCGAAGTGACAAGATGGAACAGGGAGGTTTGTTTCATCATTCGTTGCCATGTTTTTAAACTAGACAAAGCTGAATCTTCCAATTAATGGATTCATTGTAAAGCTAGAGCACTTACTTGAGCAAGTTTCTGTTTTTGGATTTCGAAAAGATACAGTTTGTTGTTGTGGCATATTGGCTGCGGACACACGTACCACAGTAGCGATGGCATAGTAGGTGTGACAATTAATTATGGTAGAGTTTGGTGACAATTGGTCAACATAATTTATATGCCATAGGGAGTCGTGTCGCGCGCCGCATATTCGCACAGTGAGTCGACTGACCAATTAACCCATTGAGTTTCACCAAGGTTGATCTCTACTCATTACGTTTAGCCACATTGTATTCTCTACGATACATAAAATTGCACGACCGATCGTCCAGAATTGTCTTGTGTGTTAGCATTAAAAATATAACATTGCGTGTTGAGTAACGATCAACAGCGAAAAGTCATTCGGTTTGATAAATCATTGAGATGTCGATCTCGACGCTGATAGAGCTTGGAAAAGACTCATTGTGTGAATGTGCGGCGGGCGACATGTCTCGCTATGGCACAGGAATATGACGACCAATTGTCACCAAAATTGCACCATAATTAATTGTCACACCTACTATGCCATCGCTACTGTGATACGTGTGTCCGCAGCCATTCTTATGAAAATTGACACTTCTTGGTTTTTGAAAACAATATTATAATTTGTGGTTGTTCTACCAAAACATATATTTGACCAAGGAGTGTACTAGATAATATCAGCTCGGGATACCCGGGGGGGGGGGGTGAGTATGCTATACATCAATATCAGCTCGGGTACCGGGGGTGATATAATTAATAAATAGTATACTACTTATGATATTATTGACCTGTTCCTGTTCCTCAAGAACGTTGAATAATATTTGTCAATCAATACCATTCATTTCAGGAAACTCTTACATTAATGTTTTTAGTGGTGTTTGATGAGGTTAGGACCAGTCCTATGAAATTAATCTGATAGCATTAGTTTCGACGGTGGAGTGATTATACTAATATGTTTGGTGGTACATGGTGTTTACATATATATCATCTTTGTTTCGACTTGACCTTCTGATGAAGCAAACCTTCTACACATTCTGCATTGATTGGTTGTTGGCTTATTAACAATCCCGGGCGCTATGCGCTCAACTATACTCCATATATATGCATGTATATACCAAAGTATAGAGGCGAAAATTATTAATAATCAACTTCTTCCCTATCGATATCAAGTCGTGCAACAGCGATTGTCGAAATAGTCAAAATTTATAAAATAGTCTAAAATTTGGCAAAAATATTTTCATTTGGCAAAAGAAAATTTCAGGCTAGTGCGGACACTGAGCTGAGATTTCTGAAAACAAAACTGTTGCTTCAGGCCGCTCGAGTGTTTTACAAAATAGTCCCTGCCTATAATGAATTATTTCACGTCACCAGTTCAATCAAGTGATTATACTGTTTATTATATTCCAATATAAACTTGTGATTTACTAGAAATCTCGCAAATCGATGATGACCTTGCGCATGTAAATATGTTGCTTTAGATTTGTATCTTGCCTAACCATGTATCGTTTCTCTTTCTTTTTTTTAACTAATTAAAAATATTTTTTGTATTTGTTTTTTCCTTTACTTGATGTAAATTTTGTTTTTTTTTCACCTCAATTTTGTTTTATACCTTTATACCACATTTTTTTAATAACTTTATTGGTTTTTTTTTTTTCTTCTTTCGATTTAATATTTTCTTTTTTCTTGCACTTTCATGTTTGATTAGAGATTATTTTGTATATCTTTATGTAATTGTGTTAGTTTCCTGTGTTTGTCTGAAACTCTCCATGTATGGAGGAAAGAAAGAAATATATATATACCGTCAATATACCCATGACGCATAAATTTCGATAACTCGTATGAATTACACAACGCGCTAGTTAAAGTGACATAATTCACTTGTGATATTATCGTTTATAATCACTCGAGAAATCAATATAAAATCACACATAGGAATGTAATAAACGCACCATTAATTCATTCAGCCGTGTTAGTACAGTAATTCTGCTGTGGTTAAGAAGTCGATTACTTAGAGCATTACTGTATATTACTACCATGTTCACGATGCCACCTACTTGTTATCTGTGTGTATACCCCTTGTGACAAAATACGAACATTAACGACAGCGATAAGATCCATGTCTGTATTTCAGTACATAAAAGTTTTACTGTTTCTTAAATAATTTTCTAAAACATGTAACAGTTTCTGAATATAACAGTTATCTTATACACAAGCTTATATTGTCAGTAGTTTTAAAGAGAAACCGATACTTACCAAAGAGCGAGATGATAAAGGTCCAAAGAATTACTGCCAGCAGCATTGTAACTGAGTTAATTAGTCACAAAAGTTAGCGCCTAACAGACCATCACCGTGCAGTCCCTAGGAGCACCATGGTTTATTTAGTGATCGATTCTAATCCTTCTGGGACCGAACCAAACAGCGAACAGTAAAAAAGACGAGCAAATGGGCGCTCTATTAATAAAGATCCACTTGTACAAAGAACGATCGCAGTTGGCAACCGTTGTTCCGTTTCCGAATACCAAATATCAACCGTTTATGGTAACGGTCGATTCGAAGGGAGCAAGTAGGCGTGGCTTAGATCGAGGTAATAAACGCCAGTTTTGGAATACTTCCAGTGGAAAACACGACGTTTTACAAATTGGGAGGCACGATAAAGTCAACATTATTAGTCCTGAGTCGTGATTGAATTTCGTAGACTCCGAATCGTTCTTTATTGATCAGTTTCGGAAGGATGCGGTGGCTTGGTATGGACAATTTACTGTAGATGCCAATATCACGGGCCTGCCGCAACAAACATGCCAGATTCCATTTTCATATAGAAATCTCGTGTTCCAACTCAAACAGATATCCCGGCTGACCTTAGGAGTCATGCCAGTTTCCATTAGCCGCGCGCAACGAATTCGGAACCTGTGAAATTGGTATAGTGCAGCACCCACGGAACGGAGTTGATTAAATCGAACTGATTTTGTTTGCATGCAATGTCTTCATACATTTTACTCAATACTAACTGTATTTAATGCGTCAGTCAGGGTGTCAGATTCGTTCCAGTTGGTTTTGAGTTTTCGATTTTCCAGACTTGAAGTACAACAGGTCACATTTCTTTTTCTCTGCTAAACACCTTTTATTAAAGTAATGTGGTTATGCTATCAGCAAACGAGGAAGCGTTCACACACAGGCAGAAGTGGAGTGTGGGTGTCAACGAGGTGCCAACAGTTCCATAAAAGCTGATACAGCTGACGAGCGTTATCTTAACCCTTTCATGACTGGAGCTTCCTGAAATTTTGCGAAAGCCCTGTGCCATAATGCATTCTTTTATATATGCAAGTCGCCCATAATATGTCGCGTCGCATATAAAAGATAAAACATAGGCCTAACAGTATTTACATTGACATTGTAAGCCAGTGCAGGGAGCCTCACATATATAAGAGAATACATTGGCCTAACAATATTTACATTGACATTTCAAGTGTATTCTCTTATATATCTCTAATAAAGGCTCCCTGTGTGAGATTCGTATATAAGAGAATGCATTGGCACGTGATCTTTATGCTGCACCAGCGCAGGTCCCATCAAGAAAGGGTTAAAATATCCGAAAAGAATCAATCGTGCAATCAATCTTAATATTTCATCGCAAGCATCAACACCATGACAACCAGAGGCACATATATTCTGTCATTCGGAAGTTTATCTCTCAATAATTTGCAGTATACAATACAAGGGGATCACGACGGTAGGCAGCTGGCACACACAATATATGTTAGACTCACTGTGTATGCAACACACAATATATGTTAGACTCACTGTGTATGTAACACACAATATATGTTAGACTCACTGTGTATGTAACATTTTTTAAGGAAGGCTGATAATTAGATAGTTGATCTTTTAACCCTTTACCCAACAAACCGACCAAAAACGCCCAAATAAAGCTTCAACAGCCTAAAATATCTTCGGTCTGTCTCAATAAAACCATACAAATATGGATATCATTGGAACCGGTTCATTGACCACATTGTGATGGTTACAGTTATGCCCTGTGCCAATGCATTCTCTTATATATGCGAGTCGACCATAGGTCGCCTCGCATATATAAGAGAATGCATTGGCCTAAACAAATTCTTTTTTAACACTTTTTACCATTTTTTCTTACATTCTTTAACAATTTGATAATTTTTTCTTACATTGTTTATATAGAGGATCTCACATGAGTTTCTATTTTATACGGAATTTATCAACCGAGTTCACTAAATTCGATTTGAGCCGAGGTTTACCGAGGCTCAAATAGAATTTAGAGGACGAGGTTGATAAATTACGTATAAAATAGGACGAGTGTGAGATACCTTTTATCACATGATCAAATAAACCCGAAGCAACGCGAAATATTCATCGAAAACAACAATCATAAACTACAGCGATCGCAAGTTATTTGAAGAACGCAGTGACGTCATCGCACGCGCTGATATTAAACGTGTCTATTACCGATAATTATGAAACTGCTTTTATGGCCAAATTATGTGATAAAATATTTTTCTACATTCTTTGACAATTTTATCATTTTTAATATGTGTTAAGCCAATGCATTCTCTTATATGTGCGAGGCGACCTATGGTCGACTCGCATATATAAGAGAATGCATTGGCAAAAATCTCAGTACTATAGTATGTCTTATGTCAATATATATAAATAAATAAATGCTGTGTATCTTGTTATAATATGAATTGGGACCTGAATTGTTTTTTTTTTAATGTTTTTTTTAAAATTAAATATTATTTGTTTGCCTTCAATTTGTTTGGGCGCCCAAACTCAATGTCCCCAAACCCGGTATATGGGAGTCGAAAACGGGCTGGGTCAGGCCCTGCACCTGCCAGTATATATATATATATATATATAGCCATATAAGGTTACCAAAAAATTAGCACGGCAAATTTGCTAGTGTATGACACGTGGTCTCAATGTTGCTCAGTTTGGACGTGCCATCTTGTGGCAATGACACATTTGAATATATATTCTACGCCAGTTTTATAAAACGGGACGTATTATGATGTGCTTGGTCACACTGTCCGTTCGTTCAATTTCGTTTCCGGTTGATTATTTGAGTTCTACTGAACTAAATGCAAAGCAATATGATATGTAGTTCACTCCACTGCAAAATACAGGTCCACATCGATTTTGGGGTTCCGCCGCACATTTATAACAGAGTTACGACTCTTTGTTAAAATTTGTACCCAATTGATGTTTCCTGATGATAATTAAATTGGCGATAACCAAACGGAATGAAATTTGGTTTGAATGTTCACAATTAACCATAACATACGGGTCACTTTCGATCTTCAGTTTCCAATTTTTATAAGAGAACCGGACATTTTTTTACTCTGAAATTCGGGTTTTCTTGGTTTCCTGTTGATAAATGCAGTTAGAGTGAGTTTATCACCACCAAACTTGGTGCGTGTGCGTGGCGAAATTGGCTCAATCATATAATCCGTGCTTGAATCGGGGATTTGATCAATGATTTTCACCAGACTGATGGGTAATTTTGTGTACGTTGATGTTTTAATGTTATTGGTTTTCGGCTGATAACTCCTATAGTTATGGAATCTTTCTGAAATGTAATTTGAAACAAGCCACCGGGCGTATAATGACACCATGGTAGTGTTCTTGTTTATTTATATATATCGAAACATGATAACATGATGCGTATCAAAGCTGCGTGCTGACGGGTGGTGTGTCACCAGTCTCTTTAACCCTTTCAGTGCCAAGTCCATCAATGTATCACATTATTATAATCAATAAATTTGAAAAATGATCAAGAAAACATGGGTTGATACAAAAATCGGACTTGGCACTGAAAGGGTTAAAAAAGCAGACGAAAATCTTCCAGATATACTCGGCCGGGAACATACGTGATAATTTGCTCGAAAATAGCGGGAAAATATTTGATTTCAATGAGCTTTTTGTGTTTAAATTTCAAATCTTCGAAAAATGGTGACCGAAGTCATGTGACCATTTATATCTTCTCAACAGTCATATTTACAGTACAAGTGTACTGGATTCATAATGAGCTAGAAAAAATGATTCATAGCTCATTCGCGATATTTTAGTTGAGTTATTTTTATAGCTGAAGAAAACGATGAATACTCACATGTATATATATGTAAGACATCTTCCGGTCAATTTCTGCCAAAGTATGACGTAGGTATCAGGCCCTGATTTACGACTCAAGAACTGCCATTCAAATCCAATTTCTATTGGAACTACGGGGCATTCCCAAGTCAAGTGACGAATCGTTTCAAAAATGGAGCGCATATATATGTCTGATGTGACACTATCCTACTTGAGGGTATCACCCCCTCCCCCCTGAATCCTGAATACCAGTTAATTTTGGGGGGTGAATCCTGAATACATGTTAAGAAATTATATGCGATAAATGACATACAAATTGACTGTTTTAATATACCGGTTAATTAAAAGTTTGGAATAGGAACACAAATCAAATATAGTTTCCGGACGCTTTCCGGTTAACGACCGAAGAGACGCCGGTCGCTTTATGGGCGTTATGAGGCCGTTATGATACGATTAAGGATACTTTATGATGGCATGGTGGTCGAATATGCCCAAGAAGCTATTCTACCCACTCATTCATACAGATAACTAGCACAAAATATTATTTTGCGCCATGCATCAAAACCTGCGTCCAAGATGTTTTGCTTGAACCCGAATACCAGTTAATTCGGGGGTATGAATCCCGCGTACCGCTTCAAAACACCCTGAATCCCGCGTACCGAAAGGGGGGGTGATACCCTCCTACTTTGGGGGATCGTAGTTTTATATATAGTAACACTAGCAGGGTTGCCCAGCGTAGCCCGGATTAAAGACATATTATGGACTTGTTCGGGTGCGTAAATGTATAAGTTGGTCCTCAGGCGGTGTGCCAACGTGGGGAATGTAGCATTCTACTAACATCGTCGAAAATCTCAAAGAAATCGACCATACCACTCCATAGAATACGTCGTCTGAACTACGCCAAATTGTAGATATTTACATCTCGATTCGGGACGCAAATATCGGCGATAATCTAATACAAATGATTTCGCCATCGAGAGTCATTGCATTTAGTTAATATATAAGAATGACGGTGTATATCGTCAATTTGGATTAATATTCGTAACAAATAACTACTTTGAGAAAGATTATTCTACATTTCTATGTGATCACCCTACCGGAGTGTTTCACATCCCATTAAACCGTAGTCATAATATTTCATATGTTATCTATTGGTTAAATATATACTTACTATTTGAGCTATTGGACTGAACAGTTCTGTAACTATGTCTATATTTGCGAATGTCTATCTGTCCGCTTTATGAATTGACGTAGGGCCATACGGAGGAATCAAAAGGAGTCTAACATGGGTAACGTTTCCATCAGGAAGATAATGGTACATGTTAATTTATTCAAAAGTGACGCTGTCGATATCAGGAATGTAAACAGGAAAACAGGAGAGGGGCACCAAAGTCGATTAATTTATTTTTTTCGCCGATTTCCACCGAACTTATGTGGCTGAGTCAGGGTTGGGAGTTCGGGGAGGGGCACAAAAAACGTTATGAATACAATTGAATTCTATAATCCTCCAACCTGATACGTAAAGGATACACCATGATATCAGGAATATAATGGTTTAGTTTATATGTTCCAAGACCGTCCGCGTCAGGAATGGAAGTCAGAGGGGAGGGGCATCAACATAGACGGGGAAACCATTGTGGCCGATTCCCCCAGACAGACAGGTATAAACACAACAGGATGCGAACAAATAGTCAGTAATAAATTATGTTGACTGATAAAAAAAACTAGTTAAAAAACAATTGACTACATGCATGGGTGCTTGGTTGAAATTGCAAATTAGTGGGAAACATGGATGTAAAAAATATAACCTATATATGCATGTAGTATATAGGGGTGTACACATTAAATTCACGCAGGTTGGGAATTAAGTCTTATTCAATGGGGAGGGTTCAGTTTGATTTCCATCTTGGGCAGAGATCATTTAGCTTCGTTCCTATACAGGTAATCCGACAGGATATATATATATATAGCTCCGACAAAAATCACGCTTTATATATACATAGATTTGTGGAATAAATATCCGAATTTACCGTTAATCGTCTCGAATTTAGTTCTGTGAATGGGTTACATGAAATTGTTGAGAACAAGTTCGAACGAAAGCAAGATATACGATTATGAAGGACAAAGAGCGGATACTGACTGCGAGATTATACATAACTCGCGGTAGACAAAAGTAATTTACAATCAGAATTTGCACAGAGATACCTCCGAGCTCTTTTTCGTTTGTTTGAATTCCACTAGAATTACGTCGAATATTTTAAGCAATAGATGAAAAATGTGGATTTTATTCTACGCCGGGAACTAATTTCCAATTTATACAGTGTACTGAATCCTCTGGCGTTGATAAATATAAAATGGCCGGAGTCTGAGGAATGGCAAGCGAGGATTCGATTTTCCCCGGATCAGTCCATTGGCTGAATTTGGGAAACGGTGCGTGTAGGAACTTTGGTCGGGGAATTAATAAATCACACCAGAACCTGTATATTGGAGGCAATATAATGTCGGAGAATACTATCAATCGATGTATATTCGGCCCGATAGAGAATTGCCAAATATTTGTGTTTACCACCACTGACTGCTTTCTCGTTTGTAAGAGATTGTAGATCAGTTAATACACTATAGAATGCTTGTGAGATTGGCGACGAGATATCCCGATGAACAATCGAGTGCGCCGGAACGTTATTACACTGGTGAGACTAGCATTTTTACATGGCTATAGAATGTCTTTGTTCCCAGGGGGTGTCCGACTTTTCAAATTCACCCTCAGCGAATATTAATATTTCCAAGACTGGATTTTTTTTGTTATTGGAAATGGAATTTTCCAACTGACTGCCCAAACTTTCAAACTGATCGCAACAAAATCCAACTAACAACACCATATGTTTGTAAAATGTCCAACAATTATTTCATTGTTATAGTTCGACTGAAATTATGGAAATATTCGAAATTGGGTATATAAGGACGACATACTCGCACTATACTGCATCAAAATTTGAACTATCAGAATAATAGCAACATATTTTCGGTCGGAAATTTCTATTTGTTGTTGATTCAGCAATGGATTTCAAACTGCTGATATACTTTTAACTAAAGCTGGGGGTGGATGAAACGCCTCCGCCACACCCCTATCGCCACCGCCCTGGGTGTGATATACGGAGTAACTGGGCTTATATTTAACACATTCTTTGCTAAATGGATTCTCCGATCAGTTATAAGAGTCTACATTGGAATGGTATATTATTCATTCGGAGGGGTGTTCAGGAATTATGAGCAGACGACAGAGAGACAAACGATAATACAAGTCCAGAAGGAATCGAAATCATTAGTTGCAAATGTTGGTAGATAATAAGTTCAACAAACGGCCTATGGCTCATTCATTTTCTTCCCATTCTACATGTCTACATGTCTACATGGTATCCATCCCTGTTAGTCTTTTCCTACCGCACCTTTATATATGTATTGTCGTCAGGGACGTGACGACATGGGTTTAGAGGGGTCCTCTCTCACCCACAATTTTGCCCAAACATTTCAGCAGTTGGAAATTTCATGCACCACACAACATCAGTTGGAACCCATAGGTTGAAATTGTTCTAGTTTTATATTCCAATTAGTGTTTAGCGGGAAATTTGTTGTTGTTTTTATACCAACAGCAGCATAATTTTTATGTTCAAGTTTATTTTTAAAAGCCTACGAAAATCCTATCAGATTTACGTCTCTCGATGTGTGATGTGATAGAAATTCCTGTTCTGCATTGATGGGATTCCCTCCATTTCATTGGTCAGGTCTCAGACCATGCGCGATTCCATTGGTTAGTGACGTAGCAGATCAGTTCAAGGCGGAATCAAACCTCTACGAAAAGCCGATAACAATTACTAACACTGCTTCGTGGTTGGTTATATTTAAATTGTGAGATCAGAGGTCAATGACGTGTTGACAATTTCCCCTCGCATAGAGAACGCAAAGAACATTTTATAATACAGAATAAATTCATAATACATTAGACACATCGTAATCTAGTAGACACCATCTTCGAGGTTTTATCAGTCAACCGATATGTATTGCTGATTATTCTTTCGCATCGTGTAGTTTTTATAATTACTTCTAAATACTACGATTATCACAAACATTTATTGCGCCAGGAATGCACTCCATATTTGTAATCGACTTATTTCGTCATCTTGGGAAGCCGCTTCGTCCATGAAAAGGATTCTCTACCACAGACCGAGAGACTTAAATCTGATCGGACATTCGGCGGCTTTTCAAAGAGACTGCATATATTCCTACTGTCGGTGATCACGTGACTGCATATATTCCTACTGTCGGTGACCACGTGACTGCATATATTCCTACTGTCGGTGACCACGTGACTGCATATATTCCTACTGTCGGTGACCACGTGACTGCATATATTCCTACTGTCGGTCATTTGTTTTCAAAAGTAGAAATAAAACATCGAGGTACCAGTTGGAAAAGCCTAAGCGGATGGTGCGCTACTGGAATATCGCGAAGTTGGGAGTTTAGTCTGCACTATTAAAATGTATAGTAAACATGTACGGCCATAAGTTGAGATAATTAACGGACCAGAGGCCAGTATCCCAAATCTACCGACATTGGAACCACTATTTTACAGAGCATTGGTCTATTTATTTGAAGTTTGTTCTATTTTACGGATAATAGTTCCATGAAGTGTAGCGCGTATACAATCAACAAAAAAAGCGTCAACTGTTTGTCGTCAGATATACATTATGACCTAAATTCTTTCACAGATGATTGTATCATTAAACTAGGGGACGCATTTCCTTAAAAGTACAGTACTTTGAACCATAAAAATTACGGATATATTTTTTTTCACAGATGTCTGTACCGTAATATTACGGAACAAATTTGTGTAAGATTACGGTTAAAGATGTATAATCCGAATTAACGCTAACAAATTACTATTTCCTTGGCTTCGGGGGTAAAAATTACGTGATTCGAGTCGAGGAACCCACCCATCAAAGCTCAGAGTGATAAGATATTAATATTTGAAATCTATTATTTGATACCGCCGATACGTTTTAGTGCCCAGTAAAAAGTCGACGAGAAGACGGTCTCGGACCAAATTGCGGATGAAGATGGATAACTCTAAAATCAAGTGACTTTTTGGTCTGATATTTGACAAACCGTTAAAATTTCTTTCAACAAAATGTTGAGAAATAACAGGTGTTTTGGCAATTTTTTACTATAGTTGATTGTGGTTAGCATTATGTTTGGGCAATTAATCGATTCTGATAACTGGAGCGACATTTCAAAAAATGTTGTTGTTGTTGTTGTTGGAATCTGATAATATGGGCACCCTCGAATAGGATTGAGTACCTTTAATAGCCCCGTAATTTTACGGAACAAAGTTCTGACAGTTATTTTTCCAGCGCTTTACTCCATAACTTACGGAAACTCTTTTAACAGTATGGTACTGGGGGTGTAGTTTGAAATTTTAGGGTGGACACCGTACCCCAACGGATATCTTCCGGTGACGTCCCTGATAGTCGCGTGGCATGCTGCCGACGAAGCAATGGCTCTTATCATTGAAAGACAAATAAATTCATCTCTCGTCATGGTGAACAACGGACGGAACAAGTTTTGAACTCTTTGGCACTCAACGCGATCTATAATCAATGGCTGGATTCCGTGAAAGGTGTTCATATAAGTAATTAATCGACGAATTGAGGCCAATTAGGCAGCCGGTATTATACGAAGTAGATATTTGAATTAGGAGAAGAACCCACTCGCGTGGTAGATGTGTATCGATTGATCGACCCTGGGCCGAAACCCGATATCATTTTTACTCTGATCTTATAAGAATAACATGTCTTTGTTTCATTGTTTCTTTATATCAGCTATATTTATCGGAGAACGACACGCAAACGCCACATAAGGACTCGCAATTAATTTCGATTGGAAATTATTTGATTTGTAAGTTTGTCCTGTAAGCAGAATGAGCGTGCCCCCCATGCACTATATAGAACCCAAGCAGGAACCCTAAGCACCAGTTAAAGGTGGACTATCTCTCCCGAAACATGATCTATATATAGTTTACTGGGTATGGAATAATAAAAACGATTCGAAGACCCTTGTCCTGAAACGCGTCTTTCAATTAATATTTTTGATATTACTTGGATTTTTTTTCTTCGTATACATGTAAATAACTATGTGCCGTTCAATAATTGTCCCTGCTATTCACGACCGTTTTTTTATTTGTTATTTTAATTATTGAGAATAAGAATATACCACACTCTAGGTCTTATTCACACTTAATATTACAATAGATACAATAAATCGGAGATATCTTGCGGCTCGCATTCGTTTGGAGCACCATGCTGGAGGCTTCTATCTAAAAGTTATATTTATAGAACAAAGAGGTGTCCAATTAATTAATTAAAACTAAAATCGAAATAAAATCAATATTAATTTATAGAATCGTTTCCGGACATGGATTTCCAACTCGACATGATAGATAGATAGTTTAATGACATAAAACGTCCACACGAGACCGATGTCAAAATAACAAATATATATATAACAATGTCAACGCCAGTGTTAGACTGTGTTTGTCGTGAACGTTTTATGTTTGTACCCTCTGTGAGAAACCAGGGATTTATTCTAGCCCTCTTTCGATATTGTTTCATATTAACCAGTTCGTCATTTGTGTGTCTCTTCATTCAATCTCCATTTATATCCCTTTTACTGGCGTGGTGGCAGCGTACGGAAGTACATCACAGTCTCCGACTAGTATTGGAGTGAATGAACTGGGACATTTCACCTATTAAAGCGGTGCAAGTGACACTGAAGTAGTTCAGACATAAAGACTGGTTTTGTGTAACATAATTATATAGAGCATGGCCACTCACCGTGCACCAAAGCAATGGTGCTTGACCAAATCAGAGACTGTCAATTCGTTCGACAATTGGAGGTCTAATATCCAATATGTGTTATCGTTGGATCCCAATTTTGCATCATATCTGGATGAAGGAGCTACGTGGCTCAAAAAGTCGAAGGCTGCACCGAAACGTGGATTCACTGATGATGACAACCAAGTGCGAAAGACGGCACAACAGAAAGTAAACTTGCTTGAGTTAATGTTAGGACAAATTGCAAATTATTGCCCTATCATCTCGCGTAATGTCATTGTTAAGTCATCTACCTCTATTGAAAGCGTCTGGCAAGCCATTCGCATGCATTATGGTTTCCAGTCAACCGGGAGTCACTTTCTGGACTTTTCCTAAATCAGATTAGAACCTGACGAGCGGCCCGAGGACCTTTACCAGCGCCTGCTAGCATTTGTTGATGACAACTTGCTGACTAAAGATGGAGGGATCACACACAATGGCGAAGAACTTGACGAAGATGAGGAACTTTCTCCTAGTCTTGAGAATTTCATTGTGTTAACGTGGTTGAGGCTCATTCACCCTGACATGCCCAAATTGATAAAACAGCGGTATGGCACAGAATTACGATCCCGGACATTGGCATCCATTAAGTCTGAGATTTCACAAGCTCTCGATTCTTTAATGGATGAAATCCACAATATGGAAGAAGCTAAAGTTCTTCGATCTGTTACAGGGACTCAGACACAAAAACGATATGATCGTCGCAAGCGTGTGACTACTGCAAATAAGGAATGCCCATTGTGTAAACAGGCTGGACGTCCTGAGTTTCACCATTTCTCAGCTCATGTTCCTATCTGCCTATCAGAGACAGGGAATTCATCACCCGTACTCGTGCGGTATTGGCTGACGAATCAGCTGATGATTCTGACGACGACATTGGAATCCAGTCTGATCTCAAAAGGTCAACTTCACAACGTGTTACGCAATGTAGCATGCGAAGGGTCGAAGTCAAGAAGTCGCCGGTTTTGAACTTATACTTCAAACAGCACCCAGTACAGGTTACAATTGACTCTGGCTCTGAAACGAACATGATTCGCTCAAGTTGTGCACACGTGCTCAACCTCAGAATAACTAAGTCCACACAACAGGCGTTGCAAGCGGATGGTCGATCGCCATTGTCTGTTGTTGGAGAAACTAGTGTTTACCTCACACGTGACGGACATAAATTCATGCTGGAAGCATTGGTCGTAGAAAACCTAGATGTGGATATTCTTGCCGGCGTTCCATTTATGGATACAAACGACGTCAGTGTGCGTCCGACTAAACGGTTAGTCGTTGTCGGTGATAATACAACATATTACTATGGTACAGACAAAGACAGACGAGGACCCCATCACGTGAGGAGAACACAAGCTCAAATTCTTCGTGCTCCAGCCAGTAAGACCACGCTATGGCCTGGAGACTTTCTAGAAGTAGAAGTACCTGAAGATATTGAGTCTGACTCGTGCATTGTTGTAGAACCTCGTATGGATTCACAGCCGTGTGGGCGAACTGTCATTTGGCCTACACCGACCATCATCACCTCTGTCGGCCGGACGATTCGCCTCATTAATGATACATCTGAGGTAATCAATTTGCGTCGAAATGAACATTTTGGCCAAATTCTGCCTGTCGTTCAAGATCAGAGCTCCATCTTTGACTCTGATCCACATGCTTGTGAGATAGCTGTACATGCATCAAGTGTGGAGCCGCGGAAGGATATGTCACAAGCAAACGGACAATCGCATTCATCTGTGCATTTCTCGAACATGGTTTCAGTTGACCCTGACAATATTCTTCCTAGTCATTTTTCGAAGCAATTTCGAGCTGTGTTGGATGAATTTGACGCTGTTTTTGGAGAAGACATTTGGATATAATGGTGCGTTTGGTCAATTTGAAGCCATAGTGAACATGGGACCAGTGTTACCTCCACAACGAAAAGGGCGTGTTCCGCAGTACTCACATGGTAAACTTGTTGAATTGCAAGATAAATTTGATGAGTTAGAATCACTGGGAGTGTTTGCGAAACCAGAGGATGTTGGATTAGTGGCTGAATATCTAAACCCGTCTTTCTTGATAAAAAAAGCCCAATGGCAGTTTCCGTCTTGTGACTGCGTTTGCAGATGTCGGCAGATATGCCAAACCTCAGCCATCTATTATGCCGGACGTAGATTCAACGCTGCGGAAAATCGCTCAATGGAAGTACCTAGTTATGACAGACCTTCAGAAAGCATTTTACCAGATACCCTTGTCCAAGGATTCCTTCAAGTATTGTGGTGTCGCTACCCCATTTAAAGGGGTCAGAGTTTACACGCGCTCCGCCATGGGTATGCCGGGTTCGGAAACAGCGCTGGAAGAGCTTATGAGTCGAGTTCTGGGTGATTTGTTGGCTGAAGGTGTAGTAGCAAAGTTGGCCGATGACTTATTATGTGGTGGCGATACACCAGAGGAGTTGTTATATAATTGGATTCGTGTCCTCGAGGCATTTAAGAAGTCTAACCTTCGTTTGTCGACTTCGAAAACGGTGATTGCTCCAAAAACTGCCACTATTTTGGGTTGGATATGGTCAGACGGCACTTTACGTGCGAGTAGTCACAAAATTGCTACTTTGTCTACGTGCGATCGTCCAAGCACCATTCATGGACTCCGTTCGTTCATAGGAGCGTACAAAGTTATCGCTCGTGTGTTACCACAAGCAGCACTCCTTATTGCTCCACTCGATGACATAGTAGCTGGACAAAACTCTGCAGACTTTATTGTGTGGTCGGATGACCGGATTGCAGCATTTCAAAATGCTCAAAAACATTTGCTGAACAACAAAGTAATAACGCTTCCACGACGAGATGATGTACTGTGGATTGTTACTGATGCATCTGTAAAGGTACCGGGAATAGGAGCAACATTGTACTCCGTTCGTAATTCTCAACTGAAGATGGCAGGTTTCTTCAGTGCAAAGTTGCGAAAAAATCAGAGGACATGGCTTCCGTGTGAAGTAGAGGCATTGTGCATAGCTTCCGCAATAAAACATTTCGCTCCTTACATTATACAGTCCGGTCACCCAACATGTGCTTTGACCGACAGTAAGCCTTGTGTACAGGCATTTGAAAAACTTTGCAGGGGTGAATTCTCCGCTAGTCCTCGCGTGGCAACATTCTTAACAGTTGTTAGCAGGTATCAGGTCTCATTGCGACACATCCAGGGAACATCCAACTTACTCAGCGATTTTTCTAGCCGTCATCCGTTAGAATGTGAGAGCCCCGAGAATTGCCGTGTATGCCTGTTTGTGGATCAGTTATCAGACTCTGTTGTTCGACAAGTATCTGTGCAAGACATTCTGTCAGGAAAAACCCGTCTCCCATTCACTAATAGGTCTACCTGGATGCAGACAAAACAGGAGTGCTCAGATCTGCGCAGAACAAAAGCTCATCTCACCCAAGGTACTCGTCCTTCAAAGAAAGCCACACGCGTGCGAGACGTGAAACGGTACTTGAACTGTGTCACAATCGCCAAAGACGGTCTTCTTGTAGTTAAACGACATGAGCAGTTATTGCCTGACCGGGAATGCACAGTAGTGCCAAGAAGCGTCATTGATGGTCTCGTAACAGCAACACACTTCCGATTAAATCACCCGAGTGCTAATCAGCTGAAAGCAGTTTTTCATCGTTATTTTTTTGCACTCGACATGGACAAGTTCGTAGACAATGCCACACAGCATTGCCATACATGTGCCACATTGCGTCCAGTTCCAAAATTCCTCCAAGAACAGTCCGCAGTTGCTCCACCAGATGCGGTAGGGACATCGTTTGCCGCAGATGTAATGAAACGTAACCGTCAGACCATTTGCGTGTTACGCGAAACTGTAACGTCATTTACTGATGCATGTATTATTCACGATGAGCGAGCAGAGACACTCCGTGATGCTCTTATACAAATGTGTGTCAGGATTAAGGCTGTGGAAGGACCCAATTCTACTATTCGCACAGACAATGCCCCTGGATTTCAAGCATTAGTGAACGACGAGATCTTAGCTCACCATAGTATTACTATTGAGCTTGGACGTGGGAAGAATATTAATAAAAATCCTGTGGCTGAAAGAGCGATTCAAGAGTTGGAGGGTGAGCTTATACGTCAAGAATGTAGATCAGAAGTCTTGTCGCCCCGCAAGCTGGCGACTGCTGTTGCATAAATGAATGCTAGAATTCGTGCACGTGGTCTTTCGGCGTACGAGATGATGTTTCAACGCGATCAAGTCTCATGCGAACAGTTGCCGATTTCTGACCGAGACATGATTTTGTGCCAACATGAAATTCGTCTTGGAAATCACACACACAGTGAACGCAGCAAAGCACCATGCTCAGGAGTCCCTCCCGTGAACAATATATCTCTTGGAATTTGGTATATTTACACCGCGATAAAACCAAACATAATGCGCGTGACAGGTATATTGTGGTTGGTGTGCAGGGGAGTTTGTGTGACATTCGAAAATTCACTGGAAATCAGTTGCGAGGTGTTAAGTATAGTGTAAAGAAAAGTGACTGTTTCTGCATAAACAATCAGACCCCAGACCGACCAGCGGCTGTATCGAATGACAGCAATGACACGTCTGATGACGAATACGCAACCGATCCTGATCAGTTACATATGCCAGATATTCCAACGGAGATAGAACCGAGTCTCGAACCGGACACTGACGTTGTCACTAATCGTGGTAATCAGCAAACGGTTGCCACAGACACTCCGCGTCGTAGGTCTACCAGGCACAGACGCCGCCCAACTTATTTGGCAGACTTCGTTACTGACTCATGAGTAATATCTTGTAAACTAAAGTTTCCATGCAGGTGGAGAGAAAGAAGAGGTTACGCCAGTGTTAGACTGTGTTTGTCGTGAACGTTTTATGTTTGTACCCTCTGTGAGAAACCAGGGATTTATTCTAGCCCTCTTTCGATATTGTTTCATATTAACCAGTTCGTCATTTGTGTGTCTCTTCATTCAATTTCCATTTATATCCCTTTTACTGGCGCAACAATGATTCAACACAATACATATACTGTAGTAACTATTTCATTATTATATCAGCAGAATCTGACCTTTCTTCGAAAAATGTCCGGACCACGTTGCAGATTATGTTGCATGTATGAGGCTCGTTGTTTTGCATTATGTATTGGAATTTTTGGCCATCATTCAATCCAATAAATTGATCACTCATCATCCCTATCTCACAAAAGAAGTGTTTACGCATCTTATCACATGTGTTGCAGCGCATAAGGAAGTGTTCTTCATTCTCAACCTCCATGTTACGTTTCCTACAAATTCTTTCATCAAGCGACACCTTTGGCTGTTTATGGCGACCCTTTTCAATTTCCAAGTTATAATTACTAATTCTTAGTTTACAAAACATAATTTTTGTGTCGGTATTCTGGACAATATTAAGATAAGTTTCTTGTGTGTAACGTAGTTTGACTACACGGTACGTCCTTAACTTATTCGCGCCCGAACATTTGTCATCGTTGAAAATATCAGTTTTATAATTCTCTATGTGCATGGCTTTCTTTCAATTTGATTTTAATGTCATTTATCTGTTTGTGAATTGAGGCATTGGGAACAATTTCATTTAATTTTGGAATGCCGAGTCTCACTGATTCATGTTCAGGGATGATAAATTCATCACTGGACATAGCTGCGGTATAGATGAGTGAATGTGGATCTGATTCAGAAATTCGATTTGTGTATTTGATAGCTCTGGATAGAGCATCGATCACTATCAGGTATCTCCCGAGCTCGGTCCTAACTGCATGGTTTGATGCCTGTTTGCTAACTCCGAGTACAGACTTACATAGAGGATCTCACATGTGTTTCTATTTTATACGGAATTTATCAACCGAGTTCTCTAAATTCGATTTGAGCCGAGGTTTACCGAGGCTCAAATAGAATTTAGAGGACGAGGTTGATAAATTACGTATAAAATAGGACGAGTGTGAGATACCTTTTATCACATGATCAAATAAACCCGAAGCAACGCGAAATATTCATCAAAACAACAATCATAAACTACAGCGATCGCAAGTTATTTGAAGAACGCCGTGACGTCATCGCACGCGCTGATATTAAACGTGTCTATTGTGAAACTGCTTTTATGGCCAAATTATGTGATAAAAAACTTTATGTGAGTAATTTCACACTGTATTGTGTTTAATCTGTTCAAATTTATATATGAAGCCCATGCATATCTCACATCCGTAAAGAATAATTGGCTTGATGAGTGTGTCAAAGAATTTAAACCACAAATCAACAGAGAACAGAGAATGTTCTCGAAGAGACTTTCTCAACGAGAATACTGCCTTCATACCTTTAAGTTGCATTTCAGCCTGTGCCTTCTTAAATGATTCATTGGCACAAAATTTTATACCTAGGTAGTTATACTCTTTTACGACATCTACTATAGCCCCATTTATGTGAAAATTTGGCACAAAATTCGGGTGTATCCTTTTCGGAATACAATACATTTTGTTTTCTTAGTATTGACACTTAGACAATTAACGCGCGTATATGCGTCTAGTTTATTTAGACATTTTTGGAGACCATCTTTTGTGTCAGAGAACAAAACCAAATCGTCCGCAAAAAGTAGATGACTTATCAGTTGATCTTCTAATCGGATAGGAGAACACGAGGGATCAATGAATCATCAATGAATATTTTGAATAGTGTGGGTGATATTATTAATCCTTGGTGGACTCCAATCGTCGAAACGTTCGCAGGGCCGTATCCTGCTTTTGTGTCTACCATATATGAACTGTTCATGTGTATTATTTCATACCCAGGAAGCTATCTAAAAAGTATTATTTAAAGAGATAATCCACCTTTAAAGTGATGTGAAACACTCCGATTTTCAGCGGCCGGCATAATATGGAAATACGATTGTTCATGGAGACACTACTGCTAAGCCATGGTATGGCCAGGCCGGGTTTAAACCAGAAATGACGAATACGTCACTTATACCCGGTCTTGAGCCTAAACTATGGCTGTATATATATAGCTGGGAAAATGCGGTTTAACCCTAGAGGATTCCGCATGCAAACCATGGTTCAAACTGGAATGACGAATCTGGCCTAAGTGTTTTGTGTAAACAAGTGATATGAAACACTCAGGTAGGGTGATAAAATAGAAATGGAGAATAGTCTAGTTATTTTTTACAAATACTATATCCAGTTTGAAAACACACACCGACATTCTTACATTATAAATGCAGTGAATCTCGATGGCGAAATTTTAAGCGTTATATATAGTTTATGGTCAATAGTGATAGTTGGCGCCCCGAATCGAAAAGTAAATGTATATTTGAGCGTAGTTCAGACGATGTTTTCTATGGAGTTTTACGGTCGATTTGCTTGATATGTTCGGCCATTTTAGTAGAATGGTACATTCCTTTGGCATAGCTTATCGGTTTCACGCACCCGCACAAGTCCATACTGTATATGCCTTTAAGACGAAAGTCTCTTGTTCAAATGTATGTGTACATCCGCCAAAACCACCAAAACATTTATTGCCAAATTTCGCGCGACATAATTATAGACAGGTCCTTGCATGCATCCAGTGAACCAGCCATCACATTCATATATAACCTTACACCATCCACGGTCTCGTGTTGGTAACGCGCGATGCAAGCTCACTTGTTGCTTGTCTAAATTTTGATGGCGGTGTATAAACTGAACACTTTGTAGGCACATAACTCACCATTGTTTTGTGAGCGTCTCGACATCGTCGGTTTTATACGAGGGATCGCTGTCTGAAGCCCTAATAACCGATGTTAGTTTTATCCCTGTTTGTCTTCTACACACCCTTGACAACCAATTCACCAACAATATTCCTAATTACACAGATGTGCCAATACGAAGTCATCCTTGCGGGCCAAATCGATGGCGCTAAAATACCAAGCGCGTTACGGCGATCGTCTTATTAAGTTGGACCGACATCGATTCATTGCCGAGTCTTTAACACAGATATGGGTGGAAACTTAGTTTATTGCGCGTTGCTCCGATAATAATTCAACATGCGCAACCATAATGTTTTCTTTGCCTTAATCGAGTTTGGCTCCTAGGTGGGTGTTGATGATTCTATCAGTGAATCTGAATTCTATTTCTCCGAGATAATTGGTATTTTATGAGAAGATTGAAAAATTGAGAACTGGTTCTAACAGTAAAATTCCATTAGGGGACAACAATGGGGAGATTTGGCAACGCTTTATGCACCAGCGTTACGCATTGCAGAGACTGGAGAATATGAATTCCCACATGTCGTGTGCACATGCGCACATACTTCTTGAAGGCCGAGTTCTTCGTGGTGAAATATTAGTGAATAGTCATATAATTATGAATTGGAACACTTCGATGTTGATTAGTTTCGTATTGTAATTCAAACTGTTTAATACTCATACACAGTATGTGTAACATGATAATTATATAAATAATTAAATTAAACAACATGCACTATATATATAGAGAAAACAACAACATAAGCATCAGCATCGCCCGCTATAAGTCATCGTCTACGTCAATATCATCATCACCATTATCGTCGTCGTCAACAACATCGTCGTCACCGCCATTAAGATAGCATCATCGTCATAATCATCGTCGTCGTCATCATCATCATCATTATCATCATCAGCCGTGCAGTACGTCGTCCTTGTTTATTGCATATTTAAATATGCACCGCCATATTTGATACAAATTAGTCAAATGTTCATATAAACGGACGGCTGTTTGTGAGTTATTGTCAAAGTATTATATATCTATCACGACTAAAAGTACATAAACAAAACATCAGTCTGGAAAGTGTGCATGTTTTTTCAAACTCGAACCTGCTTCATGTTGAAAAGTGTTGTTCAATCCACAATCCCGTATTTTTTATAATAGATGGCCGAAGATGATCAACATTGGCCAAAAATAGCTAAAATACCATGAAAACGGGCCGTTTCTGATTCGTGCATGGCCATGTGACCTATTTGCGAGTTGTCACCTGTTGAATGTTTCCAGAATATGAGATTAAATTTGTTATTTATGAAGTTTTATCACGACTAAAAGTACATAAACAAAACATCAGTCTGGAAAGTGTGCATGTTTTTTCAAACTCGAACCTGGCTCTTGAATCTATTAAATGCGCGCTCGCCATTAAGTAGCCTTGATACCAGTAGTGCAACAGAGCCTATAAGCCAATTGTCAGCTTACCGGGGAAATGAAAAATGTAATCATATTTGAAATCAATCACCATCATTCCTATGGCAGAGCTATCGCAAAAATCCATACAAGCAACTGCCAGATTATGTTGAAAACAAGTATAAAACATCTTTATATAGTGTATATATCGCTTTTGGGATGTAATAGGATGCGTGCATGGACGCTATTTATCAGGGACGATCGTTGGAATTTTAGCTCACCGACAAGAACAAAACGCGGACAATATATGCCTAGAAAAATTATCTCACTTGAAAGTTCAAATATGACCACCAAACTTATACTGCATGCTGAGCTCATTGAAATTTTATAGTATAAACAACATACCCATGGAGTATAATATTTATGCATTGAGTTATTATAACACTGTTATATCGGTTTTGGTTTACCGCCGTTTACATATAGACCGGATGGCTGGCAACATGCTAAAGCCAGTTTTTGGCGGATGAATAACAGCTGAAGATGTTCACTTGGAAATTACCTCATGTCCATGCAGGCGACCACCACAGAGCAGACGACCACCACACAGCAGATGACCACCACAGAGCAGACGACCACCACATATAAGCAAGCAGGTGCGCGGCTCACGTCCAGACGACCACCACATATAAGCAAGCAGGTACGCGGCTCACGTCCAGACGACCACCACATATAAGCAAGCAGGTGCGCGGCTCACGTCCAGATGAACACCACAGAGAAGCAAGCAGTGGCGCGGCTCACGTCCAGACGAACACCACAGAGAGGCGAGCAGGGGCGCGGCTCACGTCCAGACGACAACCACAGAGAAGCGAACGAGGGCGCGGCTCCCGTCCAGACGACAACCACAAAGGAGCGAGCGGGGGCGCGGCTCAGGTCCAGACGACCACCACATAGAAGCGAGCAGGGGCGCGGCTCCCGTCCAGACGACAACCACAAAGAAGATAGCGGCCCGGGGGGGCGCGGTTCACGTCCAGACGACAACCGCATAGAAGCGAGCAGGGGCGCGGCTCACGTCCAGAAGACAACCACAGAGAAGCGAACGAGGGCGCGGCTCACGTCCAGACGACAACCACAGAGAAGCGAACAGGGACGCGTCTCGCATCCAGACGACAACCACAGAGAAGCAACAGGGGCGCGGCTATAATAGATGGTATTCGATTGGGTGAACCCCTTGAACCAACTGCCCACTCATTTGAACCACACCAAACGAGATACCATTTGCACCACATTCAGTTGAAACTATCCAACTGGTACCTCAAACTTTCATCTTCAGGTTGGAAAATTTGCAATTGATAGCCAGTTCAGACCAAAATGATAAGCAAATGCTGCTGATGGTCTAAAGCTAACATATTCCCTACGAATTATTTGTGTTAAAATCAAACAATGAGAAACATGTATGTATTTGTGGTGTAAAATTGTCATCTAATGTTGTGTCAGGCATGAATTTTCCAAATGTAGAAAAGTTATACCAAAGTTGAGAGTAATGCGACAACCCCCCACCCCCAACCGTCCCTGTTGTGAATCAGGTTACAAACATCTCCCAAATACACGAAGTAGGACACTCCTTGCAAGCGTGCATTCCAAATATGCGGTTATCGACAACCAGATAACACGGCTATATGCACCTAACAGGCTGGTTCACCAGGATCCCCTTACATTGAGGCGATTGTAATGCCATACAATGGAAAGAAACTGACAAATTATATTTATTATGAGTAACAATGACCCGAATGTCTGTTCGTTAATATGCCGTAAGATTAACTTATGTTTTAAACAAAGATCAATGTTATCAGACATGAATACATAAAGGCTCACACCCGCGAAATTATCACTCGATCTGCTACCAAGGGTGTCATATCATAACATATTGTTGTATCTATCTTGTGTATATGTATTTTTGTGTTCTCTTATTCCATGTTTCAATGTCTTTATGTACACGTATTTCTGCAACCTGTCCACATATGGATGTCTATATTGCAATAAAGTTATCTATCTACACGTAGCAAGGGGTCTTTTGAAAAAAAAGGCACAGAACGCCTGCTATCCGAAATGGGGCAGTTTTCATCCATTTATAGGTTTTGACGATATTGACGAGTAGTTACCACTTAGGAAATGTTCAGATAATAATTTCATTGAAATGGACATAGGCAATTTGTAGAACTTATATATTATCTGAACATTTCCCACCAACGAATAGGAATCGTTCTGCACTTGTATTATCTGTTTGTCTGTCTGTCGTCTGCTTACATTTCCTACATCTCCCCAGATGAATAGTTGACCATTCTGATGTACTATGACGTCATAAACCACCACCCACTTCGGGTACGCTGAGTTCGGGTGACTTTCAAGTGGATGCAGGATTCATACCCATCTGTTGAAGATGCATAATCCGATTAAGCTCCCCTCAATTACTATCTATTTGGATCCTGGGGTAAAACATATTTGATTTGAGTCGAGGAACCCACATATCAAAGCTCAGAGTTATTAGATATCGATTTTTAAATTTATTATTTTTCACCATCGAGACTTATTAGTGGTCCAGTAAAAAGTCGACGAGCGGACGGTCTCGGACCAAATTGCGGATGAAGATGACAACTCTAAAATCAAGAGGCTTTGTGTTGATAATAAGGCCAAATTTCGTCGAACAGCAATGTTGATAAACAACACCTTTCGGGCAATTTTATACTATAGTTGACAGTGGTTAGCAATATTTTTGGGCAATTAATCGATTCTGATAAGTGAAGTGGCATTTATAAAAATGTTTTTGTTGTTGTTTGGGATCTGATTATATGGGGACCATCGAATCTGATTGAGTACTTTTAACTGGTACTCTGGCTTCACATTCTAATTTAAACCGTCATTCAGGTTTAAACAATAAGGATGGTTTGCAACTTTTATAGCATATAAATGTTCAAATTTAATTATTTGTGAGCCGAAATAACACGTTTTGGTGTAATTCAGTCTCATTCATCTTGATGTGTTGACGTTATGAGCATTACTTCATCAAAATTTTAATTTGTGAAATTTATCATATTAGAGTGCAAATACAATTTCTTAACTGGTGCGCAGGATTCACGCCTCTCTGTTAACTGTGTTCATAATTCATTGGGGAAGGGGTGGGGACATTCTGGTGTATACTGTTATAACTGAGTTGGAGAATCCATTCGTTAAAGAAGTGTTTAAAGACATAATTATTATGGACTTGATCGGGTACGAGAAACTGATTAGTTAGTATTCAGGAACTTTGCCAATAGGAGGAATGTAGCATTCTACTAACATCGCCGAAAATCTCAAGCAAATCGACGGTACCACTCCATAGAAAACATCGTCAGAACTGCGATGAATTGTAAATATTTACATCACGATTCGGGACGCAACTATCGGCGATAAACTAAAGAAAACCATTTCGTCATCGAGAGTCACTGTATTTAATTAATATGTAAGAATGACGATGTGTGTTGTCAATTTGGATATACTATTTGTAAAAATAAGTACTTTTAGTAAGATTTTAGCAAGATTTTTCTCCATTTATATCTGATCACCCTGCCGGAGTGTTTCACATCACTTTAACCAAGTTCTACCATCGAACCGTCACCACGGTGCATCACTAATTTTGAAGCATGCCGTGGGTGCAAAATGAGAAAGGGGCGAAACATCGAGTATAAGATCCATAAACTATAACGGGTATATTGATTATATTGATTATATTAATTATAAGTGCAGTATAGAAACTATCAGGTATATATCGATTAGAGGTTCTCGGTATATATGTTTATGTCACTAAAACTCTTGATTACGTCTCGGTTAACCGACGAGTGACAGGGCATTCAGAGCTAAAATATTGACGGCCCGCGAAGGAGTCATTTTCCATTCGAACAAAATGTGTGAGAAATGAAGCGATTATGATTGAAGTTATGCTGAACGCACGAGTAAAATTCGGAACTAACATTTCACGATCCCGAAGGAGCCATGATTCTATTCAGAGAAAATATAATGTGCGAGAAATAACAAATGGTGTTATATTGTCCGATTTGAATACATGAATCCTTCGGGATTTCGAAATTTTAGTTCTGAATGGCATCATTCTGTTTAACCCTTTCGTGATGGGAGCTGCACTAATGTAGTATTGTAAAGATCATGTGCCGGTGCATACTCTTATATTAGCGAGAGAATGCACTGGCTTATATACAGTGTGAAGGTAAATGTTGTTAGGCCAATGCATTCTCGCATATATGCCAGACTCCCTATGATAGACTCGCATATATAAGAGAATGCATTGGCAGAGGGTTTTCGCAAACTTTTAGGAAGCTCCATTCATGGAAGGGTTAACCCTTTCTATACTAAATACTTATTCATGAGTATAGCTCTCGTATACCATTCCAATGTATACTTATATAACTGAGTGGGTCCGGAAGAATCCATTCAGTATAGAATTTAATAGTAAGACAGTGTTATCGTGAAATATGTCATAGCTTCGACCAACCATGGTGCATTACGTTATAACCATTATAGTTATCCCGGTAATGAAGTTATGGGGATGTATATATATACGTACTAAATCAGCGTGTCTGTCCGTCAGTCATGCAGTCCGTCCAACTGTTTGTTTGCATATATATTTAGTAGCATGGGACTTTTAGAAGAAAGTTTATGAACATATAATAATAAATTATATCATTTGGGCTGGAAAGTAGTCAATAGTTGTGTAACTTTGTGCTTCAAAAGCCTTTTTGTTGAATCCCGAATACCGGTTAAATTGGGCATATGAATCTCGAGTACCGCATGAAATGGCCTGAATTCCGCATAAAAAAGAGGCCTCAGTGGGGGGGGGGGGTATGACACCCTCAAACAAGACCGATTGCTTTTGAGAATGACAAAGATATGTTCGAACAACGAGAGACATCTCCAAATCTGCCAAAAATCCATTAAATAATGGTGCTCCGTTCTATAGTAAACACACACCAAGGACCAATGACAAGAACGTCCAAACCGAGAAAAGAAATCCAACAAAGCAGAGAGAGGTCGATAAATGTCCCTTCACGTGGGTCTTTCAACATGATTGCTTCTATTCGTTATTGTATAAATCATTTCCAGGAGTTCAGTCAATCTTCGAAGATCGCTTTTGATACACACCGACCCATCAATTCTATATAAATCAATGGGATTGGCACAATCGCCGCGTATTATCAGTTATTTGTCGTGTTTCTAGCTCCATGTAGTTTTCCTTTTTAATATTTAATTCTGTAGAACGTTGGTAATTGGGTCTGGACTCAGTATTGCATGTTTAACGTATTCTTTGTCGCCCACACTTCCCTATGTAAGGGTTAGAGCACAAGAATTGTTCTTTACCAGAATCAATCGAGTCGAAGACGAGATTTATTCTGGTAAAGAACAATTCGCGTGTCCTGACCGACTTAGAGCACAATTGATCCCACATAATGCGATCAACTGGAAATGTGCCATTGAGCGTGTTTTGACCACGACGCACAATCCGTGCACTGGCCGCGATTGGACACAATAGCCGGTTAGCCACGCCCAACAACGTGATTAACATGAACTGATCGCCGTTGAATGTGAATAGATATGTCCGAAACAACCCGGTCTGGTCCCACTTTGAAGCGCCCGTGCGATTTGTCTGTTATGAGTTGCGTGTGCCTAACAATGGGATAATCAATGAACTATTCCGTCGCCAGCCTTAGGAATTGGTGTTCTTTACCAAAAATCAGGGAACGATTGCAACAATGGGATTGGGCTCTACAGATTGGTAATGGCAAGAAACCAGATATATATTTAGGTCAACTCCAACAGTATAAGGAGTGATACATAATACCCAACCTGCTGGTAATATAACAACACTGAGTGTAACACTCGAGGAATGAAATGCACGGAATTTACCTTACTAAACGACCCCTGCATGCATGGTGATGTGGTCCTGCTAATATATTATGATGCTGTTAGGGCAAACTGATGCTGTTAAAAAAAGTTCCGTTATATTTAATTAATTTGTCTTTTTCGCGGTGTTCCGTTAATCTTAACACATCCAGGAAAAGCCATCATGCGTATCAAACATTCAAAAAACATATTTATTGCCAAATATTGCTAATATTGGTTGTATTAGTTGCTGAAAATAGACTACAATCAAGATGGTTATTCACACATTTTTAGAAACGCCAGCGCAGGCATTATTATATTTTTCAAAAATATATGTTCTTGAGTGTTCCATTCACACGCTGGTTTTTCTCAAATTGCTTGGATTAGCCAAACACCTCGACTACAAAAACAAAATAACGGTCTTTTTTCGTAACGGCATCAGTTTGCTCTACCCGCATCATAGCAATTCAGAAGGACTATCAGCATCATAACACATGAGCAGGACCACTTGACCAGGGGTGTAATATAATCAGAGCCTGATTATTACGCCACCATGTGTGGTGTTTCTAGTGTGGCTGTTTTTCATATTCAGTGGTAGTCTCCAATTCTGTGTTCGAGAGGGCGAAGATTTTTTTTTTGTACCTTACTCAAATCGTACCGATAGAATCACATAGATGCTGAAATTGTAAAGTTAACGCCACCGGTGTATAATATGTTTTTGAAAATATGACTCAATCGTATCGATAGTCAGGACAGGCTGAAATTGTAATCTTAAAGTCACCGTTGTAATAATATGTTGTTGAAAATATAAATAATCTGATAGCCTGAAAATAATATATAACCCATTGGGAGCCTCCTGGTATAGTGAGGTGAATTATGGGTAAGCCCCCTGGTGTTGTGAGGTGAATTATGGGTAATATTATGCCTGTTCTATTGTGATAACCGCCATCTTTTATCTTTGGAATTATCGGCGTGTTTTATGAAAATGTCACCAAGATTTCTCCACTCGATTCTTTTAAAATGCACCCTAATCGGTCAAATTCTTTTGATAATTCTATCTAAATACATCTTAGCTACTATTCGGATCTGCTTTCCCGGTCGAAAAAGGTTTAGTTTGACCAAAACGGCTATTGACAAAAGTTTGTTTATAAAATAGCGTACTCGATAAACCCGTAGTACGGCCGTAGATGGTTATCGAAAACAAATTGAATTTCTTCCATCTAAAACATAATTACGCGCTGGACTCTGTCATTTTAAGAATATATAAGTATTACACACAGACACACGAATTCTCAACTCAAAATTTTGAAAAATGACAGTTTTGTCAACATAAATCGATTTTATTTGCAAATCCCATGTTATTATATTAACTTATTGTTAAATTTTATCATCGAAAAAAATTCATTTCTTCCACCTAAAACATAATTATGTGCTGTATCCTATCATTTTAGGAATATATACGTATCCCACTCAGACACACCAAGTCTCAGCTTAAAATTTTGAAAAATAAGAGATTTATCAACATAAATCGATTTGTATGGCAGATCCCATGTTAAATAAATGTTAGGGCCCTTCAAATGTTTTCTGAGCTGTTCCATATTGGCACCAGAGTCCATATTTGACTGGTTCTACATGATAATTGTGCAACAGTACAGTCGCGTTACTTTATACGTCAACATTGGTCATTATCACTCGACAAATTTATTTCGGTCTATCGTATCAACCCCTATTTCCCCCGCGTAGCCTGACTAAGTGTCAACATTGGTCTTTATCGCTCCACTAATTTGTATCATTTCATCGGTATGAATTCCATATCCAATTATCCACATATAACCAACCCAATCTCTAATCCCAGTCCAATTTTTTTTTTTTTTCATCGCTATAGTCACGTTACGAAATATTTTATTGCGTGATACTTGTACTTATATGTCTATGGTATTACTATAGTATACCGTATACGTATATCAATTGCTATTCCTTTCTATATAATTCTGGTGCCATCTATAGAGATAGAGATAATTTCCGACCCCCCCCCCCCCCCGGGCCCCCCCAATTTTATATCATTGCTGCTTTAGTACAGTCGCGATGCATTACATGGCAACATCGCTCCACTAATTTATGTCAGTTCATCGGTACGAACCCCTTTTTCTCCGAGTCCATATAACCAAACCAACATCTTATCCCGGCCTAAATTATTATTTTTATTTTCATCGGTATAGTTGTGTTACATACATATTTTTTATCATTTGATTCTAATTTGTATTGTACCACTATAGAAGTCCATAAATTACTATTCTGGCACTATATAGAGATGACTAAAATTCTGACACCCCCCCCCCTATTTTATAACCTTGTTGCAACAGTAGAGTTGAGATGCATAATATGTCAACATTGGTCGTTATCGCTCTACAGATTTATATCGGTTCAACCCTTAGTTCCCTGTAATGCCCACCCCTCCCTCAATTTATTTTTTCATTTGTATTATAGTCTCGTTACATACACATTTTTCTTTTATAACTTTTGCTTCAACGCGCCGAGTTCTAGCTGCTGCAGAGAATACAAAACTGACAACATATTGAAATGTAAGCAGGCTTCAAACTAATATTATCCAATAAAAACTCTGGCTACATCAGAAATTTGTGTATAAGGTGTACTCGCATTTGTTGCGTTAAAAAAAAAAGGTCCCAAGTCAAGGTCCAAATCCCCAACAAACTGATGTGAGGTTTAACTCCATCTACATACAGTAATGTCCAAAGTAATTGATCACTTAACCACAGCAGAATTATGGGTAATTTTTAAAGAGTTTAAATCCTGAAAAATTACCCTTAATTCTGCTGTGGTTAATTGGTCAATTACTTTAGGCATTACTGTAGCCCATATAAGGATGTGAGGTCTAATGATAACTCCATCCACATACAGTAATGTCCAAAGTAATTGACCACTTAAGCACAGCAGATTGTGGGTAATTTTTCCGGATTTTAAATCCTGAAAAATTACCCATAATTCTGCTGTGGTTAAGTGGTCAATTACTTTGGGCATTACTGTATCCCATATAAGGATGTGAGGTCTAATGATAACTCCATCTACATACAGTAATGTCCAAAGTAATTGACCACTTAACCACAGCAGAATTATGGCGTTCAATATGGTCTACCTAATTCTGCTCCAAAAACATGTATATTGAATATATGGATGTTTATTGGGGGGAAACCGATTATTTCAATGATATTTTCATTAACTGGCATCCAAAAACCGACCTACGGGAGCGCGCTTCGCACGCGGCTGTTTCTTAAGTATATGTGCATATTTAATAAGTCAACAATTGGAAGCACAACAAATAAGATTGGCGGGGTCCCTTGCGCTTGCGCGATCTGTCCATCAAAACATATTTAGACATCTCAAGACACGTAAGACCCAATAACTTAATATACAGAATAGATACATCTATTGCCTGAGTGACTAATATTTATATTTGTTACAATGGGGTCAAATAGTTGCGAAGCCAGCACCACAATTCTTTCCCTCCATAGTAAATATTAAAACAACTTATAAAGAATTATTTATTTACCTTATATTTGGTATGGAGCGTCCTTGGTTTACTGGAGTTCAGATTGTTAACATCACGTCACCAAGTCAATTACTCGCGAAGCCACAGCCATAACTATGTCCCTCCATAGTAATTCTCAAAACAACTTCTTAAGAACAATTGACCAGGTCAGTCGCGCAATTATTGGAAGAGCCACGGTCAATCATTTTTTTTTAAACCAAATTTTACATTTAAATTATTCCTTTATTTAACCAAAAAAAAAAATTAAATGATAAAATTAACTTTTACTACTTGCTAAATTTTATCTTTTAATTATTTCATTTAAATTTTAGACTAAAATTTAAAAATATACAGTCCCAGTATTTACAGTATACTAAGTCCAAGTCTTTATAATCTGTTGAGTGACCCCACAGTCATTTACTTGCTTTGTTAGTAATAATTTGAAGGATTACTTGTTTAAACGCAATTGTTATCAAAATATTTTATGTATTTTTTATAATTTCTATTTATATGTAATACTATAATCTTGGTGGCGTTACCATTTCTGACTATGGTTTTCTTGTGATAATATTGTATCTGAGCTGCCCATCGTTGCCATGGTAATAGCCTGTCATTTGTAATTAAAAAATGGGTTTCGTCAAATGTTTTGTGAATTTTCAGCAACATATGTTTTCATAAAGCCCATATACTGGAGACATTGGAAACCAACGTTAAAACTTAGTTTCCTAAAATTGGTGTTACCATAGCAACAGTGAGTGATTTCTGAGAATTCTGGAAAATTATCATATATAAAGTATATTGGTGATAGGACTGGACTTATTGGTGGATATAATTATATAATAATTTGTATATAAATCTATTCTCCATAACGGACCGCCAGTACTCATCTCAATGGTCAAGGTCATTGTGAAATGTCAAGGTCATTGTAAAATAAATGGTGTCTTTATAACTTTAGGTCATATTGTTTGTCTTTATGATTAACCTACCCCAATGTGTTGCATTAGTCCATGAGCTGGTAGGACCCATGGTGCACCCACTTCGTCTTTGGTATGTGTATGTACCCAAATGTGTTACCATTATGATGTGGTGGGGGAAATGGTATCCCATATACGAGGGATGCCATTGTGATTGAATGTAACAGGCGATATGTAATTTTGTGGGTATTGGAATACTCTATCCACCGGTAGCAAGACCAGATATGACGTTGTCGTTGACGACGTCACCAGAATGTCAAAAGTTCACGCGATGGCAATGAAAACGCAAATATAATAGCCAGGAAGCTGATAGTGTACTTCTACATCGCACACCATAGGTCTTAACTTCACCTCACTCATTTTATTCCTTATTATGTCCCTGAACTTTTAAGCAATGTTAACACGGAAATAAAGTGTCCGCGTATATACGAAACAAGATGGCGTCCAACATGGTCGCCGTGTTTTAAGACGAGGCACTATAAGCAGGGATGTGGGGGGTCTCCGTTGGGGGGTGTCCACCTTGGGAAATTCCAATTGCACCCCCCCCTTGAATCAAAATCAGACACCAAACACAACTTTTGCATAATTCCATTTGCACCCCCCCCCCCCTTGAATCAGAATCACAGACCAAACACAAGTTTTGCATAATTCCATTTGCACCCCCCTTACACATCAGTCCTCAGGCCTAATATCCTATGTATTCATAAACTATGTTGTTCTATATGCCCGGTATAAGAAAATTCAGATACTTTAACCTGAGAATTGCATAAATCCTAACATCTAGTAGCCTACTCCAGACAAATGCACACGGCTACGGGTAAGAGACCAGGACATTGTGTCCGTCCATGTTTGTTCAGCCCGGTGTGAGAAAATTTGGAAAACTATACAAGAAAATCGCAAATCCTAGCATCTAGACTGGCCTCAACTGAAGCTTCCCTAGTGTTGGAACTTTCAAACCTCATACTCCCTCTTTGGTTGGAAAATTCTCCAACTGATCACCATTTCAGTCCACAAGTTTGACCGAATGTACTAAACTATTGTTTTGTTAAACTAATGAGCAGTTTTGTATTGGTCACGGGGGAGGGACAGTGACACACCAGGCCGACCATGGTTCGGCCCGGTGTTCGAAAATTTTGAAATCTGAACAAGAAAATCGCAAAATCCTAGCATCTAGACTAGCCTCAAGTCTTCTTAGAGTTGGAAATTTCAAACCTGACACCCCCCCACTTAGGTTGGAAAATTTCCAAATGATGACAATTCGAATGACAATGTTGACCAAATGTATGACAATATTGTTTTCTTAAATTTAGTAGCAGTTTTGACTAGCCACGGGGGAGGACCAGGACACAAGCTTTCCAAGTGTTGGAAATTTCCAACCTGTCACCCCCCTACGGTTGGAAAATTTCCAACTGATGACCATTCCAACTAATGTTTTGGCAGATTTGAAATTTCCAACTGTTGAACATTTTGACCAAAGTTGGGGGTGAGACACCCCCACACCCCCTCTAGCCACATCCCTGACTATAAGTTAGGTTGAGGCAAATTATAGAGAGAAAATCTTGACAAATGTATACATATGTATTATATTATTGTGAAGCTAGGACACAATGCTAGCATTTTAGGTTTAAAATCTGAACTCCCCATTCCAAGATGGCCACCAATATGGCCGCCGGAAGTGAAAACTTTGACTATTTTTCACTAATATTTTCTAGATTAGTCTCTGCTGTTTGGAACTGGTTGAGAATTACAACTTTATTTATATTTTTCATGTTAACAGATCATTGGATTTCGAATTTGAATCCATCGACGCACGCTGCAATCCGCATTTATTATATATTTGTTATGTTAACTGATCATTGGGGCAATGAAATATGCCATTATGTGAGTAGCAGGCCCTTCCGATCTCTAAACATTTTTATTTTACAGAACGTGCTATAAAAGTTCCCAAAAAATCACCATTGAGATTCTAGTCATATTACAAAAAGAAATGAGCAGAACTGTGCATAAGTGAGGCATACCTTTACCTATGAATATTCCAATTCAATGGAACCAAAATTGTCACTTTGACTAAATATGACCTATGACCTATGACGTATTATCATTATTATGGAAAATGGTAGCTATATTGCCCCAGCACATATTGCAATCACTTACAAGTTGTGGTTCGTGAATAAAATCGACTATAATCCTTATATACATTGAATACTAACATTGCTGATGCACCTTGGTTGATAGTTGCTACTATAACCACTGACATTACCAGACATATTGATGTTGGATTTCCCTCTCACAAACGTGATATCGGCACAAATTAACTCCAGGTTTGGACGATTTGTTTCACGTAAAATGGAACTATCTTTGGTATTAAAGGTGTTATCGTTTTGAACTGTCTTAAATGTGTCACAAGGTGGTGTTTTTTTAGACAAAATTACTCACGATGGCTTGCAAAATGGCAATCGGATTTGTTAAAATCCATATAATTATATCCCGTAGATTATTATATGCTGCTCTGAAAATGTAGCAAATTGTAACTCACTTGGTTATTAAAATGTTACTTAATCAACTCACAACTAAACATCTCTATTAATTAGCATATACTTTAGTTATTGTGGAAAGCGATAGCCACCATAAGCCCACCTTTGCGGCACACCCATGGTCATAGAGTCACACTGTATATAGACCAGACAAATATACCAGACCATAAAACCAATCACTTTATACACAAACACCTCACCCATGACCATGCAGCTACCAGTGAGTGTATCCGTACGCCCCACCCATGGCCATACAGCCGGGAGTCATCATACATGCACACCGGGTATACTCATACACCTGACCCATGACCATATTGTCACTCCCTGTATATCTATTAACCACATGCATGATCATACACTGATGGACTATAATACAGTCCCTCCTTGTATACATATATCCACATCACTATTGGCCTCCGTGTATAAATATTCGAAACAAGCATGGTCATAACCACTCAAGATATACATATACACTCACCCATGACCATTGAATCGTTCCAGGTATTCATATACACCTCACCACTAGCCATACAGCTAAATGCTTTATACACATACACCTCACCAATGACCATACAGCCACACTTGGGTATACATTTACACCCAACAAATGACCATACATACATGAGTCGCCATGCAGCTACACCGGGTATACCCCTACACATGGCCCATGACCATACGGTCACTTCCTTTAGACATATGCTCCACATTCAGGGTCATAAAGTCACTCCTTGTACACATATTCACCTCACTATTGACCATATGGTCATTCCCTGTATACCTATTCACCACACCCATTGCCATATAGCCACTCGAGATATACATATACACCCACCCATGACATGCATATAGATACACCTCACCAATGGTCATATGGCCACCTGCTTTATAGACAAACAACTCACATAAGGCCATACAATTGGGTACACACCATCCGGTAACGAGTCGCCATGTAGGCACACCGGCAGTCTATGTAAACATACACTCAGATTCATACTGACCACTATTTTTTATATGTGGGTATGTAGTTTACTCCAGACTGGCACACCGGGTACACTCCTACGTCTGACCCATGACCACATATTCACTCCCTGTATACATATTCACCACATTCATGATCATACAGTCACGCAATGTATACATATTCATCTCAACATTACCCATACAGTCACCCCGTATACATATTCTCCACAACGATGGCCATATAACCACCAAAGATATACATATAAATCCTACCCATGACCATAGGATCACTCTAGGTATACATAGTGTTTGTGCTGTCAGTAGCCAAATTGGCCAATGACCAATTTTTTTCGAAATTAGCCAATAAAAAATTCATTTGGCCAAACTTTCTTTTTACCCCAAATGGATACGGGAAGCTAATTCATAAGCGCTGAAAAGATCGACAATCCCGACGAAGTTAGGCGACGAAAGTATGTCGTACTTCGGAAATATCGTACCATGCAAACCTGCCTCCCGTCTAATAACAACCTGGCTTCGCATAATGTTTTTTTAATTTGGCCAAAGTTTTTTATGTGTACCCATAACAAAGGATTGACCACTCGTCGTGTGTCCGTCCGTCTGTCCGCAGACACTTTACGCATAATACGATAACTCAAACATTTTCTATCCGATCAGAACCAAATTTTGTATATGGGTTTCTCAGGCTAAAATACAGATCGAGTTCAAATATGGGTTTGATTTTTTTTAAATAGTTATGGCCCTTTTTCGACTTAGAATTCACGCATTCTACCTTAACTCAAACATTTTTTATCTGATTGGAACCTAATTTGGTATATGAGTTTCTCAGCCCAACATACAGATCGAGTTTGAATATGGGTTTGATCTGATTTTTTTTAATGGAGTTAAAAGTTTTAATTGAAATATTGTTGATTTGTATGGATGTTCTCACTATATGTTTTTAATTAATCATTCTTCTATTATATCTCCAGGTTTCTCCTCATTCACTTGCATGGATTTCTTAAAAATAACACTTCTCAACATTCCTGATACTTTCATTTGGTATGTCTCATTTTATATTGGTTTATTTGGACACACTCTTTGCCCCTATTGATTGATTAATTTATTTTTATTTTTATGTGTACCCATACCATAGTATGGTACACATATTGTCGATGTCCGGATTGACCACCTGTCGTCCGTCCGGTAGACACATTACGCATGGTGCGATAACTCAAACATTTTTGTATACGATCGCAACCAAATTTTGTATATCTGTTTCTCAGCCCAATACAGATCAAGTTAAAATATGGGTTTGATCTAAAAAAAATTATGGAGTTATGGCCCTTATTCGACTTATAATTCAATTATGCTGCAATAACTACAAAAAAAATATCTGAAATCAAATTTGGTATGTGAGTTTCTCAGCCCAAAATACAGATATAATTCGAATATGGGTTTGATCCGATTTGTTTAACAGAGTTATGGGCGTATTTAAAAACAACTTGTTCTAATCTTTGAAGATTGACATTTAATGTTATGGATTTTAGATTCCTAGCTGAAAATAGCTAATCACTATCGTCAAGGTATGGGGTAAACATCTGCCGATCGAAATCGGCCTCTCGTTTTAATTTGGCCACAATATTTTTCGGTCCAACGCGAATACTGTATACAAAACACCTTACCAATGACCACACACACAGTGGATCAACGGACACAAAGTTGTTGAGATAATTGTGAAAATAGGATATTTTGTGGAAGAAATCGTCGCGCGGCGATGATTATATTTCATATTTTTCCGCGATAAAGCACTGACAACTGATTCTAACTGATCGCTGCGGTTAGAATATTTGTGACGAAATATTCACTTACCTTAAACTGTTCAAAATTGGTGTCTAAATGTGTTTATTAGAACAAAAAACGGTGTCAGAAAGTGTGTGCAAACTTTGACAACACAAATTTCTCGCCTCGAACTCTACGACTTCCGGTTTTCGTTTGTGTCCGTTGATCCACTGTGATACAGCTCTTCCAGGTATACAAATACCCTACACACGGCTTTTCATACCTTCCAGACTTACATATACATCATTCATAATCATATATTAACTTTGTGAGAGAAAACTGCATTAGTTCTGGTAATGTCAGTGGTTAAATAGTAACTATTAACCAAGGTGTATCAGCAACGTTAGTATTCAATGTATAAGGCATATAAGTCAATAATGTCTTATAGTATCAACCAAAACCTGTAACTGATTACACGGCGGGCTGGGGCAATATTTATACTCCCTTGGCATCTTGGTGGTCATTTTGAGTCAATCTGCGGTGAAATGTCATACCGCATTATGTAAACTTAAAACTTTGAGAGATCGGAAGGGCCTGCGACCCAGATAATGGCATATTCCATTGCTCCAATGATCAGTTAACATAAACTATATATAATAAATGCGGGTTGCAGTGTGCGCGATGGATTCAAATTTGAAATCCAAGATAGCTGCTGACGGTCATGTTTTTTAACGGATTTTGGAAACAAATGGCTCCCATCTAGAGGTCACCCCGAAGATAGTTATAAAGTTTGGTGTTGATCGGATGAGGGATATGGTCTGTGTGGTGTGGCAAAGGATTTAGTCATGCAAAGAGTGAAATCCAAGATAGCTGCCGGCGGCCATGTTTTTCATCGAAAATCATTCAAAAATGGTCAGAATCCATCAATAAAGGCGCTGTTATATAGGTTTGTTGCCACACGAGGACTCCCGCCAACGGTCTCTCGCCATATTAACAGTCAAGTTTTGATAAAATTGAAAAAAAATACCACGAAATGAAGGGATGTACAATCTAGATCAAAGATATGGGGTGTGACAACGACTGTGCTATCATGGAGTACAGGTACATAGCAGTATGGATATGGACTGAGCTAATCATGCTCCCATGAGACCTTGAGTAGCCGGGTGGAAAGTTTAACAGAGAGGTTAAAATTGGATAGACTAAATTAAGTCCCCGTCCCATACACCAAAAATTAAAAACGAAATTCTGAGTCAAAAAGGGGCATAACTCAGATAACATTCATTGAATCAAACCATTTTCGTTTTATTATGATCCAAATGTCACATCTGAGTCGAAAAGTGACATATCTCCATCAAAAATGGTTGGACCAGACCCAAATTTTTGTGTGGATCAAGTGGGTGGGTTCAGTTGAAAATTCCAAGGCGGACACACCCCCCCCCCCCAGCGGAGACACTCTAGCTACGACTCTGATCACAGAACAACGTTTTACATTTCTGCATAGATTGAAGATATGTTTTGTAACTGCTGCCATAGGACAGAATCGAATTACATGCAATAGTACAACAGGTATAATTAATTTATGTGGTTGCCTTTTTCGGCAATAATAGCTTAGTTACCCATGTATATTTCAGCATACGACAATCTTCTAACGTCTACTGACGTTGATAGAAATGTTATGATGTCAGTGATCAAATTTGAAACGGTTGCTATGGAAATAAGTACATTGGGTCCATCCAACATATTATTTGGAATGGACAAAACAAATTTGCGGTGTATTACAATGTAACATATAGCGGAAATAGGCAATACGATATCTGAACGCGATCGGTAGTTTTATTTATTCGCGAGTTTGTGCTTATAGTTTTATCTATACCTATTGCTATCTGGTGCATATATGTTCAGTTCGCAGGAAGACAATAAGGATATCCTGGTGACTATGCAATTATAATTTTTTAATTGCGGCTTGTTGGATAGATCGATTGGTTTTGTAAAATGTTGGAAATAATACGGATCAAACTTCAGATGAAAGAAGTTCATTTGGCAATTTGACTCGCAATAAAAACCTCAGTCACTTAAAGTGTTTCCCTGATCTCCACTCACAATTTGTTTTTATTACAACACACAGCGTCTGCTATTGACACTACACGAAATCAACACCAATGTACACCTATTACTAATCGCTCCAAGCACATGGAGTCGTGTAACAAACACCAGGTGATGCAGGGGGGGGGGGTCGGAAAAAAAATTCAGGCACGTATGGCATTTTTTCCCTTTCGATCATTTTTTGTACCCACCCACCCCCACCGCCAATTTTTTTTTCCGTTTTCGGCAGTTTTTTCCGACCATTTTTTGACACCCACCCCCCCCCCTTTTAACACTAAAACAGAGATATGCGGGGGGAATTCACTGTAAACAGCTGTATATGAATTTCTGTGCATACTATTTATCATGGATGTTAACATGGACATGTAAATAGGAATGAGTCATTTTGAGGTCATTCGGCCAAAAAAACATGGCTGCCAGCGGCCATCTTGGATTTCAAAATTTGCAACAAAATACAACACGATAACTGCCTGCAGTCAGTTTACAGTTAGAATTACAGTATTTCTCTCATTCAAAGTGGTTTTGAAGCCCAACTCATTGCCAAAACACTAAAAAACAAGCAGGAATGTTTTTTTTTTAGTTGCGGAAAAAATTGCTTGTTGGTGGCTTTGACCACCCACCCACCCCGGCATATGTGCCGGAAATATTTTTTCACCCCCCCCCCCCTGGGTGATGACGCTTTTGTTGTACGGACGTTAGCTGCGCGTTGATGTATTTAGACGATACAGACCTTACTTTCTTTTGATGGCTCAGTTGGCTCTTAATGGCTAGAGAGAGAGAGAGAGATATGTTTTATTCCTCCAAATATGGAGACCATTATGGTACAATATATATATATACACACACACAATTTAAATGATGACATATATACACATGCAATACGATTTAACTTGAGAAGGCTCACTTGAAGTAAGCTCATCCATCAAAGTGTGAGTATGCCAATCTAATTCCAGCATTTAACAACAGACATAGTAGGCGCGAGTTGTACCCACGCTCGAATTATCAGATTGTCTGTTGGTTGCTTAATTACATAACACAAGCGCGAATGTCTTAGCCACATCACGAAATTGTTGCAATTGACATTCTTCGGTATGGGGAAATGGGGGGGGGGGGGGTCGAACAAAATAAAACTAATTTCGATGAAAAAGCTGTATATTGAACTAATTTCGCCAATGTCACTTCGTTTTCTCACGCATAAATTAATACAAAGTATATGTTTGCAGAATGTCCTGCTATTGGGCTGAACAATACAGTAAGTGGCCACACACCTCCATGCAACTTACATGTATGTTGCGGCTGGAGAAAAATTATAAAACATTGACGAAATGAGTTCTATATACGCACGGATGCGGTGACGCCCCCCCCCCCAAAGTTTGGTAAAAATATTCAACAACTGGTTGCAAGTTTCAACCCTAACACACCATCGTGCAGTTGGAGAGATTTCTCATCGAAAACAGGTTGCAAATGATTTCATAGTTTAATATTTCAACCACTATTTATAGTGGTGTGAAATTGGTCGTGACTAAATTGGCATCAGTTGGAAATTCATAACCTTACAGTTGTGCCCGGTTAGCTATTAGAAATTTCCATCAGGTGGACAGAGGGTGCAAATAGAATTTCCCAAGTTAAGGACATTGTTCAAAGGAGGTGCAGTTACAAATTCCAATTACACCTCAACGGAGACATTCTAGACACATCCCTATAAATACGTTTTAAATATAACTTTGCTCACCGCAAGTCTGATATAGATGGGTCAGCTCTCTTATCTTCAAATAATTGTTCCAGCTAATATCGCAGAATTGGGCGTTTCACCGTTGTCCGTCCATGAGGTTACTTTCGACAGAATGACTTGTAAACTGACGAGTTCATATTAATCCCGTGCAACAGATTTAATTAATCGTCCCGTTATTACTGGGTTTATGAATACGTCGTCTAAATTGGATAGATCATCTCACTCGTGTCTTCATAATTAAGATGACCGGCGCGCGTCTTGTTTGGGAGTGATAAACCCTACTCACTCGCGCTCGTGAGTAGAGTTTATCAATCCCAAAACAAGACGCACGCCGGCCGTCTTAATTATGAAGACATGCACTCGTTGAGATGATCTATCCAATCCTGAGACCGAGGATTAAGCTGGTGTGTTTATAATCGCCACCATGTCTGGACATATTTGGGGGGCAATTTTTCGCCATTTCGTCTATTTTTTTCGCCATTTACAATATATTTTCGCCATTGGTTAAAATGGCTACCACCGCGAGAACACTGAATGGAAACCATAATTATGTTCATATAAGTCAATATGTTTTCTTCGAAGTGAATGAATTTCTGATATAGGACCGGTTGGTGGAATTAATTCTGATAAATTATACGCAAGCCTTATCATTTTAATTCGAAACTGGTAATTTTGCGATATTTTCGCTATCAGTTGCCATGGCAACACGATACATGTTATGTATTAAAATTACCAACTCAACCCGAAAACTCTAATACTAATATTAACCCAACGCAATCGCTCTATATTTACTTTGTATGACTATATTTAATGTTTATTTGTGAGGGTAAAATTAAAATTCACTTGATTTATCTTTAGCATAGTAATTGCACACATACCATAAAAAGTGGTATCTAAAAATGTGATGATCTAAACTTAAGGTTATCAAAAGTAAACAATGACCATATGAAATAAAGTATATCATATACCAAATTGAACATGGTGGTGACGCAGGGGGGGTCTGCAAAAGAATTCCGTATATAGGGTCGGGGTGGGTGGGTGGTCCAGAGGCGGAAAAAATGGTGCTTGTAAATTTTTTCCAAAATGGGTTTTTTTCAAACAATTTACAAGTACGGACCATGTAATGTTGTTTGTAAGCATGTTAGTACCATGCTTGTTGGTATAGGGCTATATAGGCAGCTAAAGTGACTCTTTAGCCTCAGATTTAGCAACATTCTGGATTTCACAGTATCCCGGACCACTTCACAGTGGACCACCGTATTAACGTTCAGGAAACTTATGATCAACGGAAGAAATATTTATTAACAAAATTAATATATTACCCAGTTGTATTATCTGAATAAAAGTAATAAAACAAAAAAACTCTATTACAAATTGGATACTACATGGTGAATACTCAATGATGACTACTAGTAGATATCATTAACCTGATTGTTGCATAACATGAAATTGAAAAGGGTATCTCATAAATTTCTAATGTCTGAAATACTGTCTTGTTCTGGCATGTAGTCAAATTCATTCCTTCTGGTTATTTCTCATCTTGAATGATTGCAAGTAATGTTAATTTGCAACAATTATCCAAATAAAACTGAATTGGTTATGATGAATGACATTACTGTTTACTGCTCAGACAATCCCAAATGAAGGTGACGCTATTCTCATTTAATTTCCGAACTTAATACATTTGGGAGCTTTAACTGCTCAACAAGACGAAACTAAAATACTAATTGTATACTGTTATCACTTACAAATAGATGAACTGAAATAATGTGATGCATTCAGATGCATTGAGAAATGACATTCAATTCTTCATTCTGGTCTATCACCATACCAAACCACATCAAAATTTGACAACCGACACTTAACTTATATTGCAAAAACTTTGTATGGACTGAATTTCATAAAGTCAAACAGGGCCCATAACTCTGGTAGGCATTGGTGGTCACAACCCGCGATATTATGCATATTCGTCCCCCATTTCTGGTCCGTCACCATGCCATAGGGCATCAAATATGACAACTGACTCTTGAGTTAAAATTCAAAATGTTTGTACGGACAGACGGCTCGAGACGTCAACTATATACCTGCCGACTAATATCGGGTAGTATAATAACCATATATATATGTGTATACATAACCAAAAAACAATTCCCCTCCCCACCCCATCCCGTTGGATAAGACTAAAGAGTTCTTTGATCATGCACATATAATTGTGGAACCCCTGACCTGTTTACCACTATTTACACTGGCCAGTGTTCTCTGTCAGACACAACACACTCGATATATTAAGGCTATAATGGGGTCTAGGGCAATTTGTGACATATAGTGTACCTACACAATGCTTAGTTAATATTGTTGTTAGATACTGAAAACACCAGGAAACACATGGAAATACAGTATATTTTTCGTTTTTCTGATCTGTGTTTACCAATTAGTAAGGCAGTTAACACAGTTATTGAAGAACGGCTAAAAAAACCTCTGAAATTTTGATCAAAGCATGAGAAACGGGGGGTGGGTCCCCAAAATTTTGGAGGAAAAAAATATTTTTTTGCAAAAATGGGGTGGTGGGTCAATCGAGGTCGGAAAAAAACTTTTTGGGCCCTATATGTGCAATTTTTTTCCAGACCCCCCCCCCCTGGGTGACGCCCTATTTTTGTGCATTTATGAAGGGATAGCTTTTAAGACTAAGGCATTAGGGTTGGTGGCATATGAGACCACCAATAAATAATAGACAGAAAAATTACACTTTTTCAATCACCGTGACCTTAATGGTTGACCTTGACCCTATATGTCATATTGGCCCAGTTCATTTGATGGACCGTTGATTGCACTATGAGTTCATATCATTTATTCAAACACAAGTCTAATTGTTTCCAAACCGCGGCATTTTTTCACTTTTCCCCAAATATTTTATGCCGTTACCATGGAAACCAGAAATTCTCATGAACCGCAGCCCGGGCACCCCCCTCCAAAATTGTTTCCCATATCCCATTTTACATATCGGCAAAGTTTCATGCTTTAATCCGGTCTGTCACGATTTTGCTAAATTTTAACCCTAAACGACTGGGCTATAGTACGATGGTGCGCGTAAACAAGAGCCTGCTCGTGTTACAGAAGTTTTGCTTCTGTTTACATAACACAGCTCAATTCTACTGGTTAATCACGCACACGTGATATAAACGCTCTTTATTATTTCCATATCAGGAAAACAGTAGCAAATAACGCTCTTTATGTTTACCATATCCGGATCTAAACAAAAGCCAGGTTCTGTAACGTTTTTTTGCGTTTGTTAACATAACAAAGAAAAAACATTTGACAATAAAATATAGATTGTGCCATATTTCAGATTGGTATAAGAACAAGGTCTGTCTATCTTAAACTATTATTTCTGTTTTTGCGGTTTTCGACAGAGGTGAATATTTTAACAGCATACCCACCGTCAACGCCGCCCGTATCTTTAAGGAATGAGAGTTCTGAAGCTGGATTGGAGAATCACTCTTCGGAGTTTACATGGGTTTTTTACCAAGCGAATACCATATTTACACTATTCATAAGTTTCCGTTTGTCCAACTATACATTCATGTACATGTATATACCATTGTTGCTGTCGCTATTTATGCTTGATATTGCAATATCACAATTAAAGTAATCCACTGAAGTCCTCTATACCAACTAGTCATTTTAGTCATGTACCACAAGTAGTCCAGGAGATCAACCCCAAGAAATAACAAATGTTGCTCATTTTGACGGACAAGTGCTATCCAGTCTAATTTTGTAGTAAAATATATGTAGATTACGAAAATCCATGATAGCAGTGGTGAATTTGTAGCTTAATTGGCGAAAAACATGTTTTTATTGACCAACCCGACGACCGAAAATAGAAGAATTTTCCGGCGACGTCATAGTACTACTAGTATTCCGGGAGCTAATATTGGTACCCTTGCACCCCTTGGGACTTAACTTCTCCCCACTCATTTTGTTCCTTATTATGTCCTTCAACTTTTAAGCAATGTTAACAAGGAAAAAAAAGTGGCCATATAGACTCCAGACAAAATGGCGTCCATCATGGCCGCTGTTTTTCAGACCAGACTCTAAGTCAGTTTTATGCAAATTATAGCGGTAAAAATCTTGTAAAATGTATACAAATGTATATATTTTCGTGAAGGTAAGACATAATGTAACTTTTTTGGGGCAAAATTGAAACTCACCATCCAAGATGGCCACCAAAATGGCCGCCGGAAGTTGAAAATATAACTTTTTTTTACAAATATCTTCTAGATCGATTCACGCTGTTTGGAACTGGTTGAGTAATGTGACTTTATTTTGTATTTTGTATATTAACTGATCATTGGGGCAATTCAATATGCACTTTTTGGGGTCCTAACCCCTTCCGTTCCCTCAAAAATACGAATTTACAGAATGCGGTATAATATTTCACACAAAAACATCACAATTGGGATTCTAGCCATATTTTAACAAGAAATGAACATAACTGTGTAATGTAAGTGATGCACATGATTACCTATGAATATTCCAACTCAATGGACCCAAAATTATTACTTTGGCTCAAAATGGCTGTCAAAATGGCCGCCAAAATATGGAAAATGGTAAATATTGCCCCAGCATGTCCTGCAATCGATCACAAGTTGTGGATGATGTACAAAATTGGCTATTCTGCCTTCTATACATTGAATACTAACATGTCTGATGTACCATGGTTAATTGTTACTATTGTCACCACTGACATCACCAAAAATATTGGACTTTTCTCTCAAAAACTTGACTTAAATATCGGCAAAAATTAACTTGTCATGTTTGGACTATTTTTTCAATTAAAATGTAACTATCTTTGGATTGAAAGGTGTTTATTGTTTTGGTCTATCTTAAATGTGTCACACTGCGGTATTTATAGACCAAATTGTTCGGCCGATTTTGACAGAACTGTATACTCTCATTAAGTAGACATGGATAAACTTTTTATATGCAGCCTGTGTCAGGGAGGACGCAGTTATATAGGAGTGGGTGTAATATAGTGTGTCATGTTGACGTATTTCTCGATGGGTTAATATATAATGCTATGCTAATTATGGTCTGAAATGACTAATATCGAGATTTCTGGTGACCATTCAACGTTTGATACCATTTTATGTCCCGATGGGGTATATTCTTGGAGTTCTGACATGTCACGAAGCTTCGGTACATGTCACGAAGCTTCAGTACATAGGATGAAAAACCGCCACAGATTTGGGGTTAATGATGCAAGGTCACATTTTTCACCAGATTTCGAAAGAACTATATACTTTCATTAAGTAGACATGGATAAACGTCTTGTATGTAGCACTGTGTCAGGGCTGAAGTAAAGCAGTTATATATGGTGGGTGTAATATAGTGTGTCATTTTGACATAATTACACCATGGATTAATATATATTTCTATGATAGTTACGATCTGAAATGACTGATATCGAAGTTTATGGTGACCATTCAACGTTTGATGCCATTTGGCGGTACGTGTCATGAAGCTTCGGTAAATTGGATTAAAAATCGCCACAGATTTGGGGTTAACGATGCGAGGTCACATTTTTCACCAGATTTTGACGGAACTGTATAGTCTCATTAAGTAGACACCGATAATCTTCTTACATGTAGCCCTGTGTCAGAGAGGAAGCAGTTATATAGGGTGGGTGTAATATAGTGTGTCATTATGACATATTCCTCGATGGGTTAATATCGATGCTAATTATGATCTGAAGCTTCGGTACATTGGATGAAAAACCGCCACAGGTTTGGGTTTAAGAATACATTGTCAATTATTTTGCCACAGTGCTGGGGGATAAGTACCCAGGGCCACATGATTCTTCTTATTTCGATATTACTGTATACTGTTATTAATAACGATACACCTTGATTAACTTCACGTTGAATGAAGCAGTCACAGTATAATTTTCTATTATTGAACATTTAACTTGAATGTCACGAATAATCGGTACATTCGTGTTTTTGTTTCGACGCCGACTGTGTGCATACATCTGATTTAAATATAGTAACATATGAATAATAATTAATGTACCGAAGCTTCGTATCTATAGGTTACAAACACCTAATTATTTTCCATAGATGACAGTGTTAACTAAAAGTCCCTCCGGCCATGGGTTAAGCCTATTTGAACTTCAAGTGGTCAATTTTTCCTTAGAACGTCATCCGTTGCACCAGTATGTGACAACAAACGCGCCCTTTTCGGTATTTTTTTCCAAACGATAATCTTGCATTTCTACAACTACCCCATTTACTGCACATAAATCAGCAGCATAAAAATATCCAGACCCCTTCCATATTTCCCTCAATGATAATCAACCAATCAGCAGCCATATTTTTTTGTTATGCTGACTCGAGTTTCCCTACACAAATTCAAGAAGCGTAACTCTATATAATTAGTTGCTTGTAACATATTGTAAAGAAAATCGAACTTTGATGGTGTAAACCGCGCCAATTTTACAAAAACAGCTTTACTGTGATACGATAGAAATATAGGAGTCATTGGACATCCTATTATCTCCCAGTGGTCCTTTAACCCACATACCCTGTTTTAAAATTTATTTGGGTAAGAAATAACACCGATACTCTATTCCTGATAACTCTGGAAGCACAGTTTAGTAGAAAGATACTAATTTCTCCCACCCCCTACACACTTTAGCACAGGCAGCCAATGTGAGATAGCTGGGTGAGATTTTCCTGTCTCACATGACACGTGACCATCTATCTCACACCACCCACGTGACTGCTTTACCTATTTAATTAAGAGTCGGAACTAATTTAACAATCCGTCATCATGTTTTGTGTGAACTAAAACAGATCAAAACAATGGCGACCAGCAGTTACGCTTCACGTTTCAAGTAAATAAATACGGACGAATTCGTGGACGCTAATACAAATGGAGATAAGCCTCAACTGTTAATCACGAAAAACCTTCAACAAAACCTCACTTGCAGACACAGAGTTGCATATATAACATGAATTTAAACGACTAATTTGCGAACATATTCCATAAAACGGAAGACCCCAAGCGAAACTGGCACCACTGGCACATTTCGTAACAGGTAAACAATAGCCGCTTCACAAATGACGAACGAAATAATTCCACATTCGAACAGTTGTCATCGTCGAACGCGTCTAATTAACATTTGTCTGTCATAAATTCACATGTTTCCTTTTCTAATGGTATCGATATGGTCATTTCCGATGACAAACACGATTAGTCCAGTTGTATATACTTCATATCAATACGCGCGTTTCTCGGAATTTATGCAGGTGCAACGATGTGACGTATCCGTGTCGTTTTCACAAGACCGTGTCGATTTCACTCTAACGTATTAACCCTGCGCGCACGGGTAACGCGCTTTGTTTTTACAGTATATACCTTTGGTATATACCGAAATCATCCCAGTTAATCACGAATATCGCATCAGATATACCGTTACGAAGCTACTGGAATGTGTCAAAGATTGGTATAAAACAAAAAATCGGAATGAGGCTCTTGGGTTGGGAGAAAAATGATCCATCATGACCTGGGGTGTGGGATGGAAAAATCTCACCCTCGGGGCCAGATATTTGGTCCGGACACTCGGCAAGCCTCGTGTCCGGCCCAAATATCTGGCCCCTCGGGTGAGATTTTTCCATCCCACACCCCAGGTCATGGTGGATAATATTAGTCTCATGTCATGCTTGTCATATACATATATACTGCACAGTGCTGCACAGTGTCGCATGCCCCATGTCCATCCACTCTCTAATGGGAATATTATGAACACAAATGTGATCACACCCAAAATTCAGGGTTTTTCATCATAATTTAATTTGTAAAATCCGACTCGCGTGCATAACGCACATGATAGAAAGGCATATGTATAAGTTTTGAAAACTAGTTACGTGTATCTACCATACGCTTTAAGTTATTGATCTAATTTTGAACAGTACAATGTTTAATTGGATTTGAATTAGACCCCCCTCAACTTAGAAAACAAGTAGAAACCTTCTTAAATCCATTTAAAAACATTGTAGAAGACAAATTGTAAATTATTTAACACTATTAAAATAATTAATGGCGAATTTAACCGTTAAAATCATACTAAGATGAAATGGTTGCAATTTGGGACTATTTTTCACTAAAAAAAAAAAAAAAAAATTTAATTCTTCAATTTTTTTAGCATGATTAGTTATTTAACATTATTAACACAATTACTATTCAACTTAATCACCAAAATCATACTAAAATGAAATGGTTACAAATTGAAAAACGTAGACAAATGCCCAAAAAATCGCAAAAACCAAAGAAGGCTACAAATTTGTTCTTGCTATCATAATTTTTCTTCATTACCATACCTAAAACATGGTCGCAGCTTGTCCGTCAATATGAGCAACACTACCTTCCGATCTCCTGGACTAAAGACCATTGCGATCCTCACAAACTTATGCGCTACCATGGATGCAGCTAAACTTGTTTAAAATGTTAGGCCTGAGCAGCGATAACAAGATCTAATCTTTCTGGCTTGAGCAGGGGGAGGGGGGGGGGGGGGGGTGGGGGGTCGGAAAAAAATTTCATGCACGTATGCTGATTTTTTCTTTCGACCCTTGTTGTGACCCACCCACGTCAAAAAAAATGTTTTTTTCCGTTTTCGGCAGTTTTTTTCCCCGACCATTTTTGTACACCCACCCCCTTTTAACACTAAACAGATATATGCGGTGTGGGGGGATTCAATGTAAACAGCTTTATATGAATTTCTGTGCATACTATTTGTCATGGATGTTAAAATTGACTTGTAAATAGAAACGAGTCATTTTGTGGTCATTCGGCCAAAAACAAACATGGCTGCCAGCGGCCATCTTGGCTTTAAAAATTGAATCCATTAGCATGGGCTACAGATCGTACTGTTCATCTGATCATCGTGAAATTTGTCATGGATGTTAACATTGACATGTAAATAGGAACGAGTCATTTTGGGATCATTCGGCCAAAAAAAAAACATGGCTGTCAGCGGCCATCTTGGATTTAAAAATTCAATCCATTAGCATGGACTACATGCTATACTGTTTGTCTGATCATCATGACATTTTTCATTTATGTTAATATTGACATTCTAAGGTGTTTTAAAGACATATTATGCACTTGTTCGGGTTCGAGAAACGGCGATAAACTAAAGAAAACGATTTCGTCACTGTATTTAATTAATATGTAAGAATGACGATGTGTGTTGTCAATTTGGATATACTATTTGTAAAAATAAATACTCTTAGCAAGATTTTTCTCCATTTATATCTGATCACCCTACCGGAGTGTTTCACATCACTTTAAGCCAAACTCATTGCAAAAACAGTCAAAAAGACTTGCAGGAAAAAAAAATTGGAGTTGCGGAAAAAATTGTTTGTTGGTCCCATCGACCACCCACCCACCCCGGCACACATGCCCAGAACCCCCCCCCCCCCGGCTGGAGATTCGATCTCCGTCTGGTGGCACCGCTAACATTGTTAACATTTTAAATTATAGAGTGACTTTTTTTTAAATAAGTGATTTTAAAGAGCGTTCCCCGAAGGAGTGACTTTAAAGAGCGTTTTTCAAGAAGTTATTTTAAAGAGCGGTATTATCAAATGTATCAGACAAATCCGTTTAGCCGAAAGCACGTTACATATAGAGTTGTAGTTCTTTTTATAAAAACTGTAATCTGTGCCAACAGTCCGAGAGGATCTCAAGTTAGAAAAATCAGATTTTATTAGCGCTGCCAGGGCTTTAAAATCAGATCTTATTAGCGCTGCCAGGGCTTAAAAATCAGATCTTATTAGCGCTGCCAGGGCTTTAAAATCACATCTTATTAGCGCTGCCAGGGCTTTAAAATCACATCTTATTAGCGCTGTCAGGGCTTTAAAATCAGATCTTATTAGCGCTGCCAGGGCTTTAAAATCAGATCTTATTAGCGCTTTAAAATCAGATCTTATTAGCGCTGCCAGGGCTTTAAAATCACATCTTATTAGCGCTGCCAGGGCTGAACATTTTAAACAGATTTCCACGTCGTATAGTGTATAACACCGTAACGATCGGACGGTTAGACAGACTGCATTATTTAACAGGAGATTACTCTGAGACAATAGGAATTTTACCATACTATAAAGATGCGCTGTCTCTGCCAGGCACCAATTTATTCGGAAACTCGCTTTGAAGGCAAATCGGATGCACTCTTGTTCCAAAAACAAATACACAAGAAACACCTGATGTTACAAATATTTCACATGAATGTGTTTTAAAAGATATTTTTTGAATCAATATGTAGTAATGTTCTAAATATATCCGCATAAACTATCCCGATTCATGTAAACTAATTTATGAATTCCCTTGTGACTTGAGAACGGACCGGGGAGGGGATTACGAGATTTAACGAACGAGGTAACAGAAGCTGTATGGGAGAATCACTCTTCGGAGTTTACATGAGTTTTTACCATGCGATTTCCATATTTACAGTTCTCAACATTAATTACTTATGTCCAGTTATACATGTACATATATGCGCAATTGCCATATCACAATTAAAGTCATCTACTGAAGTCCTGCTAACTCGTCACGTTACTAGCCATCACGTCGGCCCATTGCCGGTTATCAGACAGACTGCATTATGTAACAGGAGATTACTCTGAGACAATAGGAATTATAACATAATTTAAAGAGGCGCTATCTCTTCGTGGCACCACGTTCTACAACAACAAAACATTTATTCGGAAACTCGTTTTTAAAGATCTTCGGTACTGCTGTTCCCAAATAAACACACCAACCAGAAACATCTGATTTAACAAATATTTAATGTGAAAGCAGAGTGATAAAAGTGTTTCCCAAGATTAATTTTCAATCATGATGTAGTAATGTTCTAAAAATAGCTGCATAAAATGTGCCTATTCAGACTAATTCATAGAAATAACCGAATTCAGTTCACTGGTTTCCTTGATTATTATTATTTTACACCTCCGAATCTATACACAAAATTCAGGGAAGATTTTATTCATCTTTAAATATATATTGTAGGATTTATATTTTAGTAAAATAAAAAATCCAACCACATCGATAATGAGAGAGAGCTTTATTTTGAGAAAATCATTTGGGTGGGAGTGCGAAGGGGGGGGGGGGGGGATGTCTAATTAATATTCATTTGACAGGTAAGTCAAGCATCATGTCACAAAGGACAGGTAAGTTAAGCATCATGTCACAAAGGACAGGTAAGTCAAGCATCATGTCACAAAGGACATTGGCCAGATTAGTCAGCATATATTGTTTCGAAACATCAATTGCTTCTGTGCAAGATGAAAAGGAGACAACAAAGAGCACGCCGTCGGGGCGTGGCATAATATACCTGTTTCTGGAGTAGAGTGGGACATGTAGACAGAACCCATATTTGAACTTGATCTGTATACCAAATTTGGTTCAGTTCACTTGATTCAATCTAAAGTTATCATCTGGAAACCGCATATCAGGTAAAATCTAAGTCGAAAAAGGGGCATAAGTCAGTCAAAATCATGCGGACGAAACCCATATTTGAGTTTAATCTGTATTTTGGGGTGGTAAACTAATATACCCAATTTGGTTCAGTTCACGTGATTCAATCTAAAGTAATCATCTGGAAACCGCAAATCGATCAGGTCAAATCTAAGTCGAAAAAGGGGCATAACTCAGTCAAAATCATGTGAACGAAACCCATATTCGAACTTGATCTTTATTTTTCGGTGGTAAACTAATATACCAAATTTGGTTCAGTTCACTTGATTCAATCTGAAGTTATCATCCAGAAACCAAAAGCTGACGGACGGACAGATGGACGGCAGACGGACGGACAACCCATTTACATAATACAACCGTTTTTTCAAACGGGCGTACAAAAAAAGGAGCGGGGCTGACACCCCATGCATACCTCAATGTGGCATATCGCATAGTGCAGAATTTCCAGTACCTTCTGATGGACAACATCCTTACGAAATTTCATTGGGCTCTGATAACCTATGTCTGAGATAGCAGCACGGACAGATGAAAAATCAACAATTCAAGATGAACCATGAGTAATTACGTTAGAACGGGGAATGCGAGCGACATCATTCGACGCTTCAATCAAAGTGAGCGACATCATTGGACGCTTCAATCAAAGCGAGCGACATCATTGGACGCTTCAATCAATGCGAGCGACATCATTGGACGCTTCAATCAAAGCGAGCGACATCATTGGACGCTTCAATCAAAGCGAGCGACATCATTGGACGCTTCAATCAAAGCGAGCGACATCATTGGACGCTTCAATCAATGCGAGCGACATCATTGGACGCTTCAATCAAAGCACTCCTGATGGATAACATCACCAACAAATTTCATCCATATCCGTTAACCCTTTACCCAACAGAAGGCCCTGTGCCAATGCATTCTCTTATATATGCGAGTCGACCATAGGTCGCCTCGTATATATAAGAGAATGCATTGGCTTAACACATTAAAAATTATAAAATTGTTAAAGAATGTAAGAAAAAATGTTAAAAAAAGATTTTTTTTAGGCCAATGCATTCTCTTATATATGCGAGGCGACCTATACTCGCATATATAAGAGAATGCATTGGCACAGGGCATAACTGTAACTATCACAATAAGGTCAAGGAGCCGGTTCCAATGATATCCATATTTGTATGGTTCTATTGAGACAGACCGAAGATATTTTAGGCTGTTGAAGCTTTATTTGGCCGGTTTGTTGGGTAAAGGGTTAAAGTGATGCGATACATTCCAGTACGGTGATCAAATTGAACTGCAGAATAATGTTGACCAATTTGACCACACACACACACTGTCATTCTGATATAGTAATTAAATACGATGACTTTGGATGCCGAAATAATTTGTGCTTGTTTATCGCCGATAGTTGCGTCGCAAATCCAGATGCAAATATTTACAATTGAGCATAGTTCAGACAATGATTTCTATGGAGTGATATGGTCGATTTCTTTGAAATTTCGGCGATGTTACTACAATGCTACATAGCCCAGGTTGCCATAATGCCTGAGTACTAACTTATCAGTTTCACGCATCTGAGCAAGTCCATAATATGACTTAAACCTATGGCTGAGATATGCTAGACAGACTGAGGATTTGATTTTTAATTTATTCAAATCACCACAATCAGTGGCATATAGAGTTACATTACTAAACTAAGCCGCCTGCCCTGTACGTGCATGTAAATGTATAATTATATAAGTTAAATATATTGATAACAAATTGTCTGACCAGCCACATTAGCACTGCGAGTTCGGTTGACGGTGGATAATTTGTTCCGATGCGTGACCATCAGATCAACAGTATCTGCATCAGGATGAGATGTATGTAATCCAGTATATGATTCACTTGGTTCATGGGGGGGTGTATAATAAGACAAGAGGTACGCTGTCGCGTGGCATTTGCCCCCGACCGAAGCAATTCGGATTAAGCATGGACGAAACTGCGGATATCCGAGGAGGTCTATATGACCATTCCAAAAGAAGTTCGTACAGAAATGTTGACTAAAAACCCCAAAACAAGCGATCCGGAAACCCAAAAACAAGCGAAAATTCAAATTTTCTAAGTTGAAAAAAGGGCCATAACTCTGGCAAAAATCATCAGATCATACCCAAACTCGCACTTGACATGTATTTTCATATAACTGATCCACAAAAATACGGAATTTGCAATCAGCGCTATGCATGTAGCTGTTCCCCCATGCTGCTCTATCACCATACCAAATATCAGCTAAATCTGCCCAGCGGTTGCTGAACAATAATGCAAAATGTTTGTACGGACGGACAAAATTCAAATTTCCTAAGTTGAAAAAAGGGCCATTACTCTGGCAAAAATCATCAGATAATACCCAAATTCGCACTTGACATGTATTTTCATATAACTGATCCACAAAAATACGGAATTTGCAATCGTACCACCAAAGCTCACGCTATCATCTGGAAACCAAAAAAACAAGAGAAAAATTGAATTTTCTAAGTAAAAAAATGGCCATAACTCTGGTGAAAATGGGTGGACGAAACCCGCGATATGCATGTAGCTGTTCCCCCATGCTGCTCTATCACCATACCAAATATCAGCTAAATCTGCCCAGCGGTTGCTGAACAATAATGAAAAATGTTTGTACGGACGGACGTACCCACATTTGGGCACAAATTGGGTCAGTTGTCCAAAATCTTATTGGGTTCCCTTGTTGGGTATGAAAAATGTGTTCTCACAAATAGGCACATAGTGGGTCATCCAATATTTTTTTGTTGGGTTCTGGTTGGGCACAATTAAAATATTGTTGGCTGCATAGATCTGTTCAGATATTTATTGGCTAAAAAATGCAGACATTGTTGAGTAAATTCAAATAAGTTGAAGTCATCTTGGGTTCTCATTTGGGCACAAATTGGGTCAGTTGTCCAAAATCTTATTGGGTTCCCTTGTTGGGTATGAACAAAATCCCTTGTTGGGTATGAAAAAAATCTCACAAATAGGCACATAGTGTGTCATCCAATATTTTTTTGTTGGGTTCTGGTTTGGACATTATGGACTTTTTTTTAGGACAAATGAAGTCCAAACCACCTGTTGAGTACATTCACATGAATGCCAAAAAATATGTTTGGACAAAGAATAACTTGTCAGGGCTATTGGGTATACCCAACAGCAGGGAAAATACCCAACAAGGCGGAAAATACCCAACAAGTGCCCATTGTACCCACAAAGTAACCAATATATGCCCATATGTAAACACGTACAGTACGACGGACGGACGTACGGACGGAGACGTCGACTATATACCCGCCGACTTCAAGTCGGGGGCATAATAAGTATGGGTGGATATTGTTTGTACAGGCTTCATTATCCATCTATTTTTCTAAATCAAGTCATTTATTTTGATAATTTATTGATATGGACGTTTAAACTGGAATGACAAATGTTAAAATAGAGCAATATTTATTCACCATAAGTTCCAGATAAAGGTAATCGGTCCAAGTGATAACAAACAAAAATATCAGAATAGCACTGAACAGCACACGTAATTCTGAAAAAAACACTCAACCATATATATATTTCACAATTTTTCACACATTAGTGGATATGTTTCCATAATATTTTCAATCACAATATACAGTAATGCCCTAAGTAATCGACTCCTTAAACACAGCAGAATTATGGGTAACTTTTCAGGATTTAGTTGGAAATATGGCTTGTTGCCATTCATCGGAAAGCTCTCCCCGAGAGCTTTCTGATGAATGGCAACAAGCCATATTTCTGACTAAATCCTGAAAAGTTACCCATAATTCTGCTGTGTTTAAGGAGTCGTTTACTTAGGGCATTACTGTAACTATGTCGATCCAGTTAACCCTTCCATGACTGGAGCTTCCTGAAGTTTTTGGAAAACCCTGTGCCAATTGCATTCCCTTATATATGTGAGTCTCCCATAGGGAGCCTTGCATATGTAAGAGAATACATTGGCCTAACAATATTGACCTTGAAAAAACCAGTGCATTCTCTTATATATGCGAGGCTCCCTATGGGAGAATCACATATATAAGAGAATGCACTGGCACAGAATATTTAATGCTGCACCTGCGCAGCTCCCGTCATGAAAGGGTTAATAAGATCATATATGATCAGAAACCAGTCTCTTTAACCCTTTACCCAACAAACCGGCCATAACCGGCCAAATAAAGCTTCAACAGCCTAAAATATCTTCGGTCTGTCTCAATAGAACCATACAAATATGGATATCATTGGAACCGGCTCATTGACCACATTGTGATGGTTACAGTTATGCCCTGTGCCAATGCATTCTCTTATATATGCGAGTCGACCATAGGTCGCCTCGCATATATAGGAGAATGCATTGGCCTAAAAAAAAATCTTTTTTTAACACTTTTTCTTACATTCTTTAACAATTTTATAATTTTTAATGTGTTAAGCCAATGCATTCTCTTATATATGCGAGGCGACCTATGGTCGACTCGCATATATAAGAGAATGCATTGGCACAGGGCCCTTCTGTTGGGTAAAGGGTTAAACCCAGACGATAATCTGATGAGATTTACATCTCTGGAACTGCGATCAGATTTGATTTCTTTATTGATGGAATTCCCCTCATTCCATTGGTCATGACTCAGACTCGGCGTTATTTCATAGGTTGTGCACACAATAGCTAATTACAAGGCGAAAACCAGTCTCTTCAAAAATCTGATGTAAATTACAAACACAGCTTCATGTTTAGTTATATTTAAATTATGATACCGAAGGTCAATGAAGACAATTTTCCCATTCGTAGCATAACACAACAAATGTTAACACTTTGAGTGCCAGGTCGATTTTTGTATCAACCCATATACCCTGTGCCAATGCATTCTCTTATATATACCATAGGTCGCCTCGCATATATAAGAGAATGCATTGGCCTAACAATTTTTTATTTTTTTTTTTAAATTTTACAATTTTAATAATTTATTCTTATATAATTTATTCTATATATAACAGACTTATTTTGTAGGTTTAGGGCCGATGAGATCGGCTCCTGGCACTCAAAGGGTTAAAATATAGTATAGAGGCGATATGTTCAGAATTCAATATACTCATCGTAATCATGAAGACATTATCTTTGAGCTTTTATTAACCAACAATATTTTTTTACCCTGTGCCAATGCATTCTCTTATATATGCAAGTCGACCATAGGTCGCCTCGCATATATAAGAGAATGCATTGGCCTAAAAAAAATTTATAATTTTTTTAAAATAAATGTTTCTTACAATTTTTAGGACATGAAATAAAAAACATCCATTACCCTGCAGGGAGCCCCACACATATGTAGAAGCATATAGCAGAGTGTCGTCTGCTCATGTTTGTCTGGGGCTCTGTATGGGTGAAATTATAAAATTGTTAAAAAATACAAGAAAAAATTATGGTCGACTCGCATATATAAGAGAATGCATTGGCACAGGGTAAAAAATTTGCATCCTGTTGTTTTTATAAATACTACTAAATACTATGATTCTAATAAACATTTACTACACCACGAATGCGTTCCATATCTGGAAACAATCTATTACGTTATCTTGGGAATGCCCCGTCATCCTGGAAATCAAATCTTAATCAGAGTTCCAAAGATGTAAAGATTATCGTAGAAATTTTAAAGAGACTGATCAGAATCGAAACCTTAAAGGGGTACTGTACACAAACATAGGCGATTTTTTTTATTTACTCCCATTGAAATAACTTTCAAGTTAGATTGTGTTCGTGTTATATGAGTTTCGTATAAACCTAATTTAGCGAAGAAAATGTTGATCTTGGAAAGAAAAATATTACGATTTCAAACTATACGCGCCATATTTTTTACCTTCACCGGAGAAGACGCATGTCGCAGGAAGAACTGGAAGTTCATTGCTCACAGCTTCGATTGATGCATTAAATCTCTTCCATCGAACAATCTCACTCCCTATGAAATACTTGACGCTTTATGACTTGTTTCTTTCTCCCTTTTTCTGAATTGGTTATAACGGGCCTTCTTTTACGGGTAACATGTTTTGTTTGCAACCCAATAATGTTCGCGAACGGCCGTCGATAAAAGACACGCAACAGATCATGTCAGATGCGATTTCAAGAACGGTAACTCGTAATGGCATAATTCTCCATTTTATGACTCCAGCCATAAATGAATTTATATTAAATAATTCAATTTTACTTTTACGATAGCCTGTTAACCGGAACGTTTTCAGTAGACATCGTCGACTCAAATTAGTTATTTTATAATATAATATTCATATTAGATCGCTATTGTCACCTGGAATTTATTAAAATTGGGGTACAGTACCCCTTTAACCCTTCATGATGGGAGCTGTGCTGGTGCATTATTAAAGATCCTATACCAGTGCATTCTCTTACATATGCGAGTCTACCATAGGGAGCCTCATATATATAAGAGAATGCACTGACTTACAAGATCATGGTAAATATTGTTAGGCCAATGTATTCTCTTATATATTGCGAGGCTCCCTAGCTATGGGAGGCTCGCATATATAAGAGAATGTATTGGCACAGGGTTTTCACAATATTCCAGGAAGCTCCAGTCATGGAAGGGTTAATAATCTGTACAGGTTTAATATTATTGATTTTATTCAACTGCATTTTCTTAACCCTTTACCCAACAGAACGGCCCTGTGCCAATGCATTCTCTTATATATGCGAGTCGACCATAGGTCGCCTCGCATATATAAGAGAATGCATTGGCTTAACACATTAAAAATTATAAAATTGTTAAAGAATGTAATAAAAAATAAAAAAAATTTAGGCCAATGTATTCTCTTATATATGCGAGGCGACCTATGGTCGACTCGCATATATAAGAGAATGCATTGGCACAGGGCATAACTGTAACTATCACAATGTGGTCAAGGAGCCGGTTCCAATGATATCCATATTTGTATGGTTCTATTGAGACAGACCGAAGATATTTTAGGCTGTTGCAGCTTTATTTGGCCGGTTTTGGCCGGTTTGTTGGGTAAAGGGTTAAAGGGACCCAGGCTACTCGCGGAGGGTAAATGTGAAATGTTATTATTTTTTTTTTAAACTCTGTACATGAGGGGTGTTCAGGGAAAATGAGCAGACAACAGACAATAAAACGTGCAGAAGGAATCCTATTGATTGGTGGGAAATGTTCAGATAATAAGTTCAAAGGTCATTTGTTGAACTTGTTATCTGAACATTTCCTAACACTGTACATGAACTTCCAAATGGCAGCAAGAGGGATTTAAACACATGACATCTTCACATCGGGACATTACATGTCGAGCATGCTGACCACCGGACCACTTCATAATAATATTATCAATCTTATGATGCCATAATATTCATGGAAAAATTTGATGGTGAGATATCGACTCACCAAATTAGAGAGAGGCAGTTGATCAGGCTTTAAATTTTGATTGGGCACCTAAAACTGTCCAAGATCTCTTCTGATAAATATTTTTTTTTATGAATTCCTTGCATTATAAAGAAGGTCTATCTCTTCCCAGAAAGTTTTATAAAGATTCCTGGGAATAACATAATAGATATCAATTCAGGACACCTGTCCAGAAAAGTTTCTACCAATTAATATATACCTATGAATTATCAACTGATTAGTCTGTGGCCGCACACTAAAAAAAAGACACCCAGTTATTCTTCCCATCTTATCTTGGTCAATGTCGGTTCATGTTACAGTGTGTTTTATTAGGATATGAAATGCATGACCCAATTGGCAGTTGACCAATCACTAAAGAGAATTTAGTGTAACACATACAAGCTATGTTAAAAAATATGAAATGAAATAGTCTCCGCAACATGCTGCTGAACAGACATTATCTGAAGCCTGCTTCATTGTTGTGCATCCCGCAAACTGACTGCATCAAAATCATCCCATATTTCGGCTTAACAGAGAAAACATGTATTGGGCACAGTCAAATACAACTACATGTATATAAAAAAATAATTTAACTCAGGGTGTGCTAGACTTGTACCATTGAGTGGTATCAAGAAACACTATAAATTAGCTAAACATTCCAAAAGAAAAATGAAAATGAATGAATGGGAATCAAATAAGCACCCCTGTTAATTAGCAGGAATTTGCCTAAGCTAAAAAATAGCCTATGCCAGAAATATTTTCTTCGCTAAAAACCTTAGGATCTGTCTCGACAAAAAAATAGCCAACAAAATTTCTTTTTGCCTCGTATCAGCCGATAGCCGATGTTAATGAACAGGGGCCAGAGCTGCATCAGTGAGCATCAAGTTTGGTGAATTCTCATTTAATATGACGTTAATTGCTTCTTCAGTTGATATCTTCTATAGAGACAATCTTTTTGTGCTTTGTCATCAGGTTTTTTATAGCCGTTTTTACATCAGCTTTCACTGGAAGTAGAATAAAATATGATAGTTATCAGCAATGCTAGGATGGAATACATCGACTTGATGAAATATGTTATTTTATAGAGAGAGTTACCCCTATATCCAGCCAACACTACAATGCTATATACACTGTATAAATCAGGGGCGCCGGAAGAGGGGGGGCAGAGGGGGCAGCTGACCCCCCTGCCCTTGACCAAGGGGGGCGAGCGGGGGCAGGACTTGCCCTTTTTCTGGAGACAGAAAATGCTTTTTGTGTGTTTAATCTCGTGTTTTTATAGCAAAATGTGACTTTTTTGGTCCAAATACCACCAATTTCACAAGGAATATTAATTTTTTGTCAATTTTATCACAAAACGGCCATAAAAACCGACAGATACCATTAAAATAGGGATTTTTGCCACAATGAATTTATGGTTATTTTCCAGAGTTTGCAGTGAAAATGCCCTTTTTTGCGGAAAAGTGCCCTTTTTGTAGGGGTCTGCCCCCCTGCCCATGGATGCTTCTGGCGCCCCTGGTATAAATGTACTTAGAAGAGTTATGACAGGGTTATACAACTATCCAACGCTACAATTCTATGACTTTTCCAAAATTTTACTAGGAATTTCAGCGAACTGCCATACAGTCTGAGTATATATCAACCCAATTATACAACTTTAAAATACATGCGGCCAATTGTTGATTCGTCCTGAAGCCAGAAGCCTATACACGGTTGTGGTTAGACTTCTTTCGCATTCATTTCAATAAGGTCCATAGCTATTTAAATAACATAATAATCAATTGGAGCATATTCACCCATCGTCAAACCAAAATTATGATACATGTACGTCCTGCTAGATGTAAATTTCCAGTGTGATTGTCCTCAATACACACATGTGTCTTCGGGAATGATTAAGAAATTAAACTGTTAAACAGATAGACAGATACAAGACTTTTACGAAAATAAATATGTCAGTTTTGATTTCGTGCAAATTTAAAGTGCGCGAATTTAAATATGACTAAAGGTACGGGGTAGCATCAAATAAGAATTATGCAAATATTTTGACGTTACAGGGTAGCATCATATAAAAATTTGGCAAAATTCTGACACTACGGGGTAGCATCATATAAGAATTATGCAAATATTTTGACATTACGGGGTAGTATCATATAAAAATTATGCAAATATTCTGACATTACTGGGTAGTATCATATAAGAATTAAGCGATATTCGAATCCTGGCTACTTTGTTTTATTTGCAGTCAGACTGCTGTACTTAGTTATTATAAGTTCAAAACTGCGATCAAACCATAACCGCACAGCTCTATGACAGCGGTGGTATAGCGGTAAAGAAATCCTGGTTATATTCTCTCATTAATCACTTACTCAGCACAAATTTCATACATAAATTTGCTGGAGCTGCAATTGGAAGTTACCGTTTCATACAAGTTGATAATTATATGAGTTTCACTGTGTCAGTGATATCAATCCTCCCATTGCCATGTGGTTACAGCAAGATGCCACCCTGGTTCAATAGGTCATTTACTTAGGGCAGTACACTATATAACGAGAGTTGCACAGTGATGGCATTTATCCCGTCGAGTTGTGACAGCTATAAGAGACACGTGGGTAGATTGTTTATAAAGCTAAGAATTGAACCAATACAAGATAACATTGCCCTATTGTGTCAGTCGCTAAATATAGATCTAATGGAACACGCAGATTGATGCACAAATTCCATTGGTAGGATTAGGGGGCAGTATTATATATCATTAATCAGATTTAATCTTACAACATGTGCCTGGTAACTTATTCACAATGCTACCACAACACTGTAGTAGCATCGAGGCGATATAACCATGACGCTTATCATATTCAGCAAGTCGGGAGAGTGGAACTATTTTGTCAAAGGGACTTAACTAAGTTGTTACAGGGCTAAGGTTTTTTCGCAAGATTCGAAAATCCGAGAAAGTAGGTTTTGTTTGAAATTCACCCTCCCATTCTCCTTTCTTTCTATTACCTTTGGAAATCGCATGCCCCTGATTCGGAAGACATCGCTAACCAGGTTGTCTGGTGTCACATTACAGATCCTTTAACCCTTTACCCAACAGAAGGGCCCTGTGCCAATGCATTCTCTTATATATGCGAGTCGACCATAGGTCGCCTCGCATATATAAGAGAATGCATTGGCTTAACAAATTAAAAATTATAAAATTGTTAAAGAATGTAAGAAAAAATGGTAAAAAGTGTTAAAAAAAGATTTTTTTTAGGCCAATGCATTCTCTTATATATGCGAGGCGACCTATGGTCGACTCGCATATATAAGAGAATGCATTGGCACAGGGCATAACTGTAACTATCACAATGTGGTCAAGGAGCCGATTCCAATGATATCCATATTTGTATGGTTCTATTGAGACAGACCGAAGATATTTTAGGCTGTTGAAGCTTTATTTGGCTGGTTTTGGCCGGTTTGTTGGGTAAAGGGTTAAGGACAGCGTGTTCCCACACACTCATCTCGATCTGTTGTTGGCAGGGCGCATGTGAAAACATAGGTAGCAAAGCTCATCTTACAAACTGGTATTCTTCACCGGGCCCAGAGTCTTTTGCTGCCCATCATTATTTTGTGTCGAAAAGCGATGGTCTGTTGTTTAAACACTCCATCACCAGGTACATAACTGACGACGATTCCAGTGAAATTTAGCATTTTACTTCAGACTTACACCTACACTTACATTCTACAACTGCTTACTCATGTACATAACTATAAATTTCAAAATTAACCCTTTCGAAAACTCGTGGCCTATGCTTACGTTCCTAATTTCTAAATTTGTAACACCTAACTATGTACCACGCTCCCATCTTTTACTGAAACTACCGGTATGGGACAATCATGAAACTAAAGAATATTTTAATACTCTACGTATAACTAGTTCATTTATGATAGTGCGTGATTTTACGATACTGGTACGCATACTCTGTCATAGGTATACCTATATTTTCCAAATTTCAAAACACCAGGCATACCTCTATTATGCTCCTGTTTTTAATTTTACTGACTATGGAATTGTCCAAGTGGCGCTTCGGAATGTGTACCTAGATAATGTACACCTTTGTCCATGTTACCGAAGACAGGTTTACCCTTGTATTCTGTGATGTTCCCAGCCCCCCCGGATCTCTATATTTTACAACAAAGCTCATCTTACAAACTGGTATTCTTCACCGGGCCCAGAGTCTTTTGATGCCCCCATCATTATTTTGTTCCCGTTCATTTATTTCCTTATTCCCCGCAAAAACATTCAAACCCACTGACGTATCTTCTTGACCTCTGCACTCCGCTTCCGGTATTTACATTTGCTGTCTAAGAGCAATAACTCTATCTCTCTCAATCACAAAGTCTCTCCAAAAACCAAATGCTATCCAAGAGCAGTAACTCTATCTCTCTCCTCACAGACATTCTCTCCATAATCAACATGTAGTTAACCCTTTACCCATCAAAATGGTCAAAACCGGCCAAATAAAGCTTCAACAGCCTAAAATATCTTCGGTCTGTCTCAATAGAACCATACAAATATGGATATCATTGGAACCAGTTCATTGACCACATTGTGATGGTTACTGTTATGCCCTGTGCCAATGCATTCTCTTATATATGTGAGTCGACCATAGGTCGCCTCGCATATATAAGAGAATGCATTGGCCTAAACAAAATCTTTTTTTAACACTTTTTACCATTTTTTCTTATAATATTTTCTACATTCTTTGACAATTTGATCATTTTTAATATGTGTTAAGCCAATGCATTCTCTTATATATGCGAGGCGACCTATGGTCGACTCGCATATATAAGAGAATGCATTGGCACAGGGCCAAAAAAGGAAGATACCCAAACCAAGAATTGGATAACTGAAGTTTTCTGAACAGTGAACACCCTTCCAATAATTTCGCGACCACCTTTTTCATTAACAATTCATTAAAGGTAGTCAATCTGGCAAACCTGTCTTAGTTGTGTTCGACCCTGTGGGATAAATAAAGGATACTTACATGACTCTTAGGGCAGTACAGTATATATAAAGGATACTTACATGACTCTTAGGGCAGTACAGTATATATAAAGGATACTTACATGACTCTTAGGGCAGTACAGTATACATAAAGGATACTTACATGACTCTTAGGGCAGTACAGTATATATAAAGGATACTTACATGACTCTTAGGGCAGTACAGTATATATAAAGGATACTTACATGACTCTTAGGGCAGTACAGTATATATAAAGGAAACTTACATGACTCTTAGGGCAGTACAGTATATATAAAGGATACTTACATGACTCTTAGGGCAGTACAGTATATATAAAGGATACTTACATGACTCTTAGGGCAGTACAGTATATATAAAGGATACTTACATGACTCTTAGGGCAATACAGTATATATAAAGGATACTTACATGACTCTTAGGGCAGTACAGTATATATAAAGGATACTTACATGACTCTTAGGGCAGTACAGTATATATAAAGGATACTTACATGACTCTTAGGGCAGTACAGTATATATAAAGGATACTTACATGACTCTTAGGGCAGTACAGTATATATAAAGGATACTTACATGACTCTTAGGGCAGTACAGTATATATAAAGGATACTTACATGACTCTTAGGGCAGTACAGTATATATAAAGGATACTTACATGACTCTTAGGGCAGTACAGTATATATAAAGGATACTTACATGACTCTTAGGGCAGTACAGTATATATAAAGGATACTTACATGACTCTTAGTGCAGTACAGTATATATAAAGGATACTTACATGACTCTTAGGGCAGTACAGTATATATAAAGGATACTTACATGACTCTTAGGGCAGTACAGTATATATAAAGGATACTTACATGACTCTTAGGGCAGTACAGTATATATAAAGGATACTTACATGACTCTTAGGGCAGTACAGTATATATAAAGGATACTTACATGACTCTTAGGGCAATACAGTATATATAAAGGATACTTACATGACTCTTAGGGCAGTACAGTATATATAAAGGATACTTACATGACTCTTCATCAATAGCCTTTGATGTTTCAATTATTGTGTGTGACAACTTCTTGGCTGCAGCTTTGAAAACATCCTTCAATTAAATGGAAAAGAAATTATTAGAAATTTTTAGCCCCTCAGGATATTAATGGGGACATATACTACCTCAGCTAGACCACATATATAGCCACTCATGGCGATGGGGTCATTGTCACAAGGCACCGATCGCATTCATAGCCAACTTTTCACATGTGATCACATTCATAGCCAACTTTTCACAGGCGATCACATTCATAGCCAACTTTTCACGGGCGATCACATTCATAGCTAGCTTTTTAAATTCCATCGTTTTATGATGCAATATATGAAGTCATTGCTAAAATGGAGACATCATGCTTCAATACTAGGTTCATTTATTAAGCCATCGAAATAGAACTCAAGCATTTTCTCAAAATTCACCGAAACATTAGGTATATAAATTATAAACTGATATTTAATTTACTTCTTTTTAATTCATCTACTAAAAAATGTGATTAGCCAACATGTAACTTGTCTATATGATTAGACCCACGTGAATATGAAAAACTGGCTATGTATGTGATCGCCATTGAAAAGCTAGCTATACTTGTGATCGATTTGAAAAGCTTGCTATGAATGTGATGATATACCTTGTGACAATGACCCCATCAGCACCACTCAAAACGGGCAACAGAGAAAAATACCACAAATTCATTGGAGTCACTGTATTTAGAATGTTATTTAACCCTTTACCCAACAGAAGGGCCCTGTGCCAATGCATTCTCTTATATATGCGAGTCGACCATAGGTCGCCTCGCATATATAAGAGAATGCATTGGCTTAACACATTAAAAATTATAAAATTGTTAAAGAATGTAAGAAAAAATGGTAAAAAGTGTTAATTTTTTTTTTTTTTTAGGCCAATGCATACTCTTATATATGCGAGGCGACCTATGGTCGACTCGCATATGTAAGAGAATGCATTGACACAGGGCATAACTGTAACTATCACAATGTGGTCAAGGAGCCGGTTCCAATGATATCCATATTTGTATGGTTCTATTGAGACAGACCGAAGATATTTTAGGCTGTTGAAGCTTTATTTGGGCGTTTTGGCCGTTCTGTTGGGTAAAGGGTTAATGCAGGATATAAAAGACTATAAACATTATAGTTGCACCAGTATACACTGTGCTGTGAACACGGAAACCTGGCATAGACAAAATTTAAAGGTAAACTTAAAAGATTTTAATGACGGGAGTTGCGCTGGTGTGGCAATAAAGATCCTAAGGCTGTGCATTCATTTATACATGTGAGTCTCCCATAGGGAGCCTCGCATATATAAGATAATGCACTGGCATACAAGATCAAAATATTGTTAGACTGATGTGTTTTCTTATATATGCGAAGCTCCTTATGGGAGACTCACATATATAAGAGAATGCATTGGCACAGGATTGCTTTGCAAAATTTCATGAAGGTCCAATCATGGAAAGGTTAATAAAAGATACTCTATCTGTTCCCAGAAGCACTTCCAACAACAACAATAATTTCTATAAAACATTTTCGAAGATACATCTGCATTATTATTCAACTGGTATATACTTACTAATTTCGGGGGAGAGGGTGAAGTATTATGTTACACATGCAAAGTAGGGGTGCCACGATTAATCGTATAATCGACGAACCGTTGATAAAGCCGATAATCGATTACCATTTACATCGTCGATTAATCTAAGTTATTTATTTCGGACGTCAGAAAATGACATGTATTACTGAATATGGTATTTGTTCTACAGTTTAATCTACAACCGAGGGGTTAACATCCTTTGAACGTGTATCAAAGAGATTCCAATAGCATGAGTACTGACTAAATTTAATATATGTAGCAAACAGTCGGCAGTTCATTTGATGATGTGACATGGTTTCTCGTCGGGTCATGGCGACATCATTGTATATTTATACTTGAAAGGTGGCACTATGTAATGTGCCAACTATCACCGTGTTCAATGAACTGAATGCACTCGCCCTTGAATCTGATTGGACCAATGGGAAGGTGATTGACATTCTCTCCAAAAGCATTGAAGCAATATATATGGCATTTTAATCAGCGATGTACATGTAATTGCGAGTATACTTTGTTTTGCATAAGTATACTTAGAAGTTACTAGTAAAGGCTATCGCATATCGTGTGGTAAATGCTGAACGGAACTGACTATTATCAAATACTTGTTCTGAGTCCTGCATTGTGCGGGTGGGGTAACACCATTGTGATTCTTAACCACGCTTTGGTAGTTTTATGACACTTTTAGTTTCCGATTCGATTCCTTTTTTAGGAACCGCCGGCAGTCCATCGTAGATTCCTACTTTTATATTGTTTGTATAGGTGGCTACTCATAACACTGCAATTAATCGCTACGTTTGTTCTAATGAACTCACAAATATTATAACCATAACATCGCTGAGAACTGTGCTGGTATTCAATACATTATGCTCATTAGTATTAATAGTAATTATGACGCACTTTATTAACGTAAACATTTCATCAGCAGATGCCTAAAACAACCAGCGACAGTGCAGTTAACTAGCACCCAGCCAATAGGCCATATTACGCTATTATATAACTTCCGCTGATGTTATTTATTAATATAAGGTACGATTAATCGATTATAGTCGATTATTGACGACCGATTATCGATTATCAAAATCAATAATCGTGGCACCTCTAATGCAAAGTCAATTAGACTATTTATATTTTGTTTCTTCTTTTGCACGGCTTTCCCATGTAAGCAAACATCAGTGTATTTACCCGATTGTGCACTTTAGCATCAGAAAATAAATAAGCTTAAAGCTTCAAATGAAAGCAATTGTCCAAATTAATAACAGTTATTAATGTACATATCCATAGTGTTTTAGCTCACATCCATAGTATTTTAGCTCACATTATTTTATATTTTGCCCTTAATAGATCCATAGAGTTTCTATTCATTAACCATCATAACATAATAGAGTTCTTTCCCTTGCACCATATTTTGACCCACCTGGGCCATTCACTCATATTTAACATTCTTATTCAGGACTAAATTGTCCTCACAGCAAACAACTCAACTGCATTACCAACCTTTTAATTATAATCTTTACAAACCAAAATAGCTAGCATGTGGAATGGGGCACTAATCACAACCAAATCAATCAGACTATTATATTATGTTATTTTATTTATTATGCTGTAATTATTCTGCCCCTCAGGGCGTCTTGATTGACAATTAAAATCTTATTCTATAATCTATTCACCAAAACACAGAATACACATCTGGTTTAATCTTCACAAGCCAAGTTAAGATATTGGCTCTGATATAGTCCAGGTACTCGAATTGAGAGAGAAGCGATAAGATTATCCATTCAAGGCATTGATAATTCCGGCACGTATGTTACTACCACAGCCAGCGAGGACCAGAGATATGGCTGATAGATCTCTATAAAATAAACCCGGCATTTAAACATGCCTAAAGGAGATTTTCATTAAAAAAAAAATTATTGTTCCAAAAATAGTAACAATTCATGGAAAACAAGAAGTTACACCTCGGGTGCTAAATTGAAACATGGGCGGGATGGTCCCCAAATAAAACATGAACAGAGAAGTATAACTCTAGAACTGAAAAAGCGAACAACATCATTTGCCCCTCATTTGAAAGTAGTCACCTCCTTACCAAATTTCATCTAGATCCGACAAGCCATGGCTGAGATATCTGCACGAACAAACAAAACCAATATTTCCAGATAAACAAAGAAGGATAACTCTAGATTGGAAAATATAAACAACGTCATTTGCCACTTTTTACAAGCAGTAATGATGGCGAAACTCTCTACAAAATTTCATCCAGATCCAATAACCGATGGCTGAGATATATGCAGATGGACAGACAGATGGACAAAGTCAATCCAGTATACCCCCCTTATTTCTTCAAAAAGTGTGGGTATTAAATTTAACTCTTTCATCACTGAATATCATAGTTACATATATCCCACAACCCTGAATATCTGGCAATAATATTAAGAAAATAGTATGTGCATGTTATGTGTACTATACACTATAATAGTAATTGATACCTATGGCAATCTATGTATTGTCGTCTTCGGGAGATATTAAAGTATCAAATGAGTATGTTTGTGTGACTGTCAATTCATCTCGTTAAGTAATTACAGGTATAAAACAGGTGAGAACAGGTAACATTTATGTAAAATCACTTTTTACATATAGAGGATCTCACATGAGTTTCTATTTTATACGGAATTTATCAACCGAGTTCATTAAATTCGATTTGAGCCGAGGTTTACCGAGGCTCAAATAGAATTTAGTGGACGAGGTTGATAAATTACGTATAAAATAGGACGAGTGTGAGATACTTTTTATCACATGATCAAATAAACGCGAAGCAATGCGAAATATCCATCGAAAACAACGATAAAAACCGCAGCAATCGCAAGTCATTTGAAGAACGATGTGACGTCATCGCACGCGCTGATATTAAACGTGTCTCTTATCGATAATTATGAAACTGCTTTTATGGGCAAATTATGTGATAAATTGTTTTATGTTATTGGTGGTGCTATATGAATACTACATCTCTAATATAGTTTTACGTTCATGTTCTACTAAACCTCCGGGAACCTATAGTCCATTTACCTGTGATTTACTGTGCCATGACAACAGGTAAAATATACATGTGTGCATTTCAAAGTTCACAAATATTGGCTCAGTCTGTTTGAAAAGCCATAAAATTTCAAATGTTTTATTGCATTTTCAGTTTAGTTAGGGACTTACAATAACCTTTTATATTATGCATGTACATGTGCTTGGCAAATACATTGGACAATGTTGTTATTGCAGGTAAGATGGACATATGTGACAAAAGTCCTTGGTATATATATATATATACCGCACATTTTTTACAAGATTAGGTTGGATATCAACAATAAAAAAATCACAGATGATATTCCTCCATGTAATCAATTGGTCAGACAAATTATCATCTATAATTATAAATACATATACATACCTTTACATGTGTGGTGTATAACAAAATTAGCCAATGTAGCATTATCAATGAAGGTATTCTTTATCAACTGGGGAAACGTATATAAACTCAACAAATAGGTCTTTATATATGAACAAGTTGTGTATTCAATTATGTTCCACATATCCTTGTAATCACTGTCACATTCTCCACTATAGAGTAATTACTTATTTTAATTCCATGCTCTGAATCCAGGTCAGACAGTTCATTATTGCTAGAGTTAGAGTATAGTGTGGTCGTGGTACGCAAAAAAAGGGGTCAACCCAGAAGAAATTGGTATAGAAGCGATCTCGGTGTCATTCAACGCGGGAGAATCTCTGCTACAACATATCCAAAATCTGCTTTGGGCAAAATCCAGGATCCAAGATGGCGTCCAACATGGCCGCCTTTAGTCAAAAGAGATTCTGACTGAGATTAATTCGACATAATGAGAACAAATGTTGCCATATTAATACAAATGTATACATTTTTGCGGAGGTAAAGTATTATGCCACATATCTATAAAAAAAAGGGACCCCTCGCCCCAGATGGCTGCCAAAATGGTGGCCTAAACTCGAAAATTTGAAATTTTTGCCTAATATCTTAAAGATCAATTCCTGTTGTTTGATAATGTTTCAGACTGGCGACATTGATTAGTCATATTCATGTTAATTCATCATCGGAGCAATGAAAGATACCATAAATGGGGTCCCAGTCTCATATACACCCTCACAAATTTGATTTTACAGAACGCGGTATAAAATTCCACAAAAATCGCCATTGGGATTCCAGTCGTATATCAACAAGAAATGGACAGAACTGTACAATGTAAGTTGGGCATACCATTATCTATAATTACTCTAATTCAATGAGACCCAAAATGGTGCTTTGTCTTAAAATGGCTGCCAAAATGGCGGTCAAAATATGGAAAATGGCAGATATTTAGAATGGTCGTCAGAGGGTTAGACCCAGAAGAAATTGGTAAAGACGCGGTTTTGTTGTCATTCGACGCGCGAGAATCTCGTGTATAACATATCCAAAATCCGCTAAAATCCGCTTTGGGGAAAATACAGAATTCAAGATGGCGTCCAACATGGTCGCCAATAATAATGAAAATGGCAAATATGTAGTTATTCACGAAAACCCATTCGACAAAACGCCAATTCGGCACCAATACACATCATTGATTGAAATCAATGTTTTTTGTGGGTATGAGTAGCCAATCACGATTCAAAATGCTAAGATGGCTACCAAAATGGCCACCGAAAATTGTCGAAATTTAAGTTCTGCTCAGAGGAAAGCCGAAACAACACTTCGGTTGTGAGCTAACGATGACAGACCTATTAAACATGTTGCCAATAATCTACTACCACAATCAGTTCAGCCCGAAATGTTCCAACTAAGCAGTATCTACTGCAGGATCCAACACGATGTCCACTTATTACGAGGGACTATCTGGAAATTAATTAAAAAGAAATTAAATTGCTACGAATCTGGATTATTTCAAAACACAGTGTCAACATTTCTACTTATAACGACTATTCGGAACATCAAATATATGGGCATCGGTGGTAGTCCGGAAGCATCAGGCTATAATAGGTTTTCCAGTGCTGGCGAAAGTGAAAAGGACAGGAGGGAAAAGCGAATAATCTGGGGTTTACTTTATTGGTGGGCAAGTTGGTTATCGGAGCACGTACATTGTATACCCTTCACACTTTATGTGACAATTCCGTGTCATGCGATTGTGGGTATATACATGTGGATAGAAACATTCTAGTACATATATAGACGCACCTATATCTTCTACACATTTAGTGAATTTCATTAATGATATGTAGACACAATGTGCGTCACGGCTGGATCTGACCCGTAGGCATAAAGGTATCAACCATTTAGCTTGATTAACTGGCATTTCAAGGTTGTCATTGGATAGAAATGTCACATGAACATGGTGATTAACAACATGTTTGTCTAAGAAATGTGAACAATGAACATGTTATTTTCCGGATGTTAGACAATCAAACTGCCACATAAGGCGTTCATCCATGCTCATCAGAGCACGAAATATGTGCAAATTAATGACACGAAAACTATTTCATGCGGACGATGTACTCTAGACCTACATCCAACGTCATTTCCTATTAACTTTTATTGTTTGTACGGACAATTTCGAGGTTTGAAAATCCCGCTTGTCCAAGAAAACCTCCACATACTTACGGAGTCGATGTGTAAACAATGCATGGGGATAGTTTCTTCATACATATATGTATTTGGCACACGTATTTTCTAGAACATAAGAGATCACCATTTACCGGAGAGTTGATATCTGGGAAGAGATCAGAGTAAAACTACTTTTCTTACATGTCGAATGGGGAATCCATGGGCTACATTTAGTTCCTGCTTGAAACTTGAAAATGATGGCCGAGCCCGAACAGTTAATATTTCGTCGCATCAGTGCTATAATGTAACCCACATTTTCAACTTTCCGAGAAAATGAAGGTTGAAGTTTTTAGACAACATTTATCCTAATGTTGACAAAGCATGACGTATTGTTGTATTTATCCCAATGAAAACTGACATTAGCTGTTCATTGAACCACATATTGTTTTCTGTTTATTCCCTCGTTTTCTTTTAAAAAGCAATAGCTTGTTTGGAGATATGACATGCCAGCGACGATTCGTTTCCGTGCAATAATGAAGTTGTGCTAATAAATGCAGATTAAGCTAAATATGGTGGCAATCGCATGTGTCTATGAACTAAAAAGTGCCTATTCTACACTATGAAAATTCACCCATGTGCATCATCATACATAAATGTGTGGAACAATCACAAAATTTAAATCACCAAATGATCACGTGACTAACATGGAGATACTGCCATATAGCACACATTTTAGAATTCACAAACACAAAACAGAAGTCACGTGGACAACCTGAAGCGTCCGATTGGCTGCTGTTGGACATACGACCTCATAGCACGAATAATTGTAAAGATCGCTGGAGATACGACATTTGCTTCACTGGTTTGTGCGAATATTTGTCATCCAATGCAAGGACAGTTTGGCCCATCGGATTGGATTTTTTCTCACGATTCGAATGGTATCAAATACTCATTTCCCGCCAAAATGGATATACGACATTATAGCACTGATGAGTCGAGATTTTGTCAACCCGCGGGAAGCCACAAACAGATTGAAAATAAATAGTTTTGATGTATATGAGCCACATACATGTATATGAGCCAACTATCAACTGCATCCACCACTCACAACTTCCATTATGTGATAAGCTGGGCAGAGTCTACCATTTTCGTTTTGGAACCATATTAGATAACATTTATTGTTTCTTTTGGTCTATTTGAGATGGAATGTTCACAAATAAAAGAAACGATCAATTATTTTGTAGACAAGATCTGTTCATCCCTAAATATCAAATGTGACCAGAACCCCAAAGTCAATTTTGGTTAAATTTCATACCACATTCGTTATAACTTATTAGTGAAGGACCAGAGTAAACTAGGATCTAATCTATTAGAAATGTCATTGCTCTAATGATCAGTTGACACGATCATTGAAAGAATATACCCATTGTTTCCCAGTTCAGAGAGCAACAAGTGATAAACAGAAGTGATAGAAAATAGTATTTTTCACATCGGGTGGCCATTTTGGCAGTCATTTTTGGTACTGATTTTTAAGTTTTTACATAGAGCTAGCATAATGGCATCATAAAGAGGTATACATTCGTATTTATTTAGTCAATTTTATTCATCAACCACTACTTATAATGGATTGAATGACACTGTGATCAATATCCGCCATTTTCCATATTTTGACCGCCATTTTGAGACAAAGCGCCAATTTGGGTTTCATTGAATTGGAGTATTTATAGATATTGGTATGCCAAACTTACATTGTACAGTTCTGTCCATTTCTTGTTGATATATGACTGTAATCACAATGGAGAGTTTTGTGGAATTTTATACCGCGTTCTGTAAAATCGAATTTTTGAGGGTGTAGATGAGTCTGGGACCCCATTTATGGTATCTTTCATTGCTCCAATGATGAATTAACATGAATATGACTAATCAATGTCGCCAGTCTGAACCATTATCAAACAACAGGAATTTATCTTTAAGATATTAGGCAAAAACTTCATATGTTCGAGTTTAGGCCGCCAGTTTGGCGGCCATCTGGGACGATGGGTTCCATTTTTGCCATAAACAGGTGGCACAACATTTTACCTTTGCAAAAATGTATACATTTGTATACATATGACAACATTTGTTCTCACTGTTATCGAATTAATCTCAGTCAGAGTATCTTTTGACTAACGGCAGCCATGTTGGACGCCATCTTGGATCCTGAATTTTGCCCAAAGCGGATTTTAGCGGATTTTGGATATGTTATACACGAGATTCTCCCGCGTCGAATGACACCAAAACCGCTTCTATACCAATTTCTTCCGGGTCGAACCCTCTGACGACCACACTAGTAATCAATTTACAAATGTAGTCTCCACTGTGATTTTTATCATCAGAGAAAAGCTGTTTTCTGCACACAATATATCAAATACACAAAAATTAAAATTCTCAAAGAATTCATCCTCAGAAAATTTGTCACCATCTGGATATCACCATCACTATCACCGGACATGTTTATAAATTTAGTTTGCTTGGTCTATGCCTGTTTGGAAAGGAATAAAACTCATTTCTATAACATTTTTGAGATAAAACCAAGTTTATATATTTCCTGCCTATGCTCCAGAATACCCCCCACATAAGATAAACTTTAATTGCCATACGTTTGTGATTCAAAAGCAATTTAAACATAGGATGCCTGTGTTTGACATAATTGCCCGTTTAAGCGGGCTGCCGTTATGAAGTGTAATTTTCAATCTGCCCGCTACAGCGGGCTGCCGTGATGAAAGAGTTAAGGAAAAAATGAATTCCTATTGACAGAGGCTCCTGTTGTATCATCGTTAATGAACTCTATCCATGCTAACTGTGCTAGGTTATGCACTATTTATAATTACAAACAATTATGTTGACTTAGGATAATAATTAGCATTGGATACACTGTTGGAAAAAAAATAAAACTAGAGGTGTGACTGTCCCAATTGGACTAAGGATACCCCCCCCCCCCCCCCCCCCGTGTTTTTAAAATACTAAGATGTTTCGCATGTCAGTAAACATTTAGTTAAATAATAAAATAACAGTTCCCATTGCAAGTGCACAACCCTAACCCTAATCTTAAACCTATTGACCGAAAAAATGTAGGAATAAAAGCTCGGACAAAATTATACAAGTCAAAAAAGGGGAATAACTCCACAAAAAAAGTCGGACAGACATCATAATCGCAGGTGCACAGGTTCCCATGGCACTAAATATCAGTGCCAAGATTACAAAACATTGACCTAAAATGTAGGAATAAAAGCTCGGACAAAATTATGCATGTTACAAAAACATTTCTAAGTCGAAAAAGGGGGATAACTCTACCAAAAAATGTCGGACGAACGTCATAATCGCAGGTGCACAGGTTTCCACGGTACTAAATATCTGTGCCAAGTTTAAAAAAAATTGACCAAAAAATGTAGGAATAAATGATCGGACAAAATTATACATGTTGTGAAAATTTTCTAAGTCGAAAAAGGGGGGATAACTCCACCAAAACAATTCCGACAGACGTCATAATCGCAGGTGCACAGATCCCCATGGTGGTTGATGTCTGTGCCAAGTTTCACGGAAATTGATCCAAAAAGGACTGAGAAAAACTCCAGACAAATTTGTGTCCACGGACGGACGATGGACGACGGACGGACGAGCTGATTCCAGTATACCACCCAACAACTTTTTTGCGGGGGTATAACAAGAAGTTGCACATCAGGTGCTGGCAACACCAAGTTGTCAAATTGAACATGAGGGGGATGCAAATGTGAAATAAAGAAAGAATGAATAACTCTAAACAGGACAAAATTTCCTGATAAACAAAGAAGGATAACTCTAGAATGAAAAATATCAAACAATGCCATTTGCTGCTCTTTTAAGAGCGGTCATGATGATGAAACTCCATACCAAATTTCAGATTCAGATCTGATAACCCATGGCTGAGATATATATGCGCTGACGGACTACAAAACAGATATTTCTAGATATGCAAAGAAGGTTAACTTTAGAATGGAAAATGCGAAAGTCATCGCTCATTCAGAAATTGCCATCAACTGAGAGCACTGGAATTCTCTCCTCTGTAAGATCAGTCATTCAAATAATGGTAATGGTTAAAAACATCGGCAGGCGAGCAGCACAGACATAAATCGTAAGAAATTGACAAATTAAGGGCCATAACAAGCAAAAATATTGGGATAAACCTGATTTTTGCAACATTTCGAGACAGTGTGGCAAGTGACATGACTACCAAAATTTATTTAAATCTGTTAAAAAATTTTGAGTTATCAAGCAGGACGGGCCAAAAATCGTGAAAAATTGACAAACTAATATGTCCATAACTCAGGCCAAAAAAACAGGACAAATCTGGTTTGCTCATTGATGTGAGATACTGTGGTAAGCAACTTGTATACCAAAAATGATTGAAATTGGTTCATGAAAGGAATTTACAGAAGCACGGACAAACGGACGGACATGGTCAATCCAGTATACCCCCCCATTCTCGTCAAGAGATAGGATATAATGATCAACCTGAACTGCAGGAATCCAAACAAATGTACAATATATAAGATCAGTCAAACCATTTGCAACCACATACTCCAAAGAGCTTTATTATTTTTATGCCAAAAATCGTAAGGCCAGTTTATTGAGAAACTGAAGATTGAAGGGTTATCATTGAGCTCACCTTGGAATGGAATTTCCCACTTTTGTAATAAGGAGTTAGGTACTTCACAACCAATGCTGCAGAGTCTTTAAGGTTCACTGATTTTATTCCAGTCGTATCTTTAACTATAGATTCTTTTGGCTTTTTAGGAGACTTGGATTCCTTTGTTTTCTTCAAAGGCAATTCAACGGCCTGAAAATATTTCAATGTTAAAGGTACTCATTACAATTCAATGGTTCCCATATAATCAGATTCCAACAAAATAATATTTTTGGAAATACTGCTTCAGTTATCAGAATCGATTAGTTGCCCAAAAATAATGCTAACCAATGTCAACCATACTATAAATTGCCCGAAACATGTTATTTATCATCATGTTGTTTGACGAAATTTGGCCTTATTATCAAAAGACTCTTGATTTAACAATTATCCATCTTCATCCGCAATTTGGTCCGAGACCATCGGGTTGACGACTGTTTACTGAGCCACTAACAATTCTCGATGGTGAAAAATCATTTCAAAAATCAATATCTAATAATTCTGAGCTTTGATAGGTGGGTTCCTAAACTCGAATCAAATATTTTTTAACCCCAAATCCAAATAAGGCCAACATAAAAAAGACATGTGTTTCTGGTGACCCACCCACGGTGACCCACCCCTATTCCGGCACCCCCGACCGTTTTCATTTTATTGATTTTGCAAATTTAGTACACATTCGATTTTATTTTCCTTGTAAACTGATTCATTTCCGAAAAAATGGACACATCGCGTGTACTGCTAAACCGGAAATTATACCACACTTCTGTTAGGTCACAGCTGAATCAAATAAATTTTTTCATGTTTTATTCAATAAAACAATAAATTACACTACATGTATATTCTAATATTATGTACTTAGTTTTATTATTTTATAGTACATTACAAACAAGGAGAAGAAGTCTGGGAGGGGGGGTATTCATATTTAATTTGAGCAAAGTTGAAAATAAAATGAAAAAATAAAATAAAATGAAAAGCCACCCGCCCACCCCTATTTTTTTCTTGCATGTCACCAGAAACACAGGTATAAATAGTAATTGAGGGCGCTTAATCGAATTATGTATCTTTAAAGGAATCGAAGGTCTTCTGAGTAGGTTCATGCAAAATAACATAATTTGATAAAAGTCTGTAAAACAACTATCGTCAACAAGTACATGTACAAATAGATCACTTTCATTATAATTTTCATTATTAATAACCCTCCAATAACAAGATTTTGGATATTGAAACGGTGAAACCATTGTGATATGTATGTAAACATGGTCACAGTCACATTACCAATCAAAGTCCAATCAGATACCAAAGCTTAACCCTTTACCCAACAAAACGGCCAAAACCGGCCAAATAAAGCTTCAACAGCCTAAAATATCTTCGGTCTGTCTCAATAGAACCATACAAATATGGATATCATTGGAACCGGCTCCTTGACCACATTGTGGTAGTTACAGTTATGCCCTGTGCCAATGCATTCTCTTATATATGCGAGTCGACCATAGGTCGCCTCGCATATATAAGAGAATGCATTGGCCTAAAAAAAATGTGTTAATGTGTTAAGCCAATGCATTCTCTTATATATGCGAGGCGACCTATGGTCGACTCGCATATATAAGAGAATGCATTGGCACAGGGCCCTTCTGTTGGGTAAAGGGTTAATCAAAACTTGACAGTCCAAATCACTCTAACAGATATGTTTACATACCAGTAATAATGATTTTAAGATGTAAAATGTTTTTATCATAGAGCTACTTGTATCAATAATTAATATAAAAGATTACATTCTGTATTTATTCTACAGAATTGTGTCAAATAAGTTCAATCCATGTCACCTTAATTGATACTATAGCTACCTTTAGTGTGATTTCAAGTCTGATGAATAACCAGTAACGATCGGGAAATCACTTGAAGTGGATAGTGGACGTAATGTATGTTATTTTTCTTAGCGTCGTCAACAAGAATAGTACCAGCTTGTACTCCGCTAGAGGTATACACTAATATGAATTAAACGGCTGGGATTCTAATGAATAGATGTGCCTCACATCAACGGGTGCAGAATAAGTAGGCAGAACACAACACGCATCTTAATCAAGAATTTGTTATCGATTGAGTTGCAGATGGTGCAAGGATATGTTTCCTGAGAGCGTAACTATGCGCCGTCCACATCAAGTTTGATAAAAGATTCACGATTTTGATGCAAGTTGCATTCTGTATTTCTTCTACACTGTTGTGTCAGATAAGTTCAAAACCAGGACTGTCACCTTCATTGATACAGAGCTAACTTTATTGTGATTTAAGTTTGAAGAAAAACCAGTAATGATTTGAGCATCACCGGAAACGGATCATTGACGTAATGTACGTCATCTTTCTTGGCAACAATGTCAACAAGAATAATTCTGGCTTGTATTCCACAAGTGGTTTTATAATAAAAATAAGTATTCAATGGCTGGGATTCCATTGAATACATGTGCTTTACATCAATGAGATTGGAATAAAACAAGTTATAGGTACCAGGACTGTCACCTAACAACCCAAATCCATTTTATTGACTTATTTACAATATTTTGGAAACATTATAGAATCATGTCAGGGGACAACAATGCTATGATATACTTACCGAGGTACTGCTTTCTCTGGATTCAGTAGATATCACAGGGAACGGATTGTGAGATTTATAATATGCTGACTCGTCAGAATGTTCCTCCTGTTCGGGGACCGGAAGCTGTGACAGGTCCTTATAGAAGAAACACGCCTTTTTCTCAACGTCATTCACATTATCAATCTTATTAGTTTTGGTGTTGTCGACTTCACTCGCACCGGGAGAATTTGAATGATAAGAAGACAAGTCTTCAACAGGACTAGGATTAACAGACGGGGCTACACTATCAGACAGTGTATCAGACAGCGTATCAAGGGCACCAGTGTGGTCTATATCACAATCATCAATCTCAGAAATTTCATTCCGCTCTGGCGAACCGATTTCAATACAAATTACATCATTACCCCCCTTAATGTTCTTAACAGAGCTGTCAACACTTGCTGAAGTGTCCGTTTTTTTCTCTTTTTTCATGTAATCCAGAATACTTTTGTTTGGTTTGGAGGGGTTAGAATTTTTCCGCCCAACATATGTTTTAGCAGGCTTGTTCTCACTTTTATCTTCTAACGACCCCGAGCCTATCACAGATTTTGCCGATTTAAAATCTCTTTGAATATGAGCTTTCCTGGATTTTCCTGCTGAGGGAACAGTATCTGAGACTTGTCGACTGGTGTCTTCAGTAGCTGACGTACTCATAGAATATGAATCCATTTCTAAATTAATATCGCTTGCATTTTGTTTCAGCAACTCACTCGCGCTCATCCATTTAGGATGTTTATCATCCGTTCGTGTCCCTATTTTCTTGGAATCATCGTCCGTATCATCAGTTTCCATAACATCCTCTGAATCTTTCGCGCGATCATCACCACTCATCCCTTTTGGATGCAAACACGAATGAAGTTCTTTAGATTCGGTGCATGCTTTAACCTCTTTGGTGAACTTCATGATATTCGATTTATAGATGATAACTATTTTCTGAGTCTTGAATATTTCGTACTCCTTGTCAATTGCCATACATTTTGGTTCATAATCCTGTGCAGAAAGTTTGTGAGTGTTATCACTATAGTGCTTCACAAAGTTTAGTCTCAGTGCCGTCTCGATGAGACCCATACAATGTTCTCTTGCCTGAAACAAATAGAAAGAGAATACACAAAGTTTAGTCTCAGTGCCGTCTCGATGAGACCCATACAATGTTCTGTTGCCTGAAACATATAGAATGAGAATACACAATGTTTAGTCTCAGTGCCGTCTCGATGAGACCCATACAATGTTCTCTTGCCTGAAACATACAGAATACAGCATTCGTCGCATCAGTGCTATAAGGTCGTAACTCTATTTTGGCGGGAAATGAGTATTTGATATCATTCGAATCGTGAGAAAAAATCCAATCCGATGGGCCAAACTGTTTTTGCATTGGATGGCAAATATTCTCACAAACCAGTGACACAAATGTCGTATCTCCAGCGATCTTCACCATTTGTCATGCTATAAGGTCGTATGTCCAACAGCAGCCAATCGGATGCTTCAGGTTGTCCACGTGACTTCTGTTTTGTGTTTGTAAATTCTCAAATGTGTGCTATATGGTCGTATCTCCATGTTAGTCACGTGATTTAAATTTTGAGATTGTTCCACAAATTTCTGTATGATGATGCACATGAGTGAATATTCATAATGTAGAATAGGCACTTTTTAGTTCATAGACATTTGCGATTGCCACCATATTTAGCTATATCTGTATTTATTAGCACAACTTCCTTATAGCACGGAAACCAATCGTCGTTGGCATACACAAAAGGTCATATCTCCAAACAAGTTATTGCTTTTTAAAAGAAAACGAGGGAGTAAACAGAAAAAATATGTGGTTCAATGGACAGCTAATGTCAGTTTTCATTGGGATAAATACAACAAAACGTCATGCTTTGTCAACATTAGGAGAAATGTTGTCTGAAAACTTCAACCTTCATTTTCTCAGAAAGTTGAAAATGTGGGTTACGACATTTTATTACATGATTCTACCCTTATTCCATTCAATAAACCCATTCTATAAATTGTGATATTAAACGTTCGTTTAATAACAGGAAATAGATCCAGGTGACCTTTGACTTCCGGTTTGTGGTCTGTTAACATTCCATAAGCTACGTCTCAAAATACTATAGCTTCCAATATTTTTCCAACAAACTATTTTGAATGAAGAGTTTGAAAAATTATATCATTAAAAATTCGCCAATATATGCACCAAAGAGTCTTTATTTATCTTGGACTATTTCTTTACGCGGTAAACAACGAATAGTTACGTGAAACGTCATCGCATGTCTTATAGAAGCCGATGTTAGTTTCGCGTCCCATTTGTTGATTTAAGTATGTTTTGTCGATGTTTTGGATCATGTAATAAATAGAATCTACAACTCGTCCCCAGTTTATAGCGAAAATTACAAAACTCGTCCAGTAAATTAGGTCTGGACCTCGCCAAAGGCTCGGCCCAGACCTAATTTACTGGACTCGTTTTGTAAATCCCGCTATAAACTGGGGACTCGTTGTAGATCCTCTATATAGCACTGATGGGACGCATTGTTGAGAACCAAAGGTGAGATGAACTACAAACCTGGGCATGTAACTTGCAGGGACCAGCTTAGAGGCTTCAAATTGAGAGAAGTCACTTCTGCCTGTTGTCACTACTCCCTGTTTGGTTATTAGGAAGAAGTGGACTGTTATCAGGGAGAAGTATGACAATTGTCACAGTTCAATTTACACCCCAACATCACCCCCCTTTGGTTAATACATATTATGTAACACAACAGTCCATTTATGAAACCATTATAGTTAGTAATGGCACCATTATAATCAGTAAATGGACTCTTATATACTTTCTGGTATAAGAGAGATGTCACTTCTCATTCGGACAAAAATAGGGAGAAGTGGTTCATTTTAAGAAGAAGATGTCTCCCAAGTCGCCCTCTAGGCCAGTCCCTGGTACATTTTACACAATAGGATGGGACAACTACCAATTCAGCTGTAATTAGTAGACGTAACTAGCCTGGAAATAGCATCCAGCTGAAAAAACCCAAATGATCGGTGGATGTTTGCTTGTGTCTGTCATTATGAATAGTACTTATTTATGGATCATGCAGCAATCAAAATGTTTTTTTGTTGATTCAGTGCATGTTTTTAGAGCAATTTATTTACAGTTTTGATAACACACATATTTACATGCACTTAATATGTAAATTGCTTGTGTATCTGACAATTAAATCAAATAACATCGCAACAACATGCTTAAAAGTGCCGAACTTCGTCATGAATTAAGCATGTCAGTGTTTACACTAACATGCTTAATTGATGATGAAGTTTGCCATTTTTGACAAAACATCCAATACCGCTGGAGTGTGCAGCTACGAGTTTTAACAATCACACATACAGTGTGCTTCAAGATTTCATCTCTATTTCAATATGTGCTAAGAAGAGAGAACTCAATTGAATTCTTTCTTACAAGAAACAAATTGATTTTCAGATAGTAAGTTTTATCATATTTTGACTGAACCATGGTCGCCATGATAATCTCAAATTACAATAATTGAATGACCTGCCCAAAAACATGAGACACCTACCAATTCAGCTGTAAATAGTATACCTTACTCATATTTTAAATTCGCGCAATACTATTTTTCGTAACAACTCACCTTGACTGTTAGTTTAGGGATTTTCTGACTGTTTGCATCTCTCAATACACAATCCTCATCAGCTTCAACAAAGATCTCTTTGAGCAAAGCGTCTTCACCATTGTTCTGTGGAAGGAGTGCAACCATTATATCAAGATTTCTGATAGGAGTTGTGAGAATGTGACTACTATAGACGCTAGGAGAAACCCCAGTTAATGTAACCAATTATGAATATCTGGTATTAAAAACAAATGGGGTCTCAACCGTTTCTTTATTAACCCTTTCTACACTAAATACTCATTGATGCGTAGCTATCCATTAGAAAATGTTCAGATAAAATAAGTTCAACATACTAATTATCTGAACATTTCCCTCCAACTGTACTTGCATTATCTGTCGTCTGCTTATATATTACCTGTACATCCCTCGAAATCAATAATAGACCATTCCAATGTACACTGTTAACTTGGTATAAGAATTCATTTAGTATAGAAAGGGTTTAATACTAATTAATGAATAGTTTCCTTAGGAAATGTTCAGATAATAAGTTCAATAAAACAGCCAGTTTTTGAATTTATTATCTGAAAATTTCCCTATAACGGGTAGGAATCCTTCTGCATTTGTATAATCTGTCGTCTTATATTTCTTGATTATTCCTCTAAATGAGTAATATTCCATTCCAATATTATAAAGTTATTATACAATGTTGTGTACAGTATGGCTTTCTCTTGTACGAGTCCAGGTTGTGGTGAAAAGTCATATTTTATTATCCATCTGTATGTTTATCCAAATGACGTCACCCAGAGTCCCTTTAATTTTTATAATAGTCATATTGGATTCGAGTCCAATGTGACTTTCGGGGTTTTCCAATATGACTTTCGGGAGTCCAATATGACTTTTTCCCAGATTATCATGTGATGGCTTTTGTCCAATCCGAAAAAGTGTTAGATAATGAATGGATAATAAATACTTTTATCACTGATGGGAGAATCCATTCTGCTCCTCAATCATATTTATGACCTGCCATAAATAAGTAAATATATAAAATACTGCTCATCACTATTCATCTCACAGCAGTCTTAACCCTTTACCCAACAGGACGGCCCTGTGCCAATGCATTCTCTTATATATGCGAGTCGACCATAGGTCGCCTCGCATATATAAGAGAATGCATTGGCTTAACACATTAAAAATTATAAAATTGTTAAAGAATGTAAGAAAAAAAAGGTAAAAAGTATTAAATTTTTTTTAGGCCAATGCATTCTCTTATATATGCGAGGCGACCTATGGTCGACTCGCATATATAAGAGAATGCATTGGCACAGGGCATAACTGTAACCATCACAATGTGGTCAATGAGCCGGTTCCAATGATATCCATATTTGTATGGTTTTATTGAGACAGACCCAAGATAATTTAGGCTGTTGCAGCTTTATTTGGCCGGTTTTGGCCGGTTTGTTGGGTAAAGGGTTAATGGCAAAAGTTTACAACACATTTCTATAAAAATAAATCAACATCTAACAAGTCACTGTTTTTATATAACAACTAGCTGAAACAGGCCTTTATTAAATTAAAAACACAGATTCCGAGCCGGAGTTTATTATGCAGACTACGATGACGTAATCGTAAGTCAGTCGATACTAAAATACGGAGTCGTATGTGCGCGTGTGGTGTACAGATTACGTTACGCTTTGGCCGTTTATCTGGAATAGAAGACAATAATTCTGTGAATACAGTAATTAATAGCGCCTAGAATGGTTGTTGTTTTTGTAGCCATTAATAACATGCCGGCACGTGTCTGTTTTGGTGAATAGATGGCAGTATTAGTGCTTTGATTGTCTCGCGTATTCACTCGGTGATTTGTAATCACTCAGCGACTATTCATCAGTGTCATTCGCGAACTTGTTTGCACTCTAAAATGCCACAAAGTGAATAGAAAGAACATTATCTCTCTGGTCATACTTATATAAGAAGCGCCCAAATTTATATAAACACTGGGCTGAATAATGTTAACTCTATTTAGGCGCTTTTGTTTTGTGTTTGTTTGTTGTTTTACTTTCGATATAAATATCCCGAGTATCTGTCATCGCCACATATTCCAAGATGCCTAGTAGATGTAGTGTGTTCAGTTGTGGGCGGGCTAGCGATCCATTATTTAGTACCTCCAAAAAGACAACACAGTGCGTAATTTAGAACGCTCTTTATTGTCTACCACTTTTGGGAGACGGAAGCATGGACGCTCTTTATATTTAATTGTCACAATACCACATACAAAATCACCCATGACATATCGAAATAAAGCACGTTCATAATTGAGAACGCTCTTTATTGTCTACACCGCGACGAAAACATGGACGCTCTTTATTAGAGGCAATCATTGGAGTTTTGCTATGCTAACAATTCAAAAAAATCCTCTCTAGAAAGTCAATATGTGCCATCAAAACGTAAAATAAAACGAACAACAAACACAAACTGAAAAACAATGCCAGGCTAGCCTTCAATTAAAAAAATGTCATTATGCCAAACTGCAGCCTAACTAATAATTTTTGTAGTTTCAACAGTCTGTTGTGTATTCGAGTGAATTATTTTGTTTACTCACTTATCGATCTTGACTGGAAGGATTTTAGCAAGCTGTTCACAGTCGTGCACTTCTCCACACAAAATGTTTCGTGTGAAGAAACAGACAGGAACATCATTATGACGAATATAAGCCATCATGATACATGTACTAGTACAATAACCACCACCTTTTTAATCGCACCCCATTTGTATTTAAAATTGTACGCATATAGCGCACAACGGGATGACACTAGTGTGTAAACTATCCTCCGAAATTGGTACCATACAACGAAAAATGAAGTACCGGCATATGGCCTAACTTGTATTCTTTCAGAAACAGTTAAATTTGTTTCGCACGATATTCCGCTCGCTCATTGCATTTCTGCATAAATTAATCTCATTTCAAACAACTTTTATCGCCTCAAAGTGCATTTTAGCCATCATTATTCGTTATATAATCCAACATTCTAGCAAATCCAGTTCATAATTCAGCACATTCAAACAGTTTTATTCCGTAATCGCTATTTATCGTAAAGGCTTAGGTAATTAACCAGCGTAATTTATCAACTCGTTACGCGATTGGCGGAATTATTTCAAGCTCCACCCACCGCTGTCATCGGTAAGCGTTGATGCAGATGATCGGTCATGTGACCGCGTTGTGGTCATGTGATCGCACTCACGTGACTGACTTCGGATATTTCCGCGATTTTTTTAATATCATAATAATAAAAATACTATCAGCTCGATTTTGAATTTTCTTGGCGAAATGGGTCTGTTAGACATATATTATTAGTATTATGACGATAAAAAAAATATTTTTTTGACAGACTAATTCCTTTAAATCAAATTTTTTTTAAACTAACGCTGTTATAACCTCTGCCATGTGTACCCTGAGTCACCACACCAAATTTGTTTGAAATCGGTCCAGGAGTCTGGGAGAAAAATCTGAACAGACAAATCGACAGACAGACCCTACTCTTTAATATATATAGATACATGTATATTGCAACCCTGTAGAATAAAGTTTGTTGCCAGTGCTAATGAGACTGGGTTAGATCAAATTTTACTGTTGTAGTTTCCATGTCTTCATAAGTCATATTGTATCCACATAACTTTTATTACATATCTATGGGTTTGACAATAAATATGCATAATCCGATTTCACGCCTCTAAATGACTATTTCTTTGCCTTCAGGGGGGTAAACAAATATTTCATTTGAGTCGAGGAATCCACCACTCAAAGCTCAGTTATCAGATTTCAATTTTATCCACCTCAAATATTTGACAGCCCAGCAAAAATTCCACTGACTTCTTCTAGAAATATACAGACATGCACGGATGGTGTCGTGAGAATTTGAGAGGTCACAGCTTGCCCGTGGCTTTGCATGGCGATCGAAAATTAATATCGGAATATAAGACGATTAAGAGTAATACCAGGAACAAAAAATAAGATATCTTGTGATAGTTGATGTGCAAATACATACCTATTCTTATTTACGAATCTTAGTCATGCAAATAGACATGTTACATAACAATATGGTGATCACACATGGAAAGAGAGGTTTGTTTAATTTGTGATAACATGTGTTGGGGAATTCCACTTTGAACTAGGTATCACCATATATGGAAGTTGTAAACCACACTCAGTCACCGTCCAAACTGCCGAGAAAAAACATTATTATAGGACTTTTTCGGCAAAAATGATATTGCGCAGGGACCAGCCTAGGGGGCGACGTGGGCGAAATAGTCGCCCTGTGTGGCCGCAAGTCTCCCTGAAATGACGTCAGGGAGAAGTGGATGTCTCCCTAAAAAAAAATTAATCTCCCTGAAGAATTGGTGACTGGATGATCTACTGCTCAGCTTAACACTTCCAGTTTATCCTCACCCATGTAGAAAATCTATTGTGGACAATAATAACAGCTAAAACAATCAGTTCTAATGAATAGTTACTAGCGACAAATAGTCGCACTAACGCTCCACTTCTCCCTGGTAAGCCCTCACTTCTCCTTATTTTTCCAAGAGGGAGAAGTCACTTCTCCCTATATTTTGACCCTAGGCTGGTCCCTGATATTGCGTTTAGGATTTTTGTGAGAATTTATTGTTTATAGACTAATTTGGATAACTAAATCAGCTTTTGGTGAAATTGTAACCGGATGAGAAGGGGACCATCGAATAGGATCTTTAAGGGTAAATGTGATGGACATCACAGTCATCAGCCCGGATTTGGTATATTGTCCATATTTAGAGACTTTGGTGAATATATGGCTCAAATATATATTGTTAATATTTATATATACCTGCCTCATAACAAAAAATAAATAAAAATATCAGCATTTCTCGTCACTTTGAAAAAAATATTCCCTGAGAAATGAATTATTATTTACATCTGGCCTTATTATGCCATAAAAATATTATTCTGCTTTGAAATAATCCTACTCAACCTTCCTTAGAATATACGGCCCTGACTGGCTCAAAATAACATAGCGGGTATGGAGTAAATATCAAGCAGACGCCAACGAAGAAATATTAGAGTTGCAAAATTAATTTGTAATATTAACATGTCCATCACATTTCAGATGTTTGGTGGTTAGCAATAATAACAGCATCATCAAGATCTTTTGTTAAAAATGAGGGATAACAGCATTGTTTATTTGACATTGTAATTAAAGTTGAATATTTATTGCTGAAACACACATTCTGATTGACCGGGAGCTGCCAACTTTTTGATTCACCAGCATCGGCCGCGAATCTTGTGTGAAAATGTTTTTAATGGAGCACGGGTCATTGGCAATGCATGTAAAATACGTCACCACACTGCCAGGAGTCCCATAATCAAGTCAACCAGAACGTTATTTACTATAGATACGATTAACAGGAAGTTGCTCTGGCTTCTGAGTAACCCCACCCTACCTACCCAGAGATTTGATCACCGGAAAAATGATATATCACTTTACAGCATGAATGCTAATAAATAGTGCTTTTTTTGGAGGATTGATTTACAATAGAGATAAACATACCCTGTTTCGTTGGGATATTCAGGGAATCGAGCCGGTTCATTCACAAACTGTTTTCATACTCGAATCCCCGAATATCCAACTCAACAAAGTACATTTGTGACCCGCCATATCAAATCCAGTCGTAAGTTGGGATTTTTTTACCCTGTGCCAATGCATTCTCTTATATATGCGAGTCGGCCATAGGTCGCCTCGCATATATAAGAGAATGCATTGGCCTAACAATTTTTTATCATTTTTTTTAAATAAATGTTTTTTACAATTTTTAGGACATAAAATAAAAAACATCCATTACCCTGCAGGGAGCCCCACACATATATAGAAGCATATAGAAGAGTGTCGTCTGCTCATGTTTGTCTGGGACTCTGTATGGGTGAAATTATAAAATTGTTAAAGAATACAAGAAAAAATTATTAAAATTGTAAAAAATTGTTAGGCCAATGCATTCTCTTATATATGTGAGGCGACCTATGGTCGACTCGCATATATAAGAGAATGCATTGGCACAGGGTAAAAAAATCCAGACTTACGACTGAATTTGATATGGCGGGTCACATTTATCTCCAAAACGAAACCAGACAGAATGATTTTTAATGTCAACTTCTGAGCTATTTCAGAATATTGTTTGAAGGCAATAAGTTTTCATCATTGAAGAGAATTATTTTCCAAAAATGGAGTAAAATGGTTCAATGGCAGCCAGCTTTGGCATGGCAATAACAATATTTTCGAAAGTCGTGCACCGATAGCTTTCTTTTACTTTTGTGTGTAAAAACAACTGAGATGCAATTATTTCAATATTAGTTAATGTTGGACAAGTTTTTATACCTGTAAGTTGTATTAACCCTTTACCCAACAAACCGGCCAAAAATGCCCAAATAAAGCTGCAACAGCCTAAATTATCTTGGGTCTGTCTCAATAAAACCATACAAATATGGATATCATTGGAACCGGCTCATTGACCACATTGTGATGGTTAGAGTTATGCCCTGTGCCAATGCATTCTCTTATATATGCGAGTCGACCATAGGTCGCCTCGCATATATAAGAGAATGCATTGGCCTAAAAAAAATCTTTTTTTAACACTTTTTACCATTTTTTCTTACATTCTTTAACAATTTTTAATGTGTTAAGCCAATGCATTCTCTTATATATGCGAGGCGACCTATGGTCGACTCGCATATATAAGAGAATGCATTGGCACAGGGCCGTTCTGGTGGGTAAAGGGTTAACATGTATCTTGAAATAAAAGATTTTTTAAAAATCATATGCAGACTCACTGCTTTCCGCTTCTTGAATTCACCCCGGATCAATTTATTTCGATCAATTTTTTCTTGTTCCTCAGCTTCTCTCTCGTAGTTAAAATCATTCTCATCACCATCTTGCTCATAATCATCATTTTCCCTGGAAAATATAATCATTCTCATCACCATCATCCATGGATGATCATGCTCATAATATATAATATTTATAAATAATATTACTTTTTCCTTAAGGGAAGCCCGAAACTGAACTATATGGATTACGTCTCCGGCCTTGTGTCAATCAGGAGGGTTAAAATTTTATTGTTGTGCCGACCCCACTCACACCCGTGTCCAGATTAGTCTCGCATGAATACACCCGCATTCTATCTATTGTCTAGTCAGTTTTTTATTTCCGACTTAATCATGAGATTTGCGAGTCGCGGGGTTGGGAATGGCACCACCATGGGAGGGATCTATGATAGTTCAGTTTCGGGCTTCCCTTAAGGAAAAAGTAATATTATTTATAAATATTATATTTTTCCGCCAAGGAGAAGCCCTCAACTGAACTATATGGATTAGAATGCAAGCCCAGGAGGAGGCACGAGCAATAAAGTTAATTAATATCCAAATTCGATGGGAATGTACTCTTCCGAAACAGGATTCATGTAAATGTGATTTAGTCATGAATCAGATATGATTATGTTACATGAAAGAGCTCCCAATTCAGATTACGACATTGCTCAAATGTGTACCGCCCCCCCCCTTGTTTTTGGAATAAACATCCCAGGTAGTGCCATATAATTCATGCTAGCGAGACAACCGAGCAAGTATAACTTTGCTGCATCCTATTCTCTTTGTTATCTTCTTCGCTCTCTCGACAGTTCACATTATGAACTGATGTCACATGCAGCCATTGTGTATGCCATAACATATCAGAATGCTTATGATACACCAGGGAGCAAATTAACTGGAATCGCATCGCAATTTGCCACTGAAATGTGGATACCGGTAATAGCGAGGAATTTTTTATACATGTATGATGTTATAAAAATGCTATCTAATCATGTCAATGTGAGATTATTTGCTAATCAGATATCGAAAGTAAATTGCCCCCTGTGATACACAAACCAGATATAACGAGAGGCCGATCACGATCGGCAGATGTTTAACCCATACCTTGGCGATAGCGATCTTTTTATGAGTGCAAGAATTTCAACAATTCACAGCGTACTATTATTTATTAGTTTCATAGTGGAATCAGACATATTGAGCAACTTGCTCATTTAAACACAATAGGAAGATGGATATGACATTCGATTTCAACCTATTCGGTCACTCCAACAGAGATACATGTATGTAGATTGATAAAGATAATTATACCCAAACACAGTCAGACAGATGCACCATAGCTGTTAAAGATATAATTGTTACAATATTAACATCATAATAACTCTATTTATTTAATTCTTACAATGGAACCTGAGTCATAACAGATTATGTTGTTGTGTTAGCTGCATAGTAAAAGTTATGGGATGATTGAGATTAGAGACCAACAAACACCTGAACATCTATATAAGTGAGGGGTGTATAGACCTTGATATTAAATATGATTGATAATGGTTGGATATAAAATATTTTAATACAGAATTATCAGATAACTAAAGGAGAGATATGAGAAGGGTCAAATTGAAAATATTAGAGTCATAACATCGGATCGCGAACAGTATACATGTACCTATGGTTAATTTTATTCTAAGCTGATCATTGGAAAGATACAATGTCTATAACAGCAGAAATATTATTAAATATTGGGTTAATATTCTCAAAACCATTCAATCAATACCAAAATCTATACGCATGAAGAATGTATCACAATCAACCTGAATGAGATTATAAAAGTGATTGGGTGAAAAATATTTGACCAAAAAGTCAGCTTCAAGAATACCAGAACCATTATTATTATCCTGCAGCCCAAATGCAATAGAGGGAATTTCAAAATAAGATATATCCTCAAATGATGAATATTCAATTGGTGGCTTATAATTAATAGAAATTCTTAGTGAACCTGGCCTAAGGCGAAAGAGATAATTTAAAATCTGCGTATCAGATATTATGTGTCTATGGAATAGGTTAATTTTAATCCTGAAATACATGCAAGTGAAAAGTGGATCACGATCAACCTGGACATAGAATAGGAGAATGAACATATGATGTGTGGAGAGTGTTAATCATTTTCAATGACATCATATGATGGAACTAATGTGTGGATAAATTGTTTTCTCAAGATAAGACAACAGTGTCTCTGTAAACAACAATTCTCTAAACAGCCATGCTCCAGAACATCCTTCACATGGACAATGGACTATTTGTATTAATGCCATGAACATGTTTCAACAGGTTGGGTTAAATTACTATTGCACACAAACTGGAGTAAAGTATCATCAATCACTTATATTTGAAAGCTCTGGGAGCAGCAGTGGTTTAGCAAAGAGTATCCAGTGTCATTTTCTGATCCCAATAAAGCAGATTACTGTGTAAAGTTGTTTGTCTTAAATTCTCACAGGGCATATACAATAGGTAGTAAATTACTTGAATTATAAAGGGCCATAACTCTGTTAAAATATATCGGATCAAACCCAAATTTGAACTTGATCTGTATTTCGGGGTGAGGACCACATGTACCAAATTTGGTGTAGATCAGATGAAAAATGTTTTGAGTTCTAAGTAAAAATAAGTTTGAAAAGGGTTAATTAAACGATACCAAAAACCATACAGATAAAGAACGTGCTAAGAAAAACCTTGGTAAGAAATATGAGGCATATCAGAAGAAAACAGTTTGACTTAGATGGATCAGATAGCATTTGTGTGCAGGGTTAATTATTTTCTAAACCGATCAACCGATCGATACCAAAAACTATACAGGTGAGGGGTGTGTCATTATAAACCTACATATCAAATATGAAAACAATCGGACAAAAAATAATTTGGTTACAGCATCGGATAGCTCATGCCTATGTGCGGATGCAAAGTGTTAATAATTTCTAAACCGATCAACCGATCGATACCAAAACTATACAGGTGAGGAGTGTGTCATCATAAACATGGGAGTAAAAAATAACTCTAATTCCCATAATACAGATTTACTGCTCTCAGAGCTAAACTGATACCACTGGTAATTAATTGTAGACTGCTATGGTTATCTGTTCAATTCTTAGTTGAAAAAGGGCCATAACTCTGGTATAAAATATTGGATATAACCCATATTCAAACTCGATCTGTATTTTGAGTTGAGAAACTCGCATACCAAATTTGGTTCCGATCAGATAAAAAAAAATTTGAGTTATGGCAGCATGCATGAATTCTAAGTCGAAAAAGGGCCATAACTCCATTGAAAAATATCGGATCAAACCCATATTCGAACTCGATCTGTATTTTGGTCCGAGAAACTTGCATACCAAATTTGATTCTGATCAGAGAAATTTTTTTTGAGTTATGGTAGCATGCATGAATTCTAAGTCGAAAAAGGGCCATAACTCCGTGAAAAAAACTCGGATCGAACCCATATTCGAACTCGATCTGTATTTGGTGCTGAAAAATTCATATACAAAATTTGGTTCCGATCAGATATAAAATGTTCGAGTTATCGCACCATGCGTAAAGTGTCTACAGACAGACAGACAGACAGACAGACAGACAGACAGACAGACAGACAGACGGACGGACGGACGGACTAACGACGAGTGGTCAATCCGGGCAACGACACTATGTTTACCATACTATGGTATGGGTAAACATAAAAATGATATGCTGCAGATATCATAGCGAGGTATGAGGTTTCATTATATCATGCCACACATCTGTACTCCAGCCTCGTATAATGTAGAGAGCCGGGAACGCCATCATGATCCAAGGTATCATTGCATACCAGTATATATGGGATTAGAGAACAACACTGAGGACTTGATGAACAAGCATAGAAGCATCAGTGATCTATGATGGCGCACATAACGAGTGTCGGGTACATTTCGAAATGATCAAATGTAGCAGAATGATCAAAATTGCAAAATGACCGGTGAAGGAGTGGCCTGGAGGTATCCCGAAGGTATTACGATTCCAGGAGATTGGACCCCATCGTGTGGAGATGTGGGCCACTGCACCGTGGGGAAGAGATAGAAGGCTGGTTGGTGCAGCTCGTGGAGGCACGCAACAAGTCTTCCCCACCCAGATCATTCAGCCTTTCTTTCCTACCGGTGAAGGAGTGGCCTGGAGGTATCCCTAAGGTATTACGATGCCAGGGGATTGGACCCCATCTTGTGGAGATGTGGGCCACTGCACCATGGGGAAGAGTTAGAAGGTTGGTTGGTGCAGCACTTGGAGGCACGCAACATTCGGCCTACCGGTGGAGGAGTGGCCTAGAGGTATCCCGAAGGTGTACGAATCCAGGGGAGTGGCTGGACCCCATCTGTGGAGATGTGGGCCACTGCACCGTGGGTAAGAGGCAGAAGGTTGGAGCAGCTCTTGGAGGCACGCAACAACTCTTCACTTCCCCACCCAGAACATCCTCCAAAGGCTACAGTGCTGGATCTTTCCTGACTGAGATAAATACTTGTACTTATCGCAAATTGTTGAATTAAATGAAGCAATATAAGATATCAACCTGTATCCTCATCCTGTACAAAATCACTTACCAGCGGAACATCAGAATCCTCGTCCGACAGTGTGCCTGGTGACCCACTGTCGACCCGCGATTCTTGCTCATCGTCGTCAAACCTGCCGACGCCACGCGATGCAGAGAAGCATGTCAAGATCGACGCCAGCCCACAGAATTGGCTGCATCAGGTTGGGATACCAGACTGTGGAAGAGGCCTACTCTGAAATGGTTCGACGCAAGACAAATGCTCTTGCATTTGGGATAAGTAGCTATGTCCTGTCCAAGGTCACCCCCTCAAATTCTGGGGCATCATCAAGCTGCGCCCCCAAGGCCAGAGGGAATAAGTTCTGATGAGCCATTTGATCAGAGGAAGCCCCTTCCATGGAATCCCCCAAATGCAGGTGGTCCTGACCAAACTGGAATAAATGTCGATGACATACCACTATGATCACATGACGGCGGAGGAGCAGGCCCGGATGTATCCCGAAGGTATTACGATTCCAGGGGATCGACTGGACCCCATCTTGTAATGATGTGGGCCACTGCACCATGGGGAAGAGTCAGAAGGCCATTTGGCTGGTGCGCTATGTCTATGAGAGCAAGAGCGTCACGTGACAACGAGTCTTCCCCACCCAGAACAGCCGCCAAAGGCTACTCCCAGGTGCCCAATAATTGTGGTGGCCTATAAACAGATCTTCGTGGCAGGAATCCAGGCCGAAATCAAAATACTGATGGAAATTTCACTCTATGTGGAATAATAGTATATCGATGTGAATTTTTTCGAAATTTAATAATCGTATTGCCACTACCATTAGGCACCTGAGAGAAAGGTGCCGGAGCAATCGCCCGTGAAGATTGGTTTCCCGAATCAACCACATGCAGCACCCGCCTACCATTGGTTCACACTGCCGTAGCAGGACCTGGGGGGCCAGAACTGGTCCTGCCCGAGGTAAAGACTGGTACGGTTGCTCAAAGTAGGTAATCATTGACTAATATGCCCTTACCCAACTATAACAAGTAATACACCCGTGAATGAGCAACCTGCACGGTGTGTGGCCATCAAATTCGAATCATGTTCGACTGCAAGACATGCTGTTAGTTATAACAAAGCAAGGTTAATATACATAACACAATACAACCTAGGTTATTGAGTATAAAGTAAGGTTAATATAAAATCACGTTATACCCCTGGCCACGTGATCTTACCTGCTATGACAGGTAAGATACTGTCTTTTCTCGTATATGAGGACGATGAGTTCCGAATGCACATAGGCAAGAACTAGGCGGTTTCCGTTAGGAAAGTGCGCTGACAGCGGACGTGAAGATACGAATGCCTTCATTTTCGTCATGATTGTATCGAATCGTTTTGTCACATAATCAGTGGATATGTGACAATAGACGAAGAGCCATGTCATGGCCGGTTTCGGAAATATATTGGCAGTAGATGTGCGCAATATAAACGCGGCGCATGTAAGCTCTCTTTAGACATGTAACAATACAAATGCAGTCCTTTCTGATATTCTGCGCAATATAAATGTGTTGCATGTAACTGCACATCATACACGAGTGAAAGCTATTTGGCAGAATATCGTTTTGATATATGTGGAAATAGAAGTTAGTGAGCCAAGTGATGGTCTCTACTGGAAAGACTATTGGCAGTGAATCTGGAGCACGTGACAATATGTATTCTTTCTATTTCGCTGTTTGCCGTTATCATTCACTGATGAAACTGCAAAGTATGTCAGTATTGGGATGAAAACTGTTCACCATATGTAAGCATACTAGTAGTCAGTTCTGACAGCATACATGAGGCCCTGATACCATATGATTGTCATGTACAATGTATGGAACTATTACGGCGTGCAATACATTATTGCAAGCTCGCCCATGCCGAGGCATATTAGAGCCTACGGTAAGATGGCTTAGTGGCAGGCTACAAAGTTTTCACTTCATTGCAGTTGGTGAACAATAGTTCGTAGTAACCCAAACTCTACATACATGGATGTAAAGAATGCAACACAATATTTAGAACGTCAGACAACACATCAATTTGAAGTGTGGTTATATATGTGATAACGAATACCATCCCCCTGTTACGGAGTGTTAGTAACTATTGTACCGATGATACAATGAGTTATATGATATTTAATCGTGATAGACAAGGCAGAATTTTCTAAATACCTTGAAGTCGATGTAATGTGTTATTACATTTGCCATGTGTCTAACAAGACCACGCGCTCATACATACTGGCGGGCGTAGATTCGCAGGTATTGATCGTTAAAACAATGTTACAGATCGCTCAGTCGAAAGAAATGTGAATTGTCATCTGATAGTGATAACAAGTACTATCTGTCGTATTTATTCATGTAAATTATTACAAAGGAGGATATGGCTGTCCTGTGCAACTTTCTGCGAATTAACAGAGCAGTGCCATGTATGATTTGGTAGTATACATTAGGATACAAAGCAACGGAACTTACGAAAGAACCGAAGCGAGTCGACGGAAACCTATGTAAAGTGAAACACGTGTAGCACGAAATTAGGAGATATCTCATACCGTACTACATTGCGTCCTCAATTGTAAGTCATGATAGTCATCACGCCGTATGTGTGGCACAATATGCACTATGTGGTTTTGCCACAAGTAAGCTATGTGCTTCTTTAGTCATTGTCAAGATGGCCATCTTAATTCCAATTGTTGGAAGATAAAGCCGTCTTGAGGAAAACAGAAAACACGGAAACAAATTACGGATACAGTGAAACGAAAAAAGTTCCCGTTTCGGATGTGAGAAATATTAATTAACTATCGGGTACAATAAATTGCAAGTTTGTAATATCAACAATAAATATTGAGTCGATAAACTCGCAACACAGAAAGATACAACCTTGAGAAAATAGAAACGATCCTGTCCTGGCGAGGAGGAATAAAAACTGACTAGACAATAGATAGAATGCGGGTGTATTCATGCGAGACTAATCTGGACACGGGTGTGAGTGGGGTCGGCACAACAATAAAATTTTAACCCTCCTGATTGACACAAGGCCGGAGACGTAATCCATATAGTTCAGTTGAGGGCTTCTCCTTGGCGGAAAAATAATCACATTCCCTGGAAAATATAATCATTCTCATCACCATTATGCTCATAATCATCACATTCCCTGGAAATTATTTGAGAGGTTTAGAATGAAGACTTCTAACTTCGCCTGCCAATAAATATCAGACAAAAGTCATCATCTCAGAGTGACCAGCCTAGAGGTTTCAAATTGGGAGAAGTCACTTCTCCCTATTTGGTTATTAGGGAGAAGTGGACTGTTATCAGGGAGAAGTTAAAATGGCTCAAGTTCAAGTTACAACACCCCACCATCACCCTTCTATAATCCAATAAATATTGTGCTACACATGAACCCATTCATAAAACCATTATAGTGAGTAAGAACACCAATATAATCAGTAAATAATCTTTAAATATACTGTTAGGACATATGCATACTGGTATATGAGAGAGGTCACTTCTCCGAGGGACAAATGTAGGGAGAAGTGATTCATTTTAGGTAGAAGGCTGGTCACATCCGGGGCTAGGGAGATCATGGCCAATCAAAGAACAGCTATAGCTTGTTGATAACCCCTGCATAACACTTATTTTATGCTGGAATTAGTACATCTATGGCACATTCATGTCTCATTGACAACTAACAACGTTGCTGTGTTATGTTGCATGGACTTCGTTTGGAAATAGAACATAGCTGTCTGACTACGGGATAATATTTTCCCGCCTCGGCACAGAGAACTTTAGTGGTTTATGAAGTTGGAAGACATATAAATCTAAACTGCTCTAATATTAAAGTGTCAGTATGACCAAACACCACAAGAAAACACATATTGTACACAACATTGTATAATGACATTTTTATTAATCACATGACATGTTTATCCAAATGATGTCACCCAGTCCAGATAACTTTTATAAAAGTCATATTGGACTCAATTCGAGTCCAACATGACTTTCGCGAGTCCAATATGACTTTTCCCTGGAAACCCACAACAACACCAGGGACACGTTTATTCCGGGTGTTAAGTTAAAGACATATTATGTACTTATAACTTTGAATAAAACCAATCATTTAGTATCCAAACACTATCCCCATTGGAATAATGTAGCAATTAACTAAGATTGTCGAAAGTTCCAACCACATCGACTATAACATTTCAGAGAACACAATGTCAGAACTACACACATATGTAAATATTTACTACTTTATTTGGGATGCTTTATTCGGTGTAAACATTACAACATTAAGTGGCCCAATAACAGTCACTGTGTATAATTTGTTTATCAAAATAAATCTGTTTTCTGGCTATACATATTTAGATATCAAATATATGAAAGTAACATATTTTGGCATGAGTATGGCTTATTCCGTTCGGAACGCCTCAGCATTCAACTGTTGAAATTAGTGATGTGAAAGAAAATTTATTGCACTATTTTTAGCCATGTCACGAGGAACGGGGGAATTGCGTTCACTGTATAGTAACTCCAACAATCGCCTGATTTGCTTCATCGCATCATATAAATAAGCACACTTTTATATAAAGAGCTGGGATAAATCTTTTCAGTGATCTATAATGACATAGTTGAAACATAAAACTTGGAGAGAGAATTCAATTGGTTTCGAAGATTACCTGACATAATTCACGAGGGAAGTCGGACCTGGTAAAACCCGAATGAGCGGTTTTACCAATGGCTTCGAATAACCAAGGGAATCATGTCGCATCATCATAACCAGATTATTCTATTTATTACACACTTTCTACCATTAAAATTTAAAACAAGAGATGGTCTGTCATCCGGTGCATACCCCCTTGTGGCATACTGCCTAGTGTGGGCATATCTATAACATATGACTGCTATGCTCAGACAGATGGACCCAAAAATCAGCATTTTCATACGGTATAAACATAGAACAAAAATCTAAAACAGTTGAATGTGCCTTTCAATGTCCTCATAGTGGTGAACATCCATACACAATTCACAATTTCATTGAGATCAGAGTATTACTGTTCAAGTTATGAATTGAACAGACATCGGATGGTTCTTGTAAATTGCGACAATGTATGGAATGGCGATGATTTAAATTGATGGATACCAATTGCTGTAATATTTGTCTTGAGATTTTCCAAATTCCCATTGGTCACACCTTTTGTCTTTTAATAACTGGGAAGCTTTTATAGTTCCGCCTTCTCAATTTTTGTTTTGCTAGACTGCCTCTGTGTTCAACGTGGCGCTAAGCATATTTCATTGCGTATGCCGTAACTTGTAATGAGAGCATCACTATAACAATGGCGGAGCGAAAAAAACAAGTGCAATTTGGGACTACCTCTCCATATTGTCCCCTACAGACGAAAAATCTAATTATGCCCCTCCTCACGTTGGTCATTATTGCAGACAGTTATGATCGCGACTGTACTAATTCATTCAGTGCGTGCTTCAAATTATTGACATAGCATGTGATGTCACAGCATGGCACATGCTCAACAGGACTACTGCCTGTAAATTGTACTGAGGTCAGCTGTTTAAAAGCTTTCTTTGAGTCTTTCGTGTCCATGCGATTGAACCAATAACTTCATATTACACGGGATATGTCAGGCAGGTGTAGTGCCATGCTTATATATAATCATATCAGACTGGTTGGACGATGCCAGTATCTTCTATTTAGGCTTTTTACAACTACGTTTTACATTCAATACTACGGTTGTATTGTGTATGTTTATTAAAGCGTGCATGTAACGCTTAGATACTAGAACATTTTTGTTTGTTTTGATAATGGGCTATTATCGGCTGATGGCCGATTCAGATTATCAGAACATCACTAGTTGCGTGATACTTATTGGATCATAGAAGGGTGATGTTAGGGTGTAAATTTAACTTCATCCATTGTTATTTCTCCCTGATAACAGTTTACCTCTCCCAAATAACCAAACAGGGAGAAGTGACATCTCACAATTTTTAACCGCTGGGCTGGCCTCTGGGGAGAATGACATTTAAGTCGTTGTATGGCTGGCAGTAAGCCTGAGTTTATTGTGTCTGTCATTTGCAGAATGAGGTCCCCAGAGGGTGAATTTAGTGACGCTATCCTGCATAGTGGGCTAGCATCACCAATTTCACCCTCTGGGGACCTCATTCTGCTTGTCCTCATCTGCTATGGGAGACATAGACTCAGATTGAAGTTCCCCAGTGGTGAATATTGTGATGTACACCCTTGGGAACCTTGGTTATGCAATGTGTCGTCTGCCAATATGGGGACATAGAGAAACTAAACTAAACTAAACTAGAGGTGTGACTGTCCCAATGGGACTACGGATACCCCCCTGTTTTTAAAATACTAAGATGTTTCACATGTCAGTAAACATTTAGTTAAAATAATAAAATAACAGTTCCCATTGCAGGTGTACAACCATAACCCTAATCTTAAACCTATTGACCGAAAAATGTAGGAATAAAAGCTTGGACAAAATTATGCATGTTCGGATAAATTTCTAAATCGAAAAAGGGGAATAACTCCACACAAAAAATGTCGGACAGACGTCATAATCGCAGGTGCACAGGTTCCCATGGTACTAAATATCAGTGCCAAGATTAAAAAACATTGATCAAAAAATGTAGGAATAAAAGCTCGGACAAAATTATGCATGTTGCAAAAAAATGTCTAAGTCGAAAAAGGGGGATAACTCCACCAAAAAATGAGAGACAGACGTCATAATCGCAGGTGCACAAGTTTCCATGCTACTAAATATCTGTGCCACGTTTTAAAAAAATTTACCAAAAAATGTAGGAATAAAAGCTCGGACAAAAGTATACATGTTGCGAAAATTTTCTAAGTAAAAAAATGGGGGATAACTCCACAAAAAAAAGTCTGACAGACGTCATAATCGCAGGTGCACAGGTTCCTATGGTGGTTGATGTCTGTGCCAAGTTTCACGGAAATTGATCAAAAAAACGACTGAGAAAAACTCCGGATAAATTTGTGTCCACGGACGGACGGACGACGGAAGGACAAGCTGACTCCAGTATACCCCCCCTAACTTCATTGCGGGGGGTATAAAAAGAAATAGAATCTATGTGAAGAAATTTCTATAGAAATTTGATAGTAAAGAAACTTTCCAGAGAAGATGAGGCCTGCGCAGGACGAGGTCACCAGAGGGTGAATTTAGTGATACTAGCCCGCTGGTCCCTGGGTAGAATGACATTTAAGTTGTATGGGTGGCAGGTGGGGTGATATTTATGTTGTTTATGGCACTTCCATAGTCATGCCACATTAGCGTATATAAAGAGTAAAAATTGTGTCATAAACGGCAAATATTTATAGTTATCTTACAATTTAGCTATATTTCCTCAAATACACGCGAAAACGCCTAGGCGGTTTCCGATCTTGTATCCTGGATGGCAACAAGGATATCGTGGATGGCAACAGCTAGTGCACGTGCGTTTCGGCAACTGGCTTTCAAAACAAAACGTCTAAATAACCAATTAAAAGTCATAAAATAATATAATCGTGTGCTACAAACGTAAAATAATCAATACTTATTTCAATAAAGTGGACAAAATGTGGAGACATGACCGAAAAAACTAAAAGATGTCATCCAAAAATGTGTTGGAATCCGAAAAGTTACGAACGTTACACATTGTTTACAGCGCGCACGAATACGGACTAATTTAACAAATTATATTTCAGCGAAGTAGGGAATTCCCCGTAATTCAGTACGGTCTTGATCAAAAGCTACTGAACGCATTTTTTATTCGATAAAATACAGAAGGGAAAATCAAATTAATTTTATCTTATGTTAAGGATATAAAACAGAATACTTACGAAAAGTCCGTGATTTATTGCATTTCCTCTAAATGAATTTTAATGGGTGATTTTAGTGCTAGTCAGAACTCGATTGTTGAAATGTCGGAAAGTTCAAAATTCACCAAAACTAGTACTCTGAATGGACACTCAGTCATCTACGGCAATGCCTCTATCACTATCACTATCCAAGGGGATTGCACCATAAACTAATACAATTATCCTGTTAAAAGTGACAATTATGTCGAACATATGAAACGAAAATATCGTCGCCTCATCATTGAATCGGATTTCAGCCAAAGTGAAATTGAATAGTGACGTGAATTTCTCAGAATTTGACTTGTCACAACGTCGCGTTCTGAGAATTGTGTACGTTGTGTGTTGCGCGTAATAAAATAGTTCCTGTTTTAAATTGAGTTTTATTGCATTTTTATGGGACGAATTGTAAGATAAATTGGTTATCATCACGCTGTGTGTTTCCGAGATCCGGATTCAAGTCTCGCTGCCTTCTCTGGGCTGTCTATCGACTCGTCCTGCGGACTCGTCGATAGACTGCCCAGAGAAGACAGCGAGACTTGAATACGGATCTCAGAAACACACATGGTGGTGATAACCTATATGTATTATGCATGTGGATGGCAGAGTGTGTTGGCAACAGGTGACAATAAACAATGTTTTTTTCCTAATGAGTTGAACATCAAGAATGTTTCTAGACTCTGGGCGGTCTATCCAGAGAAGGTAGTTTGACTTGAATACATATCTTGGAAACCCACATAGTGGTAATAACCTATATTTATTATACTATTATTATACTATTAATATGCACATAGTGGTAATAACCTATATTTATTATACTATTAATATGCACATAGTGGTAATAACCTATATTTATTATACTATTATTATACTATTAATATGCACATAGTGGTAATAACCTATATTTATTATAGTATTACTACGAAATTTTCTCTTGCAATAAATTAAGAGCCAATAAAACAAAAGCACAGATCTATTAATTTGTCAGCCAAATATCCAATACCTCTTGACTCCGCGGCGACCCCCACCATAGAAATCTGTAGCAATCGACTGCTTTTCAGCAGCATCCACAACATATATGCCAGTACTGTAACCATGACTACTGTTTGTTGTGGCATAGGCTGCTTTATGGAGATCTTCCACATCTTTCTGAACCTTCTTGGGGTATTTACAAACATCACAGTTCTTGTTGCAGTCAGGGTTTTTATCACCAAAGTAGCCACAAATGACACTATGTCGGCACCTGAAAACAGGATCAGTCCATTAAGTAGACAAATATGACACCATACTGACAAATAAATACAAGAAAATCAGTCCATTAATGACACTGTGTCAGCAGTAAAAACTGGGATTTTTTGTGAATGAAATACATTTAAAACTGAAGATTGGGTACAAAGGCATAAAGTGGTTTATTTCAAATGTTAGTTTGAATAATAGTGTCAGCACGATCATTAATTTTGATAAAATTGCAATGATCACTATTATTTGACATTGAGTGAAATTGGCATCACTGTTATTGATTTCAGCCTAAATCCTCACCCATCACTGTTATTACATAGAGAACCGGATCATTGATGTAATATAATGTCACTAAACCAGTTTCAATTTAGTAAATTATCTAATTATTTCACTTTCATTGGTATTATTGTTTCAAAATAAATAGAACAAAATGCGGGAAAGGAATATAGAGTGAAAACATAAATCTGGGCAACATGGTTTCCACTACATCGACATAGGATCCATCAAATGGACCCACTTTTGATGCCGACCAAAATAAAAATATTTTTGAATCAGCATTTCCTAGTACCGGTAAATTAGCATGCCGACAGACCCATATAATCTCCTGCTTAGCACATGAGTCTGCCGATTTTATCATCGACATCCGCCCATACCCCACAATCCTCATCTAATCTAAAGGTTTGTGCAAATACATGTACACGTAAAGACAAACATTTATTTCATAAGTTGGTAAGAAGGAAGTCATTACATTTGTAAGTCTCGTTCTCGCGTGGCTGAGATTTTGACGATGTCAGCATGATCTATTGTCTATCCTGATTGGGAAAAAAATGCAGAAATAAAGAGTATATTCAGGGAATACGAATACAAATACAATATTTAACTTCAGAATTCAAAGCATTCATACCGGTAGAATATTTCTTAAGATGAATTCCGAGAAAGACATGTCATCTAAACAAAAACCAACCGGCTATGTTCCAGGAGCAATAACTCTATAGTTTGTTGATCAAATGACTTTGGGAATTTCCTGTTTATTATTAAAATGGAGGTGAAGGTCGCAACACATTTCACGCTCGCTGTTTATACATATAAGCAATGCCGGCATATCTTACGGGATTCAATGATTTCAATTTGTTGATATCAAACTCCAGTGAATATACTTCTCTACTCTCTAGAAACTTATTTGGATCTACTCAGGTGAAAGAAAATTGGGGTTTTCGGATACAAAATTTCAAAATTTGCATATGTCCTATCCTAGGTCCTACCATCCCTACATTTGGACGAAAACCCTCATGGGCAATGACATATCTCGCCGCTGGCGGTGAACACAATGATGTCGGTGATGAGATATCTTGTATCCGGCACCCAGAGAGTTAAAATCGTGTACTGATATATTGAGTAAAATCCATTCAAAAAGATAAGAACATGGTTCCATCCAGTAGAATGATACGGTTGAATGATTATCAGACCATATTTTTCCAAAATGGGTAGGCAGGTTTTTATATTTATTTTTTGCCCATAAAACTAGAGGTGTGACTGTCCCAATGGGACTAAGGATACCCCCATGTTTTTAAAATAAGATGTTTCACATGTCAGTAAACATTTAGTTAAAATAATAAAATAACAGTTCCCATTGCAGGTGCACAATCCCTAACCCTAATCTTAAACCTATTACTGAAAAAAGTAGGAATAAAAGCTCGGACAAAATTATGCATGTTGCGAAAATGTTGTAAGTCGAAAAAGGGGAATAACTCCACAAAAAAAAGTCGGACAGACATCATAATCGCAGGTGCACAGGTTCCCATGGTACTAAATATCAGTGCCAAGAGTAAAAACATTGACCTAAAAATGTAGGAATAAAAGCTCGGACAAAATTATGCATGTTGCGAAAACTCCACCAAAAAAAGTCCGACAGACGTCATAATCGCAGGTACACAGGCTCCCATGGTGGTTGATGTCTGTGCCAAGTTTCATGGAAATTGATTAAAAAACGACTGAGAAAATCTCCAGACAAATTTGTGTCCATGGACGGACGGACGGACGGCTCAACGACGGTGTGACGGACGGATGGTGCGACGAACGATCTGATTCCAGTATACCCCCCTAACTTCGTTGCGGGGGGGGGGGGGTATAATTAAATGACAGGCAATTTTATTCCCGTTATTTATAAAAAAAAATTCCCAGCAACTGATTTAACAAAAGAAAATATAAAAAATAAGTTATTTCCCAAAAATAAACCAATTGTTCTGCAATCAATCACGCCACTACATATGAATCAAGATACATGTGCTCTCTTCACCAGGAATATCAATCAACTGGGGCCCTGCGAATCAATTTGATTACCACTTTCATTAGATTCGGTAAGTACACGCTACCTTTTAATTACACATTTATTGATGATATCTAATTATTATGAGCACTTTAGTGAACACTCGTCTGGCTCACAACCATATCAAAAGGTTTTGTAAAATGCCCGTAACAATTTGTTTTAGATTGTTTTTTTGGTATAAGATTAGTCTGTACATGTATGTGGATATGAATATGAATAGCTTTCACACCATCTGATTAATTATTTATATAGTGATATTTGTTTTTATTTTCGATGAAGCAGTAAGACAGCTCGGCAGGGCTATGTTACCCCCAGCATTACTGCATTATTATCTTGTTATAAGTTAATTCCATTGTACTATGTGTATTGTAAATAAAATTATCCTATTATGTTTTCAGTTCATTATGACTGATTTGCTACAGTAAAGCCCTAATTAATCGACTCCTTAACCACAGCAGAATTATGGGTAACTTTTCAGGATTTAGTCGGAAATATGGCTTGTTGCCATTCATCGGAAAGCTCTCAGTGAGAATGAATGGCAACGAGCCATATTTCCGACTAAATCCTGAAAAGTTACCCATAATTCTGCTGTGGTTAAGGAGTCGATTATTTAGGGCTTTACTGTATAAACTGTTCCATAACGTCACTTTTGTTTACTTGACACAATGATTCAATTCAAGGTTTGATGCAATTTTGAATCTTCAGCCTGATTCGATTCGAAATGAAAACCACCAATTCGTAGGGCCCTACAACCGTGGGTTCATCAGGATTGTAGTTCTAACGACTGAATACTTGCTTTATCAGTCGATCTTCACAATGCTTCACTATAATTATAATCAGGATTGTAGTTCTAACGACTGAATACTTGCTTTATCAGGCGGTCTTCACAATACTTCACTATAATTATAATCAGGATTGTAGCTCTAATGACTGGATACTTGCTTTATCAGGCGGTCTTCACAATACTTCACTATAATTATAATCAGGATTGTAGTTCTAACGACTGAATACTTGCTTTATCAGATGGTCTTCACAATACTTCACTATAATTATAATCAGGATTGTAGTTCTAACGACTGAATACTTGCTTTATCAGGCGGTCTTCACAATACTTCACTATAATTATAATCAGGATTGTAGCTCTAATGACTGGATACTTGCTTTATCAGGCGGTCTTCACAATACTTCACTATAATTATAATCAGGATTGTAGTTCTAACGACTGAATACTTGCTTTATCAGGCGGTCTTCACAATACTTCACTATAATTATAATCAGGATTGTAGATCTAACGACTAAATACTTGCTTTATCAGGCGGTCTTCACAATACTTCACTATAATTATAATCAGGATTGTAGCTCTAATGACTGGATACTTGCTTTATCAGGCGGTCTTCACAATACTTCACTATAATTATAATCAGGATTGTAGCTCTAACAACTAAATACTTGCTTTATCAGGCGGACTTCACAATACTTCACTATAATTATAATCAGGATTGTAGATCTAACGACTAAATACTTGCTTTATCAGGCGGTCTTCACAATACTTCACTATAATTATAATCAGGATTGTAGTTCTAACGACTAAATACTTGCTTTATCAGGCGGTCTTCACAATACTTCACTATAATTATAATCAGGATTGTAGCTGTAACGACTGAATACTTGCTTTATCAGGCGGTCTTCACAATACTTCACTATAATTATAATCAGGATTGTAGCTGTAACGACTAAATACTTGCTTTATCAGGCGGTCTTCACAATACTTCACTATAATTATAATCAGGATTGTAGCTCTAACAACTAAATACTTGCTTTATCAGGCGATCTTCACAATACTTCACTATAATTATAACCAGGATTGTAGCTCTAACAACTAAATACTTGCTTTATCAGGCGGTCTTCACAATACTTCACGATAATTATAATCAGGATTGTAGCTCTAACAACTAAATACTTGCTTTATCAGGCGGTCTTCACAATACTTCACGATAATTATAATCAGGATTGTAGTTCTAACGACTAAATACTTGCTTTATCAGGCGGTCTTCACAATACTTCACTATAATTATAATCAGGATTGTAGCTCTAACAACTAAATACTTGCTTTATCAGGCGGTCTTCACAATACTTCACTATAATTATAATCAGGATTGTAGCTCTAACGACTGAATACTTGCTTTATCAGGCGGTCTTCACAATACTTCACTATAATTATAATCAGGATTGTAGCTCTAACGACTAAATACTTGCTTTATCAGGCGGTCTTCACAATACTTCACTATAATTATAATCAGGATTGTAGCTCTAACGACTGAATACTTGCTTTATCAGTCGATCTTCACAATGCTTCACTATAATTATAATCAGGATTGTAGCTCTAACGACTGAATACTTGCTTTATCAGGCGGTCTTCACAATGCTTCACTATAATTATAATCAGGATTGTGGTTCTAACGACTAAATACTTGCTTTATCAGGCGGTCTTCACAATACTTCACTATAATTATAACCAGGATTGTGGTTCTAACGACTAAATACTTGCTTTATCAGGCGGTCTTCACAATACTTCACTATAATTATAATCAGGATTGTGGTTCTAACGACTGAATACTTGCTTTATCAGGCGGTCTTCACAATACTTCACTATAATTATAACCAGGATTGTAGCTCTAACAACTAAATACTTGCTTTATCAGGCGGTCTTCACAATACTTCACTATAATTATAATCAGGATTGTGGTTCTAACGACTAAATACTTGCTTTATCAGGCGGTCTTCACAATACTTCACTATAATTATAATCAGGATTGTAGTTCTAATGACTGAATACTTGCTTTATCAGGCGGTCTTCACAATACTTCACTATAATTATAACCAGGATTGTAGCTCTAACAACTAAATACTTGCTTTATCAGGCGGTCTTCACAATACTTCACTATAATTATAATCAGGATTGTGGTTCTAACGACTAAATACTTGCTTTATCAGGCGGTCTTCACAATACTTCACTATAATTATAATCAGGATTGTAGTTCTAATGACTGAATACTTGCTTTATCAGGCGGTCTTCACAATACTTCACTATAATTATAATCAGGATTGTAGCTCTAACGACTAAATACTTGCTTTATCAGGCGGTCTTCACAATACTTCACTATAATTATAATCAGGATTGTGGTTCTAACGACTAAATACTTGCTTTATCAGGCGGTCTTCACAATACTTCACTATAATTATAATCAGGATTGTAGTTCTAATGACTGAATACTTGCTTTATCAGGCGGTCTTCACAATACTTCACTATAATTATAATCAGGATTGTAGCTCTAACAACTAAATACTTGCTTTATCAGGCGATCTTCACAATACTTCACTATAATTATAATCAGGATTGTAGCTCTAATGACTGGATACTTGCTTTATCAGGCGGTCTTCACAATACTTCACTATAATTATAATCAGGATTGTAGCTCTAATGACTGGATACTTGCTTTATCAGGCGGTCTTCACAATACTTCACTATAATTATAATCAGGATTGTAGTTCTAACGACTGGATACTTGCTTTATCAGGCGGTCTTCACAATACTTCACTATAATTATAATCAGGATTGTAGCTCTAATGACTGGATACTTGCTTTATCAGGCGGTCTTCACAATGCTTCACTATAATTATAATCAGGATTGTAGCTCTAACAACTAAATACTTGCTTTATCAGGCGGTCTTCACAATACTTCACTATAATTATAATCAGGATTGTAGCTCTAACAACTAAATACTTGCTTTATCAGGCGGTCTTCACAATACTTCACTATAATTATAATCAGGATTGTAGCTCTAACAACTAAATACTTGCTTTATCAGGCGGTCTTCACAATGCTTCACTATAATTATAATCAGGATTGTAGCTCTAACAACTGAATACTTGCTTTATCAGGCGGTCTTCACAATACTTCACTATAATTATAATCAGGATTGTAGCTCTAACAACTAAATACTTGCTTTATCAGGCGGTCTTCACAATACTTCACTATAATTATAACCAGGATTGTAGCTCTAACAACTAAATACTTGCTTTATGAGGCGGTCTTCACAATACTTCACTATAATTATAATCAGGATTGTAGCTCTAACAACTAAATACTTGCTTTATGAGGCGATCTTCACAATACTTCACTATAATTATAACCAGGATTGTAGCTCTAACAACTAAATACTTGCTTTATCAGGCAGTCTTCACAATGCTTCACTATAATTATAATCAGGATTGTTGCTCTAACAACTAAATACTTGCTTTATGAGGCGGTCTTCACAATACTTCACTATAATTATAATCAGGATTGTAGCTCTAACAACTAAATACTTGCTTTATGAGGCGATCTTCACAATACTTCACTATAATTATAATCAGGATTGTAGCTCTAACGACTGAATACTTGCTTTATCAGGCGGTCTTCACAATACTTCACTATAATTATAATCAGGATTGTAGCTCTAACGACTGAATACTTGCTTTATCAGGCGATCTTCACAATACTTCACTATAATTATAATCAGGATTGTAGCTCTAACGACTGAATACTTGCTTTATCAGGCGATCTTCACAATACTTCACTATAATTATAATCAGGATTGTAGCTCTAACGACTGAATACTTGCTTTATCAGGCGGTCTTCACAATACTTCACTATAATTATAATCAGGATTGTAGCTCTAACAACTAAATACTTGCTTTATCAGGCGGTCTTCACAATACTTCACTATAATTATAATCAGGATTGTAGCTCTAACAACTAAATACTTGCTTTATCAGGCGGTCTTCACAATACTTCACTATAATTATAATCAGGATTGTAGCTCTAACGACTAAATACTTGCTTTATCAGGCGGTCTTCACAATACTTCACTATAATTATAATCAGGATTGTAGCTCTAATGACTGAATACTTGCTTTATCAGGCGGTCTTCACAATACTTCACTATAATTATAATCAGGATTGTAGCTCTAACGACTAAATACTTGCTTTATCAGGCGGTCTTCACAATACTTCACTATAATTATAATCAGGATTGTAGCTCTAATGACTGGATACTTGCTTTATCAGGCGGTCTTCACAATACTTCACTATAATTATAATCAGGATTGTAGCTCTAACAACTAAATACTTGCTTTATCAGGCGGTCTTCACAATACTTCACTATAATTATAATCAGGATTGTAGCTCTAACAACTAAATACTTGCTTTATCAGGCGGTCTTCACAATACTTCACTATAATTATAATCAGGATTGTAGCTCTAACGACTAAATACTTGCTTTATCAGGCGGTCTTCACAATACTTCACTATAATTATAATCAGGATTGTAGCTCTAACGACTGAATACTTGCTTTATCAGGCGATCTTCACAATACTTCACTATAATTATAATCAGGATTGTAGCTCTAACGACTGAATACTTGCTTTATCAGGCGATCTTCACAATACTTCACTATAATTATAACCAGGGATTGTAGCTCTAACGACTGGATACTTGCTTTATCAGGCGGTCTTCACAATACTTCACTATAATTATAATCAGGATTGTAGATCTAACGACTGAATACTTGCTTTATCAGGCGGTCTTCACAATACTTCACTATAATTATAATCAGGATTGTAGCTCTAATGACTGGATACTTGCTTTATCAGGCGGTCTTCACAATAATTATAATCAGGATTGTAGCTCTAACGACTGAATACTTGCTTTATCAGGCGATCTTCACAATACTTCACTATAATTATAATCAGGATTGTAGCTCTAACGACTAAATACTTGCTTTATCAGGCGGTCTTCACAATACTTCACTATAATTATAATCAGGATTGTAGCTCTAATGACTGGATACTTGCTTTATCAGGCGGTCTTCACAATGCTTCACTATAATTATAATCAGGATTGTAGCTCTAACGACTGAATACTTGCTTTATCAGGCGATCTTCACAATACTTCACTATAATTATAATCAGGATTGTAGCTCTAACGACTAAATACTTGCTTTATCAGGCGGTCTTCACAATACTTCACTATAATTATAATCAGGATTGTAGCTCTAACGACTAAATACTTGCTTTATCAGGCGGTCTTCACAATACTTCACTATAATTATAATCAGGATTGTAGCTCTAATGACTGAATACTTGCGTTATCAGGCGGTCTTCACAATACTTCACTATAATTATAATCAGGATTGTAGTTCTAACGACTGAATACTTGCTTTATCAGGCGGTCTTCACAATACTTCACTATAATTATAATCAGGATTGTAGTTCTAACGACTGAATACTTGCTTTATCAGGCGGTCTTCACAATACTTCACGATAGTTTCAAAACTTTCTTCTGCTGCTTTCTGCCTCTTTGCTGTGAGTTCTTTATCATACTGTAAGACAAAAGTAGGATACAGGGTAAATTTAGATAATTTTTTTATCTGATATATTGATTATATGCATTTAAAAATAAAGAATAGACAAGGGGGATTGCAAAACATAAAATAAAAAACAATTCAGTAGGCAGTGTCATTTCTTATATAAAATAAATGGCATAATAAAAATATCGATAAAAGATTGCATACCCCATGTCCCCCGAAACAAGGTAGCAGTGGAAAAAGGGGCATAACTCCATCAAAAATCATGACCATATCAAACTTGGCCTGCATCTTCTCAAATGAGAACCATGTACCAAATACAAAGAAATTCTGTTGAATATTGCTCAAGTTATCATCTGGACAATCCAAAAATTAATTTCTAAGCAAAAAAAACTCGTCGGACGCAACCAAAAACGAACTTGGCCTCAATAATATGATGGTTATTCCTTATATAAGTTTCGTTTCGATCGGATAATTTGAACTTGAGTTAACATCCAGACAAGGAGATGGATGCACGAACTCCCTGACGAAACCCCCCCCCACAGACAGACGAATGACCCGATGGATGGACGGAAGCGGCTGATTACAATAGTCCTCCAAAATTTTCAGTGGGACAATGCAGGGACAAGACAATGAAGCGATCAAAAATCTTGAACTAGAGGAACTGCAATGGACATTTCCACAGCTATCAATCAAATATTTATTAGCAGATATTTTCTACAAATTGGTGCCTAAACCGGTCGCTTGCTGCAATGAAAATTCTTTGTTCAAAGAATTGTGCAACAGGAGAGCTCATTTATAAAACCATTATATTGAGTAAGAACAGCATTATAATCAGTAAATATACGTTAAATATGCTGTTGGCACATATCGTCGGTGGGCTTCTAAATTGCGTACCTGCCATTTTGGCGCAAAACTTTTTATTGCATTTTCAAAATCTACTTGTTCGATTACATAAGTTCATCAAATAAAATTGTCAATATTTCAAGTAAAATTACCATTTATCCCTTTTTTTTCATGGAAATTTGTGTAGGATAGGACAGGACAATATTTTATTTCACAATGCAATATGTTTATACATTATAATATAAATGAATTGATATTCGTATAAGTATTGTGTGGAGTGCCGAGGCCTATGACGTCCGTCTCCCACACTCCTTGTGTTCTAAAATGTTGTATCTGCTATATAAATTCCATTTTTCACTGTTTTTTTAGGGAAATTTGTGTTCTAAAATGTTGTATCGTTAATTCTAAAATGTTATAAATGTTATTTTCGAAACCTTCCTGATAGGATAATTTTGATTGGATTATTTTGAAGAAGACTAGCCAGAGGGAGTATCCTCCTAGTCCTGAGTGACAGAGACCTACGAAACTATGAAAATCCCCATCAAAACTAAAATATCGTATCTCAGTACAATCTCACAGATTTCTATTTTTCCTTCTGCAGTATCGTAAATATAATAAAAGGTCGGTAGACCTCATGTCTGCCTCTAAGCGTCGGCTTGATACGACCGTTGTTTGCACATAAAAATTGGCATGGCGGAACACGAATTCGAATTTGATCTGTCTTTTGTGTTAGTAAACCTACATATACCAAATTTAATTTCATTCAGTACACATTTACTAAAGTTATCCTCCGGAAACCTCAAATTGGCCAAAATTCTAAGTCAAAAAGAGACATAACTCATGTAAAAATAATTGGACGAAACCCATATTCGAACTTGGCATGTATCTTTACCTGGGAAATACACATACCAACTTTGGTTCAGATCAAATAATCCAAACTGGAGTTATCGGTCGGAAACCAAAAATGTTAACAGATGGTCAAATTCTAAGTCGAAAAAAGGGGCATAACTCTGGTGAAAATTGGCGGACGGAACCAGAATTCGAACTTGACCTGTCTTTTCTGCTAGTAAACCCACATACCAAATTTAATTTAATTTGGTTCACTCTAACTAAAGTTATCATCCGGAAACCTCGGACGGATGGACGGACGGACGGACGGACGTGCTGATTATAATAGTCCTCCGAACCTGTTGGGTCGGCGGACAATAAAATCATGTTTTTGATCAATTAGAAGATAATTGAATATGAAAGTTTATCTATTGACTTGTTTGCTATCTTCAATTTGATTGGTCGATAGCTGCACAAGATAAACCTGTATTGTGTGGTCAACATCGAACCACATGATATTTCTTGGAACCATATTGTTTCCATATCATATAGCTGCCTCAACTCCGGAATATCATATTGTTGCTAACATCACAACGCAGAAGTAAATTACTAAATACCCCATGATATATCTGGGAACCATACTCAATTATTTCTGTATCGTGTAGCTGAAATATTAGGTTCATGTTTCCCTATTCATTTCTATGGGGAAAACGAAGGGATTGGAATCTAATGTTGAGGTCAATAGATAAAATTGTCACCCGTGTCTGTTCACGTAGTACAGGTTTTAACATGTCCTCAACCAGCCGTAACCCATTCTGTCTTCGGACTCATGGGATACGGCTGGCTTTGGGTAGGTGAACAGACACGGGTTAACTAATAGTATCTATGATAACAACTGTGATACAAAGTGTTATTGTGTAAAGTTATTGGTAGATACCGATTATAGTTCCAGAGATAAATAGTTTTTTGTGTCTCCTGAATAATTTGATTTCCTGAGGTACGACCTATTAGAAGTCCTCGACGATATGCAAACTGTTATATCAGCGAGAAGTCATTTCTCCTTGGTATTAAAATAGGGAGAAGTGACACATGGAGAAGATGTCACCCAAGTTACCCTCTAGGCTGATATCTGGTACAATCGGTGAGGATAATATTAGTTGAATGCTACATTCTAGCAGTGGGCAAAGTGCCTGGGTACAAGTTTAACAAGAGGTGTGCACTCGCATGCTAGCATACCCCCACCGTGGCAAATTCAACCCGCATTATCCGTAAACCCAACAAAAAAGATTTTTAACTTTAAAGAAAAATTTGGATTAATAATATCGATATGGTGTCGCAAGAAGCTTGTACAGAATAAAATATTCAAATTGGTTCATATTTGTTCGAATGATTTCATCCACACAAAAAAAATCCCAAAATTTTCTAAGTGAAAATAAGTCGAAAATGAAGTGTAATGTTAGGAAAAACAGTCCGAGCCAACCCTGAGCTGCATCATGTAGAGAGGGTGTTGTGCGAAGCATGTATACCAAAAATTATTGAAATCGGTTCATATTTGTTAAAGTTATTAAGTCGGACAGAATTTTCTAAGTCAAAATAAGTCGAAAAGTAAGGTGTAACTTAAAAAAAGAAAGTCGGACCGCACCGCAATTAGAGGCGGTCCTAAGGAGATTGCATACAAAAAATTATTGAAATCGGTTCATAGTTGTTCGAGTTATGAGGTCGGACAGACGGACACACGGAGGGAGAAAGTGTGACAGACAGACGCGAGAAAGTGTGGCGGACAGACGCGAGAAAGTGTGATGGGCAGACGCAGTCAATCCAGTATACCCCCCATTTTCTTCGAAAGTGGGGGTATAATTATCTGTTTTATTCACTGAAATAAGAGCAAAACATGCCTTTGAATCTTAGATTAATACAGGTGAATGAAAAATTTACCATTTTTATAATATGGTTTTCCCAACATACAAAAAAGTATGCTTATCAATCAACAAAATTTATAAGCCTCTTATTGCTCATACCTTCTGTCTGGATATTTCATTCCTGATCAGGAATGCAACAGAATTCTTATCCTGTCGAGAGTAATAAAGCCTACAATATGACAGATTCCCATCTCTGCCTGCACGCCCAGACTCCTGATAATATCCCGCGATTGTTTTTGGAACGTTCCAATGTGCAACAAAACTGAAAAAGAGAGTTAATACATTATTATATTTGGTGAGGCTGAAATGTTGCAGCATTATACAGGTAAGAAGAACTACATGTAAACATCTAGCAGGCACATCCTGAATATCAGCCATAATGTTAGGCCATCCAAAATTAATTATCTATTTTTCTTTAACTTTTGTTATGGGCGTTTTTGGACTACCTGTATATACGTTCTTGTTCGGCTACCTATATTACTTGTTCAATGTTATAGTTACTATATTTTTATATAGAATATAGGTAGTCCATATCGCAACACCCAGTCTTTCTTAATCCTTTCCTTGATGTTGGGGATATAAACACTTTTTTTTATATATATATGTATTTTTTAGGCGAAATCTTACCTGGCAAGAAGGATTTTTCCCCCATTTTTTATGACAAAAATTTTCCAGCAGGTACAGTAATGCCCTAAATAATCGACTCCTTAAGCACAGCAGAATTATGGGTAACTTTTCAGGATTTAGTCAGAAATATGGCTTGTTTCCATTCATCATAAGGTTTCTCAGTGAGAGCTTTCCGATGAATGGCAACAAGCCATATTTCCAACTAAATCCTGAAGTTACCCATAACTCTGCTGTGGTTAAGGAGTCGATTATTTAGGACGTTACTGTAGGTTTTTAATGTTTACTCCAGAATTATTATAAAACATTGTTATATGTAACAAATAACTTTTCATTTACCTCAAGAGTTAATGCAATTTTAATGTAACAAGTGCACCGCTGGGCGGAGGTAACGCCCCCGACTGTACAATCAGAGAAACTTTCTGGTTAAGCGCTATAAAAATGCCACATGTTGTTCTATATTAGCTTCAAATTTGGTCTGGTGCCACAAAAATAGAAGGAAAACTGAATTTTCTAAAAAAAATAATGATTTTTTTAAGTCAAAAAAGGGTCAAAACTCTCACAACAATTATCCGATTGAACCGAAATTTTACCTTGACCTGTATTGCGATATTGGTAATACACAAAAAAACGGGTTTTGCAAATAAACAATCCAAAATCAAGTTATCATCTGGAAACAAAAAAAAGTAGCAGAAAACCTGAATTTTCTAAGTCCAAAAAGGGGCGTAACTCTGGAAAAAATGGGCGGACGAAACCGCAGTTATGGGGAAATCTTGTCCCCCCGGCTGGTCTATTAGCATACCAAAGATCAACTGAATTGAGTTAGCGAAACCAAAGTTATGAGTTGAAACATTCGTACAGACGGAAGGACGGACGGACATAAGGACGGACAGAAGGACGGACATACCAACAAATGGGTAGATATGTGGCTTCGACCTATGTGGCTAGAAATGGTAATGTGGCTTTAGTTTTTATGTGGCTTCTCAAGTAGCCATAAAATTTTAAGTGGCTATCAAGTAGTAGATAGTGATAAAACTCCAGATTATGGATTCATAACATGTTGGACTTATAGCAGAAGAAGCTGATTAAAACTCAAAAACTTGCTCACAGCAACTGGGACAGTGGAATAGGAGAAACTGACAGGTCCGTGATTGGGTGGCTAGCCACATAAATGTCTTGTCAGTGTCCGACATCTCCTATTGACGGGTCATGGATGTCAAATAGATGGACTTTTTTTTCTCCAAATTTTGAGTGACTACAAAATTAAATAAGCTGATTAGGCCAAATAGATCATTTTAGAACGTCCATCTGAAAGCTGTTACGTGGCTAGCCACGCAACGGAAGTTATGCACATAAATATCCATTTTACACAATCTTAGCCACATAAGTAGTCATTAGTAAACACGGACGGACGGAGGGCTCAACCATATACCCCCAAATCTCCATCGGAGATCGGAGGCATAACAACCAAGTATCCCAATCCAAGTGTATACAATTTAAACAAACCAAAAATAAAACTTTAATATTTTCAGAAATAACAAAGGGAATTATCAAACACAATCTGAAAGATGTCGAGCTAAATTTATAGTCAGCAGTTCATCTATTGTGACAGAGCTAGTGATGTTCAGATAATCGGAATCGGCGGATAATAGCCCATCTGATATCAATCATACCTCGCAGTTGAACATCGGCTTTTAACAATTGTCAAAACAAACAAAAACGTTCTAGTATCTAAGCGCAATATGCGTGCAATAAACGTATGCAATACAACCGTAGTAGTGAATGTAAATGCAGTTGTAACAGCCTAAAAAGAAGCTATTGGCATCGTCCAAACAGTCTGATATGATTATATATAAGCATGGCAATACACCTGCCCGACATATCCCGTGTAATATGAAGTTATTGGTTCAATCGCGTGGACATGAAATATATTCAAAGAAAGCTTTAAACAGCTGACCTCATTACAATATAGGTTCCTGTTGAGCATGTGCCATGCCGATGTGACGTCACCTGCTATGTCAATAATTTGAAGCACACACTGAATAAATTAGTACAGTCGCGATCAGAACTGTCTTCAATAACGACCAACGTGAGGAGGGGCATAATTGGCTTTTTCGTCTGTTGGGGACAATATGGTGAAGTAGTCCCAAATTGCACTTGTTTTTTTCGCTCGGCGAGTATAGTGATGTGCTCATTACAAGTTACGGTGTACGCAATGAAATATGAGTAGGCGGAACTGTACAAGCTTCCCAGTTGGTAAAAGACAAAAGATGTGACCAATGGGAATTTTGGAAATCTCAGACAAATATGACAGCAATTATTATCCATCAATCTAAATTTAATTAATAATCATCGCCATTCCATACATTATCGCAACTTACAAGACTTTTACACTGCGTTCAAGTGTTCCCCACACGGTCATAACGTTACTCTGAGTCGGCACCTTTGATCTCTTTGTCAAACAACTACCGGTATACATCAAAGGCAGCGCACAACTGACGTCGACGGAAATACTTTTGCGACAGTGTGTATATATTTCTTTGAAGTATTTGGCTTCGAAACTATACCGAGATAGGGAGTTCAATGAGTGTATATAGGTTCATTATGGCAACAAACGCACAATATATATAAACATCGGAATCGGAAATCGGCCGATTGTGCCTCCAGTTATCGGAAATCGGTCCGATGGGCTTTTTCATTATCAGAACATCACTAGACAGAGTGGCAGGATGTAATATATTGTGTATCCTCGATGGGCCGTAAAAACCACCCAGAGGGCCATATTTTTAGGAGGGGACAGGTGTCTGAGAAACAGATCATAAATTTTGTTTGGCCTTATATTCAACTTTTTTTGAGTATTAAAGTATTGGCATTATTGAAACTTATTAATGTTAATTAAAGAGGTATAATCCAAAGTTAGATGTTATAAAAATGAGGTTACCGAGAAAATCAGTATTAATTATTTCTGCAATGGAATCAATAACCTGAGTTTGAAAGCAGACACATGAATATTATTATAATGAAATATACAAGAGTATTGATTATTTTAATTCCAATCAATTGATATATTTTGGTCAAGAAAACATCCTTCGTGATGACCAGGTGAGGTTATTAAACAAGTCATAATTTTGCCATTATGAATTAGAGTTATCAAAGGTTTAACCCTTTACCCAACAGAACGGCCCTGTGCCAATGCATTCTCTTATATATGCGAGTCGACCATAGGTCGCCTTGCATATATAAGAGAATGCATTGGCTTAACACATTAAAAATTATAAAATTGTTAAAGAATGTAAGAACAAAATGGTAAAAAGTGTTAAAAAAAGATTTTTAGGCCAATGCATTCTCTTATATATGCGAGGCGACCTATGGTCGACTCGCATATATAAGAGAATGCATTGGCACAGGGCATAACTGTAACTATCACAATGTGGTCAAGGAGCCGGTTCCAATGATATCCATATTTGTATGGTTCTATTGAGACAGACCGAAGATATTTTAGGCTGTTAAAGCTTTATTTGGCCGGTTTTGGCCGGTTTGTTGGGTAAAGGGTTAAATCTTGATGGCAAGTGCATGCGGCTTAGTAGTGTCCATATCCTGGTATATAAGGTGGTATCTTTTATTATTCGCTCAATAGTGGTTTATCGGAAAAATCCTGGTTAAATAAATTTTTATATCACCCAGAAGGGGATGTAGAAGTTTTCACTTTCACACTAGCTCTCAAGTGCGATCGATTCACTTGCATGTACCGAAATATTTCAAAATCCTCGTGAATCAGTTATAATTTACCGCTATTATTATAGTTATAATAAAAATCTATTTTATGTAGAAATTCGACACAATTACATATTAAAGGTACGGTTGGCCTTGGCGGTGGGTATCCTGTGAAAATATTTCCACCCGTCAAAAACCGCCACAAACAGAAAGAACAATAAAATGTAGACACTTTGTCCGTATACAAAGAAGAAATATCGCATAAACAGTATGTTATTGTCATATTTTTGACCATTGTTATGTAAACAAAAGCATAAAAAGTTACTTTTCTGGTGTTTGTTTATATTATGATGGTAAACATAAAAAGCGTTCTTTGTGGGTGAATTCCTGATATGGAACGAATAAAGAGCGTTTATGCCATTTGTGTGTGATTAGAAAGCAGCATGGTGTTGTCTTCTGTAACCCAATCAGGCTCTTGCTTAGGTAAAATATAGTAAATCTTTATGATAACATGCTGTTTACGCGATGGTAATGGTATATATGAACGAAACTGTATGCGTTTTAATATTTTTCTGCTTACGGTGATTGGAACAAATATGAATATTTTCGACAACTAAGGCCTCACGTGCCTTTAATAAATGGAACAATACGAGAACTATAAGTTTTCTATTCTGTTGATGGTGAAGTGAACATGCAGCAATAGCCGTTGACTTTGATACATTGATCGCAGACATGTGAGAACATTTATAATCGTAAATGGCAAATTTCATTGGAAAGTTTGGAAACGCATGTAATAAAAAGAATATCCAGTGTTTCTGAGTGGATACCAAAAATTATGTCAAGCTGCTCATGAAAATAAACATTTGTCTCGCTCATTCATGACATAATTTTCGGTATCCACTCACAAACACCAGATATCCTCTATCGATATTTAGGATTTCTGAACAAATGTACTGAGCATACCGGACATTAGCTTTGTCGACACCCATACCAAAGCTGATAGTCGCAGTGATAACAGGTAACCTGCCATCCATCCAATCACCCTGAACATCGCTTCGGACATCAGTCTTCAGACCAGCATGGTACGCTTTGGTTGGTATACCCTTGTTTGAGAGCCTACTAGCCACCTCTGTGCAGCCATCTCTTGTCCGACAATATACAATACCACAACCCACATCATTCTGGAACAAGAGAGAAAGATATGTCAGAACTCACACAGAATACAAATCTTTTTAAAGTTATTTGAAAGATTCAGTTGCGGCTCACAGTGAAAAAACATGCCCAACGCAAGAATTTAAATAAATTTTGTCTCAAAATTTCCAGCGCACAATGCCATTCTTTCATTTAAATTAAATGACATAACTCTGGTTGGTGAAATCATTCCTGTTTGTTTATCCGTGATTTATTCGGGATGAACAAATGACTGTTTGTTTATATTTTTGCGTAGTTCACTGTTTTATGAAACTCTCGATGTTTTTGAATATTTTGATAGTAATAATTTAAAGATGGTCTGTCTCTTCCTATAACAAGTTTTATAGTTTCCTGGGTACAAAATAATGCCAATTTATTAAAGTTGAGGGAATTGACTTTATTACTTTACCCAGTCACCGATATCCTCTGGCTCTGCTCCAAAACTACTCATGACAAACTTGGCAAGGTCGTCGTATGGATCAGCTAGCAATTCTCTGATTTTCACTTCATAGAATAAATTTGGTCGAAAACAACTCAGCTTGAATTTTAACACATTCTTGCTCAACTGCAACTGTCTGACAATATCATCGACAACAGATTTGGTTGCAGTGGCAGTCAAAGCAATCACAGGAACACCAGGCATTTTATCACGCACTCTACCCAGCTTCAGATAATCCGGCCGAAAGTCATGACCCCATTGTGACACGCAATGGGCCTCGTCAACCACAAAATACTTGAGCAAGTTTTTAGCGACCAATTTTCCTAGAATTACTTGGAAGTTCTCTGTTGCAACTTGTTCAGGCGTGACATACAAAAGTTTTGTTAGTGGCTTTTTGCTTGTGAGATCGGATATGACTCTTTTGCGCTCTTTTGTTAACATTTTTGAGTTGAGGGTTTCTGCGGTGACATTTATTTTGTAGAGATGCTCCAGTTGATCCTGCATAAGAGCAATGAGAGGGGAGACAACAATGCTCACGCCACTACTCATAACTGCCGGCATCTGATAGCATAACGATTTTCCAGCTCCAGTTGGCATAGAGATAAATACGTCATTTTTACCTGCCAAAAAGAAAATAGAAATAAAGATATCAATTATTAAAAATGGTCTATCTCTTCCTATAACTATTATATAGCTTCATTGGTATTTACAGTAATGCCCTAAATAATCGACTCATTAACCACAGCAGAATTATGGGTAACTCTTCAGGATTTAGTCGGAAATATGGCGTGTTGCCATTCATCAGAAAGCTGTCAGTGAGATCTTTCCAATCAATGGCAACAAGCCATATTTCCAACTAAATCCTGAAAAGTTACCCATAATTCTGCTGGGTTTAAGGAGTCGATTATTTAGGGCATTACTGTACATTGTATAAGTATCTATATAAAAGCCATTTGTTAGTGTGTATGTACTAGTATCTCGGTCACAATTTTGGCGAGTTTAAAAATATGTGACCCTCATTTCCGAATGCGCCCAAATTTTGACCATATCCAGTTGCACGTAAAATTGCAGCCTATTGGTTAACAGGGCCTGAGATATAATTATATAACACACTTTGTACACTTCTTTCTAATGATCATAAAAGGGATATTTTTCCTGTAATCATAGCACAAGTGTACTACAATCAATTTAGAGTTACACCGCTTGGATCGGGTGGACACAATTAATTGCACGTATCGATAGCAATGTCATCGTTGAAATCCGTCATATTTTACAGACAATCATCTTGTAAAATAAATAATATGAATCGAAGACCCCTGTCCTGAAATGCTTCTATCAATTAATATTGATATTATTTCAAATTTCTGTTATAATACATACAATAAATTTGGGACAATTTATGGCTCACATTCGTTCAGAGAGTACCATGTGGGATAAGTGTATCTAATAATAGTAACAAAAAAATGTCCCACTTGCATTATATAAGAAAATATTTATATAAAATCAATATTAATTCATAGAAGAGTTTCCGGACAGGTATTTTTGATTCATATCTATTATGTTATATATAAAATGTGTTTAGGAAGAGATAGACCATCGTTAAGCATGCTTTATTAGGCCATAATAAAATAAGGTTTGTTTGTAGTCACCCGACCTACTGACCTCAAATGGCATTCTACCAAAATTATATTTTGGCCCCATCAGGATGTTTGTTTATTTTTGGATCCACTATCTGATGTAAACCTCTGTATTGCCATGCAGCAGAGCAGGCATGTACATTGTACATGTATACAAATAATTGTCTGAGTATCCCTTCCGAGAAACACTTCCATCAGCAAACATTTCTTGTGTCATCCCTGATGACTAGTCTGTGCATTCAGAATAAATTTTGACTCTCATCAGTGACCCCTTTATGCAGCCTCATAACACTTCATATATTATTTACAAACTGCTACAGTAATGCCCTAATTAATCGACTGCTTAACCACAGCAGAATTATTCCGATAAATGGCAACAAGCCATATTTCCGACTAAATCCTGAAAAGTTACCCATAATTCTGCTGTGGTTAAGCAGTCGATTAATTATGGAGAGCTTTCTGATGAATGGCTTGTCTGTGCATTCAGAATAAATTTTGACTCTCATCAGTGACCGCCTCAATAAATTGTTCACTCCGACCCCTTTATGCAGCCTCATAACATAATGTCCCACATAATATGCTTTGGTGTAGTTAATTCCATGTACATGCACATATACACTGCATATAAAGGTGCATGACGTTACATAATGTATTCATATATATGCGTGGATGTGTGTGTGAGGGTGGGTGTGTGTGTGTGAGGGTGTGTGTGTGTGTGAGGGTTTGCACGTGCGTGTGAGAGGGTGGAGAGGGTGCGTTCGTGTGTGTTTGTGTGTGTGTGAGGGTGTGTGAGGGTGTGTATGTGTTTGTGTGTGTGTGAAAGTGTCTATATATGTATAAGTGGATGTATGTGTATATGCAAGAAGTGCATATTCAAGTGCGTGATCGAGCGTGTACTCGTGTACTCGTATGTTCGTATCTGTCTCTTTTGGCAGTCAAATTATATAACCATGTATATTGTATAGCCAAATTTTGATGTATTTTTGTTCTCAACTTATTTGTAATGATTTTTTTTTTTTTCTTCTTTGTTTTGTTTATATATATGCTCTTCATTGTATGGAGGAATAACAAAAAAATATGTATATTATTAAAAACTTCTATATATATTAGGCAATAGCAATTTAACCCTTACATGAGCTGCGCTGGCGCAACATTAAAGACCCTGTGCCAATGAATTCTCTTATATATGCGAGTCAACCATAGGTTGCCTCGCATATATAAGAGAATGCATTGGCCTAACAATTTTTATAATTTTTTATAAATTTTTTCTTACATTCATTATCAATTTTTACCATTTTTTCTTACATTATTTTAACAATTTTTGTATAATTTTTTCTTACATTCTTTAACAATTTTCCAAAATAATATAAAATTTGTTATGCCAATGCATTCTCTTATATATGCGAGGCGACCTATAGGAGACTCGCAAATATAAGAGAATGCATTGGCACAGGGTTTTTACAAAAATTCAGGAAGCTCCAGTCATGGAAGGGTTAATAGCCTTGTTTACGAACCTCTCCTAAAACTATTTCCTCAGTCTTGTAAACAAATTTTTTTATTTTTTATATGGTTTGTTTATACGAAAGATGTGGGCACAGTTGTGAATAAAATATGTGATGTCATAGTCTCTTCTTTGCTTTCACCCTATTTTCCATTTAAATATTTATACAGTTTTTTTGGGAAGAAATTCCACAATTTATTTTTATAATTTGAGTAAAACTTATCATATTAAAAAAAAAAATTGAAATTCGTAAACAATTCTGCTATTTGTCAAATGTTGTGGCGGTTAATACAATTTTATCTTTATTTTTTTTCCATCATGCATCTACTTTTTTTCAGCCCAAATGTTGGTAATCCAGACTATTTTATGAAATGTTCGTAAACCAAGCTATTTTATTAAATGTTTGTAAACCAAGCTGTTTTATTAAATGTTTGTAAACCAGGCTGTTTTATTAAATGTTCGTAAACCAGGCTATTTTATAAAATTTTTGTAAACCAAGCTATTTTTTGCTGTGGTCTTATACATTATTGTTAAACTCATTTGTCTCAAATGTTCTACATGTATGGTCTATTCATCGAACAAAATCTAATCTAATCTAATCATCAAACGGTTCTATGAAGCCTTTTTTAAAGACATTTTCCAAATGTTACAAAATTAGACATACATGTAAAATGGGGAACAACATTTATGGTATTCGTTTTCACTATTTTTGTTCAACCATAAAACAGTACAATGATATTATATTACCAGATCATAATATCTTTTCAACAGTGACAGCAAAATGCCAGGGCAGTTCCATTGTTCAATGAGATTAGTAAGGATGTGAGAAGGTGTAATTATAACACCTCTAATTAAACAACTAACATTCCAGATAAGAGCCCAAACAATAGAGATGAGAAAGATTTGTTGCTCAGATAAAACACATAGCTGTTTGATGTCCATGGGCTTAGTCAATCTCTCTGTAGGATAAGAGAGGAGCATATATTTATAAAAGCATCATATGTGGAAAGTTGTTATTTCGGGCATTACAAGGATTAGCTTTTTAAAATTGATTTCACATATTCCGATATATAATGGTAGTGGGATTATATGCTGTTTGAAGAAAGATAAAGATTTTAAAACTACATCACAAAAACTTGAACTAAGTAAGTACATGTAATTACCAACTATCAGTGTGAATGTGCCAATGGGATTTAGGATATAATATCACAATTCAGCCCCAAATGTACACTTAGAGTCCAGTACTACCAATACAGTAGCCATATCAAAGTAAAATATATTGGGCACAAATACCTACAAACAACGAAATTTTTAAGTCATTAATGATGATATGTGTCTGATCAAACTCAAAATGACATGTGTGCAGTTTTTTTTTATGTTGGTTTATCGTTGTGGTAAATAATAAGAAATATATTTCATATTTCAATAAAATATAGATAAATTACTGAATAGGAGCTTGCACAAAACCAACTTCATAAACTGAAAAAACGCAATATTTATAACAAAAATGTATTCAGACAACCCGTTTACCATAATTGAAATAGGTTTGCATTATCCCTTGTAAAACCCACAAATACATATTCAAAAATCACACAAGTAGCATATTATCCCCACAGAAAAGGGGTATATCACTTTATTTAAAAAGTATTCTCTTATAAATTCAAGTGGACCTCAACAAATAATTACTGCCATTTTGATTTCAACAAAGTGGCCTCTACATAAACATTACTAGTAGAATTACAGTCAGGCAATATTATTATATATTGAATAATGCAATTATATTTGATTCTCATGCCATTTTTTTTTTAATATACATGCAGCCCTCAAAATTAAGAAAAATGTCTAACAGCATATTAGGTGCTGTGGCACAAAAGGTTGAACCGCATGTTGCCAAGGCAATTCCCATGACATTCATTATTGTCGTGGCCAATTTTGAGGATTGTAAATGTATATCACAAATTAAATTTATGATCCACAAATGTACCAGTATATACCTGTTCCACCTTTGAAATTTTCTATTTCACAAATATTAGGGGAGTTCTGTGAATATGGCCCTTTTGACAGTTTTATTGATAAATTTCAAACTGATGTTGCATCAGGCATCATGAAAATAGAAATGTCCTTTTATAGTAGAAAATTCTGGCCAAGTTGGGGGTGGGTGAGACTAAACCGCCCTCGTCCCCCCCCCCCCCCCCCCCCCCCCCCGATCATGCCATAAATCTCTACTTGCCCATGAGATCATACTCCACCCATTGATATTCTGACAGGGAACTTTATAACATTAAAAAAACATCCAGGTAAGGTAATATATTTCTTGATCATGGTAGGTGAAGATGCTATCTGTCACAACAATAGTAAGTTAAATTTAAACATAACAAATTGGAAAGTATGAATAAGACATTTGAAGAAGCTTTCGGTCGGCAAAATTGGAATTCCATCGAGGATCAGAGGTCTTCAAATCATGAGTACCCGGTAACTAATAGTTGTGAAATCTTCACGGAAAGAGAACGTAAGAACTTTTGGGGTTTATATTTATTTTGCCAAAAGTAAATTGAGGAGCTACGCTCCCCAATTATAATAATTTGATAAATACAATCAATCGTAATTTGAACTAATTTCATATTCAATCATCAATGACAATGTAATTCATCATGATAATGATTTTCCAAATCAAATTCATCAGTATTCAAATGAATCATAATCATAGTTTCCTACACATTTCACGATAAACAATATTGTAAATTAATCAAATCAGATCTGAGTCAACAATTACAATATATATATGGGCTGAAGTAGATCATATACATATATCCAATTATTATATTTTAAACATATTTTTGGCTAAATCTGCCAGTTCTCATCCAAATGTAAAATTTTGGGGAAGCTATGGGCGGGTGGGAAATAAATGATTCGCGCGCTTTGTCGCTCAAAATTCAAATGAATTATTACCTGTAATTAGGACGGAAGTCAAACGTAACTACTATCAACAAAAACGACCAATCAACGTCTTTGTTGTAAAGAGGAGCTATGACGTATAGCAAATTCTGATTGGATTGGAAATGATGAAATAAAATAACTGACTAATGGAAAGCCCCGATACGCAAAGCCTCGGGAGCCGTGCACATGTTCAAACTTCAGAAAGATGGATTGCGTTCTCATTTTTCCAGAACATTACCGCTTTTAAGAAATCATAAAAGCAACCCATGCTATGATTTGCTAATACATGTAAGTCAAAATATCACAAAATCATGTGTCTGTAATTGAAACTGGTTATTTTATTCCAGTTTTAAAATCCTCAATGTGTCCTTTCAAAGTGAGTGCAATTAAAACATTTGTCTAAACATAGAACGTCACCCCCTGTCTGTCCACAAATTCCAGTTTATTGAAGCATCCACTATTCCATTGTGGTATTAATACTTAATGTTCCCCGTCAGAACATCAAAAAGTTTCCAGGGATGAACGGTTGGAGTATGATCTTTACGGACGGGCGTAGCCAGAGTAGAGATTCATGGTTGGAGGCAGCAATTTTCGAAAGCGGTCAAGTAATTGACATAGGAATGATCTGTAACCCCCCCCCCCCCCCACAAGCAAATACCGGTACTTGTTTTTTAATAAGGGCCATATCTGAAGTAAAAAGGATCGGACAAATCTGGTTTTTGAACTTGTTAAAGATAATGATACCAATATTTACCCAATATAAATGGGATCGGTTGAAGTTTGATCAAGTTAACCCTTTACCCAACAAACCGGCCAAAACCGGCCAAATAAAGCTTCAACAGCCTAAAATATCTTCAGTCTGTCTCAATAGAACCATACAAATATGGATATCATTGGAACCGGCTCCTTGACCACATTGTGATAGTTACAGTTATGCCCTGTGCCAATGCATTCTCTTATATATGCGAGTCGACCATAGGTCGCCTCGCATATATAAGAGAATGCATTGGCCTAAACAAAATCTTTTTTTTAACACTTTTTACCATTTTTTCTTACATTCTTTAACAATTTTATAATTAAATCGGACAAACCAAGTTTTCGAACTCAATCGAGATATTGTTGTGAAAGGACCAAATACTAGTATAAAATATGAATGTAATCAGTTGACGTTTCTTATAGTTTTCGTTAGAGCTGGGACGGTTATGCGGTTAACCGGTTAACCACCAACTAAGGGAGCAAACTTAACAAAAGCCCTTGGGCTTGTTGTTTAATCCCTTTTCCAATCCAACAATCATTTATCCTATTCTGTTTTATTGTCAACACTTTGTCAAATGTATATATGTTATTATGATTGAAATAAAATATGTTTACACTAACCACCAACTATGGCCGTGACCGGTCACGGATTTGCCGTGGTCGGTTAACCGTAACATCACTATTATAGTGTATGATCACTGTGATGGTCAGCTATAACTGGCTATAAGAGGGTTAATCTGTCTCCGTCAATTAAAATGAATCCGAGATTGACGGAACAACATCAAACGCGGTGTGTCGGCTCTTTGAAGGCTACATTTAACAGCCTGCCGACGTCAAAACGAAACATCAAAGGGTCAGCACACGTGTGATCTTACAACATTGTCACATCGCATGACTCGTATTCAGTATTATTATCAGGAAGATAATTGTTTTTGTTATCAACGACTAGTTATTTCTTGAGACTCCCGGCCCTTCAATCCATCCCCCCCCGGACAACATCACATACCAACGTATATGTAAGTATTTCATTAAGAATAAATAATAATTGTTCGCCCACCCAGCTACAGGAAATTGCGGAATAATCAATAAAATATTCCGGAATGTATATTAAACCTTTCTAGTCGTCACTTCCGTGTCGGTGTGTTCAGCTTCCCGCCCGATCACATATCCCGATGGCGATGGAGTAATTTTACAAGGACAATAAATGAACACAACACAGCCTCACAGGGGAATGACATTGTATATTTATTTTATTCAGTAATAAATTGAAGATGTGTACTTAATTAGATATGTGATTATGTGTGTCATGGGTGACAACTTCTTTGTATAATGGGCAGGAGCCGTTCTCAAACTTACCATGTCAGTGAGCATCACAATCATCGCCGTTCTGCATACTGGGCTTACCCACCCATAATAGTACCTATAATATGTGGTTAACCGGTTAATCGCGTTTTTTTGCCGTTCATAACCGGTCACGAAAAACCCATAACCGTCCCAGCTCTAGTGTTCGTGTTAATTATCATAAAATTGTTAAAAAATAAACTAGTAAACTACATGTAAGAGCCATAACTCAAGTAAAAAGGATAAAACAAATCTGATTTTCAAACTTGATTGAGATATTGTTGTGAAAGGTCCATATATCAAATATGAATGTAATCAGTTGACGTTTGTTCAAGTTTTCGCTCTAATGGTCATATGATAAAGATAAAAAATAGACAAACTAAGGCTGCAAGTCAGGTAAAAAGCATTGGAAAAATCTGATTTTATACATTGTTCAAGATATTGTTGTGAAAGATCCATATTTATTACATGATTCTACCCTTATTCCATTCAATAAACCCATTCTATAAATTGTGATATTAAATGTTCGTTTAATAACAGGAAATAGTGCCAGGTGACCTTTGCCTTCCGGTTTGTGGTCTGTTAACATTCAGCTAGAGATGGGCGGTATTGAAATTTTGATTTCGGTAACGGTATCGGTAAATTTTCGTCGATTTACCTCGATATCGGTACGGTATTCGGAATTGCTATTAAATTATAAGACCAGAGCGGTTATTCCCGGTAAATTGTTGTAATTCAAGTTTTTAGCTGACCAATATACATGTATATATGACAATGGTCCACGGATTTACTACATTCGTGACAATAGCTAAATTAGGCAACAAAATGACCTACGCAATTAAGTAATATTCACACATCTGTTTGATGATTTACACGCATGTCGTCGCACTGATTTGAAAAGAATAAGAGCATGACTACAATATTTGTTCGTGTCAATTTGATTTTCGTAACATTTCCATGAGTGAATTGAATTGTGAGTAGTAATCAGTGATCACAATTCACAAATTTATGAACGTTCATGCGATGTCATGAAAATCGGCAAACCATGGCAATTTCCGAACTGCAGATGCCCAAACCCGCGTGTGGTTCATATTCTTCTCCTTGCAGCGTGATATACCATTCATGTATACAAGAGTCCCTCTTATGTATAGCACGCAAGCTACCGGTTGCACATGGTGCCCAAGTGTTAATTTAAAGCTATCACGCAATTTTTTTTGGTCAGATATAGGCACATATGTATAATATACCGGTAAGTATATATATATATGTTTAATAAAGTCATTTATAGTAGGATATAAACATATTTATACCGACATGTGCACAACTTTCCAAGAAGATGTGCTATTTGCAATTGACAAGATCAGGTTGTATAAAAAAAGCTGCATCACCGTCTAATTATAATGTAACCTGTGAGGGGTTTCAATTTGTTGTGCACGGGGACCCCCCATAACACGTGCTTCGATTCCACATGCTTCGATCCAACTTGGGACACGGATTACAGACTTGCGGCCTGTATCGAGTTGCCCACACATTTTCCAGTTTACACGGATACCGAAATTTACACATAATGCTCCAGCTATGAGTAGTCAAACGTCATGATGTTAGTTACACTGTCATTAATATGTCGCAATTCATGCATGTCATGGCCGCGGTGACAAGGTGATGCACATACGTTGGCAACACATGAATAATTTCATTACCGAAAATACGGTATTTTTAGTTTTGATTCGGTACGGTAAATCGGTATTACACTGATACCGATACCGCACGGTAAATACCGAGTACCGCCCATCTCTACATTCAGCCCTCTTAATTCAGATTGTTTGGCTTCGGCAATCCGCTACGGCAACAGTATGCCGTGGCCCAGTTTGCTTCAGCAAATTGCTTCGGCAATGCTGATTGCCGACGAATTATGAAGGCTGTAACATTGCATATGCTACGTCTCAAAATACTATGGCTTCCAATATTTTTCCAACAAACTATCATGAATGAAGAGTATGAAAAATTACATCATTAAATATACGCCATTAAATGCGCCAAAGAGTCTTTATTTATCTGGGACTATTTATACGAACAGCTGTCACACTGTGACACATGACAATTAATTCACATACCAAAAATTATCAGAGTCCATCAAATAAATGGCTATCATATATGTTATATATATTACTAGCCGATGAGCCCGGCGTTGTCCGGTAGAGATGGGCGGTTTTGATTTTTTACGTTCGGTTTCGGTTTCGGTTTTTTTGGGAGAAAAAACCTCGGTTTCGGTTCGGTTTTCGGTTTTTAAGTGAAATTATACTGAAATACATACAATTTGAGTATATACTTTCAATGTAACCGTAATTAGAGTCAATAATGTCAATAAGGAACTGCGATCACCGGTAAACAACGGGACAAAATGCCGACGCAAAATGAATCCAATGCGATAAGATCATAAAGATGATACAATTCGGTATTTTACTAAAAAAATAAACACCCCCATCTTCACTGTTCAATGTTCATCCCTTTCTGACATGTTTAAAACATATTTATCATATTATATGCATTATATTATCTGAGAATTCAACCGCAAACCGCAAACAGCAAATTCACAAACAGTGGGCGTCCTTGACCCGACTGTGTAACAATTCTTGACACGTGCATGATTGACCCACATTCAATGACTGCGGTGTGATCGCCTTGATGTCTGTGATTGATGTTGCGACATAGTTTACAAGCTGCACATGGTTTGCCCAGATTACGTCACATCGGAATGTCCAGACGATTAAAGTGGTCATACCATTTACTTGGTTTAGTTTTCGACTGTCGGGCCAGGTTGCTGGTATTTGCATGCTCTGATACGACGTTTTTATGACATATTAAGCAGCGACATTTTTTTGGAGTCGTCTCCAGTTAGACGCGTAAAATAACTCCAAACAGGGCTTTTTGTTGAACCCTGTTCGTTATTTTGTTCGGCCATGTTTTGAAAAAGAACAAAAACAGTCGCCTACGATATTACAACAACACATATCTGAGACGAAATGGACACATTCCGATATAATATTGATCAGAGAGGACGACAATTTGATAACAATATCAACTAATAAGTACCTGGGGAGGTATAATAAGTCGATTTAAGTGAAAAATAAACACATAAAAAAAAAACGTAATGTCGGTTTGAGCAGAATCGCGTCGGTCGGTTTTCGGTTTATTGTCAAAAACCGAAACCGAGTTGTTTTCTCGGTTAACCGCCCATCACTATTGTCCGGGCTATTCAAAAACAAAATTTCAAGTCGATAGCTCTACCCGTTTCCGAGATCTGGTCTGCGCATGCGCGAAGCTGGCGTCGCGCGGGCTCGGCAACCTGATAAAATTCGTATCCGGGACAAGATACATTCACATAGCAAATTTCAAGTCGATAGCTCCACCCGTTTCCGAGATCTCGTCTGCGCATGCGCGAAGCTGGTGTCGCACGGGCTCGGCGACCCGATAACATTCGTATCCGGGGCAAGATACATTCACATAGCAAATTTCAAGTCGATAGCTCCACCCGTTTCAGAGATCTCGTCTGCGCATGCGCGAAGCGGGCGCCGCACGGGCTCGCCAATACGACAACGTTCACCGCCTGGTCAAACTACACACACGTACCAAGTTTCGTCCCGATCGGTCGAGAATCGTAGATTTGTATAAATGACAGACAGACAGACAAACAAACATACATACAGACAGAGGTCTTCAAAATATATATGAGATTATTATGTTTGTTGCTGCTGGCCTTGGGTGACCACCCTCCATCTCCATAGATTTTGTTTATATTCAATGGATCCTGAGTATTATTATTATTAACTACCCACTCGCCGTTGCAATGCCTCTAAGTTCTAACAGAGATATACCGGTAAAAGAATTAATGAGACGACAAACCACTGCCATTGTCACCAATGATCGAATGATTCAAATTCAATTCATGAATGATCATGTTCGAAGATAGGAAAATTCTAGAATCAGTACCTGATAATACTGATTTTACAGCTTGTTTTTGTAGCGTCGATCTAAAGTGTGAGTGCTTGAAGACTTCTTTCAGTGTATGTCGCATTCGTTTGTCGATTTCCTCCTGCATGTTATAGTGTTTTAAGCGATAAACATTGACACAAATTTCCTGAATTAAAACGACGTGTTCAAATTACCTCCCTTGATGCACATAGGAGGCACACTGAGCAGAGTTCATGTGCAATCAGAAATCCAACGGTCATGAATATTACATTCACTGGTGGCAGTGGAGCAATCACCGAACATGATTTAGTGTAACATAGACGGGCTTAGTATATATTTAACCATATGGCATATATTCTTAATATTTTTCTCTTTCTGCACAGTTCTGCTTTGTCTTTGGTGTCACCGACTCCAACACAAATCCGCTCTGGGCATCGTCTCTCGATCACTCAGGGACCCATTGCATACCACAATAAAACAGAGACCGTAACACGGATATGACGTCACAAATTGTTAACCTAATGTGTCCTAATCACTAATATTCTCAGCAGATTTTGTAAAAATAAATAAGAATACACTGAGCTCACATATATAAATGCTATGGAGTTAACAAAATCTCAAAATATTGAGAAGTTATCTAATTTTTTTTAGATAATTATCTCGAAATATTGATAACTTATCCCAAAATATTGAGAAGTTATCTCCAAATATTGAGATACTATCTCAACATATTGAAAATTTATCTCAAAATATTAAGATAACATGTCGAAATATTGAGATGTTAACTACAAATATTGAGATACTCTCTCAAATGATTGAGAAGTTATTTCAAAATATTGAGCAGTTATCTAAAAATTTCGAGATAAATGAAATAGTCTCAATTTTAATGTCCTTTTCCAGCAATCGTAATATTCAGCATTCCGTGGGAGTGTTTTCGCGATTACAAAATAATATGATATGCCCGAAACACCAAAACAAATATCCAATCCATAAATGTAGGCCTACGTATGTGGAAAGTCAATCGTTGCCATGTCCATACACCACATATTCGCAGCAACGCGCACCTGTTTTTGTTGGTAGCATAAACTAATCCAGTTTAAGTCAAATAACATGAAGTTGAGTTGGAGATGAGGGAAATGTCTCAAATATCAAAACTTTAACAGGCTATGAGTACTCAAATGAGAATTATCACACATTTATACACAACGTTATGTCAATATCATCAATATCAAATTAATTTCATCAGCATTGGTAGGAAAATCGAAAATCTCGATCGACACGAACGACTGCATGATACTCAACAAAATATTACATGACACAAATACTGCAATTTGATGTCTCTGATGGTTCTTGATGTTTATTTTTTTTAACATTTCTACACAAATAAGGATTGGATCAAATATTACTCTGTTATAGTGTATTATGAAAATAAGATAGGTCACAGATTAGCGCCTTGTCGACAAGTGTATTACAATTGGAAAAGTGAGAAATATTCGCCACTAGAAAACAAACAAGATGTTATTCCGTCATACATATATTGATTATGACGTTTAAAATTCGACCTTATATTCCAGAACTGAAAAGTTTCTGCCACAGACCTATACGCCAAACACTGTCAAAGGCCTTTGATAAATCTATGAAGTCGCTTACCATATTTCTTTGACAACTCAATCAAACAGTTCAAGAAAAATAAAAGATCAAGATTATTGTTGAGTAACCACTCCGAAAACCGACTTGATTTTCAGATAAAATAAGAATATGATCCAAGAATGATTGAAGGATAGATGTGAATAATTTAGAAATACAACTGACCAGAGTGATTGGTCGGTAGTTGTCAGGGTCACGGGGTCCTTGGATTATACAGTAGAATCCATGCACTTTCTTTTTATTCCGCTTCACTTTTATTTATATTTTGTTACACTCTTTCCTACTCCGATGAGATGAGTTAGTATAAGCAGACGACGCTTGTTGCCAGCTAGACCCTCTTCTTCAATATTCTCTCCTATACATAATGTTTTCTTCATTTGATTGTGAAATATATCAATTAATATGTCAAATGCCTTGGGGAATATCATCCAGACGGGTTTTATAATTAACAGACAGTCCAAATGATTTAAAGGGATTTATTAGCAATTTCAAACACAACAAACATTATAACAACAATACATACAATTTCAGACAAAACATATTACATAATATCTATGAAAAAATATATAGCACTATATAGACGATACATCAATGTATTTTCCACTGATAGTTCACAAAATAGCAAGAGTTCTGACACCGACAGGGTTCCTCTGCTTCAGACATTTGTAGAATGACTTAACTCTCTTCAGCACCGATTTCTTACAATACTTATAAACTGATACTGTTGTCTTCTGCGTCGCCGTTTCGAGTGGTCGTTCCTTTGGTGATATTGCGTGGTGTTCCGCGTGACAGTCACGTGATGATTTCCGGACAATGTTGCTGATACTCGGAGCAGGATGGCTGGACAAGTCGTTTTCGTTGTTCTTGCTCTGGTCGATCTCTGGTTGGAGACTCATGACGTCAGACGTGGAGTTCGTGACGCCAGACGTGGAGTTCGTGACGCCAGACGTGGAGTTCGCATCGTCTTTGTACTCTATCATCGTTGTATTTAGGTCGATAATATCGTAGTTGGAACATTGGTCGGTATCACGAATGGTTGACGCTGCAATCTCTTGTTGTCTGAGTAGATGGTTCTTCAACAGGACCCTTCGTCGCAGAGATGGCTTACGTTTTCTTTTTCCGGACATTCGACGTTTTGGACGTGGTGAGGAGTTCGATGTTGGGCGTCTGGATGGCTTTGGTAGTGGTTCCTCAAATTTGGTTCTTCTGTCATTCAACAAACGCAGGGAGAATGCAGATGATAGGTCTATATCGTCGTCACGCTCAAATGTGGAGTCGTTTTGGTTTGCAGGCTGTTCGTGGTCGTCGTCGATTCGTCGCAGATCAGATACTCCGACCCACCGCTTCAAGACACGGTTGTCGTCTGCCGGAATGGAATCCCCTGTAAAGAAAAGAATTCAAATTGTAGATGAAATCATAAATACATATTGGTAACATATTATATGTTGACACCATATTAGAACCGTTAACATAATATGAAACAGTCATGGTATATATATATATATATATATATATATATATATATATATATATATATATATATATATATATATATATAAATGCCACATAAAATGGCGTAACATTTGCCCGAACCTATGATTTGTGTGGAGGAGAGGATTTGACTATACATAAGCATTCTTTATATATATACTCACCGGTTTGGATCAAAGCGAAAGTCATACGAAGTATCATGTGGTGGATCGACTTGTGGCTATCTTGTAGTTTGGTCATGGTAGCAGATGTAAATCAGAACGGCTGGAAATGATGAGTATGGTTGGGTTGAATAGGGTTTTTATAGACTGGACAACCGTTTTCACAACATTGAAACAACACCTCGACCAAGCACCATTCACTTTGATCGAACAGCTACGCAGTGTGTGTAGTCGTTGTTGTGACAATACTGATTCATCTTCAACCTCACCCCGTTGTTCATTATGATCACAAGGAAATCGGCCGATGTTTTTATATTGAAGAGGCAAACATCACACAAAACGTTTAATCTCAGCACTAATCTTTTCTGAGTTTTGATCACTTTTGATTATTTCCGTGTTGGTGATAGGCCGCATAGCAGAATTTTTGAGTCTCACAATAACACAAAACGGTGAACCATCTGTCTAGTATTGAGACTCATAATAGTATTGAATAATCAACGATATATGCATAGCTATACATATAACAATATTATATATATATATACGATGTAACATGTACGATATATCATGGGCTTTAAAATGTTTTTGGTATTTATCAATTTAAAGCTGGCGGTTTGCTCTCCGAAATACACCTCATAATATTCCTTTTTGAATTGTTCCCGGTATTGTGTCGAAATAGTTCGATAAATACTTGAACTACCTTTCAATACGGATATTATATGTCCCAGGAAGACGCATGATTTGAGGTTATAAACAATACAATTTTAAACACGATGTTTGGGTCCCAAACAAAAAGAGGAATTTGTACGGCATGGAAAGAGCGTTCCTCGTTAGTCTATTCCTGATATGGTAGAAACGAAGAGCGGTTTCTTCACTTATGTGCGAACATTTACAACTGCTGGAAAGTGGCTGTGACCATGGCAAGTATTTTTTTGCGCATGCGAAGTCGGTATATCAATATTACGATGTATCTGTAAACCTATCTCACAACTCCTTCCAAATTACGTAGACAAAATTTGGAAGCTCGAATGAGCCATGTCCGTTTAATTTCCGAATAAAGGCCAGGAGACATCAACTGCGCGGTATCAAACTGAAAATATTTACCATTTACGCACAAATGTTGTCTTGTTTCCTGATTCACTGTTATCATGTCCGTTTAATTTCCTATTAAATCATGGCGGGTCGAAGTCTGAAATATTGTTAAGTTTTGTAACATCCTGATCGATTCAGGGGGGGGGGGGCACAATAAGAAGATAAATACATTAGCTATTGTTATACGGACTTTATATGTTCCACATAACCCAGTAAAATAATTCGGGGGTTTCAGCTTGGAATAAAAAAAGAGCGTTCCTCTGTAGTCTATTCATATATGGTAAGCGTAAAGAGCATTTACCCATGCATTTTCGAAAATTGAAATCAGCTATGACTTTGGGACGTTTTTAAATCGCTCAACGCATAAAGGAAATTGATATTGTGTAAATATTTACTCTACGTTGAGTAAAAAAAATGGCCCAAAATTGGGTAAAATTTACCCAACGTTCCCATGACGCTTCATGCAGCATTGTGTTGTGTAAAATTTTACCCAACACGATTTAGAGTACATATTAAACCAATCAATCAGCGGCCAAATTAAGCTAGTAACTGTGCGATTTTACCATGGACGTCCCTTGGGCGGAATAAAAACGTGTATCTATATAAATACGTCAAAATCATCAATATTGCTGCTCATAAAACGACATAATATACAAATGCACTAAATATTCATGGTAAAAACACAATTCTCATAATACAAAGTTCGTCGATTGCACAAATCGTATTTACCATAATTGATAACAGAAACAAACCTCCTTTGATTTATTTTGGGTGCGACACCGTCTAACGTTGTTGTTGTTGCTGTCGTCGGGTGATTATAAGGGAACACTTGATCTTCTACTCAGATATCTCACTTCTGTGATGTGTTCGTTATTTGTAACATCTGCTCACATTGACAAAACAAACACTAGCCGTGAGGATATATACAGCATCGAATTGATGACTAAGTATTTCACATCGTTATATCATAGTTGTATATGCTCCACATTTCCACTTAACTTCATAAAATACATTTAGAGATGGGTCGACTCCAATATGGTAAGTTCGCTGTCTGATTCTATACCCGGACATTGGAACGGACGTTATATGTGTATCATTATCATGACTTGATAATCCGGTTTTCATTGATTGATTTCTTTATTGCAGAAGACACAAATCAATGTGTAACATGTATAACATATCTAATATTTAATATACCATATAATACAATCATGACTTGTTTTCCCGTCCTCATTCCGAATCACACCTTCCAATGAATGTAACATTATATTTTAATTACATAAAATATAATCTAATTTGCTGAGTCCTCGCCTTTGTTACACATGGGTACCAAAATTATGCTGAGACATGTATAAATGTGTTAAAAGAAATATCTATGCTCACGATTCAGAGATAACGTTTTTTGGGTGCAAGCTACATGTAAGTTGCTTAAGTTACATCAAGTTGTATTCATCACACCCAGCTTACACACGATTGTTCCTATAATGTACCCTTGTTATCATTCCAGGTTCTCCGTCTGCTGTTTCCAACAAACACCTAAGGCGGTCCGTCGCTGTGTCTGACTTAACCACCATGTGTCCATCTGAATGCTCGACATCAAGCGACGACATAACATCGACATGGGGCCTTTCCGTCGAAAGAATTCTCCATCGACAGCCAGAAATTCATTCCAACCCAACTTTACTCTCTTCCGCTGTGTTCGGTCGCAGAAGAGAGCTGGCTCAGAGAAAACGTCAGCCTTCACTCAGACGTAAGATTCTTATGAAGAACCATCTTCATCTCCATCCAGAAGGTGTTGAATCTAGAATAGAAATCGTATCAAAGTCTTCAAATGTTCAGCAGCCTCCTCGTGGCCAGACAACAGACATGATAGCGACACCAGAAGCAAAGAGTAAGCACCAATCCCAGCATTCTTCCGCGATTGTGCCTGACCACGATACGATAGCCAGGAACATCTCATCTTACAACACGCCCAAACCAAGTAATAAATTCTGCAAGAGATCCATTGCCCGCAAGCTGAAGTCATTCTACAAGAGCTTGAAGCAGCGCCGCGGATCTCATATACGAACGCTGGCCGTGATGTAAGCGATAACGGATCCCAAATCATCCCATAATGGCGACAAGCAGTTAATATACGGACTATAAAACGCTGCCTGTGATGTAAGCGGTAACGGATTCCATACCCCAACGCTGGCGATAAGCATTTATGGACTATAGAACGCTGGCTGTGATGTAAGCGGCAATCACTGACTATATATACAGTGTATTCCAAGCATGTTTTGTTGATCTGTTTTGTTTATTGATATTGTTGATTGTAATTATTTGCAAAATTGTATATAGAGCTGTTAAATATACCTGATATTATATATAGAGCTGTTAAATATACCTGATATTATCAACAATTCTTGTCATTCTATGCCCCGACAGAACACCTTCGTAGTATTCCCAATCGACATCAAACGAATGTAGCGCAAATTGATCAACTTTGCAGCATACTGACTGAACATAAAAACTAGAATAATTAGTTTGAGAGTGAAAAGTACAAAATAAAGCCAGAATTATAAGTCAGTTCCATAGAATTTATTAGTAAAAAAAACATCAAATTTTCCACATCCGGCTTCCATTTTGGCGACCATCTTGGGTGGGGAGTTCCCATTCCACTACAGGTATGGGCCCAGAAATAGGGGGCCCATAGATTCATTGAAATTTATCTGGAGTATGATCCCAAACCATATAGACAATATATATATGCCTGAAATTAGTACAGAATAGGCAATCAGAATTTGATACATAATATATGGGCTATCAAGAGTTATGGCCCTTGATCTTTTGATCGAAAATGTGATTTTTATTCAAAAAATGACCAAAATATTGCATTTTCATACCCAAGAGGCACGAATACCAGATTTGTTCAACCATGGTCACCAATGTTGGTTTAAAGGCCTCTGGCTTCCAACATCAATGTGAAAAAATTTCAAACTTTCGCCGTTAAATTTTCCAGAAAATCAATTTTTAATGCAGATGAGAAATTTTGGGTGCTAAAAAATTGACCCAGTATCTAGAGCCACTGTTTCGCAGAAAACGCTACTGCTGTCTATGGGTGGGGTCAAGGTCACTTGCACTTAATTTTTTCATCAGTCTAGAACACCTTCTAAAATTACACAAATTCATATCCCACCTTGTCTCAATATACATACCACATGAATGGTCCCAGAAACCACTAGCACTTTATATCTATAAAATCACCCCTACTGATCATTCGAAACTGTGGAGTGTCACCTATGAAAAGTGGAATTGTATCTTAGCTTCACAAAAGTATATACATTTGTATACATATGACAAGATTTTCTCACTATAATTTGCATCAACCTGACTTAGTGATCCATCTGAATAAACGGCGGACATGTTGGACGCCATCTTGTCTGGTTCTACACGGTCACTTTTTTCGTGTTAGAGATATCTTTATTACCTCCAAGTATAGGAGAGATCGATATACATGACATATACTTACAGTTGGATTAAAGTGGGCTCACCTGGCCAGTGTGGTGGGCCGTTATGTACAATTATGGAGAGGTGTTGGGAACCACGAGAGTGAAGCATATAATTATGCACTTGAATGTTCACAACAGCTTTTGTTGCAGGAAAATCTGATTTGTCCAATAGATATGAAAGTTAGTCGTTACAACATGCGTGGGTGTTGAGAAGATAATTACAATGGACATGAGACGGGTTGCTGAACGCCATTCCTGATCATTGTGCTGAGGACGTACATGTACTTGCAGAATATAGTACTAGTTCCTTGAGGCAGTGGAATATGTGTTCGGTTAGGGTTTCAAGAGAACTTCCGAGGAGGGTTGCTACCAAGTCATCATTGGCTAACGACGAAAGGTAAAAATATTCGGGTATACCGAAACGAGAGATAATCCCTTCCCAAAAAGAGTTTCTGATGACGAGAGCGGCTAGAGAAGAGCACACGAACAGGGCGTGGTCGATTTCGTTCGAGTACACTTCGCTGCAGAGATGACACACTAAATTGTTGGCATAAGTTGTCCTGTTGAGAAGCAGTACTAAGTTTTCGAGGTATTTCGACATGTAAGTGTTTCCATGGAGAAGTTTCCAGACTGTCCAGTTTGATAGGGGATTAGGGTGAACTTTCCACAGAATTCGCAAGGATGGATCGGACGAAACTTTGGTCTGCCACGAGGAAATGAACGTTCCCCTGACAGCTGCCTTCACAAGACTTATCCACGTTGACAGTTTTGGGAAGACCCCATGGTCCAGGTAGTCGTTCAAATAGTCGTTAAAAAAAGATTGTATTTGGCTAATATGGAGAACATTTCCTGGACAAAACCACTGGATCGATTGTATAGTCTGTACATGTGTGCTTTCAGGAGAAACAGACGAAATGGTAATTGATGGTCGAACGGTAGATGGATAAGACGTGGGCCTAAGTGTGGGTATGGTGAAACCTGCTTTGGGGATATATATAACTTTTCAGAGCTGCGAAGGTAATCTTAAAGCATGAATTCCCATTCTTATCATGTACACCACAGCTACTACCAGAACTTCAATTTGTCAACAACCGGCCAATCTCGAAATTGCCAATTCTCGCCAACCAGTGTTCATATAAAACTTCATTTATTGTGGTCAATCAACCAAATCCGAAAAATCTGTTATATTGTCTTTATGGATTACCGATGATGATATTATCTTAAATTGAAACTTATCACATGAAATTTGTGCAAATTGGTACAAACTAAGTCCAAATTTTATTTTTTTAATCAGTTTTTGAAGAAAATCCATTCGTTTCCATGGCAACAAACAACATTTTGGTGACCTAGGCCCAAATTTTACAGTCTGTTTAGCATTTTCTATGCTGGACAAAGCGATGTCTACCACGATATGGCTATTACTATTCACATAGTTGGTCGTCAAAATAAACTGCCCTGTACCGTATACTATACAGGGGTTGGTTGCTAAGGCAATTTCAGATCCGTACAACACTATTGGTTCAACCTGTGTGTGATAAAGTTCTATGACATTTGGGATAGATAACTTAAGTATTCGTATTTTGCATATGAGACCAAACATTGCTTTCTTAGCCTGCTCACATAGATCTGAGCTTCTTCTCTGTAAGAAATCAACAAACATGTTAAAACGTAAAGCCGAGGTACTTGTATTCGTCAGTAAAATTAATAGTCCAATTGTTTTAGTGTTAAATGATTTGGTGTTGCTTCTTGATCCGATTTATTACGAAATACTAAGACGTTACTTTTGGTGTTATTTATCGATAACTTCCAGTAATTACAGTATTGTGCACAATCATTGAGCATATGCTGTAAATGGAATGCGCCTTGCTAGAAAAGTACGGTTTCGTCTGCATAGAGTAGACAAAATAACTTCAGGTAACCTAAATCTAAGTTGTTATGTAACCGGGAAATTTGGAAGCCATCCCCTAAATAGGTCATAAGATGATCCTCTAAATCGTTCGTGTATAATGTAAATAAGATAGGTGACAGATTGTTACGGGGGGGGGGGGGTATACTAAGATAGGGGACAGATTGTTACGGGGGGGGGGGGGTATAATAAGATAGGTGACAGATTGTTACCTTGTCGACAATTGTATTACAATTGAATAGTGAGGAATATCCGCCACTAGAAAAAACATAAGATTTTATTCCATCACACATATTGATGTGTGCCGTTTAAAATTCGACCTTTTATTCCACAACTGAAAAGTTTCAGCCACAGACCTATACGCCAAACACTGTCAAAGGCCTTTGATAAATCGATGAAGGCACAATATAGTCGCTTACCATTTGACAACAGCTTTCTTTGACAACTCAATCAAACAGTTCAAGGAAAATACATGATCAATTGTTGAGTAACCACTCCGAAAACCGGCTTGATTCTCAGATAAAATAAGATTCTGATCCAAGAATGATTGAAGGATAGATGTGAATAATTTAGAAATACAACTGACCAGAGTGATTGGTCGGTATAGTTGTCAGGGTCACGGGGTCCTTGGATTTATAGAATATAATTCATGCACTTTCTTTTTATTCCGCTTCACTTTATGTTCTGTTACACTCTTTCCTACTCCGAGGAGATGAGTTAGTATAAGCAGACGACGTTTGACGCCAGACCATCTTCTTCCATATTCTCTCCTATACATAATGATTTCTTCATTTGTTTGTGAAATATATCAATAAATATGTCAAATGCCTTGGGGAATATCATAAAATTAACAGACAGTATACAAATGATTTAAAGGGATTTATTAGCAATTTCAAAAAAAAACAACAAACATTATAACAACAATACATACAATTTCAGACAAAACATATTACATAATATATATGAAAATATATATAGCACTATAGACGATACATCAATGTATTTGCTAGTAGTTCACAAAATAGCAAGAGTTCTGACACCGACAGGGTTCCTCTGCTTCAGACATTTGTAGAATGACTTCACTCTCTTCAGCACCGATTTATTGTAATACTTATAAACTGAAACTGCTGTCTTCTGCGTCGCCGTCTCGAGTGGTCGTTCCTTTGGTGATATTGCGTGGTGTTCCGCGTGACAGTCACGTGATGATTTCCTGACAGTGTTATTGATAACCGGAGCATGATGGCTGCACATGTCGTTTTCATTGTTCTTGCTCAGGTCGATCTCCTGTTAGGGACTCATGACGTCAGGCGTGGAGTTCGTGACGTCAGGCGTTGAGTTCGTATCGTCGTTGTACTCTATCATCGTTGTGTTTAGGTCGAAACTATCGTACTTTGAACATTGGTCGGTATCACGAATGGTTGACGCTGCAATCTCTTGTTGTCGCAGTAGATGGTTCTTCAGCAGGATCCGTCGTCGCAGAGATGGCTTACGTTTTCTTCTTCCGGACATTCGACGTTTTGGGCGTGGTGAGGAGTTCGAAGTTGGGCGTCTGGGTACCTTTGGCAGTGGTGTCTCAACTTTGGTTCTTCGGTCATTCCACAAACGCAGGGAGAATGCAGATGATAGGTCTATATCGTCTTCACGCTCAAATGTGGAGTCGTTTTGGTTTGCTGGTTGTTCGTGATCATCGTCGATTCGTCGTAGATCAGATACACCCACCCATCGCTTCAAGACACGGTTGCCGTCTGCCGGAATGGAATCCCCTGTAAAGAAAAGAATTCAAATTGTAGATGAAATCATAAATACACATTGGTATAAACATATTATATGTTGACACCATGTTATAACCATTAACATAAATGAAACAGTCATGGTATATATATATATAATATAACGCAATTCAAGATGTTCCTGCTTAAATGAAGATGTACTCGAGTTGTCGTTTATTATCACTTCCATCGATGAAAGAAATTTCACATAAAACGGCGTACCATTGCCAGAACGCTATGATTTGTTTGCAATATTTGAGGAACATAGAATACGATTTTAATATTAATACATATTTATATAATTATTACATACTGAGGGTCAGCCTGTCGGATACTACTTCACTTGAGCATCACTATAGTGATTATAAAATGTATATGTATTATCTTTTTGTCAACAAAATTGATGAAGACATTTAAATAATTGAATTGAAAATATGCTGATGGGGGAGAGGATTTAACTATACATAGGCATTCTTTATATATTATATACTTACCGGTTTGGATCAAAGCGCGAGTCATGCGAAGTATCATGTGGTGGATCGACTTGTGGCTATCTTGTAGTTTGGTCATGATAGTAGATGTAAAGCAGAACGGCTGCAGATTTTTTTTTTTTTTTTTATTGGGTTGTTTTGGGGTAGCTAGCCCCGGGATTGTCGAAAGGGCCGAAGGGCCCTTTCCTTAATCCCTCATGTTTTTGCTTTTATTTTTATACGAGGGGGGGGGGGGGGATGAAAAAAAGATAGCAATTTGGTGATATTTCCTATTTTTTCTTCTTTCTCTTCTTTTTTGGATTAGACTTCTCTGTTGATGACTGCGGAGATGGAGGAGGAGGATGAGATGTCTGCTCCAAGAGGCGTTCAATTTCTTCGGTTTGTCGTTCAATTTCTTCTTGACGTTTCTTTTCCGTTTCTTTCATCAACTCTATTTCCCTTTCGCAAGCGGCGACAGATTCTTCCATAGAGCGAGTGGAGCCTGCGCTGTTGTTGTTGTTGTTGGTGCTGGTGGAGCTGGAGGACACCGGGATGTGCTGGTAATCCGGTGTCCGTGGTGTAAAGCTGTCCAGTTCCACGTCGAAACTGGCGGCAGGAACATCGGGGGTGGTATCCGCGTCCCTGTCTCCGCTCGTCTCTGTGCCGACAGCAGGGACCTCCGGCAGATCTACGGAGTCCCTGCTAGCTGGTCTGATGTCACCTGACTCCATGCAGGCCGGGTCGTCTGGACGTCTCTCAGACAACTCCGGCCTACCGGCTGTGACACTGGATGGCTGAACCACACGGGGAGGGGCGACCGGCAGATCAACAGTCACCCCCTTCTTTTTCTTCCATTTCGCCCGTCTGGCTGCGTCCCTTCTCCTTCGAGCTGGCGTATTTCTCTTAGGAGGCTCTTCTGTCATTGTACGGCTGGTCTTGGTCTTGGCGTTCCTGCTCCGGGTAGAAGATCTCTGGATACCAGCATCTTCCGTCCGGAAGACAACACAAAGAGTCAAATAGCCCCTGTTAGACTGGAGACTCCAGCTAACAGTGTCCGAAATTTGAGATCTCTGTATTGCAGCTAACGCGGCGTCAGGGATTAGCTCCATTGTCCGTCGTCCTAGAGAGAGAGAGAGAGAGAGAGAGAGAGAGAGAGATATGTTTATTCCTCCAAATATGGAGACCATTATGGTACAATATATATATATACAAAAGTTACATGAAGATATATATACACATGCAATATAATTTAACTTGAGAAATTCATTGTGGGAATGATATACTGCAAGACAAGATGTTTAAGACAAATATATAGTGAAGTATCCGATATCATAAAACGTAGTCAGAACACAGGATAAAAATAAACCTCACACATCGCTTGAAAAGACGATATTCATCACAAATCAGTTCAATTTGCATTGGGATACACCCGCCTAGGCAAAACGCAAGGAATGTATCGCTATTCATGCTGTCAAGAAAGGTAAAAGTTTCAATTCCAAATATGTCAATCAGTGAATACCAAAATGTGTTCCGTACCATCTGTGCAAACTCAGATGTACACTCGAGATATCTATGAAACAAGAGATTTGAATATGTTTGGTTGCAGCGATTGCATTCAGCGTCATTGTCATACGTGGTTTTGGTCAAAATATTGGCCATCTTGATACAAATTGGAAAATACTCAGGTTCTTCTCGAGAGAGCTGCCAAAGTTTCCACAGTGACTGGTTGTCGGGTTTTACCTTGAAGAGAAAAGATAGAGAATCGTCTCTCTGACCACGCTGACTCACTTCGCGTGAGTAGTGAGCAGAGAGACAATCTCTGACAAATTTCTTCCATGTGGACTGGGTAGGGAAGAAACCCGTTTCCGTAAAAGATGGAAGATAATGGTATAAGTTGAATTTATGGAGAGTATCAGATATATCTTTTAGAAATCCTGTCATCGGGCGACCGTATATTCGATTACCGTGATAATTGAATAGGAATACATCGAGAGCTGCTCTGTGATTCCGTGGTAAGTTAATCAGTGTTCCAAGAAACAATAATTTTCTCCGCTGAATTTCGTACTCAATAGGGAGAAGTCCGAGTAGTGATAGGGATAATATTGTGTTACTGCGTTTCGGAATGCGCTGTAAATTCTTAACACACATGCGATAAGCGCGTTCTATCGTGGTATATTGCGTATGTGACAAATCCCACCATGATTCACAGCCATAAAGAGCTTTGGGAATAACGATATGATTAAGAATCTTTAGGTTGGTTAAAGGAGAGAACTCGGTTGTAACAGGTGAGCGACAAGCTGAGAAGAATACTTTGCGTAGCATATCAGTAGCCTTCTCAACTATCGGATTCTGTTTACCAGTCGAGCTCTGAATAATACCCAGATGAGAGACTTCTTCTACGTTGGCGATATGTCTGGGTCCGAGCTCCCATGGTCTATCCTCAGTGTGACGCCGGCATTGGGAGGTGCCAATTACAACAACTTTGCTTTTCTCGTGTGAGAACTCGAAGCGCCACTTTAAACTATATAGGTGACATATGTTGAGGAGTCTACGGAGACCTCCGTCTGTGAATGAGAGAATAGTTATGTCATCAGCCGTCGTAGGGGACGAACATGAAATAGAGCTAATGTGAACGCCATCACGTGTATCTGACAGGGATTCCACAAGTTCATCAATAACGACAAGATACAAGAAGGGCGACATTACCGCTCCTTGCCTTGTTCCTTGCTCCACTGTGAAGGCTTCCGATGTTATCCCATTACAGAGAACATGGCTCTGTACATCTGAGTACATGTTTGAAATGACTCTGAGCATAGCGCCCGTTACACCTTTTTGAGATAATTTATAGATGAGCCCTTCATGCCAAACGCGATCAAAGGCTTTCTTTGAATCAAGGAACGCTGCATATACTCGAGACCCGTTGCATTCTGCATACGTACAGACTTCCTGTAGCTCGAATGTGGTTATTGAGCAACCGACGCTCCTCTGAAATCCGTTCTGCATAGAGGTTGGAAAGTTCTTGAATATATTGCTACATCAGAGTCTATCGAGGACAATTATCTCGAAAAGTTTGTAAAGGGCTGGTAGAAGCGTGATTGCGCGATAACTGTCCGGGGCATGTACTGGCTTTGGGTCACCTTTGAATATTGGTACGATAATCCCCCTTTTCATATAGGGAGGGATGTGGGTATGTTTTAACATTAGCGAGTATAGTGTGCACAATACGTTAAGAAATTCCGGCGGAGAGTTCAGAATATGTTCATTTACAACTCTGTCAATACCAGCTGCCTTATTGGGCTTGATAAATTTAATAGCCTCGGTTAATTCTGCCATGGAGACTAGACTCGTCAGACATGTTTCCTCGCTATCAGGGATGTTACTGTTGAGTAGAATGTTAACCTGTGAGTGAATAGACTGTTCAAAGTTCAGATCAGAGTGAGGAGTGCGTTCATCAACTCTATTTCCCTTTCACAAGCGGCGACAGATTCTTCCATAGAGCGGGTGGAGCCTGCGCTGTTGTTGTTGTTGTTGGTGGAGCTGGAGGACACCGGGACGTGCTGGTAATCCAGTGTCATTGGTGTAAAGCTGTCCAGTTCCACGTCGAAACTGGCGGCAGGAACATCGGGGGTGGTATCCGCGTCCCTGTCTCCGCTCGTCTCTGTGCCGGCAGCAGGGACCTCCGGCAGATATACGGAGTCCCTGCTAGCTGGTCTGATGTCACCTGACTCCATGCAGGCCGGGTCGTCTGGACGTCTCTCAGACAACTCCGGCCTACCGGCTGTGACACTGGATGGCTGAACCACACGGGGAGGGGCGACCGGCAGATCAACAGTCACCCCCTTCTTTTTCTTCCATTTCGCCCGTCTGGCTGCGTCCCTTCTCCTTCGAGCTGGCGTCTTTCTCTTAGGAGGCTCTTCTTTCATTGTACGGCTGGTCTTGGTCTTGGCGTTCCTGCTCCGGGTAGAAGATCTCTGGATACCAGCATCTTCCGTCCGGAATTCAACACAACGAGTCAAATAGCCCCTGTTAGACTGGAGACTCCAGCTAACAGTGTCCGCAATTTGAGATCTCTGTATTGCAGCTAACGCGGCGTCAGGGATTAGCTCCATTGTCCGTCGTCCTAAGCCTAATCCAAAACCGTCTCACTCGCCGGCATCAGCACGAGGGCGGTTGCTTCCAATAAAGGTTACAGACCGCACAACTCACTCGTACCGACGCTCTGATAAGGAGGAACTAATACGGCTGCAGATGATGAGGATGGTTGGGTTTTATAGACTGGACAACCGTTTTCACAACAATGAAACAACACCTCGACCAAAGAACCATTCACTTTGATCGAACAGCTATTCAGTTTGTGTGGTCGTTGTTGTGACAATACTGACTCATCTTCAACATCACCCCTTTGATCATTGTGATCACAAGGAAATCGGCCGATGTTTTTATTTTGAAGAGGCAAACATCACACAAAAACCTTTAATCACAGCACGATTCTTTTCTGAGTTTTGATCACTTTTGATTATTTCCGTGTTTGTGATAGACCGCATTGCAGAATGTTCGTGTCAATCAATAACACAAAACGGTGAACCATCTGTCCAGTATTAAGACTCATAATAATTTTTAATAATCAACAAAATATGTAAATAAAACAATAACATACACATCCGATGTAACATGTACATGATAGTATGTGCCATAAACTCTTTTGTATTTATTGTAAACCACATTATTCTCCCCAAAATATATTTTGTTATGTAACTTTTAACAAAAAAAAAAACAAAAAAAAACAAACAAAAACAATAAATGAGTCTAAAGATGGAAGTGGTGAAAAGAGAGTATTTGAAAACAAGCTTTATTAAAGTCGTCTCTTCGTTATTTTCTTATTTGAAAATTATTCGGGTAATAATATGGCGGGAATGTATATCTCTTTGAATTTATCAGTTTAAAGGTACTCAATCCGATCAGACCCTCATAAATTACTATATCTTTGGCTTCGGGAGTAAAAAATATTTGATTCGAGTCGAAGAACCCACCCATCAACGCTCAGAGTGATCAGATATAGATTTTTGAAGTTTTGTTATTTCCGTTATTTGTGGCCCAGAAATACGCCGTCAAAAGGATGGTCTCGGTCAAAATTGGGTTATTATTACCACTTGATTTTAGAGTTATCCATCTTCGTCCGTTTGAATAAGTGTTTCTGTGGCAATTATTAGTACACATCTCGAGAAATAACAAACTTCAAAAATCAATATCTGATCACTCTGAGCTTTGATGGGTGGGTTCCTAGTAATTTAGGGGTGCTTAATCGGATTGAGTACCTTTAGTCTCATGTAGAGCCACGTAGCGTTTCGAAGTCTGAAATTAAGCTCACTTTTGTTACATCCTGAACCGGTTCAGGGGACCATCTGTATTTTGTTTATTGAGGGATGATATAATATGTTTAAACCATAACGAAGTTGTCATAACCAAGTAAAATAATTCGGGTTCTTCAGTGTGGAACAATAAGAACGTTCCTCTGTAGTATATTCATATATGGTGAACATAAAGACCGTTTCTATTTGCGAATCATACCACGGGCAGTTTATAACATAGTATTTCAAAAGTGTTGGACCCAATGGCCAAAATGAAAAGCTCGAACGATGATTTATTATTATAATGGTTTAATCGGACATGGCTCATTCAAGCTTCCAAATTTCGTGTACGTAATTTGGAATATAATCACTTATAATCACAGACGCGTAAGTATTCACCCTCCAAATAGTAACAGAAATAAATATATGGATACGTTCTTACCGTCAGCAATACGCGCATGGAATAATATACCTGTCTCAATAAAAGCATCATCAACCGTGGAAGAATTCAAGCGTCTTCTGAAGGTCGGTCATACTAATTTAGCTAAGTTTTATTATCATAGTCACTCTCGTAGAGGCCAAGTATATCACACAAGAATGAGACTGGGGTGCAGCCATCTGAACAAAGATCTTGTTGTAAATTACGTAAGAGATTCCCCATTTTGCTCTTGTGGAGAATTTGTAGTTGAATCCGCGTACCACTTTCTGGTGCAATGTCCCCAATATAGTCAAATTAGAGCTGATATGATAGCCGCTCTGCCATTTTCGCCAGCAGATGTGAACATTGATGTCCTATTATATGGGTCTAATGAGATGTCCGATGAAACAAATTCTATAATATTTGAAGCTGTACAACTGTTTATTATCCAAAGTCGACGTTTCGATAATGTGTGAGCTCCGTGCGCAGGGGGTCGTGTATGTCAACATGAGGTGCATAACTTGTATGTATAAATATGTAAGTCGCGTTTCTGCACATTGTGTTCGGGCATATCCGCCTGTCTGCCCGCGGAGTGCATGCTCATCCGTGCTGACCTTGGCATATTAATGGACTTACTACTGATTGTACTTACATGTACTAATTGTATCTATATTATAAGTATAACAATTATCCTAATATATACTTATTTTCATGCATCATCTCTCCTGGTGCCGAGACATATTTGGTCTAATTCCGTTTCTATATTGGACAACACACCATGATTTAACGCCATAATGTAAAATTTAGATTATGACTGAGGGATTATTGTATACAGCATTTATCACACTTCTTTTCCACCTACTTTAATATCTTTCTTGTCTATTTCATAATCTCCTCCCTTCTATCACTCCTCCATCTTTCTGATCCCTGCACTCGCTTAACTAACTTCCCAACATTTATTTGAAATCACAGAACAATATTCAAATTCCCGTCCTTTTTACCCTGTAACGATTAAACATCAACCCCAGCGTTCTTCCTTGAATGTGCCTGACCACGACAATATAGACAGGAACATCTCGTCGTATACCACGCCTGACCACGACAATATAGCCAGGAACATCTCGTCGTACACCACGCCTGACCACGATACTATAGCCAGGAACATCTCGTCGTATAACACGTCCAGACCAAGCAACAAATTCTGCAAGAGATCCATCGCCCGCAAGCTGAAGTCATTCTACAAGAGCTTGAGGTTACACTTGTGTAAATAAGGTTCGGAGAGACCTCTAGCGGATGCGGGAGGAATATATAGGAGAGAATAAAATAGACACTGGGCCCTGATTGGTCAATAGCCTTGTGTGCTTTTTGCATAAAAAAAATCATCACACCTCTTCCCTATGATTTCCCATAGGTAAGATAGCCATTGGCACAGGAATTAACCCTTTGTAGTGAAGTTTGAATTTGTTGGTGTGGTCTAAAATATGACAGTATTTTTTTATGCGGATCTGACACTAGTTACGAAAACACAAGATTTAAAGGCGAATTCCCTGCTAGACAGATATGATTTTTTTGTGTAAAAAGTTTCCCGAAATGTCAATTTTTCAGATTAAAAAAAAAAATTGGACCCATGGTTCATATAGCCAACAGCATACGCTAAAACGTTAGCACTGAGGCCTATGGAAAACATTTACACCAGTGTAACCTAAAGGGAAAAATGAACTTTTTGGCATTTTTGATTCCTGGGAGTCACTTTAAAGTATTTTAATGCATTTTTCACAGCCTGGTCTTTCAGTCCAATGAATCTCCCATGCATGGTGTGGCTATTCTTGCTGCTGATGTCTTCTTTCACTTCCATCGGCCAAAAAAATGGTATGATTTTTCATAAAAAATGCCAATTTTTCAAGGTATTTTCAAAAAATTTCAAGGTGGTAATTGTCACATGATAATGCAAATTACCCATTACATGAGCATGTCAATGACACACATACCAATTGTTATAAGAAGCTAATCTAACAAGTATTTTGGATTTTATAGCCAGTGGTATACAGATATATATAATAAAAGTGTCTCATTTTCACTGGTGGGTATGGCCATTTGAAGGTTAATAGCACTAAAACTTGGACACATTTAAGAAAATGCTTCAGCATTTCAAAGAGAGCATATCTTTGTTCAACTAATTCAATATACACCCACATCCAGTTATCTTGGATCACCCTTGCAGATCTGAAAATGTCATATTTTAGTCTTCCATGTGCTGATAAAGTCATGTGCTTGATGCTCAGCTGATCAGATCTGGACCCAATGACCTCACATCACCAGAAGTTCTCTCATGGAAAGGATCTTGTACAGTCTTCCATAGCTGATCCAAGTTTGCAACACCAGTCCCCAAAAACTGTGTGAAAATGGGGCCTGAATATGACTTGTGGTGGAAAAATGTGCTTTTTGATGAATAATGTGTTACAGAGAGTGGGGTTAAATTGTGTGTGATAAATAAAGAACCACAGAAGTGATATTATTTTTGAACACATTTTTTTCATTCATGGGCAATTCTGAAAAAATGTAGGGTGTTACAATTATTCCGCGAAAAAGCGGGCTATCGCTTTAGGTTACACTGGTGTAAATAAGGTTCGGAGAGACCTCTAGCGGGTGCGGGAGGAATATATAGGAGAGAATAAAATAGACACTGGGCCCTGATTGGTCAATAGCCTTGTGTGCTTTTTGCATAAAAAAATCATCACACCTCTTCCCTATGATTTCCCATAGGTAAGATAGCCATTGGCACAGGAATTAACCCTTTGTAGTGAAGTTTGAATTTGTTGGTGTGGTCTAAAATATGACAGTATTTTTTTATGCGGATCTGACACTAGTTACGAAAACACAAGATTTAAAGGCGAATTCCCTGCTAGACAGATATGATTTTTTTGTGTAAAAAGTTTCCCGAAATGTCAATTTTTCAGATTAAAAAAAAAAATTGGACCCATGGTTCATATAGCCAACAGCATACGCTAAAACGTTAGCACTGAGGCCTATGGAAAACATTTACACCAGTGTAACCTAAAGGGAAAAATGAACTTTTTGGCATTTTTGATTCCTGGGAGTCACTTTAAAGTATTTTAATGCATTTTTCACAGCCTGGTCTTTCAGTCCAATGAATCTCCCATGCATGGTGTGGCTATTCTTGCTGCTGATGTCTTCTTTCACTTCCATCGGCCAAAAAAATGGTATGATTTTTCATAAAAAATGCCAATTTTTCAAGGTATTTTCAAAAAATTTCAAGGTGGTAATTGTCACATGATAATGCAAATTACCCATTACATGAGCATGTCAATGACACACATACCAATTGTTATAAGAAGCTAATCTAACAAGTATTTTGGATTTTATAGCCAGTGATATACAGATATATATAATAAAAGTGTCTCATTTTCACTGGTGGGTATGGCCATTTGCAGGTTAATAGCACTAAAACTTGGACACATTTAAGAAAATGCTTCAGCATTTCAAAGAGAGCATATCTTTGTTCAACTAATTCAATATACACCCACATCCAGTTATCTTGGATCACCCTTGCAGACCTGAAAATGTCATATTTTAGTCTTCCATGTGCTGATAAAGTCATGTGCTTGATGCTCAGCTGATCAGATCTGGACTCAATGACCTCACATCACCAGAAGTTCTCTCATGGAAAGGATCTTGTACAGTCTTCCATAGCTGATCCAAGTTTGCAACACCAGACCCCAAAAACTGTGTGAAAATGGGACCTGAATATGACTTGTGGTGGAAAAATGTGCTTTTTTGATGAATAATGTGTTACAGAGAGTGGGGTTAAATTGTGTGTGATAAATAAAGAACCACAGAAGTGATATTATTTTTGAACACATTTTTTTCATTCATGGGCAATTCTGAAAAAATGTAGGGTGTTACAATTATTCCGCGAAAAAGCGGGCTATCGCTTTAGGTTACACTGGTGTAAATAAGGTTCGGAGAGACCTCTAGCGGATGCGGGAGGAATATATAGGAGAGAATAAAATAGACACTGGGCCCTGATTGGTCAATAGCCTTGTGTGCTTTTTGCATAAAAAAATCATCACACCTCTTCCCTATGATTTCCCATAGGTAAGATAGCCATTGGCACAGGAATTAACCCTTTGTAGTGAAGTTTGAATTTGTTGGTGTGGTCTAAAATATGACAGTATTTTTTTATGCGGATCTGACACTAGTTACGAAAACACAAGATTTAAAGGCGAATTCCCTGCTAGACAGATATGATTTTTTTGTGTAAAAAGTTTCCCGAAATGTCAATTTTTCAGATTAAAAAAAAAAAAATTGGACCCATGGTTCATATAGCCAACAGCATACGCTAAAACGTTAGCACTGAGGCCTATGGAAAACATTTACACCAGTGTAACCTTGAAGCAGCGCCACGGGTCTCATATACGAACGGTGGCTGTGATGTAAGCAGTAACGGATGTCATCAACACACGCTGGTACCGGACTACATTTTTACGGTGTATTCCAAACCTGTTTAAATTTGTCTAATGTTATGTCTAATGTTTTGTTTTGTTTATTGATTGTAATTATTTGCAAAATTATATATAAAGTTGTTAAATATACCTGGTATTATAAACAATTATTGTCGTTCTATTCCACAATATAAACGGTTCGTAGCGTTCCCAATCGACATCAAACGAACGTAGCCCCAATTGAGTCGACTTTTCTGCATACTGACTGAGTTTCTGAACATAAACACTAAAAACATGTACGACAAGTGTCATTTGCTGGAAATAAATAACAGAATAATTTTTCTAAAATGGGAAATGAGAACATCATCATTTGGGCAAAACTTTTCAGATAGTGTCGTCTGCTCATGTTTGTCTGGGGCTCTGTATGGGTGAAATTATAAAATTGTTAAAGAATACAAGAAAACATTATTAAAATTGTAAAAAATTGTTTGGCCAATACATTCTCTTATATATGCGAGGCGACCTATGGTCGACTCGCATATATAAGAGAATACATTGGCACAGGGTAAAAAAAAACCCAGATGACTATAAGATCCATGGCTGAAATCCAGATGACTATAAGATCCATGGCTGAAATCCAGATGACTATAAGATCCATGGCTGAAATCCAGATGACTATAAGATCCATGGCTGAAATCCAGATGAATATAAGATGCATGGCTGAAATCCAGATGACTATAAGATCCATGGCTGAAATCCAGATGACTATAAGATCCATGGCTGAAATCCAGATGACTATAAGATCCATGGCTGAAATCCAGATGACTATAAGATCCATGGCTGAAATCCAGATGACTATAAGATCCATGGCTGAAATCCAGATGACTATAAGATCCATGGCTGAAATCCAGATGACTATAAGATCCATGGCTGAAATCCAGATGACTATCAGATCCATGGCTGAAATCCAGATGACTATAAGATCCATGGCTGAAATATATGCACGGACGGACAAAGAGTATTTCCATGCAAACAAATTAGAAGGATAACCCTAGAACTGCCAATGCGGACCTAATGGGACCTTCTTTTGCCAAATTTCACGAATGAGTTTATTGCTAGCTACGAATTGACATGGAACATGCAAACATATATACAAAAGCACCAAAATATATCGATGCACAGCAGGGAACATCGGCATAAATACACATGTATCTCATATACATTCAAGATATATATACTGGTACCACTATACTCGCAATTGTGAGCAGATATTGATCTTGCATCCTCCATACTTCACACCCACAAAACAAGGAGATGGGTCATCCCCGAAACTTTTTGTTCTGTACATCAACGACCTAGATGAATATTTGTATAACTGTCGATGTAACGGTATCGATATCGGCTTAAACACAGGAATATACATCAAGCTTGTCTTACTAGTGTACGCTGATGACACCGCCCTTTTTGCAAACTCCCCAGTTGAGCTACAAAACGCCCTGAATCATTTTGCTTTAAACTGTAACACTTGGAGGCTGAATATAAATATTTATATGCCTTTATTTTCCTTAACTTCGATGTTAAGGAGATGAAGAAACGACAAAATGCGACTATATCCTCAACATATTCATCTAGATTTGGTGGGATATACCCGAGGAATAATGCAGTTTGGTGATCCAACTCATACTATTCATGTACATGTAAAATTCCACAGTAAAAATATCAATGAATTCGTACCAGATTTGGTTACGTGACTGATTAAGATACATACAGTCATTAACGACATGGGTAACGATATCAATGTAGGGAATGTGACAATGGTCACATACAGATTCAGACATACACATTGGAACATATATTACACAATGCATGTAGACCACACGGAGTTAATGATAACAGGACCATGCCATCAGCATGTGTAGGAGATACACAGCTTACTCCTTACATTTTGAAACCATATTTGGAGTTGCCGAGTTCATGTAACAGATAATCAATAAATATTGTATATAAAACAGGAGATAGAGTACCTCTTTGTCTAGTTCCTTGCAAAACATTTATCCAGCTAGATGTGTAATTCCGAACAGAAGTACAACATTTAATTCGATCACAAATTATACATAGGAGTTTTCCCGTTACCTGGCGGTTGAACAGTTTGTAAAGAAGTCGGTCGATCCACACTGTATCGAATACCTTCCACACATCCAGGTAGCATGCATACAGTTTGCTGTGCCTCTCGGATGTGTAGAGGATGTATTCCTTCATAAGGTAAGATGACATTACACAACTTACTTTTGTCTGAAAACCATTTTGCAATGGATGAGTTGCATTTACAAATGGTGCATGGTCTTGTATGCGAAATAGCAAAAGTTTCTCAAATGTTTTATACATGACGGGCATGAGCGTTACAGCACGATAGCTATCAAAAGAGTCTTTAGGCTTTGGATTTCCCTTATCTAAAGAGACTATCACGCCACGTTTTGCTTGACATGGAATATGTTCGAATTTTATCATCATATTGGACAATAGACATGTTTTCTTTGCCAGTATATCACCACCATAAATAAAGTGTTCATAATTCGAGCGATTATCTCCAGATGCTTTGCCCAAGTTCAGAGTACTAACGAGACGACGGAATTCTTCAGGCGTAACTGGGTACATAGCCAATGTGTCAGTTTTATCAGTACTTGTAGACGAGAGAATAGTATCTATTTTGGATGTCACCCCGTTGAAGTGATCATTATCAAACAATTCGTTATTAATTGGTTTTGAGAACATGTTCGCGTAATACTCAATCCATGATTCAGCTACTTCGGCAGCATCGCGGACAACCTTTCCATTATATACACATACATTATTCCCATGGGTTCCTGCTTGCTTGCGCTTGGTATTAAACAGTCTGCGTTGTCTTTGGTGTAACCGACTCCAACACAAACCCACTCTGGACATCGTCTCTCGATCACTCAGGACCCATCGCATACCACAATATTTTTAAAAACAGAGACCGTAACACAAACACGACGTCACAAATTATTTACCTAATGTGTTCTAATCACAAATATTCTCGGCAGATTTTGTGAAAATAAATAAGAATACACTCAGCTCACATATATAAATGCTATGGAGTTAAAATAATCGCAAAATATTGAAAAGTTATTTCGAAATTTTGAGACAATGATCTCGAAATATTTATAACTTATCTCAAAATATTGAGAAGGTATCTCCAAATATTGAGATACTATCTCAACATATTGAGAATTTATCTCAAAATATTAAGATAACATTTCGAAATATTTGAAATGTTAACTCAAAATATTGAGATACTGTCTCAAATGATTGAGAATATAACAATAACATGATTTTTGAGGGCGTTATGGTTTATTAACGGAATGATTAACAGCCCAAGGACGAAGTCGAGGGCCGCTAATAGGCCCGAGGGCTGTTAATCATTCAAGAGGGCCGTTAATAAACCATAATGCCCTCAAAAATCATGTTATTACTATTATTACCACATATGTGGACAATTGACCCAATGCCAGTGGAATATTAGGTAGATTAAGAGAGAGATATATTTCCAAGAACATTTTAATTTAATACAGTATGAACACTAACTCAATTAAACTTTAAGAGTACACATAAGTTAACAATCATGTAAATTGTGCTATGGTGAAATGTGCCCCCAGCAATTACACTTGGTGCAAGTGGATGTTAATTCAGACTTGTCAGGTGACAAGGAGTTTCGAAAATAGGAGAGAGAAAAACCAGCATTGAAGACGAGTGACAAACGATGAGAGTTTGACAGCTAAAGTTATTAATGCATATTTACGCTTGAGACAATTATTCAACCATATAGCGTGATTTCCAATCATAAAACCACTGTCGGGAAAATATTGTTCATCTTTCGATTATTTTCTTGAAATAAACACGTATGTCAAAGGGACGTAACTCGCGTGGTAATAAACGAGATCTAACTTCCGGTCAGTTGCCGGGTAACAATACGCTATTTGGAACGCCCTGAAAAACTTTATTAATGGCCTAGAGAACGCCCTATAAAGTGGTAATAATATAAGTTATCTAAAAAATTCGAGATAAATAAAATAGTCTCAATGTCCCATATCAGCAATCGTGATATTCATCATTCCGTGGGAGTGTTATCGCGGTTATAAATATGATATGCCAGAAACACCAAACTAATATCCAATCCATACATGTACGTATGTGGAAAGTCAGATAGTTGCCATGTCCATACACCACATATTCGCAGAAACACGCACCTGTTTGCGTTGGTAGCATAAACTAATCCAGTTTAAGTCAAATAACATGAAGTTGAGTTGGAGATGAGGGAAATGATTACTCAAATGAGAATTATCCCACATTTGTACACAACATGTGTCAATATCATCAATATAATTAATTAATTTCATCAACATTGATAGAAAAATCGAAAATCTCGATCGACACGAACGACTGATACGAAACAAAATATTACATGACAGAAATACTGCAATTTGATGTCTCTGGTGGTTATTGGTGTTTTTTTTGTTTACATTTCTACACAAATAAAGATTGGATCAAACATTACTCTGTCAGAGTAGAATTCATGCACTTTCTTTTTTTATTCCGCTTCATGTTCTGTTACACTCTATACCCTATCTCCAGTATATGAGTCAGTATAAACAGACAACGCTTGATATTCTTTAATTGTCCTCCGAGATCGAAGATTAGCAAAAACAAAATATTACATACATGTATAACATATTTACAAAGGATATCTGAAAGAGATAACACATACTAGTTTATGAGATAAGCAACGTCAGAAAAGACAGTGGTATATATATACCCATACATATACATAAATATATACACACACATACACATACACACATATAGATATATATATACATACACATACATATACATACACATACACACATACATATATATATATATACATATATATACATATATATATATATATATATATATATATATATATATACACATATACATACATACACATACACGCACACATACGCACACATACATACACACGTACACATACATATATATATATATATATGCATAATTATAGTCTCAATTGTATTGTGTGTCGTATATACTCAGAACGATGTAATCATTAGTCAGAGGTCAAAGGTTTGTTAAGTTCCGGTGACCTTGTATTAATTAACAGAACGATATTAACCGGTATCTAGATGGTAAAATTTCCAAATATTTGCTGCTAAACGTGAGAAGAACAAGACTGATTCGTCGGTATGGAGCACACCGGGAACTTCTAACGGCGGGTGGCCGAGATAGCAACCCAATAGTTGATAAGTATCTAGGTTATCAAGAAATACGAATGTTTCAGTGCCGAATTGGTCAATAATATCGTACCATACACTATTCCTAACATCAGCAAGAGCTACACAGTCACAAAATACATGTTGTACAATACATTCATATACAAGTCCACATTTGCGGCATTTACCTTTGTCCCTATAGGCGGTGTGAGCCACTAAACGGGCAATAAGCAAGAAGATATATTTCTCTGATGGTTGGGATTTACACGCATGCCACAGTGGAGACATATCAAGAGAATTGTGGAAATGATAAAATAATGCCAATTCTTGATCTGATAACACGGTTGATTTCCATATGGCATTGTCATAAGCAAGAATTTTATCGCGAACCAGAGTTTTCCATGCATATTTAGAAGGGAAGATACAATTGGTAAAGTATATTGTAAGGACATCAAGCAAATCATATTTAATAAGAATATTATATATTTCTAAAAAGATAGATTTGGAGCAGTGTTGACCGAGAATGAAATGAAAAAGTCTGAGAAGAAATATATGTTTAACAGTTTTGTCATGGGCCAGTCTACAGAGGGATCCGAATAGGGTAAGTTTCCTTTTATCAATAGCCGACTCCAGAGGGCCTACTCCCAGAATTCCTTGGGCGACAGCAGTGCGACATCTCGTAGGTAAGCCCTGCATGTTTTTAAGACACATGCGATGTACTTTTTCAAGTTTTAACTTGTCGCTTTGTGACAGGCTATTTAGAAGTTCAGATCCATATAGCCCGGCGGGTAGAACCATAGATTTATATATTTTAAGACAACTAGATGGTGTTATCCCACCGGGGTATACACCGGCATTTATGAGGTAGAAGTATGTACTCCTTATCTTATTACAAATATGGATAGTCAATTTGATGCCATCTTATGTGTAGATAATGGCACACCCAGGTGCACTGTAGAATCGACTTCCTTTAGAGTGGAAGAGATGCTACCAAACTTCCAAGTTCGGTTGCTTCTTATCTGTTCAGATTTTGTTTCATTAAAGACCATAATAACCGTTTTCGTAGGGTTATAGTTATACCTCCACTTTCTGCTATAAGTTATACATGTTTCATACAAATGAATTAAGCCAGATTTACTAAGAGAAAGTAAAAGCATATCGTCTGCGTGAGTTATGGCTGAACAGTTTATATCATGAATCTGAAGACCGAAAGGTAGGTTTGCTAACGTTTGAAGCAATTCATCTATGTATAACGTATATAGGAGAGGTGACAGGATACTCCCCTGTCTGGTCCCTTGGTACGCTGTAAACCATCTTGATGTCGAGTTTTTAAAACGGACATAGCATTGTAAGTTAGTAAGAAGAGCATGAAACATGTGCCATATTTTTCCAACGAAACCTCGCTCTAAGAGCTTATATAGTAGGCCATTTATCCATACACAATCAAAGGCTTTTTGTGTATCTAACATACAGGCGAAGAGTTTGCTGCCACGTTCTCCGGTATACGATATACACTCTTGCACTAGGTAAGAAGTCATTGTACAGCTAATTTCCTTTTGGAAACCATGTTGTAAGGCATTAACATGGACCAGTGAAGGTGTATTGTTCTGGATACGGGTAAGTATGACTTTTTCGAATAATTTGTAGATTGCAGGAAGAATAGTTATGGGGCGGTAGCTGTCGAAACTATCCCTCGGTTTTGAACCACCTTTATAAAGAATCACCATGAAGCCTTTTTTAGAATTACTCGGTACGTGTGTCAGAGTGAACATCTTTGAGAACATATATGCCAAACAAGACAAAAGTTGGTCTCCACCAAATATAAGATGCTCATTAACGATGGAGTCATAACCTGCCGCTTTGCCGCGGTTCAGCGTTGGCACCAGATTCGACAGCTCGCGCACCATAACAGGATAAGTTAACCATTTGTCCACATTAGTACGCGTAGTGAACATATCGCGAGATGTATCATCTACGAAAGTATTTACATGATCAAAGTGATTTGAATCAAATTCTGGTGAGTATAGTGGTGAGTAAATTTTTTCGAAGTAGGATGCACAGGCTTCATCAATGTCCACTTGACCTCTGTATAAGTTCCCTTCGTAAAGAAAAGACGAGGGGTTAAATTGGTTGCTATTCCGGCGTTTCATATTGAATAGCTTGTAAAACATTTGTTGATCGAGTTCCGCATGCTTATCGATTTCGGCGTGGGCTTCACTGAGGTATGATTCAGACAATTTGCGAAATTCGCGCCTAAAGTTACATTTGGCAGCTTTATACTCTGCATATGATGAGTGACCTTCGCGCGGACGGCCTTCTGTTATCCATGTCGAGCGCAAGTTCTCCATGATTTTATGGAGGGAGTTCAAATTATCACTCCAAAACGGTTTTAAGTGGTGTGAATACACTGATAGAGGGACTATTAATCGTGCGGCAATTTGCATTGCTTCAACTATATTTGCATAATATGCGTCAAGAGAAAGGGAATCTGTAATGTTAGATTTTGGCAGATATGATGCTAAAGTATTTTGATACAGTTGTCTCAAGTTCTCATCGGATTCTACTTTTTTCCATTTATATTTGATGCTTTTGTTTGATTGAGACTGTGAGTGATATGCCATATGGTCATGAAAATTTAACGTCAATTCAATTGGACGATGATTTGAGACATTTATTGAACAATCATCATATATACGGGAAGAATATAGAAGGGCCCTATTCTCCTCGAGCAATAAAAAATGGTCTATGTTGGTGCCAGGGGACATTGCTTCGTCTGTAGTATGAACGAAAGTCTTCAGATGGCATGTGCTGTGCTGGTCTTCAATCACAGAAAACATTTTCATTTCAGATACGAGAAGTATCTAAAAAATTCGAGATAAATAAAATAGTCTCAATGTCCCATATCAGCAATCGTGATATTCATCATTCCGTGGGAGTGTTATCGCGGTTATAAATATGATATGCCAGAAACACCAAACAAATATCCAATCCATACATGTACGTACGTATGTGGAAAGTCAATAGTTGCCATGTCCATACACCACATATTCGCAGAAACACGCACCTTTTTGCGTTGGTAGCATAAAATAATCCAGTTTAAGTCAAATAACATGAAGTTGAGTTGGAGATGAGGGAAATGAGTACTCAAATGAGAATTATCGCACATTTATACACAACATGTGTCAATATCATCAATATCATTAATTAATTTCATCAACATAATGATTGATAGAAAAATCGAAAATCTCGATCGACACGAACGACCGATACGAAACAAAATATTACATGACAGAAATACTGCAATTTGATGTCTGGTGGTTCTTGGTGTTTTTTTTTTTTTACATTTCTACACAAATAAAGATTGGATCAAACATTACTTTGTCAGAGTAGAATTCATGCACTTTCTTTTTTTATTCCGCTTCATGTTCTGTTACACTCTATACCCTATCTCCAGTATATGAGTCAGTATAAACAGACAACGCTTGATGCCAGACCCTCTTATTCCCTATTCTCTCCTATACATAATGTTTTCTTCATTTGTTTTGGGAAATATATATATATATATATATATATATATATATATATATATATATCAATTAATATGTCAAATGCTTTGGGAAATATTGTTTAAATCACCCAACCGGGTTTTAAAATAAACAGACAGTACAAATGATTTATGGGGATTTATTAGCAATTTCAAACACAACAAACACATAACATTATAACAAAAATACATACAATTTCAGACAAAACATATTACATAATATCTAACATATATATATATAGCACTATAGATGACACAGTAATTTGTTTGCCCGTGGAAGAAACTGTTCACAAAATAGCAAGAGTTTTGACACCGGCAGGGTTCCTCTGCTTCAGACATTTGTAGAATGATTTAACTCTCTTCAGCACCGATTTCTTGTAATACTTGTAAACTGAAACTGCTGTCTTCTGCGTCGCCGTTTCGAGTGGTGATATTGCATGGTGTTCCGCGTGACAGTCATGTGACGATTTCCTTACAGTGTTGCTGATACTCGGAGCAGGATGGCCGGACAAGTCGTTTTCGTTGTTCTTGCTCTTGTCCACCTCTTGTTTGGGACTGATGACGTCAGAAGTGGGGCTCATAACGTCGTTGTACTCTATCATCGTTGTGTTTAGGTCGATACTATCGTAGTTGGAACATTGGTCGGTATCACGAATGGTCGACGCTGCAATCTCTTGTTGAGGACTGATGACGTCAGACGTGGAGTTCGTATCGTCGTTGTACTCTGTCATCGTTGTGTTTAGGTCGAAACTATCGTACTTGGAACATTGGTCGGTATCACGAATGGTCGACGCTGCAATCTCTTGTTGTCTCAGTAGATGGTTCTTCAACAGGATCCGTCGTCGTAGAGATGGCTTACGTTTTCTTTTTCCAGACATTCGACGTTTTGGACGTGGCGAGGAGTTTGTTGTAGGGCGTTTGGATGGCTTTGGCAGTGGTGTCTCAACTTTGGGTCTTCGTTCGTTCCACAAACGCAGGGAGAATGCAGACGATAGGTCTATATCGTCGTCACTCTCAAATGTGGAGTCCTTTTGGTTTGGAGGCTGTTCGTGGTCATCGTCGATTCGTCGCAGATCAGACACACCTGCCCATCGCTTCAAGATACGGTTGTCGTCTGCCGGAATGGAATCCCCTGTGAAGAACAAATTGTAGATTGAAATCACAAATACACATTGGTAACATATTATATGTTGACGCCATACTAGAACCACTAACATAAATATTAACATTAACAGTCATGTTATATACATAATATGACGCAATTCAAGATATTCCTTTTGAAAAGAAGATGTACCCGAATATCCTTAAATCGATATAAGATGTATCATATAAAATGACGAGCAACCGCAGTTTCTAGTCACCGTCTGATTGTCAAAATTTGCGATATCAGAGAATCCCGTGCAAGAATCTATTAGCACGTGTATATACATATACGTTATGATAGTTAATAACGATATCAGAGAATCCCATGCAAGAATATATTAGCACGTGTATATACATATACGTTATGGTAGTTAATAACGATATCAGAGAATCCATGGACATAAACCCCGGGAGAAGTATATGAAAATAGAATGCAATTTTAATACTAATACATATTTAAAAAATGATACCGAAGATAAGGCTGTCGGAGACTGGTTCATTTATATATTACAATATTGGTCATTAACAAACATATTATGTAATGTCTTTTTGTCAAAAAATTGATGAAGACAAATAAATTAATAATTGAATTGAATTGAAAATATGTCGAGTGAGGATTTGACTACATATAGTCATTCTTTATATACTCACCGGTTTGGATCAAAGCGAGAGTCATACGAAGTATCGTGTGGTGGATCGGCTTGTGACTATCTTGTAGTTTGGTCATGGTTTTAGATGTAAATCAGAACGGCTGGAAATGATGAGGATGGTTGGGCGGGATAGGGCTTTATAGACTGGACAACCGTTTTCACAACATTGAAACAACACCTCGACCATAGAACCATTCACTTTAATCCAACTGCTATTCACTTTGTGTGGTCGTTGTTGTGACAATACCGATTCATCTTCAACCTCACCCGATTGTTCATTATGATCACAAGGAAATCGGCCGATGTTTTTTTTTGTAAACACAGAGACATCACACAAAAAACGTTTAATCACAGCACGAATCTTTTCTGAGTTGTAATCACTTTTGATTATTTCCGTGTTGGTGATATATAGATAGATAATGATTTATTGGCAAAAAAAATCATCCACACGAGGACAGTTTGTTAATACAATGGATAATAGTATATACAAAACGTGTGATAATAAAATACACAAGAACAAAATAACATAATATGCTAAGATGTACAAGGAGTCTCGGTATCATGTATCATATTTATGGTTACCTAACTGTTATTTTCTCAGCACGAGCATCGAAGAAGAGACGGATCAGTTTACATAGTGTTCGTGTTAGAGTGGGACAGTCATTTGTCAATATAGTAATAAATTGATCGTTTGCGTTAATGCGTGGAAAATTCGGATTATGGTTAACCATTGATTCGAGAAGTTCTTTTCGTAGTTGTGAATATGCAGTGCATTCCATAAGGAAATGTATTTCATCTTCTACGACATCATCACAGCAAAACACATACTTTCTAATTTTACTGGGGGCTGTAAATGACGCTTTGCAGAATTTTCGAGTCACTGAATAACACAAATAACACAAACCGGTGAACCATCTGTCCAGTATTAACCCTTTACCCAACAGAAGGGCCCTGTGCCAATGCATTCTCTTATATATGCGAGTCGACCATAGGTCGCCTCGCATATATAAGAGAATGCATTGGCTTAACACATTAAAAATTGTAAAATTGTTAAAGAATGTAAGAAAAAATGGTAAAAAGTGTTAAAAAAAGATTTTTTTAGGCCAATGCATTCTCTTATATATGCGAGGCGACCTATGGTCGACTCGCATATATAAGAGAATGCATTGGCACAGGGCATAACTGTAACCATCACAATGTGGTCAAGGAGCCGGTTCCAATGATATCCATATTTGTATGGTTCTATTGAGACAGACCGAAGATATTTTAGGCTGTTGAAGCTTTATTTGGCCGGTTTGTTGGGTAAAGGGTTAAAGACACGCGAGGCCTTAGTTGTCGAAAATATTCATATTTGTTCCAACCACCGTAAACAGAAAAACATTAAAACGCATACAGTTTCGTTCATATATACCATGACCATCGCGTAAACAGCATGTTATCACAAAGACCTACTATATTTTACCTAAGCAAGAGCCTATGTGTGTTACAGAAGACAGCACAATGCTACTGGCTAATCACACACAAATGGCATAAACGCTCTTTATTAGTTCCATATCAGGAATTCACCAACAAATAACGCTCTTTATGTTTACCATCATAATATAAACAAACACCAGAAAAGTGACTTTTTAAGCTTTTGTTTACATAACAATGGTTAAACATATGACAATAACATACTGTTTATGCGATATTTCTTATTTGTGTACGGACAAAGTCTGTCTACGTTTTGATGTTCTTTCTGTTTGTGGCGGTTTTTGACGGGTGGAAATATTTTCACAGGATACCCACCACCAAGGCCAACCGTATCTTTAAGACATATCATAGTTTTGAATAATCAATAAAATATGCATATTTATAAATGAAACAACAACATACATATATGATGTAACATGTACAATGTATCATCGGCTTTAAAATGTTGTATTTATCAATTTAAAGTCACTTGGCGGTTTGCTCTCCGACATACACGTAATAATTTTCCCTTTTGAATTGTTCCCGGTATCCAAATAGGTCGATAAATACTTGAACTACCTCTCTACGAACTCAGAAAGACGCATTGATGTTATTAAAAAATGCGGTCCTCTGTAGTCTATAATCATATACGATGAGCGTATATAAAGAGCGTTCGTCTGCAGTCTATATTCATATAGGATTAGCGTACATAAAGAGCGTTCGTCTGTAGTCTATTCATATACGATGAACGCATATAAAAAGCGTTCCTCTGCAGTTTATATTCATATGTGATGAGCGTATATAAAGAGCGTTCATATGTAGTCTATATCCATATATGGTAATCATAAAGAGCGTTTACACAATTCATTTACGAAATTTAAAACAACTATGACTTCGCGGGACGTTTATAACATATATATATATATAACAGATTGTCATAGTATATGACGGGAAGTTTATAACATACTATTCGCAGTTGTTGGACCCAATGGCCAAAAGGCAAAGTACGAAAGATGATTTTTATATCCAGACATTATTCAGGATCGGAGGGGCCTGCGACCGTTAGAACCTCCGCCAGGATAAAGTCACTGGACCGAATTTGGTTGAATTAGGTCCAGGGGTCTTGGAGAATCATTAGTATGAGTATCATAATTCAATAAAGAGAAGGGGTAGTTCTGTTGGAAATGGAAATCTGAATTTAGTTTAGCGACACATAATATGAAGATGACTGTGTCTTTTCCCGACAAAACGGCATAATATATATAGACCTTGACATAATGTATATAGACATTGACATAATGTATATAGACCTTGACATAATGTATATAGACCTTGACATAATGTATATAGACCTTGACATAATGTATATAGACCTTGACATAATGTATATAGACCTTGACATAATGTATATAGACCTTGACATAATGTATATAGACCTTGACATAATGTATATAGACCTTGACATAATGTATATAGACCTTGACATACAAATGCACAAAATATTCAGGGTAAAGACATATTTCTCATAATCACAATCGACCAAATTCGTTCACTGTACTATTGTATTTACCATAATGAATAACCTGTATTTGCTCAAACAAACAGCTTTGATTTACTGTGGGTAACAGCCTTGTTGTTGTTGTTCGTGTCGGGTGATCTGTGGGGAACCATTGATCATCCACACAACGAACTCATATCGGCGATGAGTTGGTTAAGTGTAACATCTGCTCATATTGACAAAACAAACACAACCTCCATTTTTGGTGTAACACCGTCGGGTGATCATACGGAACACATAAACTTCTACTCAGCGAACTCACATATGTGATGCGTTCCTTATGTTTAACATCTGCTCACATTGACAAAACAAACACTTGCCGTGAGGATATATACCGCATCGAGTTGAGCCAGGGGAGCCCACTTTAATCCAACTGTAATTATATGTCATGTATATCGATCTCTCCTATACTTGGGGGTAATAAAGATATCTCTTGTATATCTTATTATCACACGTTTTGTATATACTATTATCCATTGTATTAGCAAACTGTCCTCGTGTGGATGTTTTTTTGCCAATAAATCATTATCTATCTATCTATCTATCACCAACACGGAAATAATCAAAAGTGATTACAACTCAGAACAGATTCGTGCTGTGATTAAACGTTTTTTGTGTGATGTCGTTGGGTCTACAAAAAACAAACATCGGCCGATTATCCTTGTGATCATACTGAACAACCGTGTGAGGTTGAAGATGAATCGGTATTGTCAATACAACGACCACACAAACTGAATAGCAGAGCCCGGATCGCTTGTGAGTCGTGTGGCCGTTCTGAAACGAACACAGCCGCCCGAGCGATTCGGAGTGAGCTGTTTTGGACTTGGCAGAGGATTATGCAGCTAATCCCATCTGCCGTGGTCGCGGCCTTGGATAGATTGCGCATTGTGGACACCTTTAGCTGAACTCTAACCCAGGCTAAAGGGGGCTTTGTGCATCTATCCTTGGAGTACCGGATTGCTCCAGCAGTACCCTCTGCTGGTGGTACCTAGGAAGCTGGACCCACCAGCGACCTACCATCTGGTACGGAGACTTGGTCCTCCGGGACCAGAATCCGAAGAAGAGGTGGAAGAAGAAGACCCCCTCCAGGAAGAGAAGGGACACCGAAAGAAGAGCCAAGTGGAGGCAGGGGGGAGCTGAGAGACGTCCAGCTCCCCCACTTAGATGCTGAAGCGGTCGTCGACGATATCACACCAGCTAGCAGGGACGCCGTTGATCTTCCGGAGGTCCCTATTGTCGTAATCGAGGCAAGCGGAGACAGGGACGCGGACACCACCCCGATGTTCCAGCCGCCAGCTTCGATGTGGAGACACCGGAATTTCATCTAAACCCGGTATCCCCCATCTCCACCGACAGAAACAACAACAACATCAACAGCACTAGCTCCACCCGTACCCTCGAAGAGGTAGTTAAAAGTGCGCTGGAGACTCAGGCAGAGTCCAACAGATTAATAGCAGAGGTCACGGCTGACCGCCTGAGATACCAACAACAACAACAACAGCAACAACAACATCGATAAGCTCAAGAAGAACAACTGAGACGGTACGGGGTGGAGCTCCCTAAAACCACAACAACAGAAGCAGGAACACAGCATCGAAAGAAAAAGAAATAAAAAACCCCAAAAACTTCATTCCTAGATCATTTTCTGTTATATCCTTTCATAACTCATCACATCACTCCTAAGTGGGTTGTAGGAGGGGGTTGCGCCCATCTCAAATCCTCCCTGGGCCCAGTCCCAAAAACCTCCAATAAACATGTCACTGTATTACATGGTAGCATTGGCTAGGGCCACACGTACCACATACTAATTGCAGTATTGTATACTGCATGCTCGACCCAATGTGTTGATGTATATATGTGTTCTATGTTAATGTATTGACTGTTATTTCATACCCATTTGCGTGAGGCACCAATTGAGGAACTAAGATAAAACATGAATTGAATTTATATAACTTAAAGGGATACTGTACTCAACTGTTGTTGTTGGTTTCTATAGTATCTGAGTAATTTCTGGACAGTTTTCAAGCAAATGTATCGAATAAATGTTATATGCATACTAGTCACATATACTCATTTAAGTCATTGAAAAGTCACTAGCCAGTGTGTGGCTTGAGTTTACGCCCCATATGAACACAAGAAAAAACGATAGTCAGAAACGGTAACGCCCTCAAGATCATATCATTAGCCATGTATACAATATAACAACTTTAATGTGGTGATTGTGAAACATCTGTATATAGGTAACGCCAATGTAGTTGATTATATGTGATATATTTTTCTAATTTCATTTGAAATAGTGGTCTGAGGGTAAATTAAAATATGGTCACATCACGGTCAAATAAAATATGGTCCCATGAGAGTTCATTAATATATCGTCCAATGAGGGTTAATAAAAATATGGTCCCATGATGGTTAATTAAAATTGTACCTTGATTGTTAACTAAAATAACGTCTCATTCGGGTTAATAAAAAATATGGACCCATGGGGGTTAATTGAAATATGGTCCCATTAAGGTTAATTAAAATATGGTAACGTGACTTAATTAAAAAATAAGTGTATGGTCCCATTATGAGGGTTAATTGAAATTTAAATATGGTGTCATCAGTGTTGATTAAACTACCGTCCCACTGGGATGAAATACAATATAGTCCCACCAGGGTCAATTAAAATATGGTCCAATGAGGACTAATTATAATATGCCCCCCCCCATGAGGATACATTAAAACGTGGTCACAGGAAATGGGAACATTTCGGAACATTCTTCAATTCATATAGCATTCTGATATATCCTCGGTACTCATAAATAGAAATGATATTTAGAATTAGGCCACATTGTATGTTAAACAACCAATGTGAAGGGTTAGTGTTGGAACTTTTCTTAATAACATCTCTATTCATATGACCGATATATTCCGCATACAAATAAATGAAAAGTCAATATTTAAAAACAGCACGAAAGAGTAACGCAGGAATTGGTTAATAATTACCATCCCAATTCATTTAGAATATAACATGCCGCTATTTGTCGTGTATAACTAAAAATTAAAAAGTTCACTAAACGATATCAAATAACATGTTAAACACCGATATAAACAAACACCTCGTAGGATTCATGTTTTCGAATTAAATTTTAAATACAATCGTCAAATCCCCGTGCAGTATAATAGTAGATAACATCCGATTTATGTCACGTGAAAATAAACGAAAGATGTTCAAATAACAAAGGAACAAAGCAGGTAAAAGAACCATAGAAACACATAACGCGCAGTGCGCTAATGGTTAACGCGCGAATTCCAATTATAATTAATCGCCTTGCACTTCTTGGCATGCGAATAACAACCCATGGGTCAATCAAGCATGTCTCGAGAGACGCCCGCTGCATGAATAATAATAATGTAAACGACAATAAACGAAATTGAAATTCCCAACTACACCTTTTATCGGACTCGGCCTCGGGGTCGCACTGCAACTTTTAAAGCGTGCCAAAAACCCAATTTCTATGAATAAAACCCTCATGCGCCCATAGATTACCAAGAAACTGTAGCTTATTCCAAAAATATATAATAGATGGTTGTTCGAATAATTTCGTTTCAGATAAAAAGTCTATGTATGATATGGTAGAAATAAAAAGCTTATGTGCGAAACATTTAAAAACAGCTGCGAGGAACGCCAAAATGCGTGAGATATATCGATTAATGTGTCAAAAGCTTTGGGAAATCTTGTTTAAATCATCCAAACGGGTTTAACATACACAGACAGTACAAATGATTTAACGGGATTTATTAGCAATTTCAAACAACACTATAACAAACAGCATGTTATAACAACAATACAATTTCAGTCAAAAGATATGACATAATATCTATGAAAATATATATATAGCACTATAGACGATACAGTGAGAGTTCATAAAATAGCAAGAGTTCTGACACCGACAGGGTTCCTCTGCTTCAGACATTTGTAGAATGATTTAACTCTCTTCAGCACCGATTTCTTGTAATACTTGTAAACTGAAACTGCTGTCTTCTGCGTCGCCGTTTCGAGTGGTCGTTCCTTTGGTGATATTGCATGGTGTTCCGCGTGACAGTCATGTGACGATTTCCTTACAGTGTTGCTGATACTCGGAGCAGGATGGCCGGACAAGTCGTTTTCGTTATTCTTGCTCTTGTCCACCTCTTGTTTGGGACTGATGACGTCAGATTTATTAGTGATTCCAAACACAACAAACACATAACATTATAACAAAATACATACTATTTCAGACAAAACATATTACATAATATCTAACATATACATAGCACTATAGACGATACAGCAATTTGTTTGCCCGTGATAGAAACTGTTCACAGAATAGCAAGAGTTCTGACACCGACAGGGTTCTTCTGCTTCAGACATTTGTAGAATGATTTAACTCTCTTCAGCACCGATTTCTTATAATACTTGTAAACTGAAACTGCTGTCTTCTGCGTCGACTTTTCGAGTGGTCGTTCCTTTGGTGATATTGCATGGTGTTCCGCGTGACAGTCATGTGACGATTTCCTTACAGTGTTGCTGATACTCGGAGCAGGATGGCCGGACAAGTCGTTTTCGTTATTCTTGCTCTTGTCCACCTCTTGTTTGGGACTGATGACGTCAGATTTATTAGTGATTCCAAACACAACAAACACATAACATTATAACAAAATACATACTATTTCAGACAACACATATTACATAATATCTAACATATACATAGCACTATAGACGATACAGCAATTTGTTTGCCCGTGATAGAAACTGTTCACAGAATAGCAAGAGTTCTGACACCGACAGGGTTCTTCTGCTTCAGACATTTGTAGAATGATTTAACTCTCTTCAGCACCGATTTCTTGTAATACTTGTAAACTGAAACTGCTGTCTTCTGCGTCGCCGTTTCGAGTGGTGATATTGCATGGTGTTCCGCGTGACAGTCATGTGACGATTTCCTTACAGTGTTGCTGATACTCGGAGCAGAATGGCCGGACAAGTCGTTTTCGTTGTTCTTGTCCACCTCTTGTTTGGGACTGATGACGTCAGAAGTGGGGCTCATAACGTCGTTGTACTCTATCATCGTTGTGTTTAGGTCGATACTATCGTAGTTGGAACATTGGTCGGTATCACGAATGGTCGACGCTGCAATCTCTTGTCGAGGACTGATGACGTCAGACGTGGAGATCGTATCGTCGTTGTACTCTATCATCGTTGTGTTTAGGTCGAAACTATCGTACTTGGAACATTGGTCGGTATCACGAATGGTCGACGCTGCAATCTCTTGTTGTCTCAGTAGATGGTTCTTCAACAGGATCCGTCGTCGTAGAGATGGCTTACGTTTTCTTTTTCCAGACATTCGACGTTTTGGACGTGGTGAGGAGTTTGTTGTAGGGCGTCTGGATGGCTTTGGCAGTGGTGTCTCAACTGTGGGTCTTCGTTCGTTCCACAAACACAGGGAGAATGCAGGCGATAGGTCTATATCGTCGTCACTCTCAAATGTGGAGTCCTTTTGGTTTTCAGGCTGTTCGTGGTCATCGCCGATTCGTCGCAGATCAGATACACCGACCCACCGCTTCAAGACACGGTTGTCGTGTGCCGGAATGGAATCCCCTGTGAAGAGCAAATTGTAGATTGAAGTCATAAATACACATTGGTAACATATTATATGTTGACACCATACTTGAACAACTAACATAAATGTTAATAGTCATGTTATATACATAATATGACGTAATTCAAGACATTAATTTTGAAAAGAAGATGCACCCGAGTATCCTTAACCCTTTACCCAACAAAACGGCCAAAACCGGCCAAATAAAGCTTCAACCGCCTAAAATATCTTCGGTCTGTCTCAATAAAACCATACAAATATGGATATTATTGGAACCGGCTCATTGACCACATTGTGATGGTTACAGTTATGCCCTGTGCCAATGCATTCTCTTATATATGCGAGTCGACCATAGGTCGCCTCGCATATATAAGAGAATGTATTGGCCTAAAAAAAAATCTTTTTACCATTTTTTCTTACATTCTTTAACAATTTTATAATTTTTAATGTGTTAAGCCAATGCATTTTCTTATATATGCGAGGCGACCTATGGTCGACTCGCGTATATAACAGAATGCATTGGCACAGGGCCCTTCTGTTGGGCAAAGGGTTAAATCGATATAAGATGTATCATATAAAATGACAAGCAATCCCAGCTTCTAGTCACCGTCTGAATGTCAAAATTTGCCCGAACACCATGACTTGTGTGTAATATCTGGGGAATATATTGCAAGTTGTAATATGCAATGAAATTACAAGACCTTGATGCCAATCATAAACTATGAATACTTAGATGGTGAGGAAATATTGAGTTACATGCTACTAATTTATCGACATTTGGCTGCAATATTGTTATGGTGTAATGCTATACGATCACCCATAATTGAATTGAAGCATTCAGAGAGTCCCATGCAATAATCTATTAGCACGTGTATATACGTTATGATAGTTAATAAATATATTAGAGAATCTATGGACATAAACCCCGGGAGAAGTATATGGAAATAGAATACAATTTTAATACTAATACATATTTATAAAATTATTGTATACCGAAGATAAGGCTGTCGGAGACTGGTTCATTTATATATTTACATGTACTATATTTGTTATTAACAAATATATTATGTAATGTCTTTGTGTGCAATAAATTGATGAAGACAAATACATTAATAATTGAATTGAATTCAAAATATGTCGAGAGAGGAGAGGATTACATATAGTCTTTATATATATACTCACCGGTTTGGATCAAAGCGAGAGTCATATGAAGTATCATGTGGTGGATCGACTTGTGGCTATCTTGTAGTTTGGTCATGGTTTAGATGTAAATTAGAACAGCTGGAAATGATGAGGATGGTTGGGCGGAATCGAGCTTTATAGACTGGACAAACGTTTCCACAACATTGAAACAACACATAAACCATAGCACCATTCACTTTGATCTAACTGCTATTCAGTTTGTGTGGTCGTTGTATTGACAATACCGATTCATCTTCAACCTCACCCGATTGTTCATTATGATCACAAGGAAATCGGCCGATGTTATTTTTGTAGACCCAACGACATCACACAAAAAACGTTTAATCACAGCACGAATCTTTTCTGAGTTGTAATCACTTTTGATTATTTCAGTGTTGGTGATATATAGATAGATAGATAATGATTTATTGGCAAAAAAAAACATCCACACGAGGACAGTTTGCTAATACAATGGATAATAGTATAAACAAAACGTGTGATAATAAGATACACAAGAACAAAATTACATAATATGCTAAGATGCACAAGGAGTCTCGATATCATGTATCATATTTATGGTTACCTAACTGTTATTTGCTCAGCACGAGCATCGAAGAAGCGACGGATCAGTTTACATAGTATTCGTGTTGGAGTGGGACAGTCATTTGTCAATATAGTAATAAACTGATCGTTTGCGTTAATGTGTGGAAAATTCGGATTATGGTTAACCATTGATTCGAGAAGTTCTTTTCGTAGTTGTGAATATGCAGTGCATTCCATAAGGAAATGTATTTCATCTTCTACGACATCATCACAGCAAAACACATACTTTCTATTTTCTAATTTTACTGGGGGCTGTAAATGACGCTTTGCAGAATTTTCGAGTCACTGAATAACACAAATAACACAACCCGGTGAACCATCTGTCCAGTATTAAAGGCACGCGAGGCCTTAGTTGTCGAAAATATTCATATTTGTCCCAACCACCGTAAACAGAAAAACATTAAAACGCATACAGTTTCGTTCATATATACCATGACATATATACCATGCCAATAAATCATTATCTATCTATCTATCTATCACCAACACGGAAATAATCAAAAGTGATTACAACTCAGAACAGATTCGTGCTGTGATTAAACGTTTTTTGTGTGATGTCGTTGGGTCTACAAAAAACAAACATCGGCCGATTATCCTTGTGATCATACTGAACAACCGTGTGAGGTTGAAGATGAATCGGTATTGTCAATACAACGACCACACAAACTGAATAGCAGAGCCCGGATCGCTTGTGAGTCGTGTGGCCGTTCTGAAACGAACACAGCCGCCCGAGCGATTCGGAGTGAGCTGTTTTGGACTTGGCAGAGGATTATGCAGCTAATCCCATCTGCCGTGGTCGCGGCCTTGGATAGATTGCGCATTGTGGACACCTTTAGCTGAACTCTAACCCAGGCTAAAGGGGGCTTTGTGCATCTATCCTTGGAGTACCGGATTGCTCCAGCAGTACCCTCTGCTGGTGGTACCAAGGAAGCTGGACCCACCAGCGACCTACCATCTGGTACGGAGACTTGGTCCTCCGGGACCAGAATCCGAAGAAGAGGTGGAAGAAGAAGACCCCCTCCAGGAAGAGAAGGGACACCGAAAGAAGAGCCAAGTGGAGGCAGGGGGGAGCTGAGAGACGTCCAGCTCCCCCACTTAGATGCTGAAGCGGTCGTCGACGATATCACACCAGCTAGCAGGGACGCCGTTGATCTTCCGGAGGTCCCTATTGTCGTAATCGAGGCAAGCGGAGACAGGGACGCGGACACCACCCCGATGTTCCAGCCGCCAGCTTCGATGTGGAGACACCGGAATTTCATCTAAACCCGGTATCCCCCATCTCCACAGACAGAAACAACAACAACATCAACAGCACTAGCTCCACCCGTACCCTCGAAGAGGTAGTTAAAAGTGCGCTGGAGACTCAGGCAGAGTCCAACAGATTAATAGCAGAGGTCACGGCTGACCGCCTGAGATACCAACAACAACAACAACAGCAACAACAACATCGATAAGCTCAAGAAGAACAACTGAGACGGTACGGGGTGGAGCTCCCTAAAACCACAACAACAGAAGCAGGAACACAGCATCGAAAGAAAAAGAAATAAAAAAACCCAAAAACTTCATTCCTAGATCATTTTCTGTTATATCCTTTCATAACTCATCACATCACTCCTAAGTGGGTTGTAGGAGGGGGTTGCGCCCATCTCAAATCCTCCCTGGGCCCAGTCCCAAAAACCTCCAATAAACATGTCACTGTATTACATGGTAGCATTGGCTAGGGCCACACGTACCACATACTAATTGCAGTATTGTATACTGCATGCTCGACCCAATGTGTTGATGTATATATGTGTTCTATGTTAATGTATTAACTGTTATTTCATACCCATTTGCGTGAGGCACCAATTGAGGAACTAAGATAAAACATGAATTGAATTTATATAACTTAAAGGGATACTGTACTCAACTGTTGTTGTTGGTTTCTATAGTATCTGAGTAATTTCTGGACAGTTTTCAAGCAAATGTATCGAATAAATGTTATATGCATACTAGTCACATATACTCATTTAAGTCATTGAAAAGTCACTAGCCAGTGTGTGGCTTGAGTTTACGCCCCATATGAACACAAGCAAAAACGATAGTCAGAAACGGTAACGCCCTCAAGATCATATCATTAGCCATGTATACAATATAACAACTTTAATGTGGTGATTGTGAAACATCTGTATATAGGTAACGCCAATGTAGTTGATTATATGTGATATATTTTTCTAATTTCATTTGAAATAGTGGTCTGAGGGTAAATTAAAATATGGTCACATCACGGTCAAATAAAATATGGTCCCATGAGAGTTCATTAATATATCGTCCAATGAGGGTTAATAAAAATATGGTCCCATGATGGTTAATTAAAATTGTACCTTGATTGTTAACTAAAATAACGTCTCATTCGGGTTAATAAAAAATATGGACCCATGGGGGTTAATTGAAATATGGTCCCATTAAGGTTAATTAAAATATGGTAACGTGACTTAATTAAAAAATAAGTGTATGGTCCCATTATGAGGGTTAATTTAAATTTAAATATGGTGTCATCAGTGTTGATTAAACTACCGTCCCACTGGGATGAAATACAATATAGTCCCACCAGGGTCAATTAAAATATGGTCCAATGAGGACTAATTATAATATGCCCCCCCCCCCATGAGGATACATTAAAACGTGGTCACAGGAAATGGGAACATTTCGGAACATTCTTCAATTCATATAGCATTCTGATATATCCTCGGTACTCATAAATAGAAATGATATTTAGAATTAGGCCACATTGTATGTTAAACAACCAATGTGAAGGGTTAGTGTTGGAACTTTTCTTAATAACATCTCTATTCATATGACCGATATATTCCGCATACAAATAAATGAAAAGTCAATATTTAAAAACAGCACGAAAGAGTAACGCAGGAATTGGTTAATAATTACCATCCCAATTCATTTAGAATATAACATGCCGCTATTTGTCGTGTATAACTAAAAATTAAAAAGTTCACTAAACGATATCAAATAACATGTTAAACACCGATATAAACAAACACCTCGTAGGATTCATGTTTTCGAATTAAATTTTAAATACAATCGTCAAATCCCCGTGCAGTATAATAGTAGATAACATCCGATTTATGTCACGTGAAAATAAACGAAAGATGTTCAAATAACAAAGGAACAAAGCAGGTCAAAGAACCATAGAAACACATAACGCGCAGTGCGCTAATGGTTAACGCGCGAATTCCAATTATAATTAATCGCCTTGCACTTCTTGGCATGCGAATAACAACCCATGGGTCAATCAAGCATGTCTCGAGAGACGCCCGCTGCATGAATAATAATAATGTAAACGACAATAAACGAAATTGAAATTCCCAACTACACCTTTTATCGGACTCGGCCTCGGGGTCGCACTGCAACTTTTAAAGCGTGCCAAAAACCCAATTTCTATGAATAAAACCCTCATGCGCCCATAGATTACCAAGAAACTGTAGCTTATTCCAAAAATATATAATAGATGGTTGTTCGAATAATTTCGTTTCAGATAAAAAGTCTATGTATGATATGGTAGAAATAAAAAGCTTATGTGCGAAACATTTAAAAACAGCTGCGAGGAACGCCAAAATGCGTGAGATATATCGATTAATGTGTCAAAAGCTTTGGGAAATCTTGTTTAAATCATCCAAACGGGTTTAACATACACAGACAGTACAAATGATTTAACGGGATTTATTAGCAATTTCAAACAACACTATAACAAACAGCATGTTATAACAACAATACAATTTCAGTCAAAAGATATGACATAATATCTATGAAAATATATATATAGCACTATAGACGATACAGTGAGAGTTCATAAAATAGCAAGAGTTCTGACACCGACAGGGTTCCTCTGCTTCAGACATTTGTAGAATGATTTAACTCTCTTCAGCACCGATTTCTTGTAATACTTGTAAACTGAAACTGCTGTCTTCTGCGTCGACTTTTCGAGTGGTCGTTCCTTTGGTGATATTGCATGGTGTTCCGCGTGACAGTCATGTGACGATTTCCTTACAGTGTTGCTGATACTCGGAGCAGGATGGCCGGACAAGTCGTTTTCGTTATTCTTGCTCTTGTCCACCTCTTGTTTGGGACTGATGACGTCAGATTTATTAGTGATTCCAAACACAACAAACACATAACATTATAACAAAATACATACTATTTCAGACAAAACATATTACATAATATCTAACATATACATAGCACTATAGACGATACAGCAATTTGTTTGCCCGTGATAGAAACTGTTCACAGAATAGCAAGAGTTCTGACACCGACAGGGTTCTTCTGCTTCAGACATTTGTAGAATGATTTAACTCTCTTCAGCACCGATTTCTTATAATACTTGTAAACTGAAACTGCTGTCTTCTGCGTCGACTTTTCGAGTGGTCGTTCCTTTGGTGATATTGCATGGTGTTCCGCGTGACAGTCATGTGACGATTTCCTTACAGTGTTGCTGATACTCGGAGCAGGATGGCCGGACAAGTCGTTTTCGTTACTTGGAACATTGGTCGGTATCACGAATGGTCGACGCTGCAATCTCTTGTTGTCTCAGTAGATGGTTCTTCAACAGAATCCGTCGTCGTAGAGATGGCTTACGTTTTCTTTTTCCAGACATTCGACGTTTTGGACGTGGTGAGGAGTTTGTTGTAGGGCGTCTGGATGGCTTTGGCAGTGGTGTCTCAACTGTGGGTCTTCGTTCGTTCCACAAACACAGGGAGAATGCAGGCGATAGGTCTATATCGTCGTCACTCTCAAATGTGGAGTCCTTTTGGTTTTCAGGCTGTTCGTGGTCATCGCCGATTCGTCGCAGATCAGATACACCGACCCACCGCTTCAAGACACGGTTGTCGTGTGCCGGAATGGAATCCCCTGTGAAGAACAAATTGTAGATTGAAGTCATAAATACACATTGGTAACATATTATATGTTGACACCATACTTGAACAACTAACATAAATGTTAATAGTCATGTTATATACATAATATGACGTAATTCAAGACATTAATTTTGAAAAGAAGATGCACCCGAGTATCCTTAACCCTTTACCCAACAAAACGGCCAAAACCGGCCAAATAAAGCTTCAACCGCCTAAAATATCTTCGGTCTGTCTCAATAAAACCATACAAATATGGATATTATTGGAACCGGCTCATTGACCACATTGTGATGGTTACAGTTATGCCCTGTGCCAATGCATTCTCTTATATATGCGAGTCGACCATAGGTCGCCTCGCATATATAAGAGAATGTATTGGCCTAAAAAAAAATCTTTTTACCATTTTTTCTTACATTCTTTAACAATTTTATAATTTTTAATGTGTTAAGCCAATGCATTTTCTTATATATGCGAGGCGACCTATGGTCGACTCGCGTATATAACAGAATGCATTGGCACAGGGCCCTTCTGTTGGGCAAAGGGTTAAATCGATATAAGATGTATCATATAAAATGACAAGCAATCCCAGCTTCTAGTCACCGTCTGAATGTCAAAATTTGCCCGAACACCATGACTTGTGTGTAATATCTGGGGAATATATTGCAAGTTGTAATATGCAATGAAATTACAAGACCTTGATGCCAATCATAAACTATGAATACTTAGATGGTGAGGAAATATTGAGTTACATGCTACTAATTTATCGACATTTGGCTGCAATATTGTTATGGTGTAATGCTATACGATCACCCATAATTGAATTGAAGCATTCAGAGAGTCCCATGCAATAATCTATTAGCACGTGTATATACGTTATGATAGTTAATAAATATATTAGAGAATCTATGGACATAAACCCCGGGAGAAGTATATGGAAATAGAATACAATTTTAATACTAATACATATTTATAAAATTATTGTATACCGAAGATAAGGCTGTCGGAGACTGGTTCATTTATATATTTACATGTACTATATTTGTTATTAACAAATATATTATGTAATGTCTTTGTGTGCAATAAATTGATGAAGACAAATACATTAATAATTGAATTGAATTCAAAATATGTCGAGAGAGGAGAGGATTACATATAGTCTTTATATATATACTCACCGGTTTGGATCAAAGCGAGAGTCATATGAAGTATCATGTGGTGGATCGACTTGTGGCTATCTTGTAGTTTGGTCATGGTTTAGATGTAAATCAGAACAGCTGGAAATGATGAGGATGGTTGGGCGGAATCGAGCTTTATAGACTGGACAAACGTTTCCACAACATTGAAACAACACATAAACCATAGCACCATTCACTTTGATCTAACTGCTATTCAGTTTGTGTGGTCGTTGTATTGACAATACCGATTCATCTTCAACCTCACCCGATTGTTCATTATGATCACAAGGAAATCGGCCGATGTTATTTTTGTAGACCCAACGACATCACACAAAAAACGTTTAATCACAGCACGAATCTTTTCTGAGTTGTAATCACTTTTGATTATTTCAGTGTTGGTGATATATAGATAGATAGATAATGATTTATTGGCAAAAAAAACCATCCACACGAGGACAGTTTGCTAATACAATGGATAATAGTATAAACAAAACGTGTGATAATAAGATACACAAGAACAAAATTACATAATATGCTAAGATGCACAAGGAGTCTCGATATCATGTATCATATTTATGGTTACCTAACTGTTATTTGCTCAGCACGAGCATCGAAGAAGCGACGGATCAGTTTACATAGTATTCGTGTTAGAGTGGGACAGTCATTTGTCAATATAGTAATAAACTGATCGTTTGCGTTAATGTGTGGAAAATTCGGATTATGGTTAACCATTGATTCGAGAAGTTCTTTTCGTAGTTGTGAATATGCAGTGCATTCCATAAGGAAATGTATTTCATCTTCTACGACATCATCACAGCAAAACACATACTTTCTATTTTCTAATTTTACTGGGGGCTGTAAATGACGCTTTGCAGAATTTTCGAGTCACTGAATAACACAAATAACACAACCCGGTGAACCATCTGTCCAGTATTAAAGGCACGCGAGGCCTTAGTTGTCGAAAATATTCATATTTGTCCCAACCACCGTAAACAGAAAAACATTAAAACGCATACAGTTTCGTTCATATATACCATGACATATATACCATGCCAATAAATCATTATCTATCTATCTATCTATCACCAACACGGAAATAATCAAAAGTGATTACAACTCAGAACAGATTCGTGCTGTGATTAAACGTTTTTTGTGTGATGTCGTTGGGTCTACAAAAAACAAACATCGGCCGATTATCCTTGTGATCATACTGAACAACCGTGTGAGGTTGAAGATGAATCGGTATTGTCAATACAACGACCACACAAACTGAATAGCAGAGCCCGGATCGCTTGTGAGTCGTGTGGCCGTTCTGAAACGAACACAGCCGCCCGAGCGATTCGGAGTGAGCTGTTTTGGACTTGGCAGAGGATTATGCAGCTAATCCCATCTGCCGTGGTCGCGGCCTTGGATAGATTGCGCATTGTGGACACCTTTAGCTGAACTCTAACCCAGGCTAAAGGGGGCTTTGTGCATCTATCCTTGGAGTACCGGATTGCTCCAGCAGTACCCTCTGCTGGTGGTACCAAGGAAGCTGGACCCACCAGCGACCTACCATCTGGTACGGAGACTTGGTCCTCCGGGACCAGAATCCGAAGAAGAGGTGGAAGAAGAAGACCCCCTCCAGGAAGAGAAGGGACACCGAAAGAAGAGCCAAGTGGAGGCAGGGGGGAGCTGAGAGACGTCCAGCTCCCCCACTTAGATGCTGAAGCGGTCGTCGACGATATCACACCAGCTAGCAGGGACGCCGTTGATCTTCCGGAGGTCCCTATTGTCGTAATCGAGGCAAGCGGAGACAGGGACGCGGACACCACCCCGATGTTCCAGCCGCCAGCTTCGATGTGGAGACACCGGAATTTCATCTAAACCCGGTATCCCCCATCTCCACAGACAGAAACAACAACAACATCAACAGCACTAGCTCCACCCGTACCCTCGAAGAGGTAGTTAAAAGTGCGCTGGAGACTCAGGCAGAGTCCAACAGATTAATAGCAGAGGTCACGGCTGACCGCCTGAGATACCAACAACAACAACAACAGCAACAACAACATCGATAAGCTCAAGAAGAACAACTGAGACGGTACGGGGTGGAGCTCCCTAAAACCACAACAACAGAAGCAGGAACACAGCATCGAAAGAAAAAGAAATAAAAAAACCCAAAAACTTCATTCCTAGATCATTTTCTGTTATATCCTTTCATAACTCATCACATCACTCCTAAGTGGGTTGTAGGAGGGGGTTGCGCCCATCTCAAATCCTCCCTGGGCCCAGTCCCAAAAACCTCCAATAAACATGTCACTGTATTACATGGTAGCATTGGCTAGGGCCACACGTACCACATACTAATTGCAGTATTGTATACTGCATGCTCGACCCAATGTGTTGATGTATATATGTGTTCTATGTTAATGTATTAACTGTTATTTCATACCCATTTGCGTGAGGCACCAATTGAGGAACTAAGATAAAACATGAATTGAATTTATATAACTTAAAGGGATACTGTACTCAACTGTTGTTGTTGGTTTCTATAGTATCTGAGTAATTTCTGGACAGTTTTCAAGCAAATGTATCGAATAAATGTTATATGCATACTAGTCACATATACTCATTTAAGTCATTGAAAAGTCACTAGCCAGTGTGTGGCTTGAGTTTACGCCCCATATGAACACAAGAAAAAACGATAGTCAGAAACGGTAACGCCCTCAAGATCATATCATTAGCCATGTATACAATATAACAACTTTAATGTGGTGATTGTGAAACATCTGTATATAGGTAACGCCAATGTAGTTGATTATATGTGATATATTTTTCTAATTTCATTTGAAATAGTGGTCTGAGGGTAAATTAAAATATGGTCACATCACGGTCAAATAAAATATGGTCCCATGAGAGTTCATTAATATATCGTCCAATGAGGGTTAATAAAAATATGGTCCCATGATGGTTAATTAAAATTGTACCTTGATTGTTAACTAAAATAACGTCTCATTCGGGTTAATAAAAAATATGGACCCATGGGGGTTAATTGAAATATGGTCCCATTAAGGTTAATTAAAATATGGTAACGTGACTTAATTAAAAAATAAGTGTATGGTCCCATTATGAGGGTTAATTGAAATTTAAATATGGTGTCATCAGTGTTGATTAAACTACCGTCCCACTGGGATGAAATACAATATAGTCCCACCAGGGTCAATTAAAATATGGTCCAATGAGGACTAATTATAATATGCCCCCCCCCCATGAGGATACATTAAAACGTGGTCACAGGAAATGGGAACATTTCGGAACATTCTTCAATTCATATAGCATTCTGATATATCCTCGGTACTCATAAATAGAAATGATATTTAGAATTAGGCCACATTGTATGTTAAACAACCAATGTGAAGGGTTAGTGTTGGAACTTTTCTTAATAACATCTCTATTCATATGACCGATATATTCCGCATACAAATAAATGAAAAGTCAATATTTAAAAACAGCACGAAAGAGTAACGCAGGAATTGGTTAATAATTACCATCCCAATTCATTTAGAATATAACATGCCGCTATTTGTCGTGTATAACTAAAAATTAAAAAGTTCACTAAACGATATCAAATAACATGTTAAACACCGATATAAACAAACACCTCGTAGGATTCATGTTTTCGAATTAAATTTTAAATACAATCGTCAAATCCCCGTGCAGTATAATAGTAGATAACATCCGATTTATGTCACGTGAAAATAAACGAAAGATGTTCAAATAACAAAGGAACAAAGCAGGTCAAAGAACCATAGAAACACATAACGCGCAGTGCGCTAATGGTTAACGCGCGAATTCCAATTATAATTAATCGCCTTGCACGTCTTGGCATGCGAATAACAACCCATGGGTCAATCAAGCATGTCTCGAGAGACGCCCGCTGCATGAATAATAATAATGTAAACGACAATAAACGAAATTGAAATTCCCAACTACACCTTTTATCGGACTCGGCCTCGGGGTCGCACTGCAACTTTTAAAGCGTGCCAAAAACCCAATTTCTATGAATAAAACCCTCATGCGCCCATAGATTACCAAGAAACTGTAGCTTATTCCAAAAATATATAATAGATGGTTGTTCGAATAATTTCGTTTCAGATAAAAAGTCTATGTATGATATGGTAGAAATAAAAAGCTTATGTGCGAAACATTTAAAAACAGCTGCGAGGAACGCCAAAATGCGTGAGATATATCGATTAATGTGTCAAAAGCTTTGGGAAATCTTGTTTAAATCATCCAAACGGGTTTAACATACACAGACAGTACAAATGATTTAACGGGATTTATTAGCAATTTCAAACAACACTATAACAAACAGCATGTTATAACAACAATACAATTTCAGTCAAAAGATATGACATAATATCTATGAAAATATATATATAGCACTATAGACGATACAGTGAGAGTTCATAAAATAGCAAGAGTTCTGACACCGACAGGGTTCCTCTGCTTCAGACATTTGTAGAATGATTTAACTCTCTTCAGCACCGATTTCTTGTAATACTTGTAAACTGAAACTGCTGTCTTCTGCGTCGACTTTTCGAGTGGTCGTTCCTTTGGTGATATTGCATGGTGTTCCGCGTGACAGTCATGTGACGATTTCCTTACAGTGTTGCTGATACTCGGAGCAGGATGGCCGGACAAGTCGTTTTCGTTATTCTTGCTCTTGTCCACCTCTTGTTTGGGACTGATGACGTCAGATTTATTAGTGATTCCAAACACAACAAACACATAACATTATAACAAAATACATACTATTTCAGACAAAACATATTACATAATATCTAACATATACATAGCACTATAGACGATACAGCAATTTGTTTGCCCGTGATAGAAACTGTTCACAGAATAGCAAGAGTTCTGACACCGACAGGGTTCTTCTGCTTCAGACATTTGTAGAATGATTTAACTCTCTTCAGCACCGATTTCTTATAATACTTGTAAACTGAAACTGCTGTCTTCTGCGTCGACTTTTCGAGTGGTCGTTCCTTTGGTGATATTGCATGGTGTTCCGCGTGACAGTCATGTGACGATTTCCTTACAGTGTTGCTGATACTCGGAGCAGGATGGCCGGACAAGTCGTTTTCGTTATTCTTGCTCTTGTCCACCTCTTGTTTGGGACTGATGACGTCAGATTTATTAGTGATTCCAAACACAACAAACACATAACATTATAACAAAATACATACTATTTCAGACAACACATATTACATAATATCTAACATATACATAGCACTATAGACGATACAGCAATTTGTTTGCCCGTGATAGAAACTGTTCACAGAATAGCAAGAGTTCTGACACCGACAGGGTTCTTCTGCTTCAGACATTTGTAGAATGATTTAACTCTCTTCAGCACCGATTTCTTGTAATACTTGTAAACTGAAACTGCTGTCTTCTGCGTCGCCGTTTCGAGTGGTGATATTGCATGGTGTTCCGCGTGACAGTCATGTGACGATTTCCTTACAGTGTTGCTGATACTCGGAGCAGAATGGCCGGACAAGTCGTTTTCGTTGTTCTTGTCCACCTCTTGTTTGGGACTGATGACGTCAGAAGTGGGGCTCATAACGTCGTTGTACTCTATCATCGTTGTGTTTAGGTCGATACTATCGTAGTTGGAACATTGGTCGGTATCACGAATGGTCGACGCTGCAATCTCTTGTCGAGGACTGATGACGTCAGACGTGGAGATCGTATCGTCGTTGTACTCTATCATCGTTGTGTTTAGGTCGAAACTATCGTACTTGGAACATTGGTCGGTATCACGAATGGTCGACGCTGCAATCTCTTGTTGTCTCAGTAGATGGTTCTTCAACAGAATCCGTCGTCGTAGAGATGGCTTACGTTTTCTTTTTCCAGACATTCGACGTTTTGGACGTGGTGAGGAGTTTGTTGTAGGGCGTCTGGATGGCTTTGGCAGTGGTGTCTCAACTGTGGGTCTTCGTTCGTTCCACAAACACAGGGAGAATGCAGGCGATAGGTCTATATCGTCGTCACTCTCAAATGTGGAGTCCTTTTGGTTTTCAGGCTGTTCGTGGTCATCGCCGATTCGTCGCAGATCAGATACACCGACCCACCGCTTCAAGACACGGTTGTCGTGTGCCGGAATGGAATCCCCTGTGAAGAACAAATTGTAGATTGAAGTCATAAATACACATTGGTAACATATTATATGTTGACACCATACTTGAACAACTAACATAAATGTTAATAGTCATGTTATATACATAATATGACGTAATTCAAGACATTAATTTTGAAAAGAAGATGCACCCGAGTATCCTTAACCCTTTACCCAACAAAACGGCCAATACCGGCCAAATAAAGCTTCAACCGCCTAAAATATCTTCGGTCTGTCTCAATAAAACCATACAAATATGGATATTATTGGAACCGGCTCATTGACCACATTGTGATGGTTACAGTTATGCCCTGTGCCAATGCATTCTCTTATATATGCGAGTCGACCATAGGTCGCCTCGCATATATAAGAGAATGTATTGGCCTAAAAAAAAATCTTTTTACCATTTTTTCTTACATTCTTTAACAATTTTATAATTTTTAATGTGTTAAGCCAATGCATTTTCTTATATATGCGAGGCGACCTATGGTCGACTCGCGTATATAACAGAATGCATTGGCACAGGGCCCTTCTGTTGGGCAAAGGGTTAAATCGATATAAGATGTATCATATAAAATGACAAGCAATCCCAGCTTCTAGTCACCGTCTGAATGTCAAAATTTGCCCGAACACCATGACTTGTGTGTAATATCTGGGGAATATATTGCAAGTTGTAATATGCAATGAAATTACAAGACCTTGATGCCAATCATAAACTATGAATACTTAGATGGTGAGGAAATATTGAGTTACATGCTACTAATTTATCGACATTTGGCTGCAATATTGTTATGGTGTAATGCTATACGATCACCCATAATTGAATTGAAGCATTCAGAGAGTCCCATGCAATAATCTATTAGCACGTGTATATACGTTATGATAGTTAATAAATATATTAGAGAATCTATGGACATAAACCCCGGGAGAAGTATATGGAAATAGAATACAATTTTAATACTAATACATATTTATAAAATTATTGTATACCGAAGATAAGGCTGTCGGAGACTGGTTCATTTATATATTTACATGTACTATATTTGTTATTAACAAATATATTATGTAATGTCTTTGTGTGCAATAAATTGATGAAGACAAATACATTAATAATTGAATTGAATTCAAAATATGTCGAGAGAGGAGAGGATTACATATAGTCTTTATATATATACTCACCGGTTTGGATCAAAGCGAGAGTCATATGAAGTATCATGTGGTGGATCGACTTGTGGCTATCTTGTAGTTTGGTCATGGTTTAGATGTAAATCAGAACAGCTGGAAATGATGAGGATGGTTGGGCGGAATCGAGCTTTATAGACTGGACAAACGTTTCCACAACATTGAAACAACACATAAACCATAGCACCATTCACTTTGATCTAACTGCTATTCAGTTTGTGTGGTCGTTGTATTGACAATACCGATTCATCTTCAACCTCACCCGATTGTTCATTATGATCACAAGGAAATCGGCCGATGTTATTTTTGTAGACCCAACGACATCACACAAAAAACGTTTAATCACAGCACGAATCTTTTCTGAGTTGTAATCACTTTTGATTATTTCAGTGTTGGTGATATATAGATAGATAGATAATGATTTATTGGCAAAAAAAACCATCCACACGAGGACAGTTTGCTAATACAATGGATAATAGTATAAACAAAACGTGTGATAATAAGATACACAAGAACAAAATTACATAATATGCTAAGATGCACAAGGAGTCTCGATATCATGTATCATATTTATGGTTACCTAACTGTTATTTGCTCAGCACGAGCATCGAAGAAGCGACGGATCAGTTTACATAGTATTCGTGTTAGAGTGGGACAGTCATTTGTCAATATAGTAATAAACTGATCGTTTGCGTTAATGTGTGGAAAATTCGGATTATGGTTAACCATTGATTCGAGAAGTTCTTTTCGTAGTTGTGAATATGCAGTGCATTCCATAAGGAAATGTATTTCATCTTCTACGACATCATCACAGCAAAACACATACTTTCTATTTTCTAATTTTACTGGGGGCTGTAAATGACGCTTTGCAGAATTTTCGAGTCACTGAATAACACAAATAACACAACCCGGTGAACCATCTGTCCAGTATTAAAGGCACGCGAGGCCTTAGTTGTCGAAAATATTCATATTTGTCCCAACCACCGTAAACAGAAAAACATTAAAACGCATACAGTTTCGTTCATATATACCATGACAGCATGTTATCAGCATGTTATCATAAAGACCTACTATATTTTACCTAAGCAAGAGCCTATGTGTGTTACAGAAGACAGCACAATGCTACTGGCTAATCACACACACATGTCATAAACGCTCTTTATTAGCTCCATATCAGGAATACACCAACAAATAACGCTCTTTATGTTTACCATCATAATATAAACAAACACCAGAAAAGTAACTTTTTAAGCTTTTGTTTACATAACAATGGTTAAACATATGACAATAACATACTGTTTATGCGATATTTCTTATTTGTGTACGAACAAAGTCTGTCTACGTTTTGATGTTCTTTCTGTTTGTGGCGGTTTTTGAGGGGTGGAAATATTTTCACAGGATACCCACCACCAAGGCCAACCGTATCGTTAAGACATATAATGGTTTTGAATAATCAATAACATATGCAGATTTATAAATGAAACAACAGCATACATATATGATGCAACATGTACAATATATCATCGGCTTTAAAATGTTGTTGTATTTATCAATTTAAAAGCCACTTGGCGGTTTGGTATCCGAAATACACGTAATAATTGTCCCCTTTGAATTGTTCCCTGTATCAAAATAGGTCGATAATACTTGAACTACCTCTCTACGAACTCAGAAAGACGCATTGATGTTATTATAAAATACATCCATATGTAGCCGATATTCATATACGATGAGCGTATATAAAGAGCGTTCATCTGTAGTATATATTCATATACGATTAGCGTACATAAAGAGCGTTCGTCTGTAGTATATTCATATACGATGAACGTATATAAAAAGCGTTCCTCTGTGTATATATTCATATACGATGAGCGTATATAAAGAGCGTTCATATGTAGTCTATATCCATATATGGTAATCATAAAGAGCGTTTGCCCCATTCATTTACGAAAAAGTTAAACCACTATGACTTCGCGGGACGTGTATAACATATATAGTATATAACAGATTGTCATAGTATATGACGGGAAGTTTATAACATACAATTCGCAGTTGTTGGACCGAATGGCCAAAATGCAAAGTACGAAAGATGATTTTTATATCCAGACATTATTCAGGGTCGGAGGGGCTTGCGACCATTAGAATCTCCGTCATGGTAAAGTCACCGGACCGAATTTGGTTGAATTAGGTCCAGGGGTCTTGGAGAATCATTAGTATGAATATCATAATTCAATAGGGAGAGGGGGTAGTTCTGTTTGGAGATGGACATCTGAATTTAGTTTAGCGACACATAATATGAAGATGACCGTGTCTTGTCCCGACAAAACGGCATAATGTATATATACCTTGACATATAATGTATATAGACCTTGGCACATAATGTATATATACCTTGACATAATGTATATATACCTTGACATAATGTATATAGACCTTGACACATAATGTATATAGACCTTGACATACAAATGCACAAAATATTCAGGACAAAGACATATTTCTCATAATCATAATCGACCAAGTTCGTCCACTGTACAATTGTATTTACCATAATGAATAGCCTGTATTTGCTAAAACAAACAGCTTTGATTTACTGTGGGTAACAGCCGTGTTGTTGTTGTTGTTGTTGTTCGTGTCGGGTGATATGTGGGGAACCATTGATCATCCACACAACGAACTCATCGGTGATGAGTTGGTTAAGACTGTTAGTGTAACATCTGCTCCTATTGACAAAACAAACACAAACCTCCATTTTTGGTTGTCACACCGTCGGGTGATCACAAGGAACACATACACTTATACTCAGCGAACTCACATATGTGATGAGTTCCTTATGTTTAACATCTGCTCACATTGACAAAACAAACACTTGCCGTGAGGATATTTACAGCATCGAATTGATGATTAAGTATTTCATATCTCTTCTGCTTCTGTACCACATTTTGAATTCAATAAATAAAATACGTTAGAGATGGGTCGATTCCAATATGGTAAGTAGGATTTTGTTGTGGTTCTATACTCGAACATTGGAAAGGAAGTTCGTTATATGTGCATCATCATCATGACTTCTTTTCCCGTTCTCATTCCGAATCACACCTTCCTATAAATATAATGTTCTAGTTTGATTACATAAAATATAAACTATATACTGCTTATTTATTCCTACGCCGAACATATCGAGGAATTAAAATTAATATTCCTCGCCTTTGTCAACTATTGGTGACCAAAATGTGTTGAGACATGTATAAATGTGTTAAATGATATATCCAAGCTCAAGATCCCGAAATCAATTATTGGTAAGCTATTAATATCCATAACGTTTTTTTGTGCAAGCTAAGTTGCTTAAGTTACATCATGTTGTGTTGTGTTCATCACATCCATCCATCTCTTCCACATGATTGTTTCTATAATGTACACTTGTTATAATTCCAGGTTCTCCGTCTGTTTTCAACAAACATCTAAGGCGGTCCATCGCTGTGTCTGACTTAACCACCATGTGTCCATCTGAATGCCCAACTGAAAGCGACAGAGATGTCTTCGACATCAAATCGGCATGGGACCTGTCCGTCGAGAGAATTCTCCCTCGACAGCCAGACATTCATTCCAAACCAACTTTACTCTCTTCCGCTGCGTCTGGTCGCAGACGACAGCTAGCTCCGAGAAAACGCCAGCTTTCACTCAGACGTAAGACTCTTATGAAAAACCATCTTCATCTGCATCCAGAAGGTATTGAATCTAGAGCAGAAATCGTACGGAAATCTTCAGATGCACAGCAAACTCCTTGTGGTCAGATAACAGGCATGATAACGACACCAGAAACTACGATTAAACATCAACCCCAGTGTTCTTCTGTTAGTGTGCCTGACCACGACAATATAGCCAGGAACATCGCCTTGTACACCATGCCTGACCACGACACTATAGCCAAGAACATCGCCTTGTACACCACGCCTGACCACGACTCTATAGCCAGGAACATCGCCTTGTACACCACGCCAAGACCAAGCAACAAATTCTGCAAGAGATCCATCGACCGCAAGCTGAAGTCATTCTACAAGAGCTTAAAGCAGCGCCACGGATCTCGTATACGAACGCTGGCTGTGATGTAAGCGGTTACGGATTTTTACAGTGTATTCCAAACATGTTTTTTCTAATGTTGTTTTGTTGACCTGTTTTGTTTTGTTTATTGATATGGTTGATTGTAATTATTTGCAATATTGTATATAGAGCTATTAAATATACCTGGTATTATAAACAATTGTTGTCGTTCTAGGCCCCAACATAAAAGGTTCTCAGTAATCATAATCGACTCCAAATTCCAAACGAATGCAGCTGAAATTGGCCATCTTTGTATCATACTGACTGAACATGAAAACTAAAAGCATGCGTACGACATGTATGACTTTGCTAGAAATTAATAACAAATTATTCGATACTCGTCACATTAAATGCAACAATTCATTTTGTCGAGATTGTACAGATACGTCAAATGCACGACATGAGCCCCGCCATTGATATATATACTTGCTATTTAAAAAAGCCTAGTATGTTCACCTTACATTTCGGTTGGAAGATACGCAGAATTAGTCGTTACAATCAGATGAGTACGAAGAAAATGAAAAGCATCCCTAAATGGGCTCTTCAGATTCGCCTATATGCCCCTGTAACTTAGACATTGAAGACGCCAATCACTATTTTCATGTTTGCCCTTTATTTGTAGCGACCTACCATCTGGTACGGAGACTTGGTCCTCCGGGACCAGAATCCGAAGAAGAGGTGGAAGAAGAAGACCCCCTCCAGGAAGAGAAGGGACACCGAAAGAAGAGCCAAGTGGAGGCAGGGGGGAGCTGAGAGACGTCCAGCTCCCCCACTTAGATGCTGAAGCGGTCGTCGACGATATCACACCAGCTAGCAGGGACGCCGTTGATCTTCCGGAGGTCCCTATTGTCGTAATCGAGGCAAGCGGAGACAGGGACGCGGACACCACCCCGATGTTCCAGCCGCCAGCTTCGATGTGGAGACACCGGAATTTCATCTAAACCCGGTATCCCCCATCTCCACAGACAGAAACAACAACAACATCAACAGCACTAGCTCCACCCGTACCCTCGAAGAGGTAGTTAAAAGTGCGCTGGAGACTCAGGCAGAGTCCAACAGATTAATAGCAGAGGTCACGGCTGACCGCCTGAGATACCAACAACAACAACAACAGCAACAACAACATCGATAAGCTCAAGAAGAACAACTGAGACGGTACGGGGTGGAGCTCCCTAAAACCACAACAACAGAAGCAGGAACACAGCATCGAAAGAAAAAGAAATAAAAAAACCCAAAAACTTCATTCCTAGATCATTTTCTGTTATATCCTTTCATAACTCATCACATCACTCCTAAGTGGGTTGTAGGAGGGGGTTGCGCCCATCTCAAATCCTCCCTGGGCCCAGTCCCAAAAACCTCCAATAAACATGTCACTGTATTACATGGTAGCATTGGCTAGGGCCACACGTACCACATACTAATTGCAGTATTGTATACTGCATGCTCGACCCAATGTGTTGATGTATATATGTGTTCTATGTTAATGTATTAACTGTTATTTCATACCCATTTGCGTGAGGCACCAATTGAGGAACTAAGATAAAACATGAATTGAATTTATATAACTTAAAGGGATACTGTACTCAACTGTTGTTGTTGGTTTCTATAGTATCTGAGTAATTTCTGGACAGTTTTCAAGCAAATGTATCGAATAAATGTTATATGCATACTAGTCACATATACTCATTTAAGTCATTGAAAAGTCACTAGCCAGTGTGTGGCTTGAGTTTACGCCCCATATGAACACAAGAAAAAACGATAGTCAGAAACGGTAACGCCCTCAAGATCATATCATTAGCCATGTATACAATATAACAACTTTAATGTGGTGATTGTGAAACATCTGTATATAGGTAACGCCAATGTAGTTGATTATATGTGATATATTTTTCTAATTTCATTTGAAATAGTGGTCTGAGGGTAAATTAAAATATGGTCACATCACGGTCAAATAAAATATGGTCCCATGAGAGTTCATTAATATATCGTCCAATGAGGGTTAATAAAAATATGGTCCCATGATGGTTAATTAAAATTGTACCTTGATTGTTAACTAAAATAACGTCTCATTCGGGTTAATAAAAAATATGGACCCATGGGGGTTAATTGAAATATGGTCCCATTAAGGTTAATTAAAATATGGTAACGTGACTTAATTAAAAAATAAGTGTATGGTCCCATTATGAGGGTTAATTGAAATTTAAATATGGTGTCATCAGTGTTGATTAAACTACCGTCCCACTGGGATGAAATACAATATAGTCCCACCAGGGTCAATTAAAATATGGTCCAATGAGGACTAATTATAATATGCCCCCCCCCCCATGAGGATACATTAAAACGTGGTCACAGGAAATGGGAACATTTCGGAACATTCTTCAATTCATATAGCATTCTGATATATCCTCGGTACTCATAAATAGAAATGATATTTAGAATTAGGCCACATTGTATGTTAAACAACCAATGTGAAGGGTTAGTGTTGGAACTTTTCTTAATAACATCTCTATTCATATGACCGATATATTCCGCATACAAATAAATGAAAAGTCAATATTTAAAAACAGCACGAAAGAGTAACGCAGGAATTGGTTAATAATTACCATCCCAATTCATTTAGAATATAACATGCCGCTATTTGTCGTGTATAACTAAAAATTAAAAAGTTCACTAAACGATATCAAATAACATGTTAAACACCGATATAAACAAACACCTCGTAGGATTCATGTTTTCGAATTAAATTTTAAATACAATCGTCAAATCCCCGTGCAGTATAATAGTAGATAACATCCGATTTATGTCACGTGAAAATAAACGAAAGATGTTCAAATAACAAAGGAACAAAGCAGGTCAAAGAACCATAGAAACACATAACGCGCAGTGCGCTAATGGTTAACGCGCGAATTCCAATTATAATTAATCGCCTTGCACTTCTTGGCATGCGAATAACAACCCATGGGTCAATCAAGCATGTCTCGAGAGACGCCCGCTGCATGAATAATAATAATGTAAACGACAATAAACGAAATTGAAATTCCCAACTACACCTTTTATCGGACTCGGCCTCGGGGTCGCACTGCAACTTTTAAAGCGTGCCAAAAACCCAATTTCTATGAATAAAACCCTCATGCGCCCATAGATTACCAAGAAACTGTAGCTTATTCCAAAAATATATAATAGATGGTTGTTCGAATAATTTCGTTTCAGATAAAAAGTCTATGTATGATATGGTAGAAATAAAAAGCTTATGTGCGAAACATTTAAAAACAGCTGCGAGGAACGCCAAAATGCGTGAGATATATCGATTAATGTGTCAAAAGCTTTGGGAAATCTTGTTTAAATCATCCAAACGGGTTTAACATACACAGACAGTACAAATGATTTAACGGGATTTATTAGCAATTTCAAACAACACTATAACAAACAGCATGTTATAACAACAATACAATTTCAGTCAAAAGATATGACATAATATCTATGAAAATATATATATAGCACTATAGACGATACAGTGAGAGTTCATAAAATAGCAAGAGTTCTGACACCGACAGGGTTCCTCTGCTTCAGACATTTGTAGAATGATTTAACTCTCTTCAGCACCGATTTCTTGTAATACTTGTAAACTGAAACTGCTGTCTTCTGCGTCGACTTTTCGAGTGGTCGTTCCTTTGGTGATATTGCATGGTGTTCCGCGTGACAGTCATGTGACGATTTCCTTACAGTGTTGCTGATACTCGGAGCAGGATGGCCGGACAAGTCGTTTTCGTTATTCTTGCTCTTGTCCACCTCTTGTTTGGGACTGATGACGTCAGATTTATTAGTGATTCCAAACACAACAAACACATAACATTATAACAAAATACATACTATTTCAGACAAAACATATTACATAATATCTAACATATACATAGCACTATAGACGATACAGCAATTTGTTTGCCCGTGATAGAAACTGTTCACAGAATAGCAAGAGTTCTGACACCGACAGGGTTCTTCTGCTTCAGACATTTGTAGAATGATTTAACTCTCTTCAGCACCGATTTCTTATAATACTTGTAAACTGAAACTGCTGTCTTCTGCGTCGACTTTTCGAGTGGTCGTTCCTTTGGTGATATTGCATGGTGTTCCGCGTGACAGTCATGTGACGATTTCCTTACAGTGTTGCTGATACTCGGAGCAGGATGGCCGGACAAGTCGTTTTCGTTATTCTTGCTCTTGTCCACCTCTTGTTTGGGACTGATGACGTCAGATTTATTAGTGATTCCAAACACAACAAACACATAACATTATAACAAAATACATACTATTTCAGACAACACATATTACATAATATCTAACATATACATAGCACTATAGACGATACAGCAATTTGTTTGCCCGTGATAGAAACTGTTCACAGAATAGCAAGAGTTCTGACACCGACAGGGTTCTTCTGCTTCAGACATTTGTAGAATGATTTAACTCTCTTCAGCACCGATTTCTTGTAATACTTGTAAACTGAAACTGCTGTCTTCTGCGTCGCCGTTTCGAGTGGTGATATTGCATGGTGTTCCGCGTGACAGTCATGTGACGATTTCCTTACAGTGTTGCTGATACTCGGAGCAGAATGGCCGGACAAGTCGTTTTCGTTGTTCTTGTCCACCTCTTGTTTGGGACTGATGACGTCAGAAGTGGGGCTCATAACGTCGTTGTACTCTATCATCGTTGTGTTTAGGTCGATACTATCGTAGTTGGAACATTGGTCGGTATCACGAATGGTCGACGCTGCAATCTCTTGTCGAGGACTGATGACGTCAGACGTGGAGATCGTATCGTCGTTGTACTCTATCATCGTTGTGTTTAGGTCGAAACTATCGTACTTGGAACATTGGTCGGTATCACGAATGGTCGACGCTGCAATCTCTTGTTGTCTCAGTAGATGGTTCTTCAACAGAATCCGTCGTCGTAGAGATGGCTTACGTTTTCTTTTTCCAGACATTCGACGTTTTGGACGTGGTGAGGAGTTTGTTGTAGGGCGTCTGGATGGCTTTGGCAGTGGTGTCTCAACTGTGGGTCTTCGTTCGTTCCACAAACACAGGGAGAATGCAGGCGATAGGTCTATATCGTCGTCACTCTCAAATGTGGAGTCCTTTTGGTTTTCAGGCTGTTCGTGGTCATCGCCGATTCGTCGCAGATCAGATACACCGACCCACCGCTTCAAGACACGGTTGTCGTGTGCCGGAATGGAATCCCCTGTGAAGAACAAATTGTAGATTGAAGTCATAAATACACATTGGTAACATATTATATGTTGACACCATACTTGAACAACTAACATAAATGTTAATAGTCATGTTATATACATAATATGACGTAATTCAAGACATTAATTTTGAAAAGAAGATGCACCCGAGTATCCTTAACCCTTTACCCAACAAAACGGCCAAAACCGGCCAAATAAAGCTTCAACCGCCTAAAATATCTTCGGTCTGTCTCAATAAAACCATACAAATATGGATATTATTGGAACCGGCTCATTGACCACATTGTGATGGTTACAGTTATGCCCTGTGCCAATGCATTCTCTTATATATGCGAGTCGACCATAGGTCGCCTCGCATATATAAGAGAATGTATTGGCCTAAAAAAAAATCTTTTTACCATTTTTTCTTACATTCTTTAACAATTTTATAATTTTTAATGTGTTAAGCCAATGCATTTTCTTATATATGCGAGGCGACCTATGGTCGACTCGCGTATATAACAGAATGCATTGGCACAGGGCCCTTCTGTTGGGCAAAGGGTTAAATCGATATAAGATGTATCATATAAAATGACAAGCAATCCCAGCTTCTAGTCACCGTCTGAATGTCAAAATTTGCCCGAACACCATGACTTGTGTGTAATATCTGGGGAATATATTGCAAGTTGTAATATGCAATGAAATTACAAGACCTTGATGCCAATCATAAACTATGAATACTTAGATGGTGAGGAAATATTGAGTTACATGCTACTAATTTATCGACATTTGGCTGCAATATTGTTATGGTGTAATGCTATACGATCACCCATAATTGAATTGAAGCATTCAGAGAGTCCCATGCAATAATCTATTAGCACGTGTATATACGTTATGATAGTTAATAAATATATTAGAGAATCTATGGACATAAACCCCGGGAGAAGTATATGGAAATAGAATACAATTTTAATACTAATACATATTTATAAAATTATTGTATACCGAAGATAAGGCTGTCGGAGACTGGTTCATTTATATATTTACATGTACTATATTTGTTATTAACAAATATATTATGTAATGTCTTTGTGTGCAATAAATTGATGAAGACAAATACATTAATAATTGAATTGAATTCAAAATATGTCGAGAGAGGAGAGGATTACATATAGTCTTTATATATATACTCACCGGTTTGGATCAAAGCGAGAGTCATATGAAGTATCATGTGGTGGATCGACTTGTGGCTATCTTGTAGTTTGGTCATGGTTTAGATGTAAATCAGAACAGCTGGAAATGATGAGGATGGTTGGGCGGAATCGAGCTTTATAGACTGGACAAACGTTTCCACAACATTGAAACAACACATAAACCATAGCACCATTCACTTTGATCTAACTGCTATTCAGTTTGTGTGGTCGTTGTATTGACAATACCGATTCATCTTCAACCTCACCCGATTGTTCATTATGATCACAAGGAAATCGGCCGATGTTATTTTTGTAGACCCAACGACATCACACAAAAAACGTTTAATCACAGCACGAATCTTTTCTGAGTTGTAATCACTTTTGATTATTTCAGTGTTGGTGATATATAGATAGATAGATAATGATTTATTGGCAAAAAAAACCATCCACACGAGGACAGTTTGCTAATACAATGGATAATAGTATAAACAAAACGTGTGATAATAAGATACACAAGAACAAAATTACATAATATGCTAAGATGCACAAGGAGTCTCGATATCATGTATCATATTTATGGTTACCTAACTGTTATTTGCTCAGCACGAGCATCGAAGAAGCGACGGATCAGTTTACATAGTATTCGTGTTAGAGTGGGACAGTCATTTGTCAATATAGTAATAAACTGATCGTTTGCGTTAATGTGTGGAAAATTCGGATTATGGTTAACCATTGATTCGAGAAGTTCTTTTCGTAGTTGTGAATATGCAGTGCATTCCATAAGGAAATGTATTTCATCTTCTACGACATCATCACAGCAAAACACATACTTTCTATTTTCTAATTTTACTGGGGGCTGTAAATGACGCTTTGCAGAATTTTCGAGTCACTGAATAACACAAATAACACAACCCGGTGAACCATCTGTCCAGTATTAAAGGCACGCGAGGCCTTAGTTGTCGAAAATATTCATATTTGTCCCAACCACCGTAAACAGAAAAACATTAAAACGCATACAGTTTCGTTCATATATACCATGACAGCATGTTATCAGCATGTTATCATAAAGACCTACTATATTTTACCTAAGCAAGAGCCTATGTGTGTTACAGAAGACAGCACAATGCTACTGGCTAATCACACACACATGTCATAAACGCTCTTTATTAGCTCCATATCAGGAATACACCAACAAATAACGCTCTTTATGTTTACCATCATAATATAAACAAACACCAGAAAAGTAACTTTTTAAGCTTTTGTTTACATAACAATGGTTAAACATATGACAATAACATACTGTTTATGCGATATTTCTTATTTGTGTACGAACAAAGTCTGTCTACGTTTTGATGTTCTTTCTGTTTGTGGCGGTTTTTGAGGGGTGGAAATATTTTCACAGGATACCCACCACCAAGGCCAACCGTATCGTTAAGACATATAATGGTTTTGAATAATCAATAACATATGCAGATTTATAAATGAAACAACAGCATACATATATGATGCAACATGTACAATATATCATCGGCTTTAAAATGTTGTTGTATTTATCAATTTAAAAGCCACTTGGCGGTTTGGTATCCGAAATACACGTAATAATTGTCCCCTTTGAATTGTTCCCTGTATCAAAATAGGTCGATAATACTTGAACTACCTCTCTACGAACTCAGAAAGACGCATTGATGTTATTATAAAATACATCCATATGTAGCCGATATTCATATACGATGAGCGTATATAAAGAGCGTTCGTCTGTAGTATATATTCATATACGATTAGCGTACATAAAGAGCGTTCGTCTGTAGTATATTCATATACGATGAACGTATATAAAAAGCGTTCCTCTGTGTATATATTCATATACGATGAGCGTATATAAAGAGCGTTCATATGTAGTCTATATCCATATATGGTAATCATAAAGAGCGTTTGCCCCATTCATTTACGAAAAAGTTAAACCACTATGACTTCGCGGGACGTGTATAACATATATAGTATATAACAGATTGTCATAGTATATGACGGGAAGTTTATAACATACAATTCGCAGTTGTTGGACCGAATGGCCAAAATGCAAAGTACGAAAGATGATTTTTATATCCAGACATTATTCAGGGTCGGAGGGGCTTGCGACCATTAGAATCTCCGTCATGGTAAAGTCACCGGACCGAATTTGGTTGAATTAGGTCCAGGGGTCTTGGAGAATCATTAGTATGAATATCATAATTCAATAGGGAGAGGGGGTAGTTCTGTTTGGAGATGGACATCTGAATTTAGTTTAGCGACACATAATATGAAGATGACCGTGTCTTGTCCCGACAAAACGGCATAATGTATATATACCTTGACATATAATGTATATAGACCTTGGCACATAATGTATATATACCTTGACATAATGTATATATACCTTGACATAATGTATATAGACCTTGACACATAATGTATATAGACCTTGACATACAAATGCACAAAATATTCAGGACAAAGACATATTTCTCATAATCATAATCGACCAAGTTCGTCCACTGTACAATTGTATTTACCATAATGAATAGCCTGTATTTGCTAAAACAAACAGCTTTGATTTACTGTGGGTAACAGCCGTGTTGTTGTTGTTGTTGTTGTTCGTGTCGGGTGATATGTGGGGAACCATTGATCATCCACACAACGAACTCATCGGTGATGAGTTGGTTAAGACTGTTAGTGTAACATCTGCTCCTATTGACAAAACAAACACAAACCTCCATTTTTGGTTGTCACACCGTCGGGTGATCACAAGGAACACATACACTTATACTCAGCGAACTCACATATGTGATGAGTTCCTTATGTTTAACATCTGCTCACATTGACAAAACAAACACTTGCCGTGAGGATATTTACAGCATCGAATTGATGATTAAGTATTTCATATCTCTTCTGCTTCTGTACCACATTTTGAATTCAATAAATAAAATACGTTAGAGATGGGTCGATTCCAATATGGTAAGTAGGATTTTGTTGTGGTTCTATACTCGAACATTGGAAAGGAAGTTCGTTATATGTGCATCATCATCATGACTTCTTTTCCCGTTCTCATTCCGAATCACACCTTCCTATAAATATAATGTTCTAGTTTGATTACATAAAATATAAACTATATACTGCTTATTTATTCCTACGCCGAACATATCGAGGAATTAAAATTAATATTCCTCGCCTTTGTCAACTATTGGTGACCAAAATGTGTTGAGACATGTATAAATGTGTTAAATGATATATCCAAGCTCAAGATCCCGAAATCAATTATTGGTAAGCTATTAATATCCATAACGTTTTTTTGTGCAAGCTAAGTTGCTTAAGTTACATCATGTTGTGTTGTGTTCATCACATCCATCCATCTCTTCCACATGATTGTTTCTATAATGTACACTTGTTATAATTCCAGGTTCTCCGTCTGTTTTCAACAAACATCTAAGGCGGTCCATCGCTGTGTCTGACTTAACCACCATGTGTCCATCTGAATGCCCAACTGAAAGCGACAGAGATGTCTTCGACATCAAATCGGCATGGGACCTGTCCGTCGAGAGAATTCTCCCTCGACAGCCAGACATTCATTCCAAACCAACTTTACTCTCTTCCGCTGCGTCTGGTCGCAGACGACAGCTAGCTCCGAGAAAACGCCAGCTTTCACTCAGACGTAAGACTCTTATGAAAAACCATCTTCATCTGCATCCAGAAGGTATTGAATCTAGAGCAGAAATCGTACGGAAATCTTCAGATGCACAGCAAACTCCTTGTGGTCAGATAACAGGCATGATAACGACACCAGAAACTACGATTAAACATCAACCCCAGTGTTCTTCTGTTAGTGTGCCTGACCACGACAATATAGCCAGGAACATCGCCTTGTACACCATGCCTGACCACGACACTATAGCCAAGAACATCGCCTTGTACACCACGCCTGACCACGACTCTATAGCCAGGAATATCGCCTTGTACACCACGCCAAGACCAAGCAACAAATTCTGCAAGAGATCCATCGACCGCAAGCTGAAGTCATTCTACAAGAGCTTAAAGCAGCGCCACGGATCTCGTATACGAACGCTGGCTGTGATGTAAGCGGTTACGGATTTTTACAGTGTATTCCAAACATGTTTTTTCTAATGTTGTTTTGTTGACCTGTTTTGTTTTGTTTATTGATATGGTTGATTGTAATTATTTGCAATATTGTATATAGAGCTATTAAATATACCTGGTATTATAAACAATTGTTGTCGTTCTAGGCCCCAACATAAAAGGTTCTCAGTAATCATAATCGACTCCAAATTCCAAACGAATGCAGCTGAAATTGGCCATCTTTGTATCATACTGACTGAACATGAAAACTAAAAGCATGCGTACGACATGTATGACTTTGCTAGAAATTAATAACAAATTATTCGATACTCGTCACATTAAATGCAACAATTCATTTTGTCGAGATTGTACAGATACGTCAAATGCACGACATGAGCCCCGCCATTGATATATATACTTGCTATTTAAAAAAGCCTAGTATGTTCACCTTACATTTCGGTTGGAAGATACGCAGAATTAGTCGTTACAATCAGATGAGTACGAAGAAAATGAAAAGCATCCCTAAATGGGCTCTTCAGATTCGCCTATATGCCCCTGTAACTTAGACATTGAAGACGCCAATCACTATTTTCATGTTTGCCCTTTATTTGTAGATCAGAGAATTGACTTTTACCGAAATTTAAGTATTAATGGCTTTCAATCATTAGAAGCAAATCATTTCTTATATGGGGTAAAAGGTATATCAAATCAAAAGAACACTACTCTTTTCCGCATTACTCAATCTTTTATAGCTAAAACAGAGCGTTTTGAACAAACCCATGTATGGTAAATTTCGCTATTCATCTTTCAACTCACTGAGTTCTAGCGTTTTCTTCATAACCGAGATTGGAATACAGATGGAAACCCGACATCCGCAGCACACACACTCTGCACTCTTCTTTATAAACAGTTTGCTATATCTGCTATGTATTTTTATGTATATTCCATGATTGTATTAGGAGAGGGGCAAGTTTGTAAGTTTTGTAACTTGTGCCCTGATCCCTATGTATATTTTGTTTCTAAATACATTAAAATATGTTTAAAGTAATGGGCTCTTGCTCTGGTCCGTTCTAAAGACATCATACTTCAGCCAGACTCTGCACCTATGATAAAGTAATATTAAGCTCAATGCATGGTATAACCGTCGTGTATGCACATAATGAATGGTATAACCGTCGTATATGCACATCATGCATGGTATAACCGTCGTATATGCACTTAATGCATGGTATAACCGTCGTATATGCACTTAATGCATGATATAACCGTCGTGTATGCACATGGTGCATGGTATAACCGTCGTGTATGCACATAGTGCATGGTATAACCGTCGTATATGCACATTATGCATGGTATAACCGTCGTATATGCACATACTGCATGGTATAACCGTCGTATATGCACATAATGCATGGTATAACCGTCGTGTATGCACTTAATGCATGGTATAACCGTCGTGTATGCACATAATGCATGGTATAACCGTCGTGTATGCACATAGTGCATGGTATAACCGTCGTGTATGCACACAAGAAAAAACGATAGTTAGAAACGGTAACGCCCTCAAGATCATATTATTAGCCATGTATACAATATAACAACTTTAATGTGGTGATTGTGAAACATCTGTATATAGGTAACGCCTATGTAGTTGATTATATGTGATATAGTTTTCTAATTTCATTTGAAGTAGTGGTCTGAGGGTAAATTAAAATATGGTCACATCACGGTCAAATAAAATATGGTCCCATGAGAGTTCATTAATATATCGTCCAATGAGGGTTAATAAAAATATGGTCCCATGATGGTTAATTAAAATTGTACCTTGATTGTTAACTAAAATAGCGTCTCATTCCGGTTAATAAAAAATATGGACCCATGGGGGTTAATTGAAATATGGTCCCATTATGAGGGTTAATTGAAATTAAAATATGGTGTCATCAGTGTTGATTAAACTACCGTCCCACTGGGATGAAATACAACATAGTCCCACGAGGGTCAATTATAATATGCCCCCTCCCCCATGAGGATACATTAAAACGTGGTCACAGGAAATGGGGGGGGGGGGGCTAATTGCGGAACATTCTTCAATTCATATAGCATTCTGATATATCCTCGGTATTCATAAATAGAAATGATGTTTAGAATTAGGCCACATTGTATGTTAAACAACCAATGTGAAGGGTTAGTGTTGGAACTTTTCTTAATAACATCTCTATTCATATGACCGATATATTCCGCATACAAATAAATGAAAAGTCAATATTTAAAAACAGCACGAAAGAGTAACGCAGGAATTGGTTAATAATTACCATCCCAATTCATTTAGAATATAACATGCCGATATTTGTCGTGTATAACTAAAAATGAAAAAGTTCACTAAACGATATTAAATAACATGTTATGCACCGATATAAACAAACACCTCGTAGGATTCATGTTTTCGAATTAAATTTCTTATACAATCGTCAAATCCCCGTGCAGTATAATAGAAGATAACATCCGATTTATGTCACGTGAAAATAAACGAAAGATGTTCAAATAACAAAGGAACAAAGCAGGTTAAAGAACCATAGAAACACATAACGCGCAGTGCGCTAATGGTTAACGCGCGAATTCCAATTATAATTAATCGCCTTGCACCTCTTGGCATGCGAATAACAACCCATGGGTCAATCAAGCATGTCTCGAGAGACGCCCGCTGCATGAATAATAATAATGTAAACGACAATAAACGAAATTGAAATTCCCAACTACACCTTTTATCGGACTCGGCCTCGGGGTCGCACTGCAACTTTTAAAGCGTGCCAAAAACCCAATTTCTATGAATAAAACCCTCATGCGCCCATAGATTACCAAGAAACTGTAGCTTATTCCAAAAATATATAATAGATGGCTGTTCGAATAATTTCGTTTCAGATAAAAAGTCTATTTATGATATGGTAGAAATATAAAGCTTATGTGCGAAACATTTAAAAACAGCTGCGAGGAATGCCAAAATGCGTGAGATATATCGATTAATGTGTCAAAAGCTTTGGGAAATCATGTTTAAATCATCCAAACGGGTTTAACATACACAGACAGTACAAATGATTTGACGGGATTTATTAGCAATTTCAAACAACACTATAACAAACAGCACGTTATAACAACAATACAATTTCAGTCAAAAGATATGACATAATATCTATGAAAAAATATATATAGCACTATAGACGATACAGTGAGAGTTCATAAACTAGCAAGAGTTCTGACAGGGTTCCTCTGCTTCAGACATTTATAGAATGATTTAACTCTCTTCAGCACCGATTTCTTGTAATACTTGTAAACTGAAACTGCTGTCTTCTGCGTCGACTTTTCGAGTGGTCGTTCCTTTGGTGATATTGCATGGTGTTCCGCGTGACAGTCATGTGACGATTTCCTTACAGTGTTGCTGATACTCGGAGCAGGATGGCCGGACAAGTCGTTTTCGTTATTCTTGCTCTTGTCCACCTCTTGTTTGGGACTGATGACGTCAGATTTATTAGTGATTCCAAACACAACAAACACATAACATTATAACAAAATACATACTATTTCAGACAAAACATATTACATAATATCTAACATATACATAGCACTATAGACGATACAGCAATTTGTTTGCCCGTGATAGAAACTGTTCACAGAATAGCAATAGTTCTGACACCGTCAGGGTTCTTCTGCTTCAGACATTTGTAGAATGATTTAACTCTCTTCAGCACCGATTTCTTGTAATACTTGTAAACTGAAACTGCTGTCTTCTGCGTCGACTTTTCGAGTGGTCGTTCCTTTGGTGATATTGCATGGTGTTCCGCGTGACAGTCATGTGACGATTTCCTTACAGTGTTGCTGATACTCGGAGCAGGATGGCCGGACAAGTCGTTTTCGTTATTCTTGCTCTTGTCCACCTCTTGTTTGGGACTGATGACGTCAGATTTATTAGTGATTCCAAACACAACAAACACATAACATTATAACAAAATACATACTATTTCAGACAACACATATTACATAATATCTAACATATACATAGCACTATAGACGATACAGCAATTTGTTTGCCCGTGATAGAAACTGTTCACAGAATAGCAAGAGTTCTGACACCGACAGGGTTCTTCTGCTTCAGACATTTGTAGAATGATTTAACTCTCTTCAGCACCGATTTCTTGTAATACTTGTAAACTGAAACTGCTGTCTTCTGCGTCGCCGTTTCGAGTGGTGATATTGCATGGTGTTCCGCGTGACAGTCATGTGACGATTTCCTTACAGTGTTGCTGATACTCGGAGCAGAATGGCCGGACAAGTCGTTTTCGTTGTTCTTGCTCTTGTCCACCTTTATATATATACTCACCGGTTTGGATCAAAGCGAGAGTCATATGAAGAATCATGTGGTGGATCGACTTGTGGCTATCTTGTAGTTTGGTCATGGTTTAGATGTAAATCAGAACAGCTGGAAATGATGAGGATGGTTGGGCGGAATCGAGCTTTATAGACTGGACAAACGTTTCCACAACATTGAAACAACACATAAACCATAGCACCATTCACTTTGATCTAACTGCTATTCAGTTTGTGTGGTCGTTGTATTGACAATACCGATTCATCTTCAACCTCACCCGATTGTTCATTATGATCACAAGGAAATCGGCCGATGTTATTTTTGTAGACCCAACGACATCACACAAAAAACGTTTAATCACAGCACGAATCTTGTCTGAGTTGTAATCACTTTTGATTATTTCAGTGTTGGTGATATATAGATAGATAGATAATGATTTATTGGCAAAAAAAAACATCCACACGAGGACAGTTTGCTAATACAATGGATAATAGTATAAACAAAACGTGTGATAATAAGATACACAAGAACAAAATTACATAATATGCTAAGATGCACAAGGAGTCTCGAGATCATGTATCATATTTATGGTTACCTAACTGTTATTTGCTCAGCACGAGCATCGAAGAAGCGACGGATCAGTTTACATAGTATTCGTGTTAGAGTGGGACAGTCATTTGTCAATATAGTAATAAACTGATCGTTTGCGTTAATGTGTGGAAAATTCGGATTATGGTTAACCATTGATTCGAGAAGTTCTTTTCGTAGTTGTGAATATGCAGTGCATTCCATAAGGAAATGTATTTCATCTTCTACGACATCATCACAGCAAAACACATACTTTCTATTTTCTAATTTTACTGGGGGCTGTAAATGACGCTTTGCAGAATTTTCGAGTCACTGAATAACACAAATAACACAACCCGGTGAACCATCTGTCCAGTATTAAAGGCACGCGAGGCCTTAGTTGTCGAAAATATTCATATTTGTCCCAACCACCGTAAACAGAAAAACATTAAAACGCATACAGTTTCGTTCATATATACCATGACAGCATGTTATCAGCATGTTATCATAAAGACCTACTATATTTTACCTAAGCAAGAGCCTATGTGTGTTACAGAAGACAGCACAATGCTACTGGCTAATCACACACACATGTCATAAACGCTCTTTATTAGCTCCATATCAGGAATACACCAACAAATAACGCTCTTTATGTTTACCATCATAATATAAACAAACACCAGAAAAGTAACTTTTTAAGCTTTTGTTTACATAACAATGGTTAAACATATGACAATAACATACTGTTTATGCGATATTTCTTATTTGTGTACGAACAAAGTCTGTCTACGTTTTGATGTTCTTTCTGTTTGTGGCGGTTTTTGAGGGGTGGAAATATTTTCACAGGATACCCACCACCAAGGCCAACCGTATCGTTAAGACATATAATGGTTTTGAATAATCAATAACATATGCAGATTTATAAATGAAACAACAGCATACATATATGATGCAACATGTACAATATATCATCGGCTTTAAAATGTTGTTGTATTTATCAATTTAAAAGCCACTTGGCGGTTTGGTATCCGAAATACACGTAATAATTGTCCCCTTTGAATTGTTCCCTGTATCAAAATAGGTCGATAATACTTGAACTACCTCTCTACGAACTCAGAAAGACGCATTGATGTTATTATAAAATACATCCATATGTAGCCGATATTCATATACGATGAGCGTATATAAAGAGCGTTCGTCTGTAGTATATATTCATATACGATTAGCGTACATAAAGAGCGTTCGTCTGTAGTATATTCATATACGATGAACGTATATAAAAAGCGTTCCTCTGTGTATATATTCATATACGATGAGCGTATATAAAGAGCGTTCATATGTAGTCTATATCCATATATGGTAATCATAAAGAGCGTTTGCCCCATTCATTTACGAAAAAGTTAAACCACTATGACTTCGCGGGACGTGTATAACATATATAGTATATAACAGATTGTCATAGTATATGACGGGAAGTTTATAACATACAATTCGCAGTTGTTGGACCGAATGGCCAAAATGCAAAGTACGAAAGATGATTTTTATATCCAGACATTATTCAGGGTCGGAGGGGCTTGCGACCATTAGAATCTCCGTCATGGTAAAGTCACCGGACCGAATTTGGTTGAATTAGGTCCAGGGGTCTTGGAGAATCATTAGTATGAATATCATAATTCAAAAGGGAGAGGGGGTAGTTCTGTTTGGAGATGGACATCTGAATTTAGTTTAGCGACACATAATATGAAGATGACCGTGTCTTGTCCCGACAAAACGGCATAATGTATATATACCTTGACATATAATGTATATAGACCTTGGCACATAATGTATATATACCTTGACATAATGTATATATACCTTGACATAATGTATATAGACCTTGACACATAATGTATATAGACCTTGACATACAAATGCACAAAATATTCAGGACAAAGACATATTTCTCATAATCATAATCGACCAAGTTCGTCCACTATACAATTGTATTTACCATAATGAATAGCCTGTATTTGCTAAAACAAACAGCTTTGATTTACTGTGGGTAACAGCCGTGTTGTTGTTGTTGTTGTTGTTCGTGTCGGGTGATATGTGGGGAACCATTGATCATCCACACAACGAACTCATCGGTGATGAGTTGGTTAAGACTGTTAGTGTAACATCTGCTCCTATTGACAAAACAAACACAAACCTCCATTTTTGGTTGTCACACCGTCGGGTGATCATAAGGAACACATACACTTATACTCAGCGAACTCACATATGTGATGAGTTCCTTATGTTTAACATCTGCTCACATTGACAAAACAAACACTTGCCGTGAGGATATTTACAGCATCGAATTGATGATTAAGTATTTCATATCTGTTCTGCTTCTGTACCACATTTTGAATTCAATAAATAAAATACGTTAGAGATGGGTCGATTCCAATATGGTAAGTAGGATTTTGTTGTGGTTCTATACTCGAACATTGGAAAGGAAGTTCGTTATATGTGCATCATCATCATGACTTCTTTTCCCGTTCTCATTCCGAATCACACCTTCCTATAAATATAATGTTCTAGTTTGATTACATAAAATATAAACTATATACTGCTTATTTATTCCTACGCCGAACATATCGAGGAATTAAAATTAATATTCCTCGCCTTTGTCAACTATTGGTGACCAAAATGTGTTGAGACATGTATAAATGTGTTAAATGATATATCCAAGCTCAAGATCCCGAAAAGGTATATCAAATCAAAAGAACACTACTCTTTTCCGCATTACTCAATCTTTTATAGCTAAAACAGAGCGTTTTGAACAAACCCATGTATGGTAAATTTCGCTATTCATCTTTCAACTCACTGAGTTCTAGCGTTTTCTTCATAACCGAGATTGGAATACAGATGGAAACCCGACATCCGCAGCACACACACTCTGCACTCTTCTTTATAAACAGTTTGCTATATCTGCTATGTATTTTTATGTATATTCCATGATTGTATTAGGAGAGGGGCAAGTTTGTAAGTTTTGTAACTTGTGCCCTGATCCCTATGTATATTTTGTTTCTAAATACATTAAAATATGTTTAAAGTAATGGGCTCTTGCTCTGGTCCGTTCTAAAGACATCATACTTCAGCCAGACTCTGCACCTATGATAAAGTAATATTAAGCTCAATGCATGGTATAACCGTCGTGTATGCACATAATGAATGGTATAACCGTCGTATATGCACATCATGCATGGTATAACCGTCGTATATGCACTTAATGCATGGTATAACCGTCGTATATGCACTTAATGCATGATATAACCGTCGTGTATGCACATGGTGCATGGTATAACCGTCGTGTATGCACATAGTGCATGGTATAACCGTCGTATATGCACATTATGCATGGTATAACCGTCGTATATGCACATACTGCATGGTATAACCGTCGTATATGCACATAATGCATGGTATAACCGTCGTGTATGCACATAATGCATGGTATAACCGTCGTGTATGCACATAATGCATGGTATAACCGTCGTGTATGCACATAGTGCATGGTATAACCGTCGTGTATGCACACAAGAAAAAACGATAGTTAGAAACGGTAACGCCCTCAAGATCATATTATTAGCCATGTATACAATATAACAACTTTAATGTGGTGATTGTGAAACATCTGTATATAGGTAACGCCTATGTAGTTGATTATATGTGATATAGTTTTCTAATTTCATTTGAAGTAGTGGTCTGAGGGTAAATTAAAATATGGTCACATCACGGTCAAATAAAATATGGTCCCATGAGAGTTCATTAATATATCGTCCAATGAGGGTTAATAAAAATATGGTCCCATGATGGTTAATTAAAATTGTACCTTGATTGTTAACTAAAATAGCGTCTCATTCCGGTTAATAAAAAATATGGACCCATGGGGGTTAATTGAAATATGGTCCCATTATGAGGGTTAATTGAAATTAAAATATGGTGTCATCAGTGTTGATTAAACTACCGTCCCACTGGGATGAAATACAACATAGTCCCACGAGGGTCAATTATAATATGCCCCCTCCCCCATGAGGATACATTAAAACGTGGTCACAGGAAATGGGGGGGGGGGGGCTAATTGCGGAACATTCTTCAATTCATATAGCATTCTGATATATCCTCGGTATTCATAAATAGAAATGATGTTTAGAATTAGGCCACATTGTATGTTAAACAACCAATGTGAAGGGTTAGTGTTGGAACTTTTCTTAATAACATCTCTATTCATATGACCGATATATTCCGCATACAAATAAATGAAAAGTCAATATTTAAAAACAGCACGAAAGAGTAACGCAGGAATTGGTTAATAATTACCATCCCAATTCATTTAGAATATAACATGCCGATATTTGTCGTGTATAACTAAAAATGAAAAAGTTCACTAAACGATATTAAATAACATGTTATGCACCGATATAAACAAACACCTCGTAGGATTCATGTTTTCGAATTAAATTTCTTATACAATCGTCAAATCCCCGTGCAGTATAATAGAAGATAACATCCGATTTATGTCACGTGAAAATAAACGAAAGATGTTCAAATAACAAAGGAACAAAGCAGGTTAAAGAACCATAGAAACACATAACGCGCAGTGCGCTAATGGTTAACGCGCGAATTCCAATTATAATTAATCGCCTTGCACCTCTTGGCATGCGAATAACAACCCATGGGTCAATCAAGCATGTCTCGAGAGACGCCCGCTGCATGAATAATAATAATGTAAACGACAATAAACGAAATTGAAATTCCCAACTACACCTTTTATCGGACTCGGCCTCGGGGTCGCACTGCAACTTTTAAAGCGTGCCAAAAACCCAATTTCTATGAATAAAACCCTCATGCGCCCATAGATTACCAAGAAACTGTAGCTTATTCCAAAAATATATAATAGATGGCTGTTCGAATAATTTCGTTTCAGATAAAAAGTCTATTTATGATATGGTAGAAATATAAAGCTTATGTGCGAAACATTTAAAAACAGCTGCGAGGAATGCCAAAATGCGTGAGATATATCGATTAATGTGTCAAAAGCTTTGGGAAATCATGTTTAAATCATCCAAACGGGTTTAACATACACAGACAGTACAAATGATTTGACGGGATTTATTAGCAATTTCAAACAACACTATAACAAACAGCACGTTATAACAACAATACAATTTCAGTCAAAAGATATGACATAATATCTATGAAAAAATATATATAGCACTATAGACGATACAGTGAGAGTTCATAAACTAGCAAGAGTTCTGACAGGGTTCCTCTGCTTCAGACATTTATAGAATGATTTAACTCTCTTCAGCACCGATTTCTTGTAATACTTGTAAACTGAAACTGCTGTCTTCTGCGTCGACTTTTCGAGTGGTCGTTCCTTTGGTGATATTGCATGGTGTTCCGCGTGACAGTCATGTGACGATTTCCTTACAGTGTTGCTGATACTCGGAGCAGGATGGCCGGACAAGTCGTTTTCGTTATTCTTGCTCTTGTCCACCTCTTGTTTGGGACTGATGACGTCAGATTTATTAGTGATTCCAAACACAACAAACACATAACATTATAACAAAATACATACTATTTCAGACAAAACATATTACATAATATCTAACATATACATAGCACTATAGACGATACAGCAATTTGTTTGCCCGTGATAGAAACTGTTCACAGAATAGCAATAGTTCTGACACCGTCAGGGTTCTTCTGCTTCAGACATTTGTAGAATGATTTAACTCTCTTCAGCACCGATTTCTTGTAATACTTGTAAACTGAAACTGCTGTCTTCTGCGTCGACTTTTCGAGTGGTCGTTCCTTTGGTGATATTGCATGGTGTTCCGCGTGACAGTCATGTGACGATTTCCTTACAGTGTTGCTGATACTCGGAGCAGGATGGCCGGACAAGTCGTTTTCGTTATTCTTGCTCTTGTCCACCTCTTGTTTGGGACTGATGACGTCAGATTTATTAGTGATTCCAAACACAACAAACACATAACATTATAACAAAATACATACTATTTCAGACAACACATATTACATAATATCTAACATATACATAGCACTATAGACGATACAGCAATTTGTTTGCCCGTGATAGAAACTGTTCACAGAATAGCAAGAGTTCTGACACCGACAGGGTTCTTCTGCTTCAGACATTTGTAGAATGATTTAACTCTCTTCAGCACCGATTTCTTGTAATACTTGTAAACTGAAACTGCTGTCTTCTGCGTCGCCGTTGCGAGTGGTGATATTGCATGGTGTTCCGCGTGACAGTCATGTGACGATTTCCTTACAGTGTTGCTGATACTCGGAGCAGAATGGCCGGACAAGTCGTTTTCGTTGTTCTTGCTCTTGTCCACCTTTATATATATACTCACCGGTTTGGATCAAAGCGAGAGTCATATGAAGAATCATGTGGTGGATCGACTTGTGGCTATCTTGTAGTTTGGTCATGGTTTAGATGTAAATCAGAACAGCTGGAAATGATGAGGATGGTTGGGCGGAATCGAGCTTTATAGACTGGACAAACGTTTCCACAACATTGAAACAACACATAAACCATAGCACCATTCACTTTGATCTAACTGCTATTCAGTTTGTGTGGTCGTTGTATTGACAATACCGATTCATCTTCAACCTCACCCGATTGTTCATTATGATCACAAGGAAATCGGCCGATGTTATTTTTGTAGACCCAACGACATCACACAAAAAACGTTTAATCACAGCACGAATCTTGTCTGAGTTGTAATCACTTTTGATTATTTCAGTGTTGGTGATATATAGATAGATAGATAATGATTTATTGGCAAAAAAAAACATCCACACGAGGACAGTTTGCTAATACAATGGATAATAGTATAAACAAAACGTGTGATAATAAGATACACAAGAACAAAATTACATAATATGCTAAGATGCACAAGGAGTCTCGAGATCATGTATCATATTTATGGTTACCTAACTGTTATTTGCTCAGCACGAGCATCGAAGAAGCGACGGATCAGTTTACATAGTATTCGTGTTAGAGTGGGACAGTCATTTGTCAATATAGTAATAAACTGATCGTTTGCGTTAATGTGTGGAAAATTCGGATTATGGTTAACCATTGATTCGAGAAGTTCTTTTCGTAGTTGTGAATATGCAGTGCATTCCATAAGGAAATGTATTTCATCTTCTACGACATCATCACAGCAAAACACATACTTTCTATTTTCTAATTTTACTGGGGGCTGTAAATGACGCTTTGCAGAATTTTCGAGTCACTGAATAACACAAATAACACAACCCGGTGAACCATCTGTCCAGTATTAAAGGCACGCGAGGCCTTAGTTGTCGAAAATATTCATATTTGTCCCAACCACCGTAAACAGAAAAACATTAAAACGCATACAGTTTCGTTCATATATACCATGACAGCATGTTATCAGCATGTTATCATAAAGACCTACTATATTTTACCTAAGCAAGAGCCTATGTGTGTTACAGAAGACAGCACAATGCTACTGGCTAATCACACACACATGTCATAAACGCTCTTTATTAGCTCCATATCAGGAATACACCAACAAATAACGCTCTTTATGTTTACCATCATAATATAAACAAACACCAGAAAAGTAACTTTTTAAGCTTTTGTTTACATAACAATGGTTAAACATATGACAATAACATACTGTTTATGCGATATTTCTTATTTGTGTACGAACAAAGTCTGTCTACGTTTTGATGTTCTTTCTGTTTGTGGCGGTTTTTGAGGGGTGGAAATATTTTCACAGGATACCCACCACCAAGGCCAACCGTATCGTTAAGACATATAATGGTTTTGAATAATCAATAACATATGCAGATTTATAAATGAAACAACAGCATACATATATGATGCAACATGTACAATATATCATCGGCTTTAAAATGTTGTTGTATTTATCAATTTAAAAGCCACTTGGCGGTTTGGTATCCGAAATACACGTAATAATTGTCCCCTTTGAATTGTTCCCTGTATCAAAATAGGTCGATAATACTTGAACTACCTCTCTACGAACTCAGAAAGACGCATTGATGTTATTATAAAATACATCCATATGTAGCCGATATTCATATACGATGAGCGTATATAAAGAGCGTTCGTCTGTAGTATATATTCATATACGATTAGCGTACATAAAGAGCGTTCGTCTGTAGTATATTCATATACGATGAACGTATATAAAAAGCGTTCCTCTGTGTATATATTCATATACGATGAGCGTATATAAAGAGCGTTCATATGTAGTCTATATCCATATATGGTAATCATAAAGAGCGTTTGCCCCATTCATTTACGAAAAAGTTAAACCACTATGACTTCGCGGGACGTGTATAACATATATAGTATATAACAGATTGTCATAGTATATGACGGGAAGTTTATAACATACAATTCGCAGTTGTTGGACCGAATGGCCAAAATGCAAAGTACGAAAGATGATTTTTATATCCAGACATTATTCAGGGTCGGAGGGGCTTGCGACCATTAGAATCTCCGTCATGGTAAAGTCACCGGACCGAATTTGGTTGAATTAGGTCCAGGGGTCTTGGAGAATCATTAGTATGAATATCATAATTCAAAAGGGAGAGGGGGTAGTTCTGTTTGGAGATGGACATCTGAATTTAGTTTAGCGACACATAATATGAAGATGACCGTGTCTTGTCCCGACAAAACGGCATAATGTATATATACCTTGACATATAATGTATATAGACCTTGGCACATAATGTATATATACCTTGACATAATGTATATATACCTTGACATAATGTATATAGACCTTGACACATAATGTATATAGACCTTGACATACAAATGCACAAAATATTCAGGACAAAGACATATTTCTCATAATCATAATCGACCAAGTTCGTCCACTGTACAATTGTATTTACCATAATGAATAGCCTGTATTTGCTAAAACAAACAGCTTTGATTTACTGTGGGTAACAGCCGTGTTGTTGTTGTTGTTGTTGTTCGTGTCGGGTGATATGTGGGGAACCATTGATCATCCACACAACGAACTCATCGGTGATGAGTTGGTTAAGACTGTTAGTGTAACATCTGCTCCTATTGACAAAACAAACACAAACCTCCATTTTTGGTTGTCACACCGTCGGGTGATCATAAGGAACACATACACTTATACTCAGCGAACTCACATATGTGATGAGTTCCTTATGTTTAACATCTGCTCACATTGACAAAACAAACACTTGCCGTGAGGATATTTACAGCATCGAATTGATGATTAAGTATTTCATATCTGTTCTGCTTCTGTACCACATTTTGAATTCAATAAATAAAATACGTTAGAGATGGGTCGATTCCAATATGGTAAGTAGGATTTTGTTGTGGTTCTATACTCGAACATTGGAAAGGAAGTTCGTTATATGTGCATCATCATCATGACTTCTTTTCCCGTTCTCATTCCGAATCACACCTTCCTATAAATATAATGTTCTAGTTTGATTACATAAAATATAAACTATATACTGCTTATTTATTCCTACGCCGAACATATCGAGGAATTAAAATTAATATTCCTCGCCTTTGTCAACTATTGGTGACCAAAATGTGTTGAGACATGTATAAATGTGTTAAATGATATATCCAAGCTCAAGATCCCGAAAAGGTATATCAAATCAAAAGAACACTACTCTTTTCCGCATTACTCAATCTTTTATAGCTAAAACAGAGCGTTTTGAACAAACCCATGTATGGTAAATTTCGCTATTCATCTTTCAACTCACTGAGTTCTAGCGTTTTCTTCATAACCGAGATTGGAATACAGATGGAAACCCGACATCCGCAGCACACACACTCTGCACTCTTCTTTATAAACAGTTTGCTATATCTGCTATGTATTTTTATGTATATTCCATGATTGTATTAGGAGAGGGGCAAGTTTGTAAGTTTTGTAACTTGTGCCCTGATCCCTATGTATATTTTGTTTCTAAATACATTAAAATATGTTTAAAGTAATGGGCTCTTGCTCTGGTCCGTTCTAAAGACATCATACTTCAGCCAGACTCTGCACCTATGATAAAGTAATATTAAGCTCAATGCATGGTATAACCGTCGTGTATGCACATAATGAATGGTATAACCGTCGTATATGCACATCATGCATGGTATAACCGTCGTATATGCACTTAATGCATGGTATAACCGTCGTATATGCACTTAATGCATGATATAACCGTCGTGTATGCACATGGTGCATGGTATAACCGTCGTGTATGCACATAGTGCATGGTATAACCGTCGTATATGCACATTATGCATGGTATAACCGTCGTATATGCACATACTGCATGGTATAACCGTCGTATATGCACATAATGCATGGTATAACCGTCGTGTATGCACATAATGCATGGTATAACCGTCGTGTATGCACATAATGCATGGTATAACCGTCGTGTATGCACATAGTGCATGGTATAACCGTCGTGTATGCACACAAGAAAAAACGATAGTTAGAAACGGTAACGCCCTCAAGATCATATTATTAGCCATGTATACAATATAACAACTTTAATGTGGTGATTGTGAAACATCTGTATATAGGTAACGCCTATGTAGTTGATTATATGTGATATAGTTTTCTAATTTCATTTGAAGTAGTGGTCTGAGGGTAAATTAAAATATGGTCACATCACGGTCAAATAAAATATGGTCCCATGAGAGTTCATTAATATATCGTCCAATGAGGGTTAATAAAAATATGGTCCCATGATGGTTAATTAAAATTGTACCTTGATTGTTAACTAAAATAGCGTCTCATTCCGGTTAATAAAAAATATGGACCCATGGGGGTTAATTGAAATATGGTCCCATTATGAGGGTTAATTGAAATTAAAATATGGTGTCATCAGTGTTGATTAAACTACCGTCCCACTGGGATGAAATACAACATAGTCCCACGAGGGTCAATTATAATATGCCCCCTCCCCCATGAGGATACATTAAAACGTGGTCACAGGAAATGGGGGGGGGGGGGGGGGGGGCTAATTGCGGAACATTCTTCAATTCATATAGCATTCTGATATATCCTCGGTATTCATAAATAGAAATGATGTTTAGAATTAGGCCACATTGTATGTTAAACAACCAATGTGAAGGGTTAGTGTTGGAACTTTTCTTAATAACATCTCTATTCATATGACCGATATATTCCGCATACAAATAAATGAAAAGTCAATATTTAAAAACAGCACGAAAGAGTAACGCAGGAATTGGTTAATAATTACCATCCCAATTCATTTAGAATATAACATGCCGATATTTGTCGTGTATAACTAAAAATGAAAAAGTTCACTAAACGATATTAAATAACATGTTATGCACCGATATAAACAAACACCTCGTAGGATTCATGTTTTCGAATTAAATTTCTTATACAATCGTCAAATCCCCGTGCAGTATAATAGAAGATAACATCCGATTTATGTCACGTGAAAATAAACGAAAGATGTTCAAATAACAAAGGAACAAAGCAGGTTAAAGAACCATAGAAACACATAACGCGCAGTGCGCTAATGGTTAACGCGCGAATTCCAATTATAATTAATCGCCTTGCACCTCTTGGCATGCGAATAACAACCCATGGGTCAATCAAGCATGTCTCGAGAGACGCCCGCTGCATGAATAATAATAATGTAAACGACAATAAACGAAATTGAAATTCCCAACTACACCTTTTATCGGACTCGGCCTCGGGGTCGCACTGCAACTTTTAAAGCGTGCCAAAAACCCAATTTCTATGAATAAAACCCTCATGCGCCCATAGATTACCAAGAAACTGTAGCTTATTCCAAAAATATATAATAGATGGCTGTTCGAATAATTTCGTTTCAGATAAAAAGTCTATTTATGATATGGTAGAAATATAAAGCTTATGTGCAAAACATTTAAAAACAGCTGCGAGGAATGCCAAAATGCGTGAGATATATCGATTAATGTGTCAAAAGCTTTGGGAAATCATGTTTAAATCATCCAAACGGGTTTAACATACACAGACAGTACAAATGATTTGACGGGATTTATTAGCAATTTCAAACAACACTATAACAAACAGCACGTTATAACAACAATACAATTTCAGTCAAAAGATATGACATAATATCTATGAAAAAATATATATAGCACTATAGACGATACAGTGAGAGTTCATAAACTAGCAAGAGTTCTGACAGGGTTCCTCTGCTTCAGACATTTATAGAATGATTTAACTCTCTTCAGCACCGATTTCTTGTAATACTTGTAAACTGAAACTGCTGTCTTCTGCGTCGACTTTTCGAGTGGTCGTTCCTTTGGTGATATTGCATGGTGTTCCGCGTGACAGTCATGTGACGATTTCCTTACAGTGTTGCTGATACTCGGAGCAGGATGGCCGGACAAGTCGTTTTCGTTATTCTTGCTCTTGTCCACCTCTTGTTTGGGACTGATGACGTCAGATTTATTAGTGATTCCAAACACAACAAACACATAACATTATAACAAAATACATACTATTTCAGACAAAACATATTACATAATATCTAACATATACATAGCACTATAGACGATACAGCAATTTGTTTGCCCGTGATAGAAACTGTTCACAGAATAGCAAGAGTTCTGACACCGACAGGGTTCTTCTGCTTCAGACATTTGTAGAATGATTTAACTCTCTTCAGCACCGATTTCTTATAATACTTGTAAACTGAAACTGCTGTCTTCTGCGTCGACTTTTCGAGTGGTCGTTCCTTTGGTGATATTGCATGGTGTTCCGCGTGACAGTCATGTGACGATTTCCTTACAGTGTTGCTGATACTCGGAGCAGGATGGCCGGACAAGTCGTTTTCGTTATTCTTGCTCTTGTCCACCTCTTGTTTGGGACTGATGACGTCAGATTTATTAGTGATTCCAAACACATAACATTATAACAAAATACATACTATTTCAGACAACACATATTACATAATATCTAACATATACATAGCACTATAGACGATACAGCAATTTGTTTGCCCGTGATAGAAACTGTTCACAGAATAGCAAGAGTTCTGACACCGACAGGGTTCTTCTGCTTCAGACATTTGTAGAACTGCTGTCTTCTGCGTCGCCGTTTCGAGTGGTGATATTGCATGGTGTTCCGCGTGACAGTCATGTGACGATTTCCTTACAGTGTTGCTGATACTCGGAGCAGAATGGCCGGACAAGTCGTTTTCGTTGTTCTTGCTCTTGTCCACCTCTTGTTTGGGACTGATGACGTCAGAAGTGGGGCTCATAACGTCGTTGTACTCTATCATCGTTGTGTTTAGGTCGATACTATCGTAGTTGGAACATTGGTCGGTATCACGAATGGTCGACGCTGCAATCTCTTGTCGAGGACTGATGACGTCAGACGTGGAGATCGTATCGTCGTTGTACTCTATCATCGTTGTGTTTAGGTCGAAACTATCGTACTTGGAACATTGGTCGGTATCACGAATGGTCGACGCTGCAATCTCTTGTTGTCTCAGTAGATGGTTCTTCAACAGGATCCGTCGTCGTAGAGATGGCTTACGTTTTCTTTTTCCAGACATTCGACGTTTTGGACGTGGTGAGGAGTTTGTTGTAGGGCGTCTGGATGGCTTTGGCAGTGGTGTCTCAACTGTGGGTCTTCGTTCGTTCCACAAACACAGGGAGAATGCAGACGATAGGTCTATATCGTCGTCACTCTCAAATGTGGAGTCCTTTTGGTTTTCAGGCTGTTCGTGGTCATCGCCGATTCGTCGCAGATCAGATACACCGACCCACCGCTTCAAGACACGGTTGTCGTGTGCCGGAATGGAATCCCCTGTGAAGAACAAATTGTAGATTGAAGTCATAAATACACATTGGTAACATATTATATGTTGACACCATACTTGAACAACTAACATAAATGTTAATAGTCATGTTATATACATAATATGACGTAATTCAAGACATTAATTTTGAAAAGAAGATGCACCCGAGTATCCTGAACCCTTTACCCAACAAAACGGCCAAAACCGGCCAAATAAAGCTTCAACCGCCTAAAATATCTTCGGTCTGTCTCAATAAAACCATACAAATATGGATATTATTGGAACCGGCTCATTGACCACATTGTGATGGTTACAGTTATGCCCTGTGCCAATGCATTCTCTTATATATGCGAGTCGACCATAGGTCGCCTCGCATATATAAGAGAATGTATTGGCCTAAAAAAAAATCTTTTTACCATTTTTTCTTACATTCTTTAACAATTTTATAATTTTTAATGTGTTAAGCCAATGCATTTTCTTATATATGCGAGGCGACCTATGGTCGACTCGCATATATAAGAGAATGCATTGGCACAGGGCCCTTCTGTTGGGCAAAGGGTTAAATCGATATAAGATGTATCATATAAAATGACAAGCAATCCCAGCTTCTAGTCACCGTCTGAATGTCAAAATTTGCCCGAACACCATGACTTGTGTGTAATATCTGGGGAATATATTGCAAGTTGTAATATGCAATGAAATTACAAGACCTTGATGCCAATCATAAACTATGAATACTTAGATGGTGAGGAAATATTGAGTTACATGCTACTAATTTATCGACATTTGGCTGCAATATTGTTATGGTGTAATGCTATACGATCACCCATAATTGAATTGAAGCATTCAGAGAGTCCCATGCAATAATCTATTAGCACGTGTATATACGTTATGATAGTTAATAAATATATTAGAGAATCTATGGACATAAACCCCGGGAGAAGTATATGGAAATAGAATACAATTTTAATACTAATACATATTTATAAAATTATTGTATACCGAAGATAAGGCTGTCGGAGACTGGTTCATTTATATATTTGCATGTACTATATTTGTTATTAACAAATATATTATGTAATGTCTTTGTGTGCAATAAATTGATGAGGACAAATACATTAATAATTGAATTGAATTCAAAATATGTCGAGAGAGGAGAGGATTACATATAGTCTTTATATATATACTCACCGGTTTGGATCAAAGCGAGAGTCATATGAAGTATCATGTGGTGGATCGACTTGTGGCTATCTTGTAGTTTGGTCATGGTTTAGATGTAAATCAGAACAGCTGGAAATGATGAGGATGGTTGGGCGGAATCGAGCTTTATAGACTGGACAAACGTTTCCACAACATTGAAACAACACATAAACCATAGCACCATTCACTTTGATCTAACTGATATTCAGTTTGTGTGGTCGTTGTATTGACAATACCGATTCATCTTCAACCTCACCCGATTGTTCATTATGATCACAAGGAAATCGGCCGATGTTATTTTTGTAGACCCAACGACATCACACAAAAAACGTTTAATCACAGCACGAATCTTTTCGGAGTTGTAATCACTTTTGATTATTTCAGTGTTGGTGATATATAGATAGATAGATAATGATTTATTGGCAAAAAAAAACATCCACACGAGGACAGTTTGCTAATACAATGGATAATAGTATAAACAAAACGTGTGATAATAAGATACACAGGAACAAAATTACATAATATGCTAAGATGCACAAGGAGTCTCGATATCATGTATCATATTTATGGTTACCTAACTGTTATTTGCTCAGCACGAGCATCGAAGAAGCGACGGATCAGTTTACATAGTATTCGTGTTAGAGTGGGACAGTCATTTGTCAATATAGTAATAAACTGATCGTTTGCGTTAATGTGTGGAAAATTCGGATTATGGTTAACCATTGATTCGAGAAGTTCTTTTCGTAGTTGTGAATATGCAGTGCATTCCATAAGGAAATGTATTTCATCTTCTACGACATCATCACAGCAAAACACATACTTTCTATTTTCTAATTTTACTGGGGGCTGTAAATGACGCTTTGCAGAATTTTCGAGTCACTGAATAACACAAATAACACAACCCGGTGAACCATCTGTCCAGTATTAAAGGCACGCGAGGCCTTAGTTGTCGAAAATATTCATATTTGTCCCAACCACCGTAAACAGAAAAACATTAAAACGCATACAGTTTCGTTCATATATACCATGACAGCATGTTATCAGCATGTTATCATAAAGACCTACTATATTTTACCTAAGCAAGAGCCTATGTGTGTTACAGAAGACAGCACAATGCTACTGGCTAATCACACACACATGTCATAAACGCTCTTTATTAGCTCCATATCAGGAATACACCAACAAATAACGCTCTTTATGTTTACCATCATAATATAAACAAACACCAGAAAAGTAACTTTTTAAGCTTTTGTTTACATAACAATGGTTAAACATATGACAATAACATACTGTTTATGCGATATTTCTTATTTGTGTACGAACAAAGTCTGTCTACGTTTTGATGTTCTTTCTGTTTGTGGCGGTTTTTGAGGGGTGGAAATATTTTCACAGGATACCCACCACCAAGGCCAACCGTATCGTTAAGACATATAATGGTTTTGAATAATCAATAACATATGCAGATTTATAAATGAAACAACAGCATACATATATGATGCAACATGTACAATATATCATCGGCTTTAAAATGTTGTTGTATTTATCAATTTAAAAGCCACTTGGCGGTTTGGTATCCGAAATACACGTAATAATTGTCCCCTTTGAATTGTTCCCTGTATCAAAATAGGTCGATATTACTTGAACTACCTCTCTACGAACTCAGAAAGACGCATTGATGTTATTATAAAATACATTCATATGTAGCCGATATTCATATACGATGAGCGTATATAAAGAGCGTTCGTCTGTAGTATATATTCATATACGATTAGCGTACATAAAGAGCGTTCGTCTGTAGTATATTCATATACGATGAACGTATATAAAAAGCGTTCCTCTGTGTATATATTCATATACGATGAGCGTATATAAAGAGCGTTCATATGTAGTCTATATCCATATATGGTAATCATAAAGAGCGTTTGCCCCATTCATTTACGAAAAAGTTAAACCACTATGACTTCGCGGGACGTGTATAACATATATAGTATATAACAGATTGTCATAGTATATGACGGGAAGTTTATAACATACAATTCGCAGTTGTTGGACCGAATGGCCAAAATGCAAAGTACGAAAGATGATTTTTATATCCAGACATTATTCAGGGTCGGAGGGGCTTGCGACCATTAGAATCTCCGTCATGGTAAAGTCACCGGACCGAATTTGGTTGAATTAGGTCCAGGGGTCTTGGAGAATCATTAGTATGAATATCATAATTCAATAGGGAGAGGGGGTAGTTCTGTTTGGAGATGGACATCTGAATTTAGTTTAGCGACACATAATATGAAGATGACCGTGTCTTGTCCCGACAAAACGGCATAATGTATATATACCTTGACATATAATGTATATAGACCTTGGCACATAATGTATATATACCTTGACATAATGTATATAGACCTTGACACATAATGTATATAGACCTTGACATACAAATGCACAAAATATTCAGGACAAAGACATATTTCTCATAATCATAATCGACCAAGTTCGTCCACTGTACAATTGTATTTACCATAATGAATAGCCTGTATTTGCTAAAACAAACAGCTTTGATTTACTGTGGGTAACAGCCGTGTTGTTGTTGTTGTTGTTGTTCGTGTCGGGTGATATGTGGGGAACCATTGATCATCCACACAACGAACTCATCGGTGATGAGTTGGTTAAGACTTTTAGTGTAACATCTGCTCCTATTGACAAAACAAACACAAACCTCCATTTTTGGTTGTCACACCGTCGGGTGATCATAAGGAACACATACACTTATACTCAGCGAACTCACATATGTGATGAGTTCCTTATGTTTAACATCTGCTCACATTGACAAAACAAACACTTGCCGTGAGGATATTTACAGCATCGAATTGATGATTAAGTATTTCATATCTCTTCTGCTTCTGTACCACATTTTGAATTCAATAAATAAAATACGTTAGAGATGGGTCGATTCCAATATGGTAAGTAGGATTTTGTTGTGGTTCTATACTCGAACATTGGAAAGGAAGTTCGTTATATGTGCATCATCATCATGACTTCTTTTCCCGTTCTCATTCCGAATCACACCTTCCTATAAATATAATGTTCTAGTTTGATTACATAAAATATAAACTATATACTGCTTATTTATTCCTACGCCGAACATATCGAGGAATTAAAATTAATATTCCTCGCCTTTGTCAACTATTGGTGACCAAAATGTGTTGAGACATGTATAAATGTGTTAAATGATATATCCAAGCTCAAGATCCCGAAATCAATTATTGGTAAGCTATTAATATCCATAACGTTTTTTTGTGCAAGCTAAGTTGCTTAAGTTACATCATGTTGTGTTGTGTTCATCACATCCATCCATCTCTTCCACATGATTGTTTCTATAATGTACACTTGTTATAATTCCAGGTTCTCCGTCTGTTTTCAACAAACATCTAAGGCGGTCCATCGCTGTGTCTGACTTAACCACCATGTGTCCATCTGAATGCCCAACTGAAAGCGACAGAGATGTCTTCGACATCAAATCGGCATGGGACCTGTCCGTCGAGAGAATTCTCCCTCGACAGCCAGACATTCATTCCAAACCAACTTTACTCTCTTCCGCTGCGTCTGGTCGCAGACGACAGCTAGCTCCGAGAAAACGCCAGCATTCACTCAGACGTAAGACTCTTATGAAAAACCATCTTCATCTGCATCCAGAAGGTATTGAATCTAGAGCAGAAATCGTACGGAAATCTTCAGATGCACAGCAAACTCCTTGTGGTCAGATAACAGGCATGATAACGACACCAGAAACTACGATTAAACATCAACCCCAGTGTTCTTCTGTGAGTGTGCCTGACCACGACAATATAGCCAGGAACATCGCCTTGTACACCATGCCTGACCACGACACTATAGCCAAGAACATCGCCTTGTACACCACGCCTGACCACGACTCTATAGCCAGGAACATCGCCTTGTACACCACGCCAAGACCAAGCAACAAATTATGCAAGAGATCCATCGACCGCAAGCTGAAGTCATTCTACAAGAGCTTAAAGCAGCGCCACGGATCTCGTATACGAACGCTGGCTGTGATGTAAGCGGTTACGGATTTTTACAGTGTATTCCAAACATGTTTTTTCTAATGTTGTTTTGTTGACCTGTTTTGTTTATTGATATGGTTGATTGTAATTATTTGCAATATTGTATATAGAGCTATTAAATATACCTGGTATTATAAACAATTGTTGTCGTTCTAGGCCCCAACATAAAAGGTTCTCAGTAATCATAATCGACTCCAAATTCCAAACGAATGCAGCTGAAATTGGCCATCTTTGTATCATACTGACTGAACATGAAAACTAAAAGCATGCGTACGACATGTATGACTTTGCTAGAAATTAATAACAAATTATTCGATACTCGTCACATTAAATGCAACAATTCATTTTGTCGAGATTGTACAGATACGTCAAATGCACGACATGAGCCCCGCCATTGATATATATACTTGCTATTTAAAAAAGCCTAGTATGTTCACCTTACATTTCGGTTGGAAGATACGCAGAATTAGTCGTTACAATCAGATGAGTACGAAGAAAATGAAAAGCATCCCTAAATGGGCTCTTCAGATTCGCCTATATGCCCCTGTAACTTAGACATTGAAGACGCCAATCACTATTTTCATGTTTGCCCTTTATTTGTAGATCAGAGAATTGACTTTTACCGAAATTTAAGTATTAATGGCTTTCAATCATTAGAAGCAAATCATTTCTTATATGGGGTAAAAGGTATATCAAATCAAAAGAACACTACTCTTTTCCGCATTACTCAATCTTTTATAGCTAAAACAGAGCGTTTTGAACAAACCCATGTATGGTAAATTTCGCTATTCATCTTTCAACTCACTGAGTTCTAGCGTTTTCTTCATAACCGAGATTGGAATACAGATGGAAACCCGACATTCGCAGCACACACACTCTGCACTCTTCTTTATAAACAGTTTGCTATATCTGCTATGTATTTTTATGTATATTCCATGATTGTATTAGGAGAGGGGCAAGTTTGTAAGTTTTGTAACTTGTGCCCTGATCCCTATGTATATTTTGTTTCTAAATACATTAAAATATGTTTAAAGTAATGGGCTCTTGCTCTGGTCCGTTCTAAAGACATCATACTTCAGCCAGACTCTGCACCTATGATAAAGTAATATTAAGCTCAATGCATGGTATAACCGTCGTGTATGCACATAATGAATGGTATAACCGTCGTATATGCACATCATGCATGGTATAACCGTCGTATATGCACTTAATGCATGGTATAACCGTCGTATATGCACTTAATGCATGATATAACCGTCGTGTATGCACATGGTGCATGGTATAACCGTCGTGTATGCACATAGTGCATGGTATAACCGTCGTATATGCACATTATGCATGGTATAACCGTCGTATATGCACATACTGCATGGTATAACCGTCGTATATGCACATAATGCATGGTATAACCGTCGTGTATGCACATAATGCATGGTATAACCGTCGTGTATGCACATAATGCATGGTATAACCGTCGTGTATGCACATAGTGCATGGTATAACCGTCGTGTATGCACACAAGAAAAAACGATAGTTAGAAACGGTAACGCCCTCAAGATCATATTATTAGCCATGTATACAATATAACAACTTTAATGTGGTGATTGTGAAACATCTGTATATAGGTAACGCCTATGTAGTTGATTATATGTGATATAGTTTTCTAATTTCATTTGAAGTAGTGGTCTGAGGGTAAATTAAAATATGGTCACATCACGGTCAAATAAAATATGGTCCCATGAGAGTTCATTAATATATCGTCCAATGAGGGTTAATAAAAATATGGTCCCATGATGGTTAATTAAAATTGTACCTTGATTGTTAACTAAAATAGCGTCTCATTCCGGTTAATAAAAAATATGGACCCATGGGGGTTAATTGAAATATGGTCCCATTATGAGGGTTAATTGAAATTAAAATATGGTGTCATCAGTGTTGATTAAACTACCGTCCCACTGGGATGAAATACAACATAGTCCCACGAGGGTCAATTATAATATGCCCCCTCCCCCATGAGGATACATTAAAACGTGGTCACAGGAAATGGGGGGGGGGCTAATTGCGGAACATTCTTCAATTCATATAGCATTCTGATATATCCTCGGTATTCATAAATAGAAATGATGTTTAGAATTAGGCCACATTGTATGTTAAACAACCAATGTGAAGGGTTAGTGTTGGAACTTTTCTTAATAACATCTCTATTCATATGACCGATATATTCCGCATACAAATAAATGAAAAGTCAATATTTAAAAACAGCACGAAAGAGTAACGCAGGAATTGGTTAATAATTACCATCCCAATTCATTTAGAATATAACATGCCGATATTTGTCGTGTATAACTAAAAATGAAAAAGTTCACTAAACGATATTAAATAACATGTTATGCACCGATATAAACAAACACCTCAAGGATTCATGTTTTCGAATTAAATTTCTTATACAATCGTCAAATCCCCGTGCAGTATAATAGAAGATAACATCCGATTTATGTCACGTGAAAATAAACGAAAGATGTTCAAATAACAAAGGAACAAAGCAGGTTAAAGAACCATAGAAACACATAACGCGCAGTGCGCTAATGGTTAACGCGCGAATTCCAATTATAATTAATCGCCTTGCACCTCTTGGCATGCGAATAACAACCCATGGGTCAATCAAGCATGTCTCGAGAGACGCCCGCTGCATGAATAATAATAATGTAAACGACAATAAACGAAATTGAAATTCCCAACTACACCTTTTATCGGACTCGGCCTCGGGGTCGCACTGCAACTTTTAAAGCGTGCCAAAAACCCAATTTCTATGAATAAAACACTCATGCGCCCATAGATTACCAAGAAACTGTAGCTTATTCCAAAAATATATAATAGATGGCTGTTCGAATAATTTCGTTTCAGATAAAAAGTCTATTTATGATATGGTAGAAATATAAAGCTTATGTGCGAAACATTTAAAAAAAGCTGCGAGGAATGCCAAAATGCGTGAGATATATCGATTAATGTGTCAAAAGCTTTGGGAAATCATGTTTAAATCATCCAAACGGGTTTAACATACACAGACAGTACAAATGATTTGACGGGATTTATTAGCAATTTCAAACAACACTATAACAAACAGCACGTTATAACAACAATACAATTTCAGTCAAAAGATATGACATAATATCTATGAAAAAATATATATAGCACTATAGACGATACAGTGAGAGTTCATAAACTAGCAAGAGTTCTGACAGGGTTCCTCTGCTTCAGACATTTATAGAATGATTTAACTCTCTTCAGCACCGATTTCTTGTAATACTTGTAAACTGAAACTGCTGTCTTCTGCGTCGACTTTTCGAGTGGTCGTTCCTTTGGTGATATTGCATGGTGTTCCGCGTGACAGTCATGTGACGATTTCCTTACAGTGTTGCTGATACTCGGAGCAGGATGGCCGGACAAGTCGTTTTCGTTATTCTTGCTCTTGTCCACCTCTTGTTTGGGACTGATGACGTCAGATTTATTAGTGATTCCAAACACAACAAACACATAACATTATAACAAAATACATACTATTTCAGACAAAACATATTACATAATATCTAACATATACATAGCACTATAGACGATACAGCAATTTGTTTGCCCGTGATAGAAACTGTTCACAGAATAGCAATAGTTCTGACACCGTCAGGGTTCTTCTGCTTCAGACATTTGTAGAATGATTTAACTCTCTTCAGCACCGATTTCTTGTAATACTTGTAAACTGAAACTGCTGTCTTCTGCGTCGACTTTTCGAGTGGTCGTTCCTTTGGTGATATTGCATGGTGTTCCGCGTGACAGTGATGTGACGATTTCCTTACAGTGTTGCTGATACTCGGAGCAGGATGGCCGGACAAGTCGTTTTCGTTATTCTTGCTCTTGTCCACCTCTTGTTTGGGACTGATGACGTCAGATTTATTAGTGATTCCAAACACAACAAACACATAACATTATAACAAAATACATACTATTTCAGACAACACATATTACATAATATCTAACATATACATAGCACTATAGACGATACAGCAATTTGTTTGCCCGTGATAGAAACTGTTCACAGAATAGCAAGAGTTCTGACACCGACAGGGTTCTTCTGCTTCAGACATTTGTAGAATGATTTAACTCTCTTCAGCACCGATTTCTTGTAATACTTGTAAACTGAAACTGCTGTCTTCTGCGTCGCCGTTTCGAGTGGTGATATTGCATGGTGTTCCGCGTGACAGTCATGTGACGATTTCCTTACAGTGTTGCTGATACTCGGAGCAGAATGGCCGGACAAGTCGTTTTCGTTGTTCTTGCTCTTGTCCACCTCTTGTTTGGGACTGATGACGTCAGAAGTGGGGCTCATAACGTCGTTGTACTCTATCATCGTTGTGTTTAGGTCGATACTATCGTAGTTGGAACATTGGTCGGTATCACGAATGGTCGACGCTGCAATCTCTTGTCGAGGACTGATGACGTCAGACGTGGAGATCGTATCGTCGTTGTACTCTATCATCGTTGTGTTTAGGTCGAAACTATCGTACTTGGAACATTGGTCGGTATCACGAATGGTCGACGCTGCAATCTCTTGTTGTCTCAGTAGATGGTTCTTCAACAGGATCCGTCGTCGTAGAGATGGCTTACGTTTTCTTTTTCCAGACATTCGACGTTTTGGACGTGGTGAGGAGTTTGTTGTAGGGCGTCTGGATGGCTTTGGCAGTGGTGTCTCAACTGTGGGTCTTCGTTCGTTCCACAAACACAGGGAGAATGCAGACGATAGGTCTATATCGTCGTCACTCTCAAATGTGGAGTCCTTTTGGTTTTCAGGCTGTTCGTGGTCATCGCCGATTCGTCGCAGATCAGATACACCGACCCACCGCTTCAAGACACGGTTGTCGTGTGCCGGAATGGAATCCCCTGCGAAGAACAAATTGTAGATTGAAGTCATAAATACACATTGGTAACATATTATATGTTGACACCATACTTGAACAACTAACATAAATGTTAATAGTCATGTTATATACATAATATGACGTAATTCATGACATTAATTTTGAAAAGAAGATGCACCCGAGTATCCTTAACCCTTTACCCAACAAAACGGCCAAAACCGGCCAAATAAAGCTTCAACCGCCTAAAATATCTTCGGTCTGTCTCAATAAAACCATACAAATATGGATATTATTGGAACCGGCTCATTGACCACATTGTGATGGTTACAGTTATGCCCTGTGCCAATGCATTCTCTTATATATGCGAGTCGACCATAGGTCGCCTCGCATATATAAGAGAATGTATTGGCCTAAAAAGAATCTTTTTACCATTTTTTCTTACATTCTTTAACAATTTTATAATTTTTAATGTGTTAAGCCAATGCATTCTCTTATATATGCGAGGCGACCTATGGTAGACTCGCATATATAAGAGAATGCATTGGCACAGGGCCCTTCTGTTGGGCAAAGGGTTAAATCGATATAAGATGTATCATATAAAATGACAAGCAATCCCAGCTTCTAGTCACCGTCTGAATGTCAAAATTTGCCCGAACACCATGACTTGTGTGTAATATCTGGGGAATATATTGCAAGTTGTAATATGCAATGAAATTACAAGACCTTGATGCCAATCATAAACTATGAATACTTAGATGGTGAGGAAATATTGAGTTACATGCTACTAATTTATCGAGATTTGGCTGCAATATTGTTATGGTGTAATGCTATACGATCACCCATAATTGAATTGAAGCATTCAGAGAGTCCCATGCAATAATCTATTAGCACGTGTATATACGTTATGATAGTTAATAAATATATTAGAGAATCTATGGACATAAACCCCGGGAGAAGTATATGGAAATAGAATACAATTTTAATACTAATACATATTTATAAAATTATTGTATACCGAAGATAAGGCTGTCGGAGACTGGTTCATTTATATATTTACATGTACTATATTTGTTATTAACAAATATATTATGTAATGTCTTTGTGTGCAATAAATTGATGAAGACAAATACATTAATAATTGAATTGAATTCAAAATATGTCGAGAGAGGAGAGGATTACATATAGTCTTTATATATATACTCACCGGTTTGGATCAAAGCGAGAGTCATATGAAGTATCATGTGGTGGATCGACTTGTGGCTATCTTGTAGTTTGGTCATGGTTTAGATGTAAATCAGAACAGCTGGAAATGATGAGGATGGTTGGGCGGAATCGAGCTTTATAGACTGGACAAACGTTTCCACAACATTGAAACAACACATAAACCATAGCACCATTCACTTTGATCTAACTGCTATTCAGTTTGTGTGGTCGTTGTATTGACAATACCGATTCATCTTCAACCTCACCCGATTGTTCATTATGATCACAAGGAAATCGGCCGATGTTATTTTTGTAGACCCAACGACATCACACAAAAAACGTTTAATCACAGCACGAATCTTTTCTGAGTTGTAATCACTTTTGATTATTTCAGTGTTGGTGATATATAGATAGATAGATAATGATTTATTGGCAAAAAAAAAACATCCACACGAGGACAGTTTGCTAATACAATGGATAATAGTATAAACAAAACGTGTGATAATAAGATACACAAGAACAAAATTACATAATATGCTAAGATGCACAAGGAGTCTCGATATCATGTATCATATTTATGGTTACCTAACTGTTATTTGCTCAGCACGAGCATCGAAGAAGCGACGGATCAGTTTACATAGTATTCGTTTTAGAGTGGGACAGTCATTTGTCAATATAGTAATAAACTGATCGTTTGCGTTAATGTGTGGAAAATTCGGATTATGGTTAACCATTGATTCGAGAAGTTCTTTTCGTAGTTGTGAATATGCAGTGCATTCCATAAGGAAATGTATTTCATCTTCTACGACATCATCACAGCAAAACACATACTTTCTATTTTCTAATTTTACTGGGGGCTGTAAACGACGCTTTGCAGAATTTTCGAGTCACTGAATAACACAAATAACACAACCCGGTGAACCATCTGTCCAGTATTAAAGGCACGCGAGGCCTTAGTTGTCGAAAATATTCATATTTGTCCCAACCACCGTAAACAGAAAAACATTAAAACGCATACAGTTTCGTTCATATATACCATGACAGCATGTTATCAGCATGTTATCATAAAGACCTACTATATTTTACCTAAGCAAGAGCCTATGTGTGTTACAGAAGACAGCACAATGCTACTGGCTAATCACACACACATGTCATAAACGCTCTTTATTAGCTCCATATCAGGAATACACCAACAAATAACGCTCTTTATGTTTACCATCATAATATAAACAAACACCAGAAAAGTAACTTTTTAAGCTTTTGTTTACATAACAATGGTTAAACATATGACAATAACATACTGTTTATGCGATATTTCTTATTTGTGTACGAACAAAGTCTGTCTACGTTTTGATGTTCTTTCTGTTTGTGGCGGTTTTTGAGGGGTGGAAATATTTTCACAGGATACCCACCACCAAGGCCAACCGTATCGTTAAGACATATAATGGTTTTGAATAATCAATAACATATGCAGATTTATAAATGAAACAACAGCATACATATATGATGCAACATGTACAATATATCATCGGCTTTAAAATGTTGTTGTATTTATCAATTTAAAAGCCACTTGGCGGTTTGGTATCCGAAATACACGTAATAATTGTCCCCTTTGAATTGTTCCCTGTATCAAAATAGGTCGATAATACTTGAACTACCTCTCTACGAACTCAGAAAGACGCATTGATGTTATTATAAAATACATCCATATGTAGCCGATATTCATATACGATGAGCGTATATAAAGAGCGTTCGTCTGTAGTATATATTCATATACGATTAGCGTACATAAAGAGCGTTCGTCTGTAGTATATTCATATACGATGAACGTATATAAAAAGCGTTCCTCTGTGTATATATTCATATACGATGAGCGTATATAAAGAGCGTTCATATGTAGTCTATATCCATATATGGTAATCATAAAGAGCGTTTGCCCCATTCATTTACGAAAAAGTTAAACCACTATGACTTCGCGGGACGTGTATAACATATATAGTATATAACAGATTGTCATAGTATATGACGGGAAGTTTATAACATACAATTCGCAGTTGTTGGACCGAATGGCCAAAATGCAAAGTACGAAAGATGATTTTTATATCCAGACATTATTCAGGGTCGGAGGGGCCTGCGACCATTAGAATCTCCGTCATGGTAAAGTCACCGGACCGAATTTGGTTGAATTAGGTCCAGGGGTCTTGGAGAATCATTAGTATGAATATCATAATTCAATAGGGAGAGGGGGTAGTTCTGTTTGGAGATGGACATCTGAATTTAGTTTAGCGACACATAATATGAAGATGACCGTGTCTTGTCCCGACAAAACGGCATAATGTATATATACCTTGACATATAATGTATATAGACCTTGGCACATAATGTATATATACCTTGACATAATGTATATATACCTTGACATAATGTATATAGACCTTGACACATAATGTATATAGACCTTGACATACAAATGCACAAAATATTCAGGACAAAGACATATTTCTCATAATCATAATCGACCAAGTTCGTCCACTGTACAATTGTATTTACCATATAGTCCAGTGCATTTATGAGAAAAAAATGCCACACCCGGAACTAATTGCAACAGAATTTTTTTTTGCTGGAATAAGTATATAAACCCTCCATAAACAACATACTAAAAATCGGCAAAAATCGGAAAAAGGGAAATTGGTGAATTTCGTGAAATAAATTTGGGGAAATTTGGTCAAATCATCAATTTATGGATTTCATGGATGCATATAAAAACAATCAAATTCACAAATCCTACAAATGGTATGTGTATTGTGTCGATCTCAATTTCCTGAACCCAGTACTGAAAACCAGTCCCAGATTCATTACGTATTTTTCGAGTTGTGTGCCTTCAAAAACGCGAGTTTACCTGATTTCGGCCAATTTTCGGGGCCTCAATTTCGAAGAATGAGCCAAAATGCCTTATTTATGATAAATTATTAAAAAAACTAGAGCAAACTGAAGGGATTTTTCAGTTTTATAGTAATTTCCCCAGTAGATTAAACACAAAATATGATTAATATGTGTATCTATAATTAAGAAGAAGATTAAATTCTCAAACAAAATGTGTGTTCCATTGTATGGACTTGGCCAATTTTGCCTCTGACACTGAACGTGTGTGATGAAATGCAATATTTGAGGTCATGTAACTCAATAATTTAATATGCCATGCTTTTCTTATAACCTTATAAGTATGTTGGATTGAACAAAATGTAAAGGTATTAACAGGACATTATTTAAGAAAATCAACTTATGGCCCTTTGAATACTTAGTTTTAGCTTGTTTCCATAGATGCCAGTTTGAGGCATTTTTGTCCAATCTAAAAGGTTTTGGGCCATAAAAACCAAAAACAATGGGTCTTTTAATGTGTAAAATTATTTGAACTTTCCTCCCACAACAATTTAGTGATATAAAATTAGCCTTACATTGGTTATGCCATAGTATTTCACTTGATTTCTTTCATTTTTCAGGAAACTGACTCCAAATTTTAACGTTGGTATAGGGGTAGGAAAAATCACAAAATGCAATCTTATCACCAAATTACAGCCATTTCAGACACAATGTTGTTTTCTTCCAGTTTGTGTACAATCCTGTTGCATTATAAAACTGCTTAATACATTATCGGACGTTGATTTAGAATGTTATGGTTATGTTGTATAAAACAATCTCAAAATAGCCAATTTGACATTTCACTGCCAAATTATGACAAAAAATATTATAGCTCTGTCAATAAACATAAACAAAGGAAATGTGAAATTATGTATGAAAGAACAATGTAAGCAGAAACTGTTAATATAAAGTTTTCTGCTTCAAGATGCATAATTTTGAAGATTTTGTTGATATGCTTTCCCCTACCCCATTTTTCTGCCGTTCAAATTTGGAGTATGTTTCCACAATGATGAGTGAAATCCAGTGACATTCATTGGTATAATCATTGAAATGCTATTTTTTCAACAAAAAAATGATTTAAGAGGACAGATCACATAATTTTACACAATAAACTTTCGTTAATTTTTCTGAATATGCCTAAAATCCTTTTAAAATTGACAAAAACGTCCCACAATAGCATTTTCGGAAAAGAGGCTAGACTAAGAGTTCATAGGACCATAATTTTATTTTCTTCACCAATGTATTTGGAAATTCCTTCACAATTTGTTCAATCTAGTATTCTCAAAATGTTATGAGAAAAGCAGAGCATATAGATATTAATTTATTGAGTTACATGACCTCAAATATGGCATTTCATCACACGAGTTCTGTATCAAGGCAAATTTGGCTAAGTCCATACAATGGAACACACATTTTGTTTGATAATATTTTATTCTCCTTATTCATAGATGCACATATTAATCATATTTTGTGTTTTATCTAGTGAGTAAATTACTAAAACAGTGTAAAAGTAATTAATTTTGCTCTAGTTTTTTAAATAATTAACCATATAATACGGCATTTGGCTCATTCTGAGAAATTAAGGCTCCGAAATCAGGTAAACTCGCGTTTTTTAAGGCACACAACTCGAAAAATACTTAAGGAATCTGGGAATGGTTTCCAGTTCTGGATTCAGGAAAATGTGGTCGACAAAATAGGCATGATATTTGTAGGACTTGTAAATTTGAATTTTTTATATACATTCATGAAAACCCATAAATTGATGATTTGACCCAATTTTCTCAATTTGTTTTCACGAAATTCACTAATTTCCCTTTTTCCGATTTTTGCCGATTTTTAGTATGTTGTTTATGGAGGGTATATGTACCAATTCCAGCAACAAAAAATTCTGTTGCAATTAGTTCTGGGTAAAACCATAAATGCACTGGACTAATAATGAATAGCCTGTATTTGCTAAAACAAACAGCTTTGATTTACTGTGGGTAACAGCCGTGTTGTTGTTGTTGTTGTTGTTCGTGTCGGGTGATATGTGGGGAACCATTGATCATCCACACAACGAACTCATCGGTGATGAGTTGGTTAAGACTTTTAGTGTAACATCTGCTCCTATTGACAAAACAAACACAAACCTCCATTTTTGGTTGTCACACCGTCGGGTGATCATAAGGAACACATACACTTATACTCAGCGAACTCACATATGTGATGAGTTCCTTATGTTTAACATCTGCTCACATTGACAAAACAAACACTTGCCGTGAGGATATTTACAGCATCGAATTGATGATTAAGTATTTCATATCTCTTCTGCTTCTGTACCACATTTTGAATTCAATAAATAAAATACGTTAGAGATGGGTCGATTCCAATATGGTAAGTAGGATTTTGTTGTGGTTCTATACTCGAACATTGGAAAGGAAGTTCGTTATATGTGCATCATCATCATGACTTCTTTTCCCGTTCTCATTCCGAATCACACCTTCCTATAAATATAATGTTCTAGTTTGATTACATAAAATATAAACTATATACTGCTTATTTATTCCTACGCCGAACATATCGAGGAATTAAAATTAATATTCCTCGCCTTTGTCAACTATTGGTGACCAAAATGTGTTGAGACATGTATAAATGTGTTAAATGATATATCCAAGCTCAAGATCCCGAAATCAATTATTGGTAAGCTATTAATATCCATAACGTTTTTTTGTGCAAGCTAAGTTGCTTAAGTTACATCATGTTGTGTTGTGTTCATCACATCCATCCATCTCTTCCACATGATTGTTTCTATAATGTACACTTGTTATAATTCCAGGTTCTCCGTCTGTTTTCAACAAACATCTAAGGCGGTCCATCGCTGTGTCTGACTTAACCACCATGTGTCCATCTGAATGCCCAACTGAAAGCGACAGAGATGTCTTCGACATCAAATCGGCATGGGACCTGTCCGTCGAGAGAATTCTCCCTCGACAGCCAGACATTCATTCCAAACCAACTTTACTCTCTTCCGCTGCGTCTGGTCGCAGACGACAGCTAGCTCCGAGAAAACGCCAGCTTTCACTCAGACGTAAGACTCTTATGAAAAACCATCTTCATCTGCATCCAGAAGGTATTGAATCTAGAGCAGAAATCGTACGGAAATCTTCAGATGCACAGCAAACTCCTTGTGGTCAGATAACAGGCATGATAACGACACCAGAAACTACGATTAAACATCAACCCCAGTGTTCTTCTGTGAGTGTGCCTGACCACGACAATATAGCCAGGAACATCGCCTTGTACACCATGCCTGACCACGACACTATAGCCAAGAACATCGCCTTGTACACCACGCCTGACCACGACTCTATAGCCAGGAACATCGCCTTGTACACCACGCCAAGACCAAGCAACAAATTCTGCAAGAGATCCATCGACCGCAAGCTGAAGTCATTCTACAAGAGCTTAAAGCAGCGCCACGGATCTCGTATACGAACGCTGGCTGTGATGTAAGCGGTTACGGATTTTTACAGTGTATTCCAAACATGTTTTTTCTAATGTTGTTTTGTTGACCTGTTTTGTTTTGTTTATTGATATGGTTGATTGTAATTATTTGCAATATTGTATATAGAGCTATTAAATATACCTGGTATTATAAACAATTGTTGTCGTTCTAGGCCCCAACATAAAAGGTTCTCAGTAATCATAATCGACTCCAAATTCCAAACGAATGCAGCTGAAATTGGCCATCTTTGTATCATACTGACTGAACATGAAAACTAAAAGCATGCGTACGACATGTATGACTTTGCTAGAAATTAATAACAAATTATTCGATACTCGTCACATTAAATGCAACAATTCATTTTGTCGAGATTGTACAGATACGTCAAATGCACGACATGAGCCCCGCCATTGATATATATACTTGCTATTTAAAAAAGCCTAGTATGTTCACCTTACATTTCGGTTGGAAGATACGCAGAATTAGTCGTTACAATCAGATGAGTACGAAGAAAATGAAAAGCATCCCTAAATGGGCTCTTCAGATTCGCCTATATGCCCCTGTAACTTAGACATTGAAGACGCCAATCACTATTTTCATGTTTGCCCTTTATTTGTAGATCAGAGAATTGACTTTTACCGAAATTTAAGTATTAATGGCTTTCAATCATTAGAAGCAAATCATTTCTTATATGGGGTAAAAGGTATATCAAATCAAAAGAACACTACTCTTTTCCGCATTACTCAATCTTTTATAGCTAAAACAGAGCGTTTTGAACAAACCCATGTATGGTAAATTTCGCTATTCATCTTTCAACTCACTGAGTTCTAGCGTTTTCTTCATAACCGAGATTGGAATACAGATGGAAACCCGACATCCGCAGCACACACACTCTGCACTCTTCTTTATAAACAGTTTGCTATATCTGCTATGTATTTTTATGTATATTCCATGATTGTATTAGGAGAGGGGCAAGTTTGTAAGTTTTGTAACTTGTGCCCTGATCCCTATGTATATTTTGTTTCTAAATACATTAAAATATGTTTAAAGTAATGGGCTCTTGCTCTGGTCCGTTCTAAAGACATCATACTTCAGCCAGACTCTGCACCTATGATAAAGTAATATTAAGCTCAATGCATGGTATAACCGTCGTGTATGCACATAATGAATGGTATAACCGTCGTATATGCACATCATGCATGGTATAACCGTCGTATATGCACTTAATGCATGGTATAACCGTCGTATATGCACTTAATGCATGATATAACCGTCGTGTATGCACATGGTGCATGGTATAACCGTCGTGTATGCACATAGTGCATGGTATAACCGTCGTATATGCACATTATGCATGGTATAACCGTCGTATATGCACATACTGCATGGTATAACCGTCGTATATGCACATAATGCATGGTATAACCGTCGTGTATGCACATAATGCATGGTATAACCGTCGTGTATGCACATAATGCATGGTATAACCGTCGTGTATGCACATAGTGCATGGTATAACCGTCGTGTATGCACACAAGAAAAAACGATAGTTAGAAACGGTAACGCCCTCAAGATCATATTATTAGCCATGTATACAATATAACAACTTTAATGTGGTGATTGTGAAACATCTGTATATAGGTAACGCCTATGTAGTTGATTATATGTGATATAGTTTTCTAATTTCATTTGAAGTAGTGGTCTGAGGGTAAATTAAAATATGGTCACATCACGGTCAAATAAAATATGGTCCCATGAGAGTTCATTAATATATCGTCCAATGAGGGTTAATAAAAATATGGTCCCATGATGGTTAATTAAAATTGTACCTTGATTGTTAACTAAAATAGCGTCTCATTCCGGTTAATAAAAAATATGGACCCATGGGGGTTAATTGAAATATGGTCCCATTATGAGGGTTAATTGAAATTAAAATATGGTGTCATCAGTGTTGATTAAACTACCGTCCCACTGGGATGAAATACAACATAGTCCCACGAGGGTCAATTAAAATATGGTCCAATGAGGACTAATTATAATATGCCCCCTCCCCCATGAGGATACATTAAAACGTGGTCACAGGAAATGGGGGGGGGGGCTAATTGCGGAACATTCTTCAATTCATATAGCATTCTGATATATCCTCGGTATTCATAAATAGAAATGATGTTTAGAATTAGGCCACATTGTATGTTAAACAACCAATGTGAAGGGTTAGTGTTGGAACTTTTCTTAATAACATCTCTATTCATATGACCGATATATTCCGCATACAAATAAATGAAAAGTCAATATTTAAAAACAGCACGAAAGAGTAACGCAGGAATTGGTTAATAATTACCATCCCAATTCATTTAGAATATAACATGCCGATATTTGTCGTGTATAACTAAAAATGAAAAAGTTCACTAAACGATATTAAATAACATGTTAAACACCGATATAAACAAACACCTCGTAGGATTCATGTTTTCGAATTAAATTTCTTATACAATCGTCAAATCCCCGTGCAGTATAATAGAAGATAACATCCGATTTATGTCACGTGAAAATAAACGAAAGATGTTCAAATAACAAAGGAACAAAGCAGGTTAAAGAACCATAGAAACACATAACGCGCAGTGCGCTAATGGTTAACGCGCGAATTCCAATTATAATTAATCGCCTTGCACCTCTTGGCATGCGAATAACAACCCATGGGTCAATCAAGCATGTCTCGAGAGACGCCCGCTGCATGAATAATAATAATGTAAACGACAATAAACGAAATTGAAATTCCCAACTACACCTTTTATCGGACTCGGCCTCGGGGTCGCACTGCAACTTTTAAAGCGTGCCAAAAACCCAATTTCTATGAATAAAACCCTCATGCGCCCATAGATTACCAAGAAACTGTAGCTTATTCCAAAAATATATAATAGATGGCTGTTCGAATAATTTCGTTTCAGATAAAAAGTCTATTTATGATATGGTAGAAATATAAAGCTTATGTGCGAAACATTTAAAAACAGCTGCGAGGAATGCCAAAATGCGTGAGATATATCGATTAATGTGTCAAAAGCTTTGGGAAATCATGTTTAAATCATCCAAACGGGTTTAACATACACAGACAGTACAAATGATTTGACGGGATTTATTAGCAATTTCAAACAACACTATAACAAACAGCACGTTATAACAACAATACAATTTCAGTCAAAAGATATGACATAATATCTATGAAAAAATATATATAGCACTATAGACGATACAGTGAGAGTTCATAAACTAGCAAGAGTTCTGACAGGGTTCCTCTGCTTCAGACATTTATAGAATGATTTAACTCTCTTCAGCACCGATTTCTTGTAATACTTGTAAACTGAAACTGCTGTCTTCTGCGTCGACTTTTCGAGTGGTCGTTCCTTTGGTGATATTGCATGGTGTTCCGCGTGACAGTCATGTGACGATTTCCTTACAGTGTTGCTGATACTCGGAGCAGGATGGCCGGACAAGTCGTTTTCGTTATTCTTGCTCTTGTCCACCTCTTGTTTGGGACTGATGACGTCAGATTTATTAGTGATTCCAAACACAACAAACACATAACATTATAACAAAATACATACTATTTCAGACAAAACATATTACATAATATCTAACATATACATAGCACTATAGACGATACAGCAATTTGTTTGCCCGTGATAGAAACTGTTCACAGAATAGCAATAGTTCTGACACCGTCAGGGTTCTTCTGCTTCAGACATTTGTAGAATGATTTAACTCTCTTCAGCACCGATTTCTTGTAATACTTGTAAACTGAAACTGCTGTCTTCTGCGTCGCCGTTTCGAGTGGTGATATTGCATGGTGTTCCGCGTGACAGTCATGTGACGATTTCCTTACAGTGTTGCTGATACTCGGAGCAGAATGGCCGGACAAGTCGTTTTCGTTGTTCTTGCTCTTGTCCACCTCTTGTTTGGGACTGATGACGTCAGAAGTGGGGCTCATAACGTCGTTGTACTCTATCATCGTTGTGTTTAGGTCGATACTATCGTAGTTGGAACATTGGTCGGTATCACGAATGGTCGACGCTGCCATCTCGTGTTGGGGACTGATGACGTCAGACGTGGAGTTCGTATCGTCGTTGTACTCTATCATCGTTGTGTTTAGGTCGAAACTATCGTACTTGGAACATTGGTCGGTATCACGAATGGTCGACGCTGCAATCTCTTGTTGTCTCAGTAGATGATTCTTCAACAGGATCCGCCGTCGCAGAGATGGCTTACGTTTTCTTTTTCCGGACATTCGACGTTTTGGACGTGGTGAGGAGTTTGTTGTGGAGCGTCTGGATGGCTTTGGCAGTGGTGTCTCAATTTTGGGTCTTCGTTCGTTCCAGAACTCAGATTACCAAGAAACTGTAGCTTATTCCAAAAATATATAATAGATGGCTGTTCGAATAATTTCGTTTCAGATAAAAAGTCTATTTATGATATGGTAGAAATATAAAGCTTATGTGCGAAACATTTAAAAACAGCTGCGAGGAATGCCAAAATGCGTGAGATATATCGATTAATGTGTCAAAAGCTTTGGGAAATCATGTTTAAATCATCCAAACGGGTTTAACATACACAGACAGTACAAATGATTTGACGGGATTTATTAGCAATTTCAAACAACACTATAACAAACAGCACGTTATAACAACAATACAATTTCAGTCAAAAGATATGACATAATATCTATGAAAAAATATATATAGCACTATAGACGATACAGTGAGAGTTCATAAACTAGCAAGAGTTCTGACAGGGTTCCTCTGCTTCAGACATTTATAGAATGATTTAACTCTCTTCAGCACCGATTTCTTGTAATACTTGTAAACTGAAACTGCTGTCTTCTGCGTCGACTTTTCGAGTGGTCGTTCCTTTGGTGATATTGCATGGTGTTCCGCGTGACAGTCATGTGACGATTTCCTTACAGTGTTGCTGATACTCGGAGCAGGATGGCCGGACAAGTCGTTTTCGTTATTCTTGCTCTTGTCCACCTCTTGTTTGGGACTGATGACGTCAGATTTATTAGTGATTCCAAACACAACAAACACATAACATTATAACAAAATACATACTATTTCAGACAAAACATATTACATAATATCTAACATATACATAGCACTATAGACGATACAGCAATTTGTTTGCCCGTGATAGAAACTGTTCACAGAATAGCAATAGTTCTGACACCGTCAGGGTTCTTCTGCTTCAGACATTTGTAGAATGATTTAACTCTCTTCAGCACCGATTTCTTGTAATACTTGTAAAATGAAACTGCTGTCTTCTGCGTCGCCGTTTCGAGTGGTGATATTGCATGGTGTTCCGCGTGACAGTCATGTGACGATTTCCTTACAGTGTTGCTGATACTCGGAGCAGAATGGCCGGACAAGTCGTTTTCGTTGTTCTTGCTCTTGTCCACCTCTTGTTTGGGACTGATGACGTCAGAAGTGGGGCTCATAACGTCGTTGTACTCTATCATCGTTGTGTTTAGGTCGATACTATCGTAGTTGGAACATTGGTCGGTATCACGAATGGTCGACGCTGCCATCTCGTGTTGAGGACTGATGACGTCAGACGTGGAGTTCGTATCGTCGTTGTACTCTATCATCGTTGTGTTTAGGTCGAAACTATCGTACTTGGAACATTGGTCGGTATCACGAATGGTCGACGCTGCAATCTCTTGTTGTCTCAGTAGATGATTCTTCAACAGGATCCGCCGTCGCAGAGATGGCTTACGTTTTCTTTTTCCGGACATTCGACGTTTTGGACGTGGTGAGGAGTTTGTTGTGGAGCGTCTGGATGGCTTTGGCAGTGGTGTCTCAATTTTGGGTCTTCGTTCGTTCCACAAACGCAGGGAGAATGCAGACGATATGTCTATATCGTCGTCACTCTCAAATGTGGAGTCCTTTTGGTTTTCAGGCTGTTCGTGGTCATCGTCGATTCGTCGCAGATCAGATACACCGACCCACCGCTTCAAGACACGGTTGTCATGTGCCGGAATGGAATCCCCTGTGAAGAACAAATTGTAGATTGAAGTCATAAATACACATTGGTAACATATTATATGTTGACACCATACTTGAACAACTAACATAAATGTTAACAGTCATGTTATATAAATAATATGACGCAATTCAAGACATTAATTTTGAAATGAAGATGCACCCGAGTATCCTTAACCCTTTACCCAACAAAACGGCCAAAACCGGCCAAATAAAGCTTCAACCGCCTAAAATATCTTCGGTCTGTCTCAATAAAACCATACAAATATGGATATCATTGGAACCGGCTCATTGACCACATTGTGATGGTTACAGTTATGCCCTGTGCCAATGCATTCTCTTATATATGCGAGTCGACCATAGGTCGCCTCGCATATATAAGAGAATGCATTGGCCTAAAAAGAATATTTTTTTAACACTTTTTACCATTTTTTCTTACATTCTTTAACAATTTTATAATTTTTAATGTGTTAAGCCAATGCATTCTCTTATATATGCGAGGCGACCTATGGTCGACTCGCATATATAAGAGAATGCATTGGCACAGGGCCGTTCTGTTGGGTAAAGGGTTAAATCGATATAAGATGTATCATATAAAATGACAAGCAATCCCATCTTCTAGTCACCGTCTGAATGTCAAAATTTGCCCGAACACCACGACTTGTGTGTAATATCTGGGGAATATATTGCAAGTTGTAATATGCAAGGAAATTACCTTGATGCCAATCATAAACTATGAATACTTAGATGGTGAGGAAATATTGAGTAACATGCTACTAATTGATCGACATTTGGCTGCAATATTGTTATGGTGTAATGCTATACGATCACCCATAATTGAATTGAAGCATTCAGAGAGTCCCATGCAATAATCTATTAGCACGTGTATATACGTTATGATAGTTAATAAATATATTAGAGAATCTATGGACATAAACCCCGGGAGATGTATATGGAAATAGAATACAATTTTAATACTAATACATATTTATAAAATTATTGTATACCGAAGATAAGGCTGTCGGAGACTGGTTCATTTATATATTTACATGTACTATATTTGTTATTAACAAATATATTATGTAATGTCTTTTTGTACAATAAATTGATGAAGACAAATAAATTAATAATTGAATGGAATTGAAAATATGTCGAGTGAGGATTTGACTACATATAGTCATTCTTTATATACTCACCGGTTTGGATCAAAGCGAGAGTCATACGAAGTATCATGTGGTGGATCGACTGGTGGCTATCTTGTAGTTTGGTCATGGTTTTAGATGTAAATCAGAACGGCTGGAAATGATGAGGATGGTTGGGCGGGATAGGGCTTTATAGACTGGACAACCGTTTTCACAACATTGAAACAACACCTCGAACATAGAACCATTCACTTTAATCTAACTGCTATTCAGTTTGTGTGGTCGTTGTTGTGACAATACCGATTCATCTTCAACCTCACCCGATTGTTCATTATGATCACAAGGATAATCGGCCGATGTTTGTAGACCCAACGACATCACACAAAAAATGTTTAATCACAGCACGAATCTTTTCTGAGTTGTAATCACTTTTGATTATTTCCACGTTGGTGATAGATGGATAGATAGATAGATAATGATTTATTGGCAAAAAAAAACATCCACACGAGGACAGTTTGCTAATACAATGGATAATAGTATAAACAAAACGTGTGATAATAAGATACACAAGAACAAAATTACATAATATGCTAAGATGCACAAGGAGTCTCGATATCATGTATCATATTTATGGTTACCTAACTGTTATTTGCTCAGCACGAGCATCGAAGAAGCGACGGATCAGTTTACATAGTATTCGTGTTAGAGTGGGACAGTCATTTGTCAATATAGTAATAAACTGATCGTTTGCGTTAATGTGTGGAAAATTCGGATTATGGTTAACCATTGATTCGAGAAGTTCTTTTCGTAGTTGTGAATATGCAGTGCATTCCATAAGGAAATGTATTTCATCTTCTACGACATCATCACAGCAAAACACATACTTTCTATTTTCTAATTTTACTGGGGGCTGTAAATGACGCTTTGCAGAATTTTCGAGTCACTGAATAACACAAATAACACAACCCGGTGAACCATCTGTCCAGTATTAAAGGCACGCGAGGCCTTAGTTGTCGAAAATATTCATATTTGTCCCAACCACCGTAAACAGAAAAACATTAAAACGCATACAGTTTCGTTCATATATACCATGACAGCATGTTATCAGCATGTTATCATAAAGACCTACTATATTTTACCTAAGCAAGAGCCTATGTGTGTTACAGAAGACAGCACAATGCTACTGGCTAATCACACACACATGTCATAAACGCTCTTTATTAGCTCCATATCAGGAATACACCAACAAATAACGCTCTTTATGTTTACCATCATAATATAAACAAACACCAGAAAAGTAACTTTTTAAGCTTTTGTTTACATAACAATGGTTAAACATATGACAATAACATACTGTTTATGCGATATTTCTTATTTGTGTACGGACAAAGTCTGTCTATGTTTTGATGTTCTTTCTGTTTGTGGCGGTTTTTGAGGGGTGGAAATATTTTCACAGGATACCCACCACCAAGGCCAACCGTATCGTTAAGACATATAATAGTTTTGAATAATCAATAACATATGCAGATTTATAAATGAAACAACAGCATACATGTATATACAGCACCGTTATTTTGCAATACAAACATTTAGTCTACATTCCAACTGAGACATACTTCTTCCCGCAATAAAATCTCCAAGAGTGGCCCAGCCATTGTTGAGTGTTTTTTATTGTCGGACACTTTTCATCACAAGAAAAAAAGTATACACGACGGAGTTTCAATATTTAAATGCAAAGACACACGCATGGTGAACCGACGATAGTGACTACAACAACAACATTGGCCGCTAACATGATTCGTGTTTAGATTGCATTGCGTGAAAATCGCCAGCGAGTTGATGTGTACCTAACACTGGTCGGTTGCTCAGGTTGAGGGGGTGACGAGTCATTAGGATCCAACAGGCGATGAGGTGAGTATTTGGCGTGACGAATCATTAGGATCCAACCCGCGATGAGATGAGTAGTGTTAATTGTCTCAACCTCCGAGGTGCCGACAAAGAAATGTCATTGCCTTTATAATCGCCAAGTGGGCACTGATGGTCATTCCTTCTCTCAACGTTCTTACATAAAGATATATATCACAGTCAATACATTACAATCGCATCACTGATCGCATAAAGATAAAATGAAGACCACATACGAAGACAATACCAATCAATCTCACCCAGACCTTCACATGGAACATAACGTCACAGCAGACACCGTCTATGATAATAATAAAATTCGCTCGACGACATTCAGATGCAACAAACTCAACCAGTCAGTCGTGAGCGCCGATATTATCGCCAACAACATCTCAACATACAACACTTCATCCCAAGTTGCTTTCGGCAAGAGAATAACAAAGGCGGTTTCCAAGAAGATTAAATGCATGGTTCGGAAGCTGAGCTGCTCAACTCACTGATAAATATACCACGTGATATCGAACGCTCTTTATCACGTGATTTTGAACGCTCGACCTGTTTGTGATATTCCAGTATTGTTTGTTATGTTTGTGATATCGATAGCGGTGTGTGTTATGGTTGTTATTCTATTTGAATGAAATGACCTTTGTCATACGTCATATATGTTGTTCAAGTTTTGCAAATAAATTTATATTATAAATAACCAAAATATCCTGTCTCGTAATATCACAACCCTCTCTTTACTCTAAATTAATCAATGTTTAGTTACCTCAGGAAATGTGGTGTTGCTATGGTGTTGGGTTATTTAATTTGCGTACATTGTTAAGCATTGGGAAGTCATTATCGTCGGTCCCTGATGCTGTGGAATCCCAGGATATGACAATCTGAGTGCAGCAGAGTGTTCTCATATCAACAAAATATCCATTCTCGTAATCTCACAACCCTTTCTTTACTATACTTTACTATAAAATCATTGACGCTTGTTTCCCTCAGGACATGTTCAGACAATAAGTTTGTATCGATTTTTTAAAGCACATTTTACCGGAACTTCTGCGACACGACACAATGCGAGCAGCAGTGTCGTCCCCGGACATGCAAGTCTTGTGTCATGTAAATTCCTTTGTAATCATAATAAAACATCAGTATATAGTTCCACGTACATGTGTGTTCCAAAGAAAAAAGAAGAATGACATCGTATTTTATTACCGGTGGTGCATGGGGGAAATACAGATACATGTATATTGTGTTTAAAATCAAAATATCCAGTCACGTAATTTCACAACCCTTTCTTTACTATAAATTCATTGACGATTAGTTCTCTCAGGACATGTTCAGACAATAAGAGTGTATAGATTTTATTGTTCGCAAACCCATTTTACCGGGACTTCTTTCCTGTGGTTTTGGGTTATTACTGTTTGCACATTGTTAAGCATGGGGAATCCATTAGCGTCTGTGCCTGATCGTGTAATCCTCGGACAAGACGCTATTGGGAGAGAACGTGCACTTTATGTGAAACAAATATTGTCCGTGACGAGTATCACTTTATACTTGAGTGTCCCTCTCTATCCCAAGAACGGAAACTATACATAAAAACATGCATATTGGAACTATCCCAATCGTCGCATACCGTCCATTCTTCTCTCAAACAGAAAGCCAAGTATTATACGCAACCTTTGCAGATTCATACACATTATACATAAAAGAGCGAGTTGCTCTCCTGGTTCATCTGAACCTTAAAGTTATCACAACCATCGTCATTGCGACCTTGTTTGTTTGTTTATGTATTGCTATATGTATTACCATGTATGTTCTTAATACCATGTACTATGGTGAAATAATTAAATGATACTAAAGGAGAGTGTAATCCCCAGACATGCATGTCTCGTGTCACGGAAATTACCTGCTGATCATTATCAGGCATGAGAATATGGTGCTAGACATTTGCAGAATGAGGTCCCAGTGGGCGGGGCGAATTTAGTGACGCCACCACAAACAGCAGGCTAGCATCACTAAATTTCACCTATGGGGACCTCATTCTGCTTAGGTCTCATTTTCTATGGGCGACTAATATTTATGTTCCCAGATGGCATGAGAATATGGTGCCAGGCATTTTCAGAATGAGGTCCCAGGGGTGAATTTAGTGACCCTACCCCGCACAGCGTTCTAGCATCACTAAATTTCACCCTACGGGGACCTCATTTTGCTTAGGTCTCATCTTCTATGGGCGACTAATACTCATATTTAATTTGCCTGGTGGCATGAGTCTGTTAAGGAAGATCCGTTCTTCAAGATATTATATAAAGTTCACGACAACTCGTTAGTTCCCTGGACTGTGTGGATTCCCCTGTAGGCACACCCAAGGAACATACCAAAGTTCAAAAAATATATGCCGCTTACTGCTGAACAGAACCACATTTATTAACAATGCCTCGTGTATGCTATGCAAAACCAGATATCACAATGAACTAGAACACATCTTGTTTCTTGCTGCTCACATACTTTGGTTGCCATATATACGAAATGCATATTGGGAGTGGATACTCAATTATTACGGGATTTGTGTTTATATGTATCTGGACAACTTGAAGCCAGATGACCTGATGGCGCTAGTATTAGCAAGCGTATACACCGATATAGTGGGACAATTATCGTATTATTATGTAGACTCCAGTGTTCACCCGACGGCTGTTTCTGTTGTGTGCCAGTGACCAGATACAACAAAAAACAATACATGTGATGCCATGCATCACACTCATGCGGTCTATAGTTGCTATAGCGTTCAGTTCATGACCTTCTTGAAACTTAAAATTAAATTCTTAAAGAACTAAGAGAACAAATTAGTGATAGATATTTCTATAACGACCCGACCGTATCAAAGTTGATTAAGTTAGTCAATACACACGACGAAGAAACGGTCAATAATCTCGCGACAATTATAAAGAAAGTGACGGCGAAATTGTAACCACCTCAAACATTGATAACCTATAAATATATAATGACCGGGAGTGCATCAGTGGGTGGTCCAAGTAAGCTGAATATATACACGTATAATGGTGTTACATTCAATTTCGTAGTATTGCAATTATGTATTGTTACTTACCTTATACTTGTGTGGCTATATATATTATGTCACTCACTTGATTATGTATACTCTCTTGTCACAAATGTGAAGAGAAAGAGAGATATAATGAATGATTTAAAAACTTAAACTGAATCCAAGTGATTCAAGGTGAGCTGTGTGGGGTACCTTATAATGTATTAATGTGTATGTTGTTCCTTCTCACAATGTTGACCGATATTGTAAAATGTACTGTTTTTGTGTCTGGTTTCTCTGCGCCATTATCTAATGGTTTAAGGAAATAAATGTATCTATCTTCAGTGTGGAGTGCTTTACTTGTCGCACACTTTTCATCTCAAGAAAACAATATACAGAACGGGGTTGAAATATTTAAATGCAGAGACACATGTATGATGAACAGACTATAGTGATTACAACAACACGGGCGGTTTGCATTATTTGTGTTTAGATAGCATCGCGTGCTAGTAGATGTGTACCAAACAGTGACCGGCTGCTCAGGTGGGATGACGAGTCATTATGATGCAAGTTATCATACATCCCGCGATGAGATGAATAGATGTGTACCTAACCCTGACCGGGTGCTCAGGTGGGATGGCGAGTCATTGTGATGCAAGTTATCATACATCCCGCGATGAGATGAGTAGATGTGTACCTAACCCTGACCGGGTGCTCAGTTGGGGTGACGAGTCATTAGGATCCAACCCGCGATGAGATGAGTAGTGTTAATTGTCTCAACCTCTGAGGTGCCGACAAAGAAACATATTGCCTTTATAATCACCAAGATGGGCAGTGTTTGTCATTCCTACTCTCAACCTATTCACATAAAGATATCTACCATAGTCAATACATTACAATCGCATAGAGAAAATGAAGATCACATACGAAGACAACGTCAGTCAATCTGATCCGGACCTTCATTCAGAGCATCACGCCACCACAGAGTCCATCTATGATGACGGTAGCATTCGTTCGAAGACATTTAGTTGCAACAAATTCAACCAGTCAGTCGTGAGCGCCGATATTATCGCCAACAACATCTCAACATACAAAACTTCAGCCCAAGTTGCTTGCGGCAAAAGAATAACCAAGGCGGTTTCCAAGAAGATTAAATGCATGGTTCGGAAGCTGAGCTGCTCATATGACTGAGAAATCAAATACGTGTTATCGAACAATCTTTACAACGTGATATCGAACGCTCGACCTGTATGTGATATTCTAGTATTAGTTCTTATGGCTGTAATATCGATAGCTGTGTGTGTTATGTTATGCTTTGATCTGAATGACTTGTTTGTTATACGTCCTATATGTTGTGTTTCAAGTTTTGTCAATAAATTTATATTATACATAACAAAACTTTCCAGTCTCGTAATATCACAATCCTTCCTTTACTATAAATGTATTGACGAGTAGTTCCCACAGAAAATGTTCAGACGATAAGTGTGTATAGATTTTATTTTTCTCAACCCCATTTTAGCAGGACTTCTTCGCTGTGGTGCTGAGTTATGGGCGCACAATGCTGGGCCATTAGTGTCGGTCTCCGAAACTGGTGAATCCCCAAACATGACATTATGAGAGCCTCAATTTTGCTTAGAGTACATCACTAATTTCAAATTTGATTGGGCAGGAGGGGCACTATCCCCATCTGCCACCTATCTTGAGACACCCCAGACTAATTTTAGGAAGTAGATTCATCCTTGCATCTGGACATAGGTGAAGGTATATTCATGCTTTTGCATACTTGGAGTTGCACTACTTGGACTACATGTTCATGGTTTTCATGTTACACAGACAATATGAATTCCACAAAATACTCAAATAGCTGATTGCTAAATGGAGGATTTGGTTCGCATCCTGAGAGATGTTTATTATATTACCTTCATCTTGCATTCAATGGGATATTAGATGGATACCACTTTAGTTTTTATTGAGAATTTAATAGTATAATAGTAAATATAATTTATCCATTACTCACAGGCTAGTATAGTTAAATATGTACTCAGGGATCCAAATTAACTCTAAATTGCCTTAGACTGCTACACAGAAGGGGCGACGCTCTATTCATTCCCACATATAAGGTCTATTGTTTGAGTGTCAGAAATAGTCATAAGCTTGAATATTAACTTACCAAATGAAATACTCTAAATACAACAGGCTCTGACTTATCATTTACTTGACTACTATGCAGTACCTTACCAGTCACATACATATGACACAACTCCATCAAATGTCAATTACATTATTTTCTCTTTCACATATCCCTTGAGATTTCATTTTGACCCATGTTCTAGGATACTAAAATAATAATTCAGACCTATTACTGAATATAATATGGCAAGTTGATCACTTGGAATTCTGAATACATCTTTACCATCTATAAGAGCACAAATGTGGCCCTGAGTGACCGACGAACTTACCAGTGACTAACTTCACTTCATTGATCATCGTAAATGTATTATTGTATATATTAATATAATTATAGTGGTAAATGGATCCCGAGACCTGAAAGTTTTCTGAAAAACATAATATTAACAGTCCAAACACATATTCTATATGAAAATCCCATTTCTATGCTGGTTATTTCAGACAATCCAGTCACATATATGTGGTTTATATAATAACGACCAAATTCATTAAATAAAAAAAATAAAAAATAATAATAATAATAATAATAATAATATTTCAGTACTTTCAAGAAAACTTTGAGGTCTCCTGACCCTTCCCCCACTATTAAATTTTAAACTTGCCTCATTCATTCAATCCTATCTCTCACTCCTCAATCAATCACAAAATCAATACTGACATCAGCTGATTGGCAAAGATTGATTGTCCTGCAGCTGACTACAAGTCACAACACCCCCGCGACAAAGTCACCACGCCAACAATTTCCACTGCATACTGTATTCATCCATTTTCTATCGCACAGAAACCTACAAATTTTAAGTCGCTTTGGGCCCTCTAACATATAATTGCTACAGAGGCACACACTTGCGTCACATGTAATACGTGTGAGGTCAGCAATAAACATTACTTAATATCCAGGCCTGAATTACTTACTCGACCTGAGCTTTTTTAACATTTCAAAGAAATCCAACAATGGTCCAGCACTCGTGAACTTTGAAATCACGTGGTAAAAGTCACAACAAATTAACGCTGACAGTAGGATCTTGCCACACTACCAACTTTCAGACATGTAAGATAGAGTTTTTCCCCTTGGTACGGTATAGTGATCGAAAGCAAGCTGCAAACAGAGTTCAGTCCCCTCGCCACGTGAGCTTGGATCGAAAGATCAGCACATCAATTAGTACATCAATCAGCACATCAATTAGTTTGTCTTCAACGTTTGTCTATGCGTTTGAAGCATGGCATATGCTGAAATACCTAGTAATACTTTTTGCAAAACATTAAATCTAATATGTGAGTGTAATTCGGCACTCTATACCAAGGCCAAGGTCGTTGGCACAGTGGTGTGGCATGATCACTCTTTCAGCCAATTTAACAGCCGAGTAGACAAAACTACGGGAGCCCAGAAGCACAAACAAACACTAGCCTCGTCAAAATGGAATGCTCATGAAAAATTATCTTCGCGGTCTGAACTAACGTATGCTTTGCGGACAAGTCCGGATAGGCCTATGCATATTAATGTATTCTGCCATACTCGGCCGCCTCTGTACATCGCATTTTATATATCAATGGCTCAGCATATGAAGCTCAAGTATAGGCCTCGATCTTTCAAAATACGAGACCCAAAGCGACACAATAACTTTCTCCTTCCCGTTCCAAAACGAAATACTCGACCCGGTCTATGCATACTTCACATGTTATTGATACATCTTCACCTCATAATTCACACCATTATTATGTACAGTTATCATTCTCATGTTTCTCTCATGTTTGTTCATGTTTTAATCATGTTTTCTATCAACAATAGGCCGATACTGATATCCGACAATCACATTTTCCACTTTGCGCTGTCATCCTCCCATCCGCTCCAACACGACATATTTAAATATTTGTATCCAATGTACGCCAGTCTCGCTCCGGTGCCGCCGAAACTGTTCCTTTTTCCAACCTAAATGGGAATATCGCCACTGCAGCACCGCATCGCGACTGGCGTATTCAATTCAGGGAGGCTTTCTACTCGCCACTCACCATTAAGTACGAAAACCCATAGAATTTATAAGATACCTCAAGGATTAAGAATAAATCTCCCTCTAATTCTTCTGGTCATATCAATGCTTTTGTTATGCTCCGGATCGGTACACAGCAACCCAGGGCCCAGCCCAAGCCATAAAACTGTACACGAAGGCAACACATTAACAGTATTCCATTATAATGTACGGAGCATAAGACATAAACTGGAAAAGATAGCCGATATGATAAATGACTTCGATATCCTATGTTTCACCGAAACTCACCTTGACCCCTCTTACCCCTCCGATAGACTAGAGATTGATAATTTCAGTCCCCCTATCCGACTTGATCGAGATTCCTACGGCGGTGGACTATGCGTATACGTCTCCTCTCATCTGGTCTTCAAAAGGAGAAACGATTTAGAAACCGATACTTCTTCAATGCTATGGTTTGACATTGTCTCAAAATCACAACATATTTTGCTATGCTTATCGTATCGATCAGATCAATATTGCCGATCGAACTATTGGGATCTGCTAGATTTGTCCATATCTAAGGCACTAGATGTCTCCCAAAATATAATTCTACTTGGAGATTTTAACTCCAATCTACTATGCCCCACTTCCAAACTCAAAAATATTATTGATTTCTATACACTTAAGGACGTAATAAAAACCCCAACTAGAGTTACCACTAGAACCAGCACCCTACTCGATCCTATAATCGTGAGTAATAACTTGAGTGTCCGGGACGCTGACGTTCTAAACTTGAATTGTCTGATCATTACGCTGTTTACGCGACAATTTCATTTGATCAATTGCATGCGACCTCTTTCACAAGAACTATCTGGAACTATAAAAATGCAGATTTTCAAAAAGCGAATATCTTAATAAATGAGAGCAAATGGCATGAATTGCTGCAACCAGTAAATGACATAAACGATGCAGTAAGCTTATTTACCGAGAGATTTATTAAAATAATGGAACAATCAATCCCCAAAATGACAGTGACGATAAGGACAAAGGACAAATTCTGGTTTAATTCCGACATACGGAGAGAAATACGACGTCGCGATAGACTCAGATCAATAGCACTCAAACGAAATTCAGAGCACACTTGGAGAAAATACAAGGATATTAGAAATAAAGTTAACAACATGAAAAAGTATGCAAAATCGCAATTCGAAACTAAACTTGAGGAGAAAATAAATGAAACCCCCACTCCCCGCGATTTCTGGCATATTATGAATTATCTACTTAACAAAAAGAAATCTACGAATACCCCACCTCTGTATAGCCCCAATGGCAACGTATCAATGGAAGGGAAATCATATGCAACCGATGATTATGAAAAAGCTAGGTGTCTCAACGCAAGATTCATTTCTAATTCCACTATACAAGACGATGCCAAAAATCTCCCTTATTTCCCTCGTAGATCCATTAACATACTATCCGAAATCCCAATCACATATCAAAGTATCGTGTGCGCTATAAAATCATTAAATTTAAATAAGGCGTATGGTCACGATAGCATCAGCCCAAAAATGTTGCATAGTACTGCCGAAAATATCGCAATCCCCCTATTAATAATTTAAAAAAAATCATTGGATCTTGGTAAGTTTCCAATGACCTGGAAAAAGGCAAACGTCATCCCTATCTTCAAAAAAGGCGACCCAGCCGATTCCGCAAATTACCGTCCAATATCTCTCCTTCCGACATTAGGCAAAATCTTCGAAAAAGTGGTCATACAACATATTATGACATACTTCACGGAAAATAATTTGTTATATAATCACCAGTCTGGCTTCCTCCCTGGCCATAGTACAACATACCAGTTAATAGAACTATATCACAACCTGTGCCATAGTTTCGACAACAGCCTCTATACAAGTGCAGTATTTTTTGATATATCAAAGGCATTCGAGAGAGTATGGCACAGGGGGCTGCTATATAAATTGGAACAATATGGAGTCTCTGGAAATCTCTTTGAATGGCTAAAAGATTATCTGTTCAATCGCAAACAAATATAGGCGAGATCCTCCTTTGCGTTACAAATGTTGACTACCTCAGATGAAATTTCAGTGTATGCATATGCGGTGGATCCATCCCACTCACAGCCAACTCATTCGGCAGTAAATGGTATTATATCTACCATAGAGCGTAGGCTTTGGGTCCGTATATAACATGTAACTTGACATGGGCCCGAGTTGGTCATGCTCGCCCAGCGTCGATCTCTACTCTTGGCGAGCCGGACCAGCCCGGCAAAATGTTCTGTTATATAAATACGCACCTAATAATAACCACATATATGATATATATATAAATCAAGTTAATTAAATGACTATAGATTAATACATGTTAGAAAGATCTTAAATGAACAGGGAAATTAATTCAATGTATTATGATTATATTATGCGTGATGATGCACACGTGACTGTATATATTACTTGTATATATTTATTTGTAATTTGTCTTGAATGTCTTATATATAGATGGTAGACAATAAATGATGATGAGATGAAAAGCAGGATAGGACTGACAGCAATCACAACCACACCATACATCATCCTGTATATATGTTATGTTCGTCATCTACTTTGTATTTGTTAAAATGTATATGGGAGAGGGGCGGTTTAAGTTGTTAAAACTTGTGCCCCGATCCCTTGTGTAATATTATATTACAATAAAATATGTTTAAACAAAAACAAAATGAGAGCAGCAGGGTGTATACCCGGGCATAATATATATATTTTTTAATGTTAACGCCCCCAAGAGCATATTATGAGGCATATATAAAATATATAATATACTGATTCCATGAATGCACAACCAAGATATTTCCTTTAACACAACTAATTCTTCAAGTTATTGCAACAACTACAGCTTATCGCTGAAGGTTTCTCATTCACCGCACCAGAAAGCCTCTAAATGCAGACCAAAAATCTACTAATCGGCTTATATATACAGCACCGTTATTTTGCAATGCAAACATTTAGTCTACATTCCAACTGAGACATAATTCTTCCCGCAATAAAATCTCCAAGAGTGGCCCAGCCATTGTTGAGTGTTTTTTATTGTCGGACACTTTTCATCACAAGAAAACAAGTATACACGACGGAGTTTCAATATTTAAATGCAAAGACACGCGCATGGTGAACCGACGATAGTGACTACAACAACAACATTGGCCGCTAACATGATTCGTGTTTAGATTGCATTGCGTGAAAATCGCGAGCGAGTTGATGTGTACCTAACACTGGTCGGTTGCTCAGGTTGAGGGGGTGACGGGTCATTAGGATCCAACAGGCGATGAGGTGAGTATTTGGCGTGACGAATCATTAGGATCCAACCCGCGATGAGATGAGTAGTGTTAATTGTCTCAACCTCCGAGGTGCCGACAAAGAAACGCCATTGCCTTTATAATCGCCAAGTGGGCACTGATGGTCATTCCTTCTCTCAACGTTCTTACATAAAGATATCTATCACAGTCAATACATTACAATCGCATCACTGATCGCATAAAGATAAAATGAAGACCACATACGAAGACAATACCAATCAATCTCACCCAGACCTTCACATGGAACATAACGTCACAGCAGACACCGTCTATGATAATAATAAAATTCGCTCGACGACATTCAGATGCAACAAACTCAACCAGTCAGTCGTGAGCGCCGATATTATCGCCAACAACATCTCAACATACAACACTTCATCCCAAGTTGCTTTCGACAAGAGAATAACAAAGGCGGTTTCCAAGAAGATTAAATGCATGGTTCGGAAGCTGAGCTGCTCAACTCACTGATAAATATACCACGTGATATCGAACGCTCTTTATCACGTGATTTTGAACGCTCGACCTGTATGTGATATTCCAGTATTGTTTGTTATGTTTGTGATATCGATAGCGGTGTGTGTTATGGTTGTTATTCTATTTGAATGAAATGACCTTTGTCATACGTCATATATGTTGTTCAAGTTTTGCAAATAAATTTATATTATAAATAACCAAAATATCCTGTCTCGTAATATCACAACCCTCTCTTTACTCTAAATTAATCAATGTTTAGTTACCTCAGGAAATGTGGTGTTGCTATGGTGTTGGGTTATTTAATTTGCGTACATTGTTAAGCATTGGGAAGTCATTATCGTCGGTCCCTGATGCTGTGGAATCCCAGGATATGACAATCTGAGTGCAGCAAAGTGTTCTCATATCAACAAAATATCCATTCTCGTAATCTCACAACCCTTTCTTTACTATACTTTACTATAAAATCATTGACGCTTGTTTCCCTCAGGACATGTTCAGACAATAAGTTTGTATCGATTTTTTAAAGCACATTTTACCGGAACTTCTGCGACACGACACAATGCGAGCAGCAGTGTCGTCCCCGGACATGCAAGTCTTGTGTCATGTAAATTCCTTGTAATCATTATAAAACATCAGTATATAGTTCCACGTACATGTGTGTTCCAAAAGAAAAAAGACGAATGACATTGTATTTTATTACCGGTGGTGCATGGGGGAAATACAGATACATGTATATTGTGTTTAAAATCAAAATATCCAGTCACGTAATTTCACAACCCTTTCTTTACTATGAATTCATTGACGATTAGTTCTCTCAGGACATGTTCAGACAATAAGAGTGTATAGATTTTATTGTTCGCAAACCCATTTTATCGGGACTTCTTTCCTGTGGTTTTGGGTTATTACTGTTTGCACATTGTTAAGCATGGGGAATCCATTAGCGTCTGTGCCTGATCGTGTAATCCTCGGACAAGACGCTATTGGGAGAGAACGTGCACTTTATGTGAAACAAATATTGTCCGTGACGAGTATCACTTTATACTTGAGTGTCCCTCTCTATCCCAAGAACGGAAACTATACATAAAACATGCATATTGGAAGTATCCCAATCGTCGCATACTGTCCATTCTTCTCTCAAACAGAAAGCCAAGTATTATACGCAACCTTTGCAGATTCATACACATTATACATAAAAGAGCGAGTTGCTCTCCTGGTTCATCTGAACCTTAAAGTTATCACAACCATCGTCATTGCGACCTTGTTTGTTTGTTTATGTATTGCTATATGTATTACCATGTATGTTCTTAATACCATGTACTATGGTGAAAGAATTAAATGATACTAAAGGAGAGTGTAATCCCCAGACATGCATGTCTCGTGTCACGGAAATTACCTGCTGATCATTATCAGGCATGATAATATGGTGCTAGACATTTGCAGAATGAGGTCCCAGGGGGCGGGGCGAATTTAGTGACGACACCACAAATAGCAGGCTAGCATCACTAAATTTCACCTATGGGGACCTCATTCTGCTTAGGTCTCATCTTCTATGGGCGACTAATATTTATGTTCCCAGATGGCATGAGAATATGGTGTCAGGCATTTTCAGAATGAGGTCCCAGGGGTGAATTTAGTGACCCTACCCCGCACAGCGGACTAGCATCACTAAATTGCACCCTACGGGGACCTCATTCTGCTTAGGTCTCATCTTCTATGGGCGACTAATACTCATATTTAATTTGCCTGGTGGCATGAGTCTGTTAAGGAAGATCCGTTCTTCAAGATATTATATAAAGTTCACGACAACTCGTTAGTTCCCTGGACTGTGTGGATTCCCCTGTAGGCACACCCAAGGAACATACCAAAGTTCAAAAATATATGCCGCTTACTGCTGAACAGAACCACATTTATTAACAATGCCTCGTGTATGCTATGCAAAACCAGATATCACAATGAACTAGAACACATCTTGTTTCTTGCTGCTCACATACTTTGGTTGCCATACGAAATGCATATTGGGAGTGGATACTCAATTATTACGGGATTTGTGTTTATATGTATCTGGACAACTTGAAGCCAGATGACCTGATGGCGCTAGTATTAGCAAGCGTATACAACGATATAGTGGGACAATTATCGTATTATTCTGTAGACTCCAGTGTTCACCCGACGGCTGTTTCTGTTGTGTGCCAGTGACCAGATACAACAAAAAAACAATACATGTGATGCCATGCATCACACTCATGCGGTCTATAGTTGCTATAGCGTTCAGTTCATGACCTTCTTGAAACTTAAAATTAAATTCTTAAAGAACTAAGAGAACAAATTAGTGATATATATTTCTATAACGACCCGACCGTATCAAAGTTGATTAAGTTATTCAATACACACGACGAAGAAACGGTCAATAATCTCGCGACAATTATAAAGAAAGTGACGGCGAAATTGTAACCACCTCAAACATTGATAACCTATAAATATATAATGACCGGGAGTGCATCAGTGGGTGGTCCAAGTAAGCTGAATATATACATGTATAATGGTGTTACATTCAATTTCGTAGTATTGCAATTATGTATTGTTACTTACCTTATACTTGTGTGGCTATATATATTATGTCACTCACTTGATTATGTATACTCTCTTGTCACAAATGTGAAGAGAAAGAGAGATATAATGAATGATTAAAAAACTTAAACTGAATCCAAGTGATCCAAGGTGAGCTGTGTGGGGTACCTTATAATGTGTTAATGTGTATGTTGTTCCTTCACACAATGTTGACCGATATTGTAAAATGTGCTGTTTTTTTGTGTCTGGGTTATCTGCGCCATTATCTAATGGTTTAAGGAAATAAATGTATCTATCTTCAGTGTGGAGTGCTTTATTTGTCGCACACTTTTCATCTCAAGACAAAAATATACAAAACGAGTTTAAATATTTAAATGCAAAAAAAACTGGATGATGAACAGACGATAGTGCATGATTACAACAATACGGACCGTTTGCATTATTCGTGTTTAGATAGCATCGCGTGCTAGGTAGATGTGTACCACACAGTGACCGCTGCTCATGTGGGATGACGAGTCATTATGATGTAAGTTATCAAACATCCCGCGATGAGATGAATAGATGTGTTTCTAAACCTGACCGGGTGCTCAGGTGGGATGGCGAGTCATTGTGATGCAAGTTATCATACATCCCGCGATGAGATGAATAGATGTGTACCTAACAGTGACCGGCTGCTCAGGTGGGATGGCGAGTCATTGTGATGCAAGTTATCCTACATCCCGCGATGAGATGAGTAGATGTGTACCTAACCCTGACCGGGTGCTCAGTTGGGGTGACGAGTCATTAGGATCCAACCCGCGATGAGATGAGTAGTGTTAATTGTCTCAAACTCTGGCGGCTCTGAGGTGCCGACAAAGAAACATATTGCCTTTATAATCACCAAGATGGGCAGTGTTGGTCATTCCTACTCTCAACCTATTCGCATAAAGATATCTACCACAGTCAATACATTACAATCGCATAGAGAAAATGAAGATCACATACGAAGACAACGTCAGTCAATCTGATCCGGACCTTCATTCAGAGCATCACGCCACCACAGAGTCCATCTATGATGACGGTAGCATTCGTTCGAAGACATTTAGTTGCAACAAATTCAACCAGTCAGTCGTGAGCGCCGATATTATCGCCAACAACATCACAACATACAAAACTTCAGCCCAAGTTGCTTGCGGCAAAAGAATAACCAAGGCGGTTTCCAAGAAGATTAAATGCATGGTTCGGAAACTGAGCTGCTCATATGACTGAGAAATCAAATACGTGTTATCGAACAATCTTTACAACGTGATATCGAACGCTCGACCTGTATGTGATATTCTAGTATTAGTTGTTATGGCTGTAATATCGATAGCTGTGTGTGTTATGTTATGCTTTGATCTGAATGACTTGTTTGTTATACGTCCTATATGTTGTGTTTCAAGTTTTGTCAATAAATTTATATTATACATAACAAAACTTTCCAGTCTCGTAATATCACAATCCTTCCTTTACTATAAATGTATTGACGAGTAGTTCCCACAGTAAATGTTCAGACGATAAGTGTTTATAGATTTTATTTTTCTCAACCCCATTTTTTCAGGACTTCTTCGCTGTGGTGCTGAGTTATGGGCGCACAATGCTGGGCCATTAGTGTCGGTCTCCGAAACTGGTGAATCCCCAAACATGACATTATGAGAGCAGCAGGGTGTATACCCGGGCATAATATATTTTTTTTTAAATGTTAACGCCCCCAAGAGCATATTATGAGGCATATATAAAATATATAATATACTGATTCCATGAATGCACAACCAAGAGATTTCCTTTAACACAACTAATTCTTCAAGTTATTGCAACAACTACAGCTTATCGCTGAAGGTTTCTCATTCACCACACCAGAAAGCCTCTAAATGCAGACCAAAAATCTACTAATCGGCTTATATATACAGCACCGTTATTTTGCAATACAAACATTTAGTCTACATTCCAACTGAGACATACTTCTTCCCGCAATAAAATCTCCAAGAGTGGCCCAGCCATTGTTGAGTGTTTTTTATTGTCGGACACTTTTCATCACAAGAAAAAAAGTATACACGACGGAGTTTCAATATTTAAATGCAAAGACACGCGCATGGTGAACCGACGATAGTGACTACAACAACAACATTGGCCGCTAACATGATTCGTGTTTAGATTGCATTGCGTGAAAATCGCGAGCGAGTTGATGTGTACCTAACACTGGTCGGTTGCTCAGGTTGAGGGGGTGACCGAGTCATTAGGACCCAACAGGCGATGAGGTGAGTATTTGGCGTGACGAATCATTAGGATCCAACCCGCGATGAGATGAGTAGTGTTAATTGTCTCAACCTCCGAGGTGCCGACAAAGACACGCCATTGCCTTTATAATCGCCAAGTGGGCACTGATGGTCATTCCTTCTCTCAACGTTCTTACATAAAGATATATATCACAGTCAATACATTACAATCGCATCACTGATCGCATAAAGATAAAATGAAGACCACATACGAAGACAATACCAATCATTCTCACCCAGACCTTCACATGGAACATAACGTCACAGCAGACACCGTCTATGATAATAATAAAATTCGCTCGACGACATTCAGATGCAACAAACTCAACCAGTCAGTCGTGAGCACCGATATTATCGCCAACAACATCTCAACATACAACACTTCATCCCAAGTTGCTTTCGGCAAGAGAATAACAAAGGCGGTTTCCAACAAGATTAAATGCATGGTTCGGAAGCTGAGCTGCTCAACTCACTGATAAATATACCACGTGATATCGAACGCTCTTTATCACGTGATTTTGAACGCTCGACCTGTATGTGATATTCCAGTATTGTTTGTTATGTTTGTGATATCGATAGCGGTGTGTGTTATGGTTGTTATTCTATTTGAATGAAATGACCTTTGTCATACGTCATATATGTTGTTCAAGTTTTGCAAATAAATTTATATTATAAATAACCAAAATATCCTGTCTCGTAATATCACAACCCTCTCTTTACTCTAAATTAATCAATGTTTAGTTACCTCAGGAAATGTGGTGTTGCTATGGTGTTGGGTTATTTAATTTGCGTACATTGTTAAGCATTGGGAAGTCATTATCGTCGGTCCCTGATGCTGTGGAATCCCAGGATATGACAATCTGAGTGCAGCAGAGTGTTCTCATATCAACAAAATATCCATTCTCGTAATCTCACAACCCTTTCTTTACTATACTTTACTATAAAATCATTGACGCTTGTTTCCCTCAGGACATACTCTGGCAGGAGAGTGGAACGAAACGGTCGTGATTGCTTCGATCCTTATTAGTTCCTCTTCGGTCAGAGCGTTGAGCACGGGTGAGTCGTGTGGCCGTGCCTCCGGGTGCAGCTGCCCCGTGCTTAACGCCAGTGAGACGGTTTTGGATTAGGCTTAAGGATTTAATCCCAAATGCCGTGTTGGCCGCAGTGCAAAGATGTCGGATATTGGACATCGCTAACTGGTCTCTCCAGTCTAGCAGGGGATATCTGACTCTTTGCCTGGAGTTCAGGACTGAAGATGCTGGTAACCAGAAATCACAGACCCGGGACACCAACTCCAAGACTGCCTCCTGTTCCATGAAGGTTGGGAAGGGGCCTCCCAATAAGAAGACGCCTACTAGAAAAAGAAGGGACGCCGCCAGATGGGCTAAATGGAAGAAGCAGAAGGGGGTGACCGTTGATCGACCGGTCACCCCTCCCCGTGTGGCTCAGCCGTCTATAGTCATAGCCGGCGGGTCGAAGTTGTCTGAGAGACGCCCAGACGACTCGACCTGCATGGAGACTGACGACATTGAACCAGCTAGCAGGGACTCCGTGGATCTGCCGGAGGTCCCTGCTGTCGTCGTCGAGGCTTGCGGAGACAGGGACGTGGATACCACCCCAGATGTTCCTGCCGCCAGCTTCGACGTGGAACTGGACAGCTTTACACCTCGGACACCGGATTACCAAAACATCCCGGTGTCCCCAGCTCCACCAGCACCAACAACAACACCAGCACAGCCTCCACCCGTTCTGTAGAAGAGATAGTCGCTGAATCTACAGCTGAATCTGTCAGCGCTTAAATCGCTTGGCACAACAACAAGCACAATATGAATTTGAACGTCGACAAAGACAATTACAACATCAAAAACGCATGGCAGAATCAGATAGAGTGTGGAGATTGCACGCAAATTTAGACAAGACCGAGATCAAGAAGAAACCACCAGTTCCGATTCTAACCCAGTCACAACAACAGCAACATCAAACCGAAGAAAAAAGAAAGCGAAGAAATCAAAGAAAAAAAATTAATAATATGTCTAGATCATTCTCATTTCACCTTCACCAATTCATGCTTATGTATTACCATAACATGTATCAAATTAAAATTCACAAGTGGGTTGTAGGAGAGGGGTTCCGCCCCTTTCAAATCTTCCCGGGAGAAATCCCAACCCACCCCCCCCCCCCTCAGGACATGTTCAGACAATAAGTTTGTATCGATTTTTTAAAGCACATTTTACCGGAACTTCTGCGACACGACACAATGCGAGCAGCAGTGTCGTCCCCGGACTTGCAAGTCTTGTGTCATGTAATTTCCTTTGTAATCATTATAAAACATCAGTATATAGTTCCACGTACATGTGTGTTCCAAATGAAAAAAGAAGAATGACATTGTATTTTATTACCGGTGGTGCATGGGGGAAATGCAGATACATGTATATTGTGTTTAAAATCAAAATATCCAGTCACGTAATTTCACAACCCTTTCTTTACTATAATTTCATTGACGATTAGTTCTCTCAGGACATGTTCAGACAATAAGAGTGTATAGATTTTATTGTTCGCAAACCCATTTTATCGGGACTTCTTTCCTGTGGTTTTGGGTTATTACTGTTTGCACATTGTTAAGCATGGGGAATCCATTAGCGTCTGTGCCTGATCGTGTAATCCTCGGACAAGACGCTATTGGGAGAGAACGTGCACTTTATGTGAAACAAATATTGTCCGTGACGAGTATCACTTTATACTTGAGTGTCCCTCTCTATCCCAAGAACGGAAACTATACATAAAACATGCATATTGGAAGTATCCCAATCGTCGCATACTGTCCATTCTTCTCTCAAACAGAAAGCCAAGTATTATACGCAACCTTTGCAGATTCATACACATTATACATAAAAGAGCGAGTTGCTCTCCTGGTTCATCTGAACCTTAAAGTTATCACAACCATCATCATTGCGACCTTGTTTGTTTGTTTATGTATTGCTATATGTATTACCATGTATGTTCTTAATACCATGTACTATGGTGAAATAATTAAATGATACTAAAGGAGAGTGTAATCCCCAGACATGCATGTCTCGTGTCACGGAAATTACCTGCTGATCATTATCAGGCATGAGAATATGGTGCTAGACATTTGCAGAATGAGGTCCCAGGGGGCGGGGCGAATTTAGTGACGACACCACAAACAGCAGGCTAGCATCACTAAATTTCACCTATGGGGACCTCATTCTGCTTAGGTCTCATCTTCTATGGGCGACTAATATTTATGTTCCCAGATGGCATGAGAATATGGTGTCAGGCATTTTCAGAATGAGGTCCCAGGGGTGAATTTAGTGACCCTACCCCGCACAGCGGACTAGCATCACTAAATTTCACCCTACGGGGACCTCATTCTGCTTAGGTCTCATCTTCTATGGGCGACTAATACTCATATTTAATTTGCCTGGTGGCATGAGTCTGTTAAGGAAGATCCGTTCTTCAAGATATTATATAAAGTTCACGACAACTCGTTAGTTCCCTGGACTGTGTGGATTCCCCTGTAGGCACACCCAAGGAACATACCAAAGTTCAAAAATATATGCCGCTTACTGCTGAACAGAACCACATTTAATAACAATGCCTCGTGTATGCTATGCAAAACCAGATATCACAATGAACTAGAACACATCTTGTTTCTTGCTGCTCACATACTTTGGTTGCCATACGAAATGCATATTGGGAGTGGATACTCAATTATTACGGGATTTGTGTTTATATGTATCTGGACAACTTGAAGCCAGATGACCTGATGGCGCTAGTATTAGCAAGCGTATACAACGATATAGTGGGACAATTATCGTATTATTCTGTAGACTCCAGTGTTCACCCGACGGCTGTTTCTGTTGTGTGCCAGTGACCAGATACAACAAAAAACAATACATGTGATGCCATGCATCACACTCATGCGGTCTATAGTTGCTATAGCGTTCAGTTCATGACCTTCTTGAAACTTAAAATTAAATTCTTAAAGAACTAAGAGAACAAATTAGTGATATATATTTCTATAACGACCCGACCGTATCAAAGTTGATTAAGTTATTCAATACACACGACGAAGAAACGGTCAATAATCTCGCGACAATTATAAAGAAAGTGACGGCGAAATTGTAACCACCTCAAACATTGATAACCTATAAATATATAATGACCGGGAGTGCATCAGTGGGTGGTCCAAGTAAGCTGAATATATACATGTATAATGGTGTTACATTCAATTTCGTAGTATTGCAATTATGTATTGTTACTTACCTTATACTTGTGTGGCTATATATATTATGTCACTCACTTGATTATGTATACTCTCTTGTCACAAATGTGAAGAGAAAGAGAGATATAATGAATGATTAAAAAACTTAAACTGAATCCAAGTGATCCAAGGTGAGCTGTGTGGGGTACCTTATAATGTGTTAATGTGTATGTTGTTCCTTCACACAATGTTGACCGATATTGTAAAATGTGCTGTTTTTTTGTGTCTGGGTTATCTGCGCCATTATCTAATGGTTTAAGGAAATAAATGTATCTATCTTCAGTGTGGAGTGCTTTATTTGTCGCACACTTTTCATCTCAAGACAAAAATATACAAAACGAGTTTAAATATTTAAATGCAAAAAAAACTGGATGATGAACAGACGATAGTGCATGATTACAACAATACGGACCGTTTGCATTATTCGTGTTTAGATAGCATCGCGTGCTAGGTAGATGTGTACCACACAGTGACCGCTGCTCATGTGGGATGACGAGTCATTATGATGTAAGTTATCATACATCCCGCGATGAGATGAATAGATGTGTACCTAAACCTGACCGGGTGCTCAGGTGGGATGGCGAGTCATTGTGATGCAAGTTATCATACATCCCGCGATGAGATGAATAGATGTGTACCTAACAGTGACCGGCTGCTCAGGTGGGATGGCGAGTCATTGTAATGCAAGTTATCCTACATCCCGCGATGAGATGAGTAGATGTGTACCTAACCCTGACCGGGTGCTCAGTTGGGGTGACGAGTCATTAGGATCCAACCCGCGATGAGATGAGTAGTGTTAATTGTCTCAAACTCTGGCGGCTCTGAGGTGCCGACAAAGAAACATATTGCCTTTATAATCACCAAGATGGGCAGTGTTGGTCATTCCTACTCTCAACCTATTCGCATAAAGATATCTACCACAGTCAATACATTACAATCGCATAGAGAAAATGAAGATCACATACGAAGACAACGTCAGTCAATCTGATCCGGACCTTCATTCAGAGCATCACGCCACCACAGAGTCCATCTATGATGACGGTAGCATTCGTTCGAAGACATTTAGTTGCAACAAATTCAACCAGTCAGTCGTGAGCGCCGATATTATCGCCAACAACATCACAACATACAAAACTTCAGCCCAAGTTGCTTGCGGCAAAAGAATAACCAAGGCGGTTTCCAAGAAGATTAAATGCATGGTTCGGAAACTGAGCTGCTCATATGACTGAGAAATCAAATACGTGTTATCGAACAATCTTTACAACGTGATATCGAACGCTCGACCTGTATGTGATATTCTAGTATTAGTTGTTATGGCTGTAATATCGATAGCTGTGTGTGTTATGTTATGCTTTGATCTGAATGACTTGTTTGTTATACGTCCTATATGTTGTGTTTCAAGTTTTGTCAATAAATTTATATTATACATAACAAAACTTTCCAGTCTCGTAATATCACAATCCTTCCTTTACTATAAATGTATTGACGAGTAGTTCCCACAGTAAATGTTCAGACGATAAGTGTTTATAGATTTTATTTTTCTCAACCCCATTTTTGCAGGACTTCTTCGCTGTGGTGCTGAGTTATGGGCGCACAATGCTGGGCCATTAGTGTCGGTCTCCGAAACTGGTGAATCCCCAAACATGACATTATGAGAGCAGCAGGGTGTATACCCGGGCATAATATATATTTTTTTAAATGTTAACGCCCCCAAGAGCATATTATGAGGCATATATAAAATATATAATATACTGATTCCATGAATGCACAACCAAGAGATTTCCTTTAACACAACTAATTCTTCAAGTTATTGCAACAACTACAGCTTATCGCTGAAGGTTTCTCATTCACCACACCAGAAAGCCTCTAAATGCAGACCAAAAATCTACTAATCGGCTTATATATACAGCACCGTTATTTTGCAATACAAACATTTAGTCTACATTCCAACTGAGACATACTTCTTCCCGCAATAAAATCTCCAAGGGTGGCCCAGCCATTGTTGAGTGTTTTTTATTGTCGGACACTTTTCATCACAAGAAAAAAAGTATACACGACGGAGTTTCAATATTTAAATGCAAAGACACGCGCATGGTGAACCGACGATAGTGACTACAACAACAACATTGGCCGCTAACATGATTCGTGTTTAGATTGCATTGCGTGAAAATCGCGAGCGAGTTGATGTGTACCTAACACTGGTCGGTTGCTCAGGTTGAGGGGGTGACCGAGTCATTAGGATCCAACAGGCGATGAGGTGAGTATTTGGCGTGACGAATCATTAGGATCCAACCCGCGATGAGATGAGTAGTGTTAATTGTCTCAACCTCCGAGGTGCCGACAAAGAAACGCCATTGCCTTTATAATCGCCAAGTGGGCACTGATGGTCATTCCTTCTCTCAACGTTCTTACATAAAGATATATATCACAGTCAATACATTACAATCGCATCACTGATCGCATAAAGATAAAATGAAGACCACATACGAAGACAATACCAATCAATCTCACCCAGACCTTCACATGGAACATAACGTCACAGCAGACACCGTCTATGATAATAATAAAATTCGCCGAACTGGTGAATCCCCAAACATGACATTATGAGAGCAGCAGGGTGTATACCCGGGCATAATATATTTTTTTTTAAATGTTAACGCCCCCAAGAGCATATTATGAGGCATATATAAAATATATAATATACTGATTCCATGAATGCACAACCAAGAGATTTCCTTTAACACAACTAATTCTTCAAGTTATTGCAACAACTACAGCTTATCGCTGAAGGTTTCTCATTCACCACACCAGAAAGCCTCTAAATGCAGACCAAAAATCTACTAATCGGCTTATATATACAGCACCGTTATTTTGCAATACAAACATTTAGTCTACATTCCAACTGAGACATACTTCTTCCCGCAATAAAATCTCCAAGAGTGGCCCAGCCATTGTTGAGTGTTTTTTATTGTCGGACACTTTTCATCACAAGAAAAAAAGTATACACGACGGAGTTTCAATATTTAAATGCAAAGACACGCGCATGGTGAACCGACGATAGTGACTACAACAACAACATTGGCCGCTAACATGATTCGTGTTTAGATTGCATTGCGTGAAAATCGCGAGCGAGTTGATGTGTACCTAACACTGGTCGGTTGCTCAGGTTGAGGGGGTGACCGAGTCATTAGGATCCAACAGGCGATGAGGTGAGTATTTGGCGTGACGAATCATTAGGATCCAACCCGCGATGAGATGAGTAGTGTTAATTGTCTCAACCTCCGAGGTGCCGACAAAGAAACGCCATTGCCTTTATAATCGCCAAGTGGGCACTGATGGTCATTCCTTCTCTCAACGTTCTTACATAAAGATATATATCACAGTCAATACATTACAATCGCATCACTGATCGCATAAAGATAAAATGAAGACCACATACGAAGACAATACCAATCAATCTCACCCAGACCTTCACATGGAACATAACGTCACAGCAGACACCGTCTATGATAATAATAAAATTCGCTCGACGACATTCAGATGCAACAAACTCAACCAGTCAGTCGTGAGCACCGATATTATCGCCAACAACATCTCAACATACAACACTTCATCCCAAGTTGCTTTCGGCAAGAGAATAACAAAGGCGGTTTCCAACAAGATTAAATGCATGGTTCGGAAGCTGAGCTGCTCAACTCACTGATAAATATACCACGTGATATCGAACGCTCTTTATCACGTGATTTTGAACGCTCGACCTGTATGTGATATTCCAGTATTGTTTGTTATGTTTGTGATATCGATAGCGGTGTAGGTTATGGTTGTTATTCTATTTGAATGAAATGACCTTTGTCATATATGTTGTTCAAGTTTTGCAAATAAATTTATATTATAAATAACCAAAATATCCTGTCTCGTAATATCACAACCCTCTCTTTACTCTAAATTAATCAATGTTTAGTTACCTCAGGAAATGTGGTGTTGCTATGGTGTTGGGTTATTTAATTTGCGTACATTGTTAAGCATTGGGAAGTCATTATCGTCGGTCCCTGATGCTGTGGAATCCCAGGATATGACAATCTGAGTGCAGCAGAGTGTTCTCATATCAACAAAATATCCATTCTCGTAATCTCACAACCCTTTCTTTACTATACTTTACTATAAAATCATTGACTCTTTGCCTGGAGTTCAGGGCCCTGTTTCATGAAGGCAACTTATGACATAGTTGGGACTTAAGATGGTCATAAGTTCAAACTTCAATCATAAGTGCGTTTCACGAACAAAGTCTTAACCTAAGATGGTCTTAACTTTGGTCTTAACTTTAAGACTGGTGTGAGGTGTCATAAGATAATCTTAAAGTTAAGACCTACATTGTGATCCGCAGTTGGTCCGAAATGTGGACGGGATCTAGTTCATGTATATATTATGATAAACACATTTAACTGAATAACACCTTGCTAGCACGGAGGGGTGTTTCAGAAATGGTAGTAATTAATAACCAACTGGTAAGCTATAGCAGTGACGTGACCAGTGGTTGCAAGATTGGCGGGGTGTCCGCTACTAACTGTAAACCGCCAAGACCGGACTATATATACATTTCTAATTGCTGTAACAAAAAGAATATATTTACATAGAGTTGAACATCATTTGCGATTCAAATCACCCAATCGCACTGTAGACAATAATCATGTTGAGACAATTAGTCCCAAAATTTTCACATCGAGGATAATAGTGAATGATTTATACACATTTTTTTTAAATAAATGCTTATGTCAGCTATTATTATTATTATTTACTTGCCTTTCTATATTATTATGTTATAATTTGATTGTAAAATGTATTGTATATGTACCCCGTATATATATATCGGCAAGATAATAATATATGTTATTTTATTATTATTATGTATATTATCATAATCTATTAACTATGAAATAAAAAGATATATAGCATGTATATAGTATACGGACCAAGCGGGCACACCGGGATCCGCGAACACACATATAATATCACTGTGAACCGGCCCACAGACCCCTGGGGGAATTACTAAAATACCAATATAGACTATACCAGTGGTATAGTCTATATTGGTATTTTAGAAATTTTCCACAGGGGCCTGTGAATCGGCCGTCTGTTCACGTGTTGTTAATTATAAACGCTCTTTATTAGAAGTCGTTGATTTGGTTTTTATTAAAACATACATGCAGAATGTCGTTCAACGTAACGTACTTTCGAGGTTCATACGCAGTTTGTTAATTATAACAGACGTTTAGCACATTTGTCAACAGAACCAGAGCAAATGGCATTAACATCATTTATATATGGCTTCTGCAAGTATGTCTCAGATTGGAAATAAGTCTATTTGGAGCACGATATGAAGTCCTATTCACATTATAGCAATATAAATAAAGAGCGTTTTATGTTAGAATTCCATGAATGTTGGCAATCAATAAAGAGCGTTTAGCTCAGTGCTTCCATTGTGGTGTATTGTGTGTGTATGCCGTCGTGGCGACATATTCGGTTTCCTGGTATTATAGATGCTGCAAAGACGTATAATGCATTAGAACCTAATATCAGCATTGAAAGGAGCGAACATATGTCTCGCGTCGCCGTTGTGGCATGTTATATGGGTGAAGGTTCACATTCTGAGTTACGATGTATAAGTCCCTTTAATAACTGAAATAATATATTTGAGCTTGTTACGTTTGTATAAAATAGGCATTGGAAGCATGCAGCTATGTGTGGATGGGGTCTGACGCGAAAACACAGTTAAAAAGCGCGCTCGTGCAGTTAAGTATGCACCAGTCATTATACTGATTATCGCCCTTGCATTAAAATATCATAATTATTCTTAGACACGCCCTGGTATCTGTCACCAGACACTGTACCTAGGCATATAACATACACAGAACCAACATTTTCTGTGCATAGCTGTAATAAATTGTCGAGAGCCAGTCTAAAAGCGCGCGAACTTAAATTACTACTTAAGTAGGACTTAATCTTGTTTTGTGAAACGCGTTCTTGAAACGGAAAAGTTACATCATAAGATCCACCTTAGATCTTAGATTAAGTCCATCTTAAGATAATCTTATGACATTGCTTCATGAAACAGGCCCCTGGACTCAAGATGCTGGTAACCAGAAATCACAGACCCGGGACACCAACTCCAAGACTGCCTCCTGTTCCATGAAGGTTGGGAAGGGGCCTCCCAATAAGAAGACGCCTACTAGAAAAAGAAGGGACGCCGCCAGACGGGCTAAATGGAAGAAGCAGAAGGGGGTGACCGTTGATCGACCGGTCACCCCTCCCCGTGTGGCTCAGCCGTCTATAGTCATAGCAGGCGGGTCGAAGTTGTCTGAGAGACGCCCAGACGACTCGACCTGCATGGAGACTGACGACATTGAACCAGCTAGCAGGGACTCCGTGGATCTGCCGGAGGTCCCTGCTGTCGTCGTCGAGGCTTGCGGAGACAGGGACGTGGATACCACCCCAGATGTTCCTGCCGCCAGCTTCGACGTGGAACTGGACAGCTTTACACCTCGGACACCGGATTACCAAAACATCCCGGTGTCCCCCAGCTCCACCAGCACCAACAACAACACCAGCGCAGCCTCCACCCGTTCTGTAGAAGAGATAGTCGCTGAATCTACAGCTGAATCTGTCAGCGCTTAAATCGCTTTGGCACAACAACAAGCACAATATGAATTTGAACGTCGACAAAGACAATTACAACATCAAAAACGCATGGCAGAATCAGATAGAGTGTGGTGATTGCACGCAAATTTAGACAAGACCGAGATCAAGAAGAAACCACCAGTTCCGATTCTAACCCAGTCACAACAACAGCAACATCAAACCGAAGAAAAAAGAAAGCGAAGAAATCAAAGAAAAAAAAAAAATAATATGTCTAGATCATTCTCATTTCACCTTCACCAATTCATGCTTATGTATTACCATAACATGTATCAAATTAAAATTCACAAGTGGGTTGTAGGAGAGGGGTTCCGCCCCTTTCAAATCTTCCCGGGAGAAATCCCAAACCCCCCCCCCCCCCCTCAGGACATGTTCAGACAATAAGTTTGTATCGATTTTTTAAAGCACATTTTACCGGAACTTCTGCGACACGACACAATGCGAGCAGCAGTGTCGTCCCCGGACTTGCAAGTCTTGTGTCATGTAAATTCCTTTGTAATCATTATAAAACATCAGTATATAGTTCCACGTACATGTGTGTTCCAAATGAAAAAAGAAGAATGACATTGTATTTTATTACCGGTGGTGCATGGGGGAAATGCAGATACATGTATATTGTGTTTAAAATCAAAATATCCAGTCACGTAATTTCACAACCCTTTCTTTACTATAAATTCATTGACGATTAGTTCTCTCAGGACATGTTCAGACAATAAGAGTGTACAGATTTTATTGTTCGCAAACCCATTTTATCGGGACTTCTTTCCTGTGGTTTTGGGTTATTACTGTTTGCACATTGTTAAGCATGGGGAATCCATTAGCGTCTGTGCCTGATCGTGTAATCCTCGGACAAGACGCTATTGGGAGAGAACGTGCACTTTATGTGAAACAAATATTGTCCGTGACGAGTATCACTTTATACTTGAGTGTCCCTCTCTATCCCAAGAACGGAAACTATACATAAAACATGCATATTGGAAGTATCCCAATCGTCGCATACTGTCCATTCTTCTCTCAAACAGAAAGCCAAGTATTATACGCAACCTTTGCAGATTCATACACATTATACATAAAAGAGCGAGTTGCTCTCCTGGTTCATCTGAACCTTAAAGTTATCACAACCATCGTCATTGCGACCTTGTTTGTTTGTTTATGTATTGCTATATGTATTACCATGTATGTTCTTAATACCATGTACTATGGTGAAATAATTAAATGATACTAAAGGAGAGTGTAATCCCCAGACATGCATGTATCGTGTCACGGAAATTACCTGCTGATCATTATCAGGCATGAGAATATGGTGCTAGACATTTGCAGAATAAGGTCCCAGGGGGCGGGGCGAATTTAGTGACGACACCACAAACAGCAGGCAAGCATCACTAAATTTCACCTATGGGGACCTCATTCTGCTTAGGTCTCATCTTCTATGGGCGACTAATATTTATGTTCCCAGATGGCATGAGAATATGGTGCCAGGCATTTTCAGAATGAGGTCCCAGGGGTGAATTTAGTGACCCTACCCCGCACAGCGGACTAGCATCACTAAATTTCACCCTACGGGGACCTCATTCTGCTTAGGTCTCATCTTCTATGGGCGACTAATACTCATATTTAATTTGCCTGGTGGCATGAGTCTGTTAAGGAAGATCCGTTCTTCAAGATATTATATAAAGTTCACGACAACTCGTTAGTTCCCTGGACTGTGTGGATTCCCCTGTAGGCACACCCAAGGAACATACCAAAGTTCAAAAATATATGCCGCTTACTGCTGAACAGAACCACATTTATTAACAATGCCTCGTGTATGCTATGCAAAACCAGATATCACAATGAACTAGAACACAGCTTGTTTCTTACTGCTCACATACTTTGGTTGCCATACGAAATGCATATTGGGAGTGGATACTCAATTATTACGGGATTTGTGTTTATATGTATCTGGACAACTTGAAGCCAGATGACCTGATGGCGCTAGTATTAGCAAGCGTATACAACGATATAGTGGGACAATTATCGTATTATTCTGTAGACTCCAGTGTTCACCCGACGGCTGTTTCTGTTGTGTGCCAGTGACCAGATACAACAAAAAACAATACATGTGATGCCATGCATCACACTCATGCGGTCTATAGTTGCTATAGCGTTCAGTTCATGACCTTCTTGAAACTTAAAATTAAATTCTTAAAGAACTAAGAGAACAAATTAGTGATAGATATTTCTATAACGACCCGACCGTATCAAAGTTGATTAAGTTATTCAATACACACGACGAAGAAACGGTCAATAATCTCGCGACAATTATAAAGAAAGTGACGGCGAAATTGTAACCACCTCAAACATTGATAACCTATAAATATATAATGACCGGGAGTGCATCAGTGAGTGGTCCAAGTAAGCTGAATATATACATGTATAATGGTGTTACATTCAATTTCGTAGTATTGCAATTATGTATTGTTACTTACCTTATACTTGTGTGGCTATATATATTATGTCACTCACTTGATTATGTATACTCTCTTGTCACAAATGTGAAGAGAAAGAGAGATATAATGAATGATTAAAAAACTTAAACTGAATCCAAGTGATCCAAGGTGAGCTGTGTGGGGTACCTTATAATGTATTAATGTGTATGTTGTTCCTTCTCACAATGTTGACCGATATTGTAAAATGTACTGTTTTTTTGTGTCTGGGTTCTCTGCGCCATTATCTAATGGTTTAAGGAAATAAATGTATCTATCTTCAGTGTGGAGTGCTTTATTTGTCGCACACTTTTCATCTCAAGACAAAAGTATACAAAACGGAGTTTAAATATTTAAATGCAAAGAAGCCTGTATGATGAACAGACGATAGTGATTACAACAATACGGGACGTTTGCATTATTCGTGTTTAGATAGCATCGCGTGCTAGGTAGATGTGTACCAAACAGTGACCGCTGCTCATGTGGGATGACGAGTCATTATGATGCAAGTTATCATACATCCCGCGATGAGATGAATAGATGTGTAGCTAACCCTGACCGGGTGCTCAGGTGGGATGGCGAGTCATTGTGATGCAAGTTATCATACATCCCGCGATGAGATGAATAGATGTGTACCTAACCCTGACCGGGTGCTCAGGTGGGATGGCGAGTCATTGTGATGCAAGTTATCATACATCCCGCGATGAGATGAATAGATGTGTACCTAACCCTGACCGGCTGCTCAGGTGGGATGGCGAGTCATTGTGATGCAAGTTATCATACATCCCTCGATGAGATGAGTAGATGTGTACCTAACCCTGACCGGGTGCTCAGTTGGGGTGACGAGTCATTAGGATCCAACCCGCGATGAGATGGGTAGTGTTAATTGTCTCAACCTCTGGCGGCTCTGAGGTGCCGACAAAGAAACATATTGCCTTTATAATCACCAAGATGGGCAGTGTTGGTCATTCCTACTCTCAACCTATTCGCATAAAGATATCTACCACAGTCAATACATTACAATCGCATAGAGAAAATGAAGATCACATACGAAGACAACGTCAGTCAATCTGATCCGGACCTTCATTCAGAGCATCACGCCACCACAGAGTCCATCTATGATGACGGTAGCATTCGTTCGAAGACATTTAGTTGCAACAAATTCAACCAGTCAGTCGTGAGCGCCGATATTATCGCCAACAACATCTCAACATACAAAACTTCAGCCAAAGTTGCTTGCGGCAAAAGAATAACCAAGGCGGTTTCCAAGAAGATTAAATGCATGGTTCGGAAGCTGAGCTGCTCATATGACTGAGAAATCAAATACGTGTTATCGAACAATCTTTACAACGTGATATCGAACGCTCGACCTGTATGTGATATTCTAGTATTAGTTGTTATGGCTGTAATATCGATAGCTGTGTGTGTTATGTTATGCTTTGATCTGAATGACTTGTTTGTTATACGTCCTATATGTTGTGTTTCAAGTTTTGTCAATAAATTTATATTACACATAACAAAACTTTCCAGTCTCGTAATATCACAATCCTTCCTTTACTATAAATGTATTGACGAGTAGTTCCCACAGAAAATGTTCAGACGATAAGTGTGTATAGATTTTATTTTTCCCAACCCCATTTTAGCAGGACTTCTTCGCCGTGGTGCTGAGTTATGGGCGCACAATGCTGGGCCATTAGTGTCGGTCTCCGAAACTGGTGAATCCCCAAACATGACATTATGAGAGCAGCAGGGTGTATACCCGGGCATAATATATTTTTTTTTAAATGTTAACGCCCCCAAGAGCATATTATGAGGCATATATAAAATATATAATATACTGATTCTATGAATGCACAACCAAGAGATTTCCTTTAACACAACTAATTCTTCAAGTTATTCCAACAACTACAGCTTATCGCTAAAGGTTTCTCATTCACCACACCAGAAAGCCTTTAAATGCAGACCAAAAATATACTAATCGGCTTATATATACAGCACCGTTATTTTGCAATACAAACATTTAGTCTACATTCCAACTGAGACATACTTCTTCCCGCAATAAAATCTCCAAGAGTGGCCCAGCCATTGTTGAGTGTTTTTTATTGTCGGAAACTTTTCATCACAAGAAAAAAAGTATACACGACGGAGTTTCAATATTTAAATGCAAAGACACGCGCATGGTGAACCGACGATGGTGACTACAACAACAACATTGGCCGCTAACATTAGGATCCAACAGGCGATGAGGTGAGTATTTGGCGTGACGAATTATTAGGATCCAACCCGCGATGAGATGAGTAGTGTTAATTGTCTCAACCTCCGAGGTGCCGACAAAGAAACGCCATTGCCTTTATAATCGCCAAGTGGGCACTGATGGTCATTCCTTCTCTCAACGTTCTAACATAAAGATATCTATCACAGCCAATACATTACAATCGCATCACTGATCGCATAAAGATAAAATGAAGACCACATACGAAGACAATACCAATCAATCTCACCCAGACCTTCACATGGAACATAACGTCACAGCAGACACCGTCTATGATAATAATAAAATTCGCTCGACGACATTCAGATGCAACAAACTCAACCAGTCAGTCGTGAGCGCCGATATTATCGCCAACAACATCTCAACATACAACACTTCATCCCAAGTTGCTTTCGACAAGAGAATAACAAAGGCGGTTTCCAAGAAGATTAAATGCATGGTTCGGAAGCTGAGCTGCTCAACTCACTGATAAATATACCACGTGATATCGAACGCTCTTTATCACGTGATTTTGAACGCTCGACCTGTATGTGATATTCCAGCATTGTTTGTTATGTCTGTGATATCGATAGCGGTGTGTGTTATGGTTGTTATTCTATTTGAATGAAATGACCTTTGTCATACGTCATATTATGTTGTTCAAGTTTTGTAAATAAATTTATATTATAAATAACCAAAATATCCTGTCTCGTAATATCACAACCCTCTCTTTACTCTAAATTAATCAATGTTTAGTTACATCAGGAAATGTGGTGTTGCTATGGTGTTGGGTTATTTAATTTGCGTACATTGTTAAGCATTGGGAAGTCATTATCGTCGGTCCCTGATGCTGTGGAATCCCAGGATATGACAATCTGAGTGCAGCAGAGTGTTCTCATATCAACAAAATATCCATTCTCGTAATCTCACAACCCTTTCTTTACTATACTTTACTATAAAATCATTGACGCTTGTTTCCCTCAGGACATACTCTGGCAGGAGAGTGGAGCGAAACGGTCGTGATTGCTTCGATCCTTATTAGTTCCTCTTCGGTCAGAGCGTTGAGCACGGGTGAGTCGTGTGGCCGTGCATCCGGGTGCAGCTGCCCCCGTGCTTAACGCCAGTGAGACGGTTTTGGATTAGGCTTATGGATTTAATCCCAGACGCCGTGTTGGCCGCAGTGCAAAGAAGTCGGATATTGGACATCGCTAACTGGTCTCTCCAGTCTAGCAGAGGATATCTGACTCTTTGCCTGGAGTTCAGGACTGAAGATGCTGGTAACCAGAAATCACAGACCCGGGACACCAACTCCAAGACTGCCTCCTGTTCCATGAAGGTTGGGACGGGGCCTCCCAAGAAGAAGACGCCTACTAGAAAAAGAAGGGACGCCGCCAGACGGGCTAAATGGAAGAAGCAGAAGGGGGTGACCGTTGATCGACCGGTCACCCCTCCCAGTGTGGCTCAGCCGTCTATAGTCATAGCCGGCGGGTCGAAGTTGTCTGAGAGACGCCCAGACGACTCGACCTGCATGGAGACTGACGACATTGAACCAGCTAGCAGGGACTCCGTGGATCTGCCGGAGGTCCCTGCTGTCGTCGTCGAGGCTTGCGGAGACAGGGCCGTGGATACCACCCCAGATGTTCCTGCCGCCAGCTTCGACGTGGAACTGGACAGCTTTACACCTCGGACACTGGATTACCAAAACATCCCGGTGTCCCCCAGCTCCACCAGCACCAACAACAACACCAGCGCAGCCTCCACCCGTTCTGTAGAAGAGATAGTCGCTGAATCTACAGCTGAATCTGTCAGCGCTGAAATCGCTTTGGCACAACAACAAGCACAATATGGATTTGAACGTCGACAAAGACAATTACAACATCAAAAACGCATGGCAGAATCAGATAGAGTGCTGGAGATTGCACGCAAATTTAGACAAGACCGAGATCAAGAAGAAACCACCAGTTCCGATTCTAACCCAGTCACAACAACAGCAACATCAAACCGAAGAAAAAAGAAAGCGAAGAAATCAAAGAAAAAAATATAATAATATGTCTAGATCATTCTCATTTCACCTTCACCAATTCATGCTTATGTATTACCATAACATGTATCATATTAAAATTCACAAGTGGGTTGTAGGAGAGGGGTTCCGCCCCTTTCAAATCTTCCCGGGAGTAATCCCAACCCCCCCCCCCTCAGGACATGTTCAGACAATAAGTTTGTATCGATTTTTTAAAGCACATTTTACCGGAACTTCTGCGACACGACACAATGCGAGCAGCAGTGTCGTCCCCGGACATGCAAGTCTTGTGTCATGTAAATTCCTTTGTAATCATTATAAAACATCAGTATATAGTTCCACGTACATGTGTGTTCCAAAAGAAAAAAGGAGAATGACATTGTATTTTATTACCGGTGGTGCATGGGGGAAATACAGATACATGTATATTGTGTTTAAAATCAAAATATCCAGTCACGTAATTTCACAACCCTTTCTTTACTATAAATTCATTGACGATTAGTTCTCTCGGGACATGTTCAGACAATAAGAGTGTATAGATTTTATTGTTCGCAAACCCATTTTACCGGGACTTCTTTCCTGTGGTTTTGGGTTATTACTGTTTGCACATTGTTAAGCATGGGGAATCCATTAGCGTCTGTGCCTGGTCGTGTAATCCTCGGACAAGACGCTATTGTGAGAGAACGTGCACTTTATGTGCAACAAATATTGTCCGTGACTAGTATCACTTTATACTTGAGTGTCCCTCTCTATCCCAAGAACGGAAACTATACAAAAAACATGCATATTGGAAGTATCCCAATCGTCGCATACTGTCCATTCTTCTCTCAAACAGAAAGCCAAGTATTATACGCAACCTTTGCAGATTCATACACATTATACATAAAAGAGCGAGTTGCTCTCCTGGTTCATCTGAACCTTAAAGTTATCACAACAATCGTCATTGCGACCTTGTTTGTTTGTTTATGTATTGCTATATGTATTACCATGTATGTTCTTAATACCATGTACTATGGTGAAAGAATTAAATGATACTAAAGGAGAGTGTAATCCCCAGACATGCATGTCTCGTGTCACGGAAATTACCTGCTAATCATTATCAGGCATGAGAATATGGTGCTAGACATTTGCAGAATGAGGTCCCAGGGGGCGGGGCGAATTTAGTGACGCCACCACAAACAGCAGGCTAGCATGACTAAATTTCACCTATGGGGACCTCATTCTGCTTAGGTCTCATCTTCTATGGGCGACTAATATTTATGTTCCCAGATGGCATGAGAATATGGTGCCAGGCATTTTCAGAATGAGGTCCCAGGGGTGAATTTAGTGACCCTACCCCGCACAGAGGACTAGCATCACTAAATTTCACCCTACGGGGACCTCATTCTGCTTAGGTCTCATCTTCTATGGGCGACTAATACTCATATTTAATTTGCCTGGTGGCATGAGTCTGTTAAGGAAGATCCGTTCTTCAAGATATTATATAAAGTTCACGACAACTCGTTAGTTCCCTGGACTGTGGATTCCCCTGTAGGCACACCCAAGGAACATACCAAAGTTCAAAAAATATATGCCGCTTACTGCTGAACAGAACCACATTTATTAACAATGCCTCGTGTATGCTATGCAAAACCAGATATCACAATGAACTAGAACACATCTTGTTTCTTGCTGCTCACATACTTTGGTTGCCATATATACGAAATGCATATTGGGAGTGGATACTCAATTATTACGGGATTTGTGTTTATATGTATCTGGACAACTTGAAGCCAGATGACCTGATGGCGCTAGTATTAGCAAGCGTATACAACGATATAGTGGGACAATTATCATATTATTCTGTAGACTCCAGTGTTCACCCGACGGCTGTTTCTGTTGTGTGCCAGTGACCAGATACAACAAAAAACAATACATGTGATGCCATGCATCACACTCATGCGGTCTATAGTTGCTATAGCGTTCAGTTCATGACCTTCTTGAAACATAAAATTAAATTCTTAAAGAACTAAGAGAACAAATTAGTGATAGATATTTCTATAACGACCCGACCGTATCAAAGTTGATTAAGTTATTCAATACACACGACGAAGAAACGGTCAATAATCTCGCGACAATTATAAAGAAAGTGACGGCGAAATTGTAACCACCTCAAACATTGATAACCTATAAATATATAATGACCGGGAGTGCATCAGTGGGTGGTCCAAGTAAGCTGAATATATACATGTATAATGGTGTTACATTCAATTTCGTAGTATTGCAATTATGTATTGTTACTTACCGTATACTTGTGTGGCTATATATATTATGTCACTCACTTGATTATGTATACTCTCTTGTCACAAATGTGAAGAGAAAGAGAGATATAATGAATGATTAAAAAACTTAAACTGAATCCAAGTGATCCAAGGTGAGCTGTGTGGGGTACCTTATAATGTATTAATGTGTATGTTGTTCCTTCTCACAATGTTGACCGATATTTTAAAATGTACTGTTTTTTTGTGTCTGGGTTCTCTGCGCCATTATCTAATGGTTTAAGGAAATAAATGTATCTATCTTCAGTGTGGAGTGCTTTATTTGTCGCACACTTTTCATCTCAAGACAAAAATATACAAAACGGAGTTTAAATATTTAAATGCAAAGAAGGCTGTATGATGAACAGACGATAGTGATTACAACAATACGGGCCGTTTGTATTATTCGTGTTTAGATAGCATCGCGTGCTAGGTAGATGTGTACCAAACATTGACCGCTGCTCATGTGGGATGGCGAGTCATTGTGATGCAAGTTATCATACATCCCGCGATGAGATGAATAGATGTGTACCTAACAGTGACCGGCTGCTCAGGTGGGATGGCGAGTCATTGTGATGCAAGTTATCATACATCCCGCGATGAGATGAGTAGATGTGTACCTAACCCTGACCGGGTGCTCAGTTGGGGTGACGAGTCATTAGGATCCAACCCGCGATGAGATGGGTAGTGTTAATTGTCTCAACCTCTGGCGGCTCTGAGGTGCCGACAAAGAAACATATTGCCTTTATAATCACCAAGATGGGCAGTGTTGGTCATTCCTACTCTCAACCTATTCGCATAAAGATATCTACCACAGTCAATACATTACAATCGCATAGAGAAAATGAAGATCACATACGAAGACAACGTCAGTCAATCTGATCCGGACCTTCATTCAGAGCATCACGCCACCACAGAGTCCATCTATGATGACGGTAGCATTCGTTCGAAGACATTTAGTTGCAACAAATTCAACCAGTCAGTCGTGAGCGCCGATATTATCGCCAACAACATCTCAACATACAAAACTTCAGCCAAAGTTGCTTGCGGCAAAAGAATAACCAAGGCGGTTTCCAAGAAGATTAAATGCGTGGTTCGGAAGCTGAGCTGCTCATATGACTGAGAAATCAAATACGTGTTATCGAACAATCTTTACAACGTGATATCGAACGCTCGACCTGTATGTGATATTCTAGTATTAGTTGTTATGGCTGTAATATCGATAGCTGTGTGTGTTATGTTATGCTTTGATCTGAATGACTTGTTTGTTATACGTCCTATATGTTGTGTTTCAAGTTTTGTCAATAAATTTATATTACACATAACAAAACTTTCCAGTCTCGTAATATCACAATCCTTCCTTTACTATAAATGTATTGACGAGTAGTTCCCACAGAAAATGTTCAGACGATAAGTGTTTATAGATTTTATTTTTCTCAACCCCATTTTAGCAGGACTTCTTCGCTGTGGTGCTGAGTTATGGGCGCACAATGCTGGGCCATTAGTGTCGGTCTCCGAAACTGGTGAATCCCCAAACATGACATTATGAGAGCAGCAGGGTGTACACCCGGGCATAATATATTTTTTTTTAAATGTTAACGCCCCCAAGAGCATATTATGAGGCATATATAAAATATATAATATACTGATTCCATGAATGCACAACCAAGAGATTTCCTTTAACACAACTAATTCTTCAAGTTATTCCAACAACTACAGCTTATCGCTAAAGGTTTCTCATTCACCACACCAGAAAGCCTTTAAATGCAGACCAAAAATCTACTAATCGGCTTATATATACAGCACCGTCATTTTGCAATACAAACATTTAGTCTACATTCCAACTGAGACATACTTCTTCCCGCAATAAAATCTCCAAGAGTGGCCCAGCCATTGTTGAGTGTTTTTTATTGTCGGAAACTTTTCATCACAAGAAAAAAAGTATACACGACGGAGTTTCAATATTTAAATGCAAAGACACGCGCATGGTGAACCGACGATGGTGACTACAACAACAACATTGGCCGCTAACATTAGGATCCAACAGGCGATGAGGTGAGTATTTGGCGTGACGAATTATTAGGATCCAACCCGCGATGAGATGAGTAGTGTTAATTGTCTCAACCTCCGAGGTGCCGACAAAGAAACGCCATTGCCTTTATAATCGCCAAGTGGGCACTGATGGTCATTCCTTCTCTCAACGTTCTTACATAAAGATATCTATCACAGTCAATACATTACAATCGCATCACTGATCGCATAAAGATAAAATGAAGACCACATACGAAGACAATACCAATCAATCTCACCCAGACCTTCACATGGAACATAACGTCACAGCAGACACCGTCTATGATAATAATAAAATTCGCTCGACGACATTCAGATGCAACAAACTCAACCAGTCAGTCGTGAGCGCCGATATTATCGCCAACAACATCTCAACATACAACACTTCATCCCAAGTTGCTTTCGGCAAGAGAATAACAAAGGCGGTTTCCAAGAAGATTAAATGCATGGTTCGGAAGCTGAGCTGCTCAACTCACTGATAAATATACCACGTGATATCGAACGCTCTTTATCACGTGATTTTGAACGCTCGACCTGTATGTGATATTCCAGTATTGTTTGTTATGTTTGTGATATCGATAGCGGTGTGTGTTATGGTTGTTATCCTATTTGAATGAAATGACCTTTGTCATACGTCATATATGTTGTTCAAGTTTTGCAAATAAATTTATATTATAAATAACCAAAATATCCTGTCTCGTAATATCACAACCCTCTCTTTACTCTAAATTAATCAATGTTTAGTTACCTCAGGAAATGTGGTGTTGCTATGGTGTTGGGTTATTTAATTTGCGTACATTGTTAAGCATTGGGAAGTCATTATCGTCGGTCCCTGATTCTGTGGAATCCCAAGCAGGATATGACAATCTGAGTGCAGCAGAGTGTTCTCATATCAACAAAATATCCATTCTCGTAATCTCACAACCCTTTCTTTACTATACTTTACTATAAAATCATTGACGCTTGTTTCCCTCAGGACATGTTCAGACAATAAGTTTGTATCGATTTTTTAAAGCACATTTTACCGGAACTTCTGCGACACGACACAATGCGAGCAGCAGTGTCGTCCCCGGACATGCAAGTTTTGTGTCATGTAAATTCCTTTGTAATCATTATAAAACATCAGTATATAGTTCCACGTACATGTGTGTTCCAAAAGAAAAAAAGAAGAATGACATTGTATTTTATTACCGGTGGTGCATGGGGGAAATACAGATACATGTATATTGTGTTTAAAATCAAAATATCCAGTCACGTAATTTCACAACCCTTTCTTTACTATATATTCATTGACGATTAGTTCTCTCAGGACATGTTCAGACAATAAGAGTGTATAGATTTTATTGTTCGCAAACCCATTTTACCGGGACTTCTTTCCTGTGGTTTTGGGTTATTACTGTTTGCACATTGTTAAGCATGGGGAATCCATTAGCGTCTGTGCCTGATCGTGTAATCCTCGGACAAGACGCTATTGGGAGAGAACGTGCACTTTGTGTGCAACAAATATTGTCCGTGACGAGTATCACTTTATACTTGAGTGTCCCTCTCTATCCCAAGAACGGAAACTATACATACAACATGCATATTGGAAGTATCCCAATCGTCGCATACTGTCCATTCTTCTCTCAAACAGAAAGCCAAGTATTATACGCAACCTTTGCAGATTCATACACATTATACATAAAAGAGCGAGTTGCTCTCCTGGTTCATCTGAACCTTAAAGTTATCACAACCATCGTCATTGCGACCTTGTTTGTTTGTTTATGTATTGCTATATGTATTACCATGTATGTTCTTAATACCATGTACTATGGTGAAAGAATTAAATGATACTAAAGGAGAGTGTAATCCCCAGACATGCATGTCTCGTGTCACGGAAATTACCTGTTGATCATTATCAGGCATGAGAATATGGTGCTAGACATTTGCAGAATAAGGTCCCAGGGGCGGGGAGAATTTAGTGACGCCACCACAAACAGCAGGCTAGCATCACTAAATTTCACCTATGGGGACCTCATTCTGCTTAGGTCTCATATTCTATGGGCGAATAATATTTATGTTCCCAGATGGCATGAGAATATGGTGCCAGGCATGTTCAGAATGAGGTCCCAGGGGTGAATTTAGTGACCCTACCACGCACAGCGGACTAGCATCACTAAATTTCACCCTACGGGGACCTCATTCTGCTTAGGTGTCATCTGCTATAGGCGACTGATACTCATATTTAATTTGCCTGGTGGCATGAGTCTGTTAAGGAAGATCGGTTCTTCAAGATATTATATAAAGTTCACGACAACTCGTTAGTTCCCTGGACTGTGTGGATTCCCCTGTAGGCACACCCAAGGAACATACCAAAGTTCAAAAATATATGCCGCTTACTGCTGAACAGAACCACATTTATTAACAATGCCTCGTGTATGCTATGCAAAACCAGATATCACAATGAAGTAGAACACATCTTGTTTCTTGCTGCTCACATACTTTGGTTGCCATATACGAAATGCATATTGGGAGTGGATACTCAATTATTACGGGATTTGTGTTTATATGTATCTGGACAACTTGAAGCCAGATGACCTGATGGCGCTAGTATTAGCAAGCGTATACAACGATATAGTGGGACAATTATCGTATTATTCTGTAGACTCCAGTGTTCACCCGACGGCTGTTTCTGTTGTGTGCCAGTGACCAGATACAACAAAAAACAATACATGTGATGCCATGCATCACACTCATGCGGTCTATAGTTGCTATAGCGTTCAGTTCATGACCTTCTTGAAACTTAAAATTAAATTCTTAAAGAACTAAGAGAACAAATTAGTGATAGATATTTCTATAACGACCCGACCGTATCAAAGTTGATTAAGTTATTCAATACACACGACGAAGAAACGGTCAATAATCTCGCGACAATTATAAAGAAAGTGACGGCGAAATTGTAACCACCTCAAACATTGATAACCTATAAATATATAATGACCGGGAGTGCATCACTGGGTGGTCCAAGTAAGCTGAATATATACATGTATAATGGTGTTACATTCAATTTCGTAGTATTGCAATTATGTATTGTTACTTACCTTATACTTGTGTGGCTATATATATTATGTCACTCACTTGATTATGTATACTCTCTTGTCACAAATGGGAAGAGAAAGAGAGATATAGTGAATGATTGAAAAACTTAAACTGAATCCAAGTGATCCAAGGTGAGCTGTGTGGGATACCTTATAATGTATTAATGTGTATGTTGTTCCTTCTCACAATGTTGACCGATATTGTAAAATGTACTGTTTTTTTGTGTCTGGGTTCTCTGCGCCATTATCTAATGGTTTAAGGAAATAAATGTATCTATCTTCAGTGTGGAGTGCTTTATTTGTCGCACACTTTTCATCTCAAGACAAAAATATACAAAACGGAGTTTAAATATTTAAATGCAAAGAAGCCTGTATGATGAACAGACGATAGTGATTACAACAATACGGGCCGTTTGCATTATTCGTGTTTAGATAGCATCGCGTGCTAGGTAGATGTGTACCAAACAGTGACCGCTGCTCATGTGGGATGACGAGTCATTATGATGCAAGTTATCATACATCCCGCGATGAGATGAATAGATGTGTACCTAACCCTGACCGGGTGCTCAGGTGGGATGGTGAGTCATTGTGATGCAAGTTATCATACATCCCGCGATGAGATGAATAGATGTGTACCTAACAGTGACCGGCTGCTCGGGTGGGATGGCGAGTCATTGTGATGCAAGTTATCATACATCCCGCGATGAGATGAGTAGATGTGTACCTAACCCTGACCGGGTGCTCAGTTGGGGTGACGAGTCATTAGGATCCAACCCGCGATGAGATGAGTAGTGTTAATTGTATCAACCTATGACGGCTCTGAGGTGCCGACAAAGAAACATATTGCCTTTATAATCACCAAGATGGGCAGTGTTGGTCATTCCTACTCTCACCCTATTCACATAAAGATATCTACCACAGTCAATACATTACAATCGCATAGAGAAAATGAAGATCACATACGAAGACAACGTCAGTCAATCTGATCCGGACCTTCATTCAGAGCATCACGCCACCACAGAGTCCATCTATGATGACGGTAGCATTCGTTCGAAGACATTTAGTTGCAACAAATTCAACCAGTCAGTCGTGAGCGCCGATATTATCGCCAACAACATCACAACATACAAAACTTCAGCCAAAGTTGCTTGCGGCAAAAGAATAACCAAGGCGGTTTCCAAGAAGATTAAATGCATGGTTCGGAAGCTGAGCTGCTCATATGACTGAGAAATCAAATACGTGTTATCGAACAATCTTTACAACGTGATATCGAACGCTCGACCTGTATGTGATATTCTAGTATTAGTTGTTATGGCTGTAATATCGATAGCTGTGTGTGTTATGTTATGCTTTGATCTGAATGACTTGTTTGTTATACGTCCTATATGTTGTGTTTCAAGTTTTGTCAATAAATTTATATTACACATAACAAAACTTTCCAGTCTCGTAATATCACAATCCTTTCTTTACTATAAATGTATTGACGAGTAGTTCCCACAGAAAATGTTCAGACGATAAGTGTGTATAGATTTTATTTTTCTCAACCCCATTTTAGCAGGACTTCTTCGCTGTGGTGCTGAGTTATGGGCGCACAATGCTGGGCCATTAGTGTCGGTCTCCGAAACTGGTGAATCCCCAAACATGACATTATGAGAGCAGCAGGGTGTATACCCGGGCATAATATATATTTGTTTAAATGTTAACGCCCCCAAGAGCATATTATGAGGCATATATAAAATATATAATATACTGATTCCATGAATGCACAACCAAGAGATTTCCTTTAACACAACTAATTCTTCAAGTTATTGCAACAACTACAGCTTATCGCTGAAGGTTTCTCATTCAACACACCAGAAAGCCTCTAAATGCAGACCAAAAATCTACTAATCGGCTTATATATACAGCACCGTTATTTTGCAATACAAACATTTAGTCTACATTCCAACTGAGACATACTTCTTCCCGCAATAAAATCTCCAAGAGTGGCCCAGCCATTGTTGAGTGTTTTTTATTGTCGGACACTTTTCATCACAAGAAAAAAAGTATACACGACGGAGTTTCAATATTGAAATGCAAAGACACGCGCATGGTGAACCGACGATAGTGACTACAACAACAACATTGGCCGCTAACATGATTCGTGTTTAGATTGCATTGCGTGAAAATCGCGAGTTGATGTGTACCTAACACTGGTCGGTTGCTCAGGTTGAGGGGGTGACGAGTCATTAGGATCCAACAGGCGATGAGGTGAGTATTTGGCGTGACGAATCATTAGGATCCAACCAGCGATGAGATGAGTAGTGTTAATTGTCTCAACCTCCGAGGTGCCGACAAAGAAACGCCATTGCCTTTATAATCGCCAAGTGGGCACTGATGGTCATTCCTTCTCTCAATGTTCTTACATAAAGATATCTATCACAGTCAATACATTACAATCGCATCACTGATCGCATAAAGATCAAATGAAGACCACATACGAAGACAATACCAATCAATCTCACCCAGACCTTCACATGGAACATAACGTCACAGCAGACACCGTCTATGATAATAATAAAATTCGCTCGACGACATTCAGATGCAACAAACTCAACCAGTCAGTCGTGAGCGCCGATATTATCGCCAACAACATCTCAACATACAACACTTCATCCCAAGTTGCTTTCGGCAAGAGAATAACAAAGGCGGTTTCCAAGAAGATTAAATGCATGGTTCGGAAGCTGAGCTGCTCAACTCACTGATAAATATACCACGTGATATCGAACGCTCTTTATCACGTGATTTTGAACGCTCGACCTGTATGTGATATTCCAGTATTGTTTGTTATGTTTGTGATATCGATAGCGGTGTGTGTTATGGTTGTTATTCTATTTGAATGAAATGACCTTTGTCATACGTCATATATGTTGTTCAAGTTTTGCAAATAAATTTATATTATAAATAACCAAAATATCCTGTCTCGTAATATCACAACCCTCTCTTTACTCTAAATTAATCAATGTTTAGTTACCTCAGGAAATGTGGTGTTGCTATGGTGTTGGGTTATTTAATTTGCGTACATTGTTAAGCATTGGGAAGTCATTATCGTCGGTCCCTGATTCTGTGGAATCCCAAGCAGGATATGACAATCTGAGTGCAGCAGAGTGTTCTCATATCAACAAAATATCCATTCTCGTAATCTCACAACCCTTTCTTTACTATACTTTACTATAAAATCATTGACGCTTGTTTCCCTCAGGACATGTTCAGACAATAAGTATGTATCGATTTTTTAAAGCACATTTTACCGGAACTTCTGCGACACGACACAATGCGAGCAGCAGTGTCGTCCCCGGACATGCAAGTTTTGTGTCATGTAAATTCCTTTGTAATCATTATAAAACATCAGTATATAGTTCCACGTACATGTGTGTTCCAAAAGAAAAAAAGAAGAATGACATTGTATTTTATTACCGGTGGTGCATGGGGGAAATACAGATACATGTATATTGTGTTTAAAATCAAAATATCCAGTCACGTAATTTCACAACCCTTTCTTTACTATATATTCATTGACGATTAGTTCTCTCAGGACATGTTCAGACAATAAGAGTGTATAGATTTTATTGTTCGCAAACCCATTTTACCGGGACTTCTTTCCTGTGGTTTTGGGTTATTACTGTTTGCACATTGTTAAGCATGGGGAATCCATTAGCGTCTGTGCCTGATCGTGTAATCCTCGGACAAGACGCTATTGGGAGAGAACGTGCACTTTGTGTGCAACAAATATTGTCCGTGACGAGTATCACTTTATACTTGAGTGTCCCTCTCTATCCCAAGAACGGAAACTATACATAAAACATGCATATTGGAAGTATCCCAATCGTCGCATACTGTCCATTCTTCTCTCAAACAGAAAGCCAAGTATTATACGCAACCTTTGCAGATTCATACACATTATACATAAAAGAGCGAGTTGCTCTCCTGGTTCATCTGAACCTTAAAGTTATCACAACCATCGTCATTGCGACCTTGTTTGTTTGTTTATGTATTGCTATATGTATTACCATGTATGTTCTTAATACCATGTACTATGGTGAAAGAATTAAATGATACTAAAGGAGAGTGTAATCCCCAGACATGCATGTCTCGTGTCACGGAAATTACCTGTTGATCATTATCAGGCATGAGAATATGGTGCTAGACATTTGCAGAATAAGGGCCCAGGGGCGGGGATAATTTAGTGACGCCACCACAAACAGCAGGCTAGCATCAATAAATTTCACCTATGGGGACCTCATTCTGCTTAGGTCTCATATTCTATGGGCGAATAATATTTATGTTCCCAGATGGCATGAGAATATGGTGCCAGGCATGTTCAGAATGAGGTCCCAGGGGTGAATTTAGTGACCCTACCACGCACAGCGGACTAGCATCACTAAATTTCACCCTACGGGGACCTCATTCTGCTTAGGTCTCATATGCTATAGGCGACTGATACTCATATTTAATTTGCCTGGTGGCATGAGTCTGTTAAGGAAGATCGGTTCTTCAAGATATTATATAAAGTTCACGACAACTCGTTAGTTCCCTGGACTGTGTGGATTCCCCTGTAGGCACACCCAAGGAACATACCAAAGTTCAAAAATATATGCCGCTTACTGCTGAACAGAACCACATTTATTAACAATGCCTCGTGTATGCTATGCAAAACCAGATATCACAATGAAGTAGAACACATCTTGTTTCTTGCTGCTCACATACTTTGGTTGCCATATACGAAATGCATATTGGGAGTGGATACTCAATTATTACGGGATTTGTGTTTATATGTATCTGGACAACTTGAAGCCAAATGACCTGATGGCGCTAGTATTAGCAAGCGTATACAACGATATAGTGGGACAATTATCGTATTATTCTGTAGACTCCAGTGTTCACCCGACGGCTGTTTCTGTTGTGTGCCAGTGACCAGATACAACAAAAAACAATACATGTGATGCCATGCATCACACTCATGCGGTCTATAGTTGCTATAGCGTTCAGTTCATGACCTTCTTGAAACTTAAAATTAAATTCTTAAAGAACTAAGAGAACAAATTAGTGATAGATATTTCTATAACGACCCGACCGTATCAAAGTTGATTAAGTTATTCAATACACACGACGAAGAAACGGTCAATAATCTCGCGACAATTATAAAGAAAGTGACGGCGAAATTGTAACCACCTCAAACATTGATAACCTATAAATATATAATGACCGGGAGTGCATCACTGGGTGGTCCAAGTAAGCTGAATATATACATGTATAATGGTGTTACATTCAATTTCGTAGTATTGCAATTATGTATTGTTACTTACCTTATACTTGTGTGGCTATATATATTATGTCACTCACTTGATTATGTATACTCTCTTGTCACAAATGGGAAGAGAAAGAGAGATATAGTGAATGATTGAAAAACTTAAACTGAATCCAAGTGATCCAAGGTGAGCTGTGTGGGATACCTTATAATGTATTAATGTGTATGTTGTTCCTTCTCACAATGTTGACCGATATTGTAAAATGTACTGTTTTTTTGTGTCTGGGTTCTCTGCGCCATTATCTAATGGTTTAAGGAAATAAATGTATCTATCTTCAGTGTGGAGTGCTTTATTTGTCGCACACTTTTCATCTCAAGACAAAAATATACAAAACGGAGTTTAAATATTTAAATGCAAAGAAGCCTGTATGATGAACAGACGATAGTGATTACAACAATACGGGCCGTTTGCATTATTCGTGTTTAGATAGCATCGCGTGCTAGGTAGATGTGTACCAAACAGTGACCGCTGCTCATGTGGGATGACGAGTCATTATGATGCAAGTTATCATACATCCCGCGATGAGATGAATAGATGTGTACCTAACCCTGACCGGGTGCTCAGGTGGGATGGTGAGTCATTGTGATGCAAGTTATCATACATCCCGCGATGAGATGAATAGATGTGTACCTAACAGTGACCGGCTGCTCGGGTGGGATGGCGAGTCATTGTGATGCAAGTTATCATACATCCCGCGATGAGATGAGTAGATGTGTACCTAACCCTGACCGGGTGCTCAGTTGGGGTGACGAGTCATTAGGATCCAACCCGCGATGAGATGAGTAGTGTTAATTGTATCAACCTATGACGGCTCTGAGGTGCCGACAAAGAAACATATTGCCTTTATAATCACCAAGATGGGCAGTGTTGGTCATTCCTACTCTCACCCTATTCACATAAAGATATCTACCACAGTCAATACATTACAATCGCATAGAGAAAATGAAGATCACATACGAAGACAACGTCAGTCAATCTGATCCGGACCTTCATTCAGAGCATCACGCCACCACAGAGTCCATCTTTGATGACGGTAGCATTCGTTCGAAGACATTTAGTTGCAACAAATTCAACCAGTCAGTCGTGAGCGCCGATATTATCGCCAACATCATCACAACATACAAAACTTCAGCCCAAGTTGCTTGCGGCAAAAGAATAACCAAGGCGGTTTCCAAGAAGATTAAATGCATGGTTCGGAAGCTGAGCTGCTCATATGACTGAGAAATCAAATACGTGTTATCGAACAATCTTTACAACGTGATATCTAACGCTCGACCTGTATGTGATATTCTAGTATTAGTTGTTATGGCTGTAATATCGATAGCTGTGTGTTATGTTATGCTTTGATCTGAATGACTTGTTTGTTATACGTTCTATATGTTGTGTTTCAAGTTTTGTCAATAAATTTATATTACACATAACAAAACTTTCCAGTCTCGTAATATCACAATCCTTCCTTTACTATAAATGTATTGACGAGTAGTTCCCACAGAAAATGTTCAGACGATAAGTGTGTATAGATTTTATTTTTCTCAACCCCATTTTAGCAGGACTTCTTCGCTGTGGTGCTGAGTTATGGGCGCACAATGCTGGGCCATTAGTGTCGGTCTCCGAAACTGGTGAATCCCCAAACATGACATTATGAGAGCAGCAGGGTGTATACCCGGGCATAATATATATTTGTTTAAATGTTAACGCCCCCAAGAGCATATTATGAGGCATATATAAAATATATAATATACTGATTCCATGAATGCACAACCAAGAGATTTCCTTTAACACAACTAATTCTTCAAGTTATTGCAACAACTACAGCTTATCGCTGAAGGTTTCTCATTCAACACACCAGAAAGCCTCTAAATGCAGACCAAAAATCTACTAATCGGCTTATATATACAGCACCGTTATTTTGCAATACAAACATTTAGTCTACATTCCAACTGAGACATACTTCTTCCCGCAATAAAATCTCCAAGAGTGGCCCAGCCATTGTTGAGTGTTTTTTATTGTCGGACACTTTTCATCACAAGAAAAAAAGTATACACGACGGAGTTTCAATATTGAAATGCAAAGACACGCGCATGGTGAACCGACGATAGTGACTACAACAACAACATTGGCCGCTAACATGATTCGTGTTTAGATTGCATTGCGTGAAAATCGCGAGTTGATGTGTACCTAACACTGGTCGGTTGCTCAGGTTGAGGGGGTGACGAGTCATTAGGATCCAACAGGCGATGAGGTGAGTATTTGGCGTGACGAATCATTAGGATCCAACCCGCGATGAGATGAGTAGTGTTAATTGTCTCAACCTCCGAGGTGCCGACAAAGAAACGCCATTGCCTTTATAATCGCCAAGTGGGCACTGATGGTCATTCCTTCTCTCAACGTTCTTACATAAAGATATCTATCACAGTCAATACATTACAATCGCATCACTGATCGCATAAAGATAAAATGAAGACCACATACGAAGACAATACCAATCAATCTCACCCAGACCTTCACATGGAACATAACGTCACAGCAGACACCGTCTATGATAATAATAAAATTCGCTCGACGACATTCAGATGCAACAAACTCAACCAGTCAGTCGTGAGCGCCGATATTATCGCCAACAACATCTCAACATACAACACTTCATCCCAAGTTGCTTTCGGCAAGAGAATAACAAAGGCGGTTTCCAAGAAGATTAAATGCATGGTTCGGAAGCTGAGCTGCTCAACTCACTGATAAATATACCACGTGATATCGAACGCTCTTTATCACGTGATTTTGAACGCTCGACCTGTATGTGATATTCCAGTATTGTTTGTTATGTTTGTGATATCGATAGCGGTGTGTGTTATGGTTGTTATTCTATTTGAATGAAATGACCTTTGTCATACGTCATATATGTTGTTCAAGTTTTGCCAATAAATTTATATTATAAATAACCAAAATATCCTGTCTCGTAATATCACAACCCTCTCTTTACTCTAAATTAATCAATGTTTAGTTACCTCAGGAAATGTGGTGTTGCTATGGTGTTGGGTTATTTAATTTGCGTACATTGTTAAGCATTGGGAAGTCATTATCGTCGGTCCCTGATGCTGTGGAATCCCAAGATATGACAATCTGAGTGCAGCAGAGTGTTCTCATATCAACAACATATCCATTCTCGTAATCTCACAACCCTTTCTTTACTATACTTTACTATAAAATCATTGACGCTTGTTTCCCTCAGGACATGTTCAGACAATAAGTTTGTATCGATTTTTTAAAGCACATTTTACCGGAACTTCTGCGACACGACACAATGCGAGCAGCAGTGTCGTCCCCGGACATGCAAGTCTTGTGTCATGTAAATTCCTTTGTAATCATTATAAAACATCAGTATATAGTTCTACGTACATGTGTGTTCCAAACGAAAAAAGAAGAATGACATTGTATTTTATTACCGGTGGTGCATGGGGGAAATACAGATACATGTATATTGTGTTTAAAATCAAAATATCCAGTCACGTAATTTCACAACCCTTTCTTTACTATAAATTCATTGACGATTAGTTCTCTCAGGACAAGTTCAGACAATAAGAGTGTATAGATTTTATTGTTCGCAAACCCATTTTACCGGGACTTCTTTCCTGTGGTTTTGGGTTATTACTGTTTGCACATTGTTAAGCATGGGGAATCCATTAGCGTCTGTGCCTGATCGTGTAATCCTCGGACAAGACGCTATTGGGAGAGAACGTGCACTTTATGTGAAACAAATATTGTCCGTGACGAGTATCACTTTATACTTGAGTGTCCCTCTCTATCCCAAGAACGGAAACTATACATAAAACATGCATATTGGAAGTATCCCAATCGTCGCATACTGTCCATTCTTCTCTCAAACAGAAAGCCAAGTATTATATGCAACCTTTGCAGATTCATACACATTATACATAAAAGAGCGAGTTGCTCTCCTGGTTCATCTGAACCTTAAAGTTATCACAACCATCGTCATTGCGACCTTGTTTGTTTGTTTATGTATTGCTATAATTATGTATTACCATGTATGTTCTTAATACCATGTACTATGGTGAAAGAATTAAATGATACTAAAGGAGAGTGTAATCCCCAGACATGCATGTCTCGTGTCACGGAAATTACCTGCTAATCATTATCAGGCATGAGAATATGGTGCTAGACATCTGCAGAATGAGGTCCCAGGGAGCGGGGCGAATTTAGTGACGCCACCACAAACAGCAGGCTAGCATCACTAAATTTCACCTTTGGATACCTCATTCTGCTTAGGTCTCATCTTCTATGGGCGACTAATATTTATGTTTCCAGATGGCATGAGAATATGGTGTCAGGCATTTTCAGAATGAGGTCCCAGGGGTGAATTTAGTGACCCTACCCCGCACAACGGACTAGCATCAAAATTTCACCCTACGGGGACCTCATTCTGCTTAGGTCTCATCTTCTATGGGCAACTAATACTCATATTTAATTTGCCTGGTGGCATGAGTCTGTTAAGGAAGATCCGTTCTTCAAGATATTATATAAAGTTCACGACAACTCGTTAGTTCCCTGGACTGTGTGGATTCCCCTGTAGGCACACCCAAGGAACATACCAAAGTTCAAAAATATATGCCGCTTACTGCTGAACAGAACCACATTTATTAACAATGCCTCGTGTATGCTATGCAAAACCAGATATCACAATGAACTAGAACACATCTTGTTTCTTGCTGCTCACATACTTTGGTTGCCATACGAAATGCATATTGGGAGTGGATACTCAATTATTACGGGATTTGTGTTTATATGTATCTGGACAACTTGAAGCCAGATGACCTGATGACGCTAGTATTAGCAAGCGTATACAACGATATAGTGGGACAATTATCGTATTATTATGTAGACTCCAGTGTTCACCCGACGGCTGTTTCTGTTGTGTGCCAGTGACCAGATACAACAAAAAAACAATACATGTGATGCCATGCATCACACTCATGCGGTCTATAGTTGCTATAGCGTTCGGTTCATGGCCTTCTTGAAACTTAAAATTAAATTCTTAAAGAATTAAGAGAACAAATTAGTGATAGATATTTCTATAACGACCCGACCGTATCAAAGTTGATTAAGTTATTCAATACACACGACGAAGAAACGGTCAATAATCTCGCGACAATTATAAAGAAAGTAACGGCGAAATTGTAACCACCTCAAACATTGATAACATATAAATATATAATGACCGGGAGTGCATCAGTGGGAGGTCCAAGTAAGCTGAATATATACATGTATAATGGTGTTACATTCAATTTCGTAGTATTGCAATTATGTATTGTTACTTACCTTATACTTGTGTGGCTATATATATTATGTCACTCACTTGATTATGTATACTCTCTTGTCACAAATGTGAAGAGAAAGAGAGATATAGTGAATGATTGAAAAACTTAAACTGAATCCAAGTGATCCAAGGTGAGCTGTGTGGGGTACCTTATAATGTATTAATGTGTATGTTGTTCCTTCTCACAATGTTGACCGATATTGTAAAATGTACTGTTTTTTTGTGTCTGGGTTCTCTGCGCCATTATCTAATGGTTTAAGGAAATAAATGTATCTATCTTCAGTGTGGAGTGCTTTATTTGTCGCACACTTTTCATCCCAAGACAAAAATATACAAAACGGAGTTTAAATATTTAAATGCAAAGAAGCCTGTATGATGAACAGACGATAGTGATTACAACAATACGGGCCGTTTGCATTATTCGTGTTTAGATAGCATCGCGTGCTAGGTAGATGTGTACCAAACAGTGACCGCTGCTCATGTGGGATGACGAGTCATTATGATGCAAGTTATCATACATCCCGCGATGAGATGAATAGATGTGTACCTAACCCTGACCGGGTGCTCAGGTGGGATGGCGAGTCATTGTGATGCAAGTTATCATACATCCCGCGATGAGATGAATAGATGTGTACCTAACAGTGACCGGCTGCTCGGTGGGATGGCGAGTCATTGTGATGCAAGTTATCATACATCCCGCGATGAGATGAGTAGATGTGTACCTAACCCTGACCGGGTGCTCAGTTGGGGTGACGAGTCATTAGGATCCAACCCGCGATGAGATGAGTAGTGTTAATTGTATCAACCTATGACGGCTCTGAGGTGCCGACAAAGAAACATATTGCCTTTATAATCACCAAGATGGGCAGTGTTGGTCATTCCTACTCTCAACCTATTCACATAAAGATATCTACCATAGTCAATACATTACAATCGCATAGAGAAAATGAAGATCACATACGAAGACAACGTCAGTCAATCTGATCCGGACCTTCATTCAGAGCATCACGCCACCACAGAGTCCATCTATGATGACGGTAGCATTCGTTCGAAGACATTTAGTTGCAACAAATTCAACCAGTCAGTCGTGAGCGCCGATATTATCGCCAACAACATCACAACATACAAAACTTCAGCCCAAGTTGCTTGCGGCAAAAGAATAACCAAGGCGGTTTCCAAGAAGATTAAATGCATGGTTCGGAAGCTGAGCTGCTCATATGACTGAGAAATCAAATACGTGTTATCGAACAATCTTTACAACGTGATATCGAACGCTCGACCTGTATGTGATATTCTAGTATTAGTTGTTATGGCTGTAATATCGATAGCTGTGTGTGTTATGTTATGCTTTGATCTGAATGACTTGTTTGTTATACGTTCTATATGTTGTGTTTCAAGTTTTGTCAATAAATTTATATTATACATAACAAAACTTTCCAGTCTCGTAATATCACAATCCTTCCTTTACTATAAATGTATTGACGAGTAGTTCCCACAGAAAATGTTCAGACGATAAGTGTTTATAGATTTAATTTTTCTCAACCCCATTTTAGCAGGACTTCTTCGCTGTGGTGCTGAGTTATGGGCGCACAATGCTGGGCCATTAGTGTCGGTCTCCGAAACTGGTGAATCCCCAAACATGACATTATGAGAGCAGCAGGGTGTATGCCCGGGCATAATATTATTTTTTTTTAATGTTAACGCCCCCAAGAGCATATTATGAGGCATATATAAAATATATAATATACTGATTCCATGAATGCACAACCAAGAGATTTCCTTTAACACAACTAATTCTTCAAGTTATTGCAACAACTACAGCTTATCGCTGAAGGTTTCTCATTCACCACACCAGAAAGCCTCTAAATGCAGACCAAAAATCTACTAATCGGCTTATATATACAGCACCGTTATTTTGCAATACAAACATTTAGTCTACATTCCAACTGAGACATACTTCTTCCCGCAATAAAATCTCCAAGAGTGGCCCAGCCATTGTTGAGTGTTTTTTATTGTCGGACACATTTCATCACAAGAAAAAAAGTATACACGACGGAGTTTCAATATTGAAATGCAAAGACACGCGCATGGTGAACCGACGATAGTGACTACAACAACAACATTGGCCGCTAACATTATTCGTGTTTAGATTGCATTGCGTGAAAATCGCGAGCGAGTTGATGTGTACCTAACACTGGTCGGTTGCTCAGGTTGAGGGGGTGACGAGTCATTAGGATCCAACAGGCGATGAGGTGAGTATTTGGCGTGACGAATTATTAGGATCCAACCCGCGATGAGATGAGTAGTGTTAATTGTCTCAACCTCCGAGGTGTCGACAAAGAAACGCCATTGCCTTTATAATCGCCAAGTGCGCACTGATGGTCATTCCTTCTCTCAACGTTCTTACATAAAGATATCTATCACAGTCAATACGTTACAATAGCTTCACTGATCGCATAAAGATAAAATGAAGACCATATACGAAGACAATACCAATCAATCTCACCCAGACCTTCACATGGAACATAACGTCACAGCAGACACCGTCTATGATAATAATAAAATTCGCTCGACGACATTCAGATGCAACAAACTCAACCAGTCAGTCGTGAGCGCCGATATTATCGCCAACAACATCTCAACATACAACACTTCATCCCAAGTTGCTTTCGGCAAGAGAATAACAAAGGCGGTTTCCAAGAAGATTAAATGCATGGTTCTGAAGCTGAGCTGCTCAACTCACTGATAAATATACCACGTGATATCGAACGCTCTTTATCACGTGATTTTGAACGCTCGACCTGTATGTGATATTCCAGTATTGTTTGTTATGTTTGTGATATCGATAGCGGTGTGTGTTATGGTTGTTATTCTATTTGAATGAAATGACCTTTGTCATACGTCATATAATTATGTTGTTCAAGTTTTGCAAATAAATTTATATTATAAATAACCAAAATATCCTGTCTCGTAATATCACAACCCTCTCTTTACTCTAAATTAATCAATGTTTAGTTACCTCAGGAAATGTGGTGTTGCTATGGTGTTGGGTTATTTAATTTGCGTACATTGTTAAGCATTGGGAAGTCATTATCGTCGGTCCCTGATGCTGTGGAATCCCAGGATATGACAATCTGAGTGCAGCAGAGTGTTCTCATATCAACAAAATATCCATTCTCGTAATCTCACAACCCTTTCTTTACTATACTTTACTATAAAATCATTGACGCTTGTTTCCCTCAGGACATGTTCAGACAATAAGTTTGTATCGATTTTTTAAAGCACATTTTACCGGAACTTCTGCGACACGACACAATGCGAGCAGCAGTGTCGTCCCCGGACATGCAAGTCTTGTGTCATGTAAATTCCTTTGAAATCATAATAAAACATCAGTATATAGTTCCACGTACATGTGTGTTCCAAAAGAAAAAAGAAGAATGACATTGTATTTTATTACCGGTGGTGCATGGGGGAAATACAGATACATGTATATTGTGTTTAAAATCAAAATATCCAGTCACGTAATTTCACAACCCTTTCTTTACTATAAATTCATTGACGATTAGTTCTCTCAGGACATGTTCAGACAATAAGAGTGTATAGATTTTATTGTTCGCAAACCCATTTTACCGGGACTTCTTTCCTGTGGTTTTGGGTTATTACTGTGTGCACATTGTTAAGCATGGGGAATCCATTAGCGTCTGTGCCTGATCGTGTAATCCTTGGACAAGACGCTATTGGGAGAGAACGTGAACTTTATGTGAAACAAATATTGTCCGTGACGAGTATCACTTTATACTTGAGTGTCCCTCTCTATCCCAAGAACGGAAACTATACATAAAACATGCATATTGGAACTATCCCAATCGTCGCATACTGTCCATTCTTCTCTCAAACAGAAAGCCAAGTATTATACGCAACCTTTGCAGATTCATACACATTATACATAAAAGAGCGAGTTGCTCTCCTGGTTCATCTGAACCTTAAAGTTATCACAACAATCGTCATTGCGACCTTGTTTGTTTGTTTATGTATTGCTATATGTATTACCATATATGTTCTTAATACCATGTACTATGGTGAAAGAATTAAATGATACTAAAGGAGAGTGTAATCCCCTTTCTTCCACGATCTATCAATCTCTGGAACAAGTTAAAACCAGAAGCGAGGAACTGTGAAACACTCTCAGACTTTAAAGTTTTTCCGAATAGCGGTACAAAAGAACGTCCTCGATATCTGGAATTTGCATATACGAGAGCAAGCCATATATACCATTGTCGACTAAGACTGGAATGCAGTAATTTAAATCATGATCTTCACAGCAATCACTTGAGAGATAATCCGTTATGTATATGTGGTACCGAAGAAACAGCAGAACATTTTCTTTTTTATTGTCGCAGGTTCTCTGCTGAAAGAAATAGGTGCTTCGCAGGGTTAATAACCCGACCAGGCATAGCAACCCTGCTACATGGAAACAGCGAAGTATCACTGGAAGAGAATATAGATATATTTCTGAGGGTTCAAAAATTTATATTGTTGTCTAAACGATTCTCAAATTGAACTTTACCCAAGTCGCTCTCCGTATAAATACGTAAAAATAAGTTTAAATAAGTTTAAATAAGTATAAATAAATACAAATAAATAAATGGTAATTCCTGCTCATACACGAAACAAGGCGAGTGTACAAAGGCCCATTATCACATAGAAGTGACTAAATATACAGCACAACTCAGAAAACTAGAAAATATCTCTTATTTCCTATTCTGTCTTCGGGCATGACAACCTAGAGTTGCTCGTAATAAGTATATACATACAATGCATCACTCTTGTCGTATCGATCGTGAAACGTTAATTATACTATGCTTATTGTAAACTGACCGAGTGGGGTCAATGGTCAGGTCACAAACAAACAAACAGGTAGTAACAATTCAGTTCAACTGATGCGTGGACTGCCCAACAGTGACCCATTATTATGGGTTACTGTTGGACAGTCTATGCCCCAGACGGCTGACAATGATAATAATAAGATAGTAAAATTTAAACAAAAACAAGATCTAACTGGGAAAAGAACATTATGAAAAAGCAATAAAGACACCACCACATGTGTATGACAAAGATGGGGAAATGGCTAATATAAGCATCACACTTTCTGCCAAATCCCATTCTCTAAAATAATTGTCTTTATGTATATTATACAACTCTGTTAATTAATGTGCATGATTTAGAGAAATAAATATGTTTACATGCATGTCTCGTGTCACGGAAATTACCTGCTAATCATTATCAGGCATGAGAATATGGTGCTAGACATCTGCAGAATGAGGTCCCAGGGGGCGGGGCGAATTTAGTGACGCCACCACAAACAGCAGGCTAGCATCACTAAATTTCACCTTTGGATACCTCATTCTGCTTAGGTCTCATCTTCTATGGGCGACTAATATTTATGTTCCCAGATGGCATGAGAATATGGTGTCAGGCATTTTCAGAAAGAGGTCCCAGGGGTGAATTTAGTGACCCTACCCCGCACAACGGACTAGCATCACTAAATTTCACCCTACGGGGACCTCATTCTGCTTAGGTCTCATCTTCTATGGGCGACTAATACTCATATTTAATTTGCCTGGTGGCATGAGTCTGTTAAGGAAGATCCGTTCTTCAAGATATTATATAAAGTTCACGACAACTCGTTAGTTCCCTGGACTGTGTGGATTCCCCTGTAGGCACACCCAAGGAACATACCAAAGTTCAAAAATATATGCCGCTTACTGCTGAACAGAACCACATTTATTAACAATGCCTCGTGTATGCTATGCAAAACCAGATATCACAATGAACTAGAACACATCTTGTTTCTTGCTGCTCACATACTTTGGTTGCCATACGAAATGCATATTGGGAGTGGATACTCAATTATTACGGGATTTGTGTTTATATGTATCTGGACAACTTGAAGCCAGATGACCTGATGGCGCTAGTATTAGCAAGCGTATACAACGATATAGTGGGACAATTATCGTATTATTCTGTAGACTCCAGTGTTCACCCGACGGCTGTTTCTGTTGTTTGCCAGTGACCAGATACAACAAAAAACAATACATGTGATGCCATGCATCACACTCATGCGGTCTATAGTTGCTATAGCGTTCGGTTCATGGCCTTCTTGAAACTTAAAATTAAATTCTTAAAGAATTAAGAGAACAAATTAGTGATAGATATTTCTATAACGACCCGACCGTATCAAAGTTGATTAAGTTATTCAATACACACGACGAAGAAACGGTCAATAATCTCGCGACAATTATAAAGAAAGTGACGGCGAAATTGTAACCACCTCAAACATTGATAACCTATAAATATATAATGACCGGGAGTGCATCAGTGGGAGGTCCAAGTAAGCTGAATATATACATGTATAATGGTGTTACATTCAATTTCGTAGTATTGCAATTATGTATTGTTACTTACCTTATACTTGTGTGGCTATATATATTATGTCACTCACTTGATTATGTATACTCTCTTGTCACAAATGTGAAGAGAAAGAGAGATATAGTGAATGATTGAAAAACTTAAACTGAATCCAAGTGATCCAAGGTGAGCTGTGTGGGGTACCTTATCATGTATTAATGTGTATGTTGTTCCTTCTCACAATGTTGACCGATATTGTAAAATGTACTGTTTTTTTGTGTCTGGGTTCTCTGCGCCATTATATAATGGTTTAAGGAAATAAATGTATCTATCTTCAGTGTGGAGTGCTTTATTTGTCGCACACTTTTCATCTCAAGACAAAAATATACAAAACGGAGTTTAAATATTTAAATGCAAAGAAGCCTGTATGATGAACAGACGATAGTGATTACAACAATACGGGCCGTTTGCATTATTCGTGTTTAGATAGCATCGCGTGCTAGGTAGATGTGTACCAAACAGTGACCGCTGCTCATGTGAGATGACGAGTCATTATGATGCAAGTTATCATACATCCCGCGATGAGATGAATAGATGTGTACCTAACCCTGACCGGGTGCTCAGGTGGGATGGCGAGTCATTGTGATGCAAGTTATCATACATCCCGCGATGAGATGAATAGATGTGTACCTAACAGTGACCGGCTGCTCGGGTGGGATGGCGAGTCATTGTGATGCAAGTTATCATACATCCCGCGATGAGATGAGTAGATGTGTACCTAACCCTGACCGGGTGCTCAGTTGGGGTGACGAGTCATTAGGATCCAACCCGCGATGAGATGAGTAGTGTTAATTGTATCAACCTATGACGGCTCTGAGGTGCCGACAAAGAAACATATTGCCTTTATAATCACCAAGATGGGCAGTGTTGGTCATTCCTACTCTCAACCTATTCACATAAAGATATCTACCACAGTCAATACATTACAATCGCATAGAGAAAATGAAGATCACATACGAAGACAACGTCAGTCAATCTGATCCGGACCTTCATTCAGAGCATCACGCCACCACAGAGTCCATCTACGATGACGGTAGCATTCGTTCGAAGACATTTAGTTGCAACAAATTCAACCAGTCAGTCGTGAGCGCCGATATTATCGCCAACAACATCACAACATACAAAACTTCAGCCCAAGTTGCTTGCGGCAAAAGAATAACCAAGGCGGTTTCCAAGAAGATTAAATGCATGGTTCGGAAGCTGAGCTGCTCATATGACTGAGAAATCAAATACGTGTTATCGAACAATCTTTACAACGTGATATCGAACGCTCGACCTGTATGTGATATTCTAGTATTAGTTGTTATGGCTGTAATATCGATAGCTGTGTGTGTTATGTTATGCTTTGATCTGAATGACTTGTTTGTTATACGTTCTATATGTTGTGTTTCAAGTTTTGTCAATAAATTTATATTATACATAACAAAACTTTCCAGTCTCGTAATATCACAATCCTTCCTTTACTATAAATGTATTGACGAGTAGTTCCCACAGAAAATGTTCAGACGATAAGTGTTTATAGATTTTATTTTTCTCAACCCCATTTTAGCAGGACTTCTTCGCTGTGGTGCTGAGTTATGGGCGCACAATGCTGGGCCATTAGTGTCGGTCTCCGAAACTGGTGAATCCCCAAACATGACATTATGAGAGCAGCAGGGTGTATGCCCGGGCATAATATTATTTTTTTTTAATGTTAACGCCCCCAAGAGCATATTATGAGGCATATATAAAATATATAATATACTGATTCCATGAATGCACAACCAAGAGATTTCCTTTAACACAACTAATTCTTCAAGTTATTGCAACAACTACAGCTTATCGCTGAAGGTTTCTCATTCACCACACCAGAAAGCCTCTAAATGCAGACCAAAAATCTACTAATCGGCTTATATATACAGCACCGTTATTTTGCAATACAAACATTTAGTCTATATTCCAACTGAGACATACTTCTTCCCGCAATAAAATCTCCAAGAGTGGCCCAGCCATTGTTGAGTGTTTTTTATTGTCGGACACATTTCATCACAAGAAAAAAAGTATACACGACGGAGTTTCAATATTGAAATGCAAAGACACGCGCATGGTGAACCGACGATAGTGACTACAACAACAACATTGGCCGCTAACATTATTCGTGTTTAGATTGCATTGCGTGAAAATCGCGAGCGAGTTGATGTGTACCTAACACTGGTCGGTTGCTCAGGTTGAGGGGGTGACGAGTCATTAGGATCCAACAGGCGATGAGGTGAGTATTTGGCGTGACGAATTATTAGGATCCAACCCGCGATGAGATGAGTAGTGTTAATTGTCTCAACCTCCGAGGTGTCGACAAAGAAACGCCATTGCCTTTATAATCGCCAAGTGGGCACTGATGGTCATTCCTTCTCTCAACGTTCTTACATAAAGATATCTATCACAGTCAATACGTTACAATAGCTTCACTGATCGCATAAAGATAAAATGAAGACCATATACGAAGACAATACCAATCAATCTCACCCAGACCTTCACATGGAACATAACGTCACAGCAGACACCGTCTATGATAATAATAAAATTCGCTCGACGACATTCAGATGCAACAAACTCAACCAGTCAGTCGTGAGCGCCGATATTATCGCCAACAACATCTCAACATACAACACTTCATCCCAAGTTGCTTTCGGCAAGAGAATAACAAAGGCGGTTTCCAAGAAGATTAAATGCATGGTTCTGAAGCTGAGCTGCTCAACTCACTGATAAATATACCACGTGATATCGAACGCTCTTTATCACGTGATTTTGAACGCTCGACCTGTATGTGATATTCCAGTATTGTTTGTTATGTTTGTGATATCGATAGCGGTGTGTGTTATGGTTGTTATTCTATTTGAATGAAATGACCTTTGTCATACGTCATATAATTATGTTGTTCAAGTTTTGCAAATAAATTTATATTATAAATAACCAAAATATCCTGTCTCGTAATATCACAACCCTCTCTTTACTCTAAATTAATCAATGTTTAGTTACCTCAGGAAATGTGGTGTTGCTATGGTGTTGGGTTATTTAATTTGCGTACATTGTTAAGCATTGGGAAGTCATTATCGTCGGTCCCTGATGCTGTGGAATCCCAGGATATGACAATCTGAGTGCAGCAGAGTGTTCTCATATCAACAAAATATCCATTCTCGTAATCTCACAACCCTTTCTTTACTATACTTTACTATAAAATCATTGACGCTTGTTTCCCTCAGGACATGTTCAGACAATAAGTTTGTATCGATTTTTTAAAGCACATTTTACCGGAACTTCTGCGACACGACACAATGCGAGCAGCAGTGTCGTCCCCGGACATGCAAGTCTTGTGTCATGTAAATTCCTTTGAAATCATAATAAAACATCAGTATATAGTTCCACGTACATTTGTGTTCCAAAAGAAAAAAGAAGAATGACATTGTATTTTATTACCGGTGGTGCATGGGGGAAATACAGATACATGTATATTGTGTTTAAAATCAAAATATCCAGTCACGTAATTTCACAACCCTTTCTTTACTATAAATTCATTGACGATTAGTTCTCTCAGGACATGTTCAGACAATAAGAGTGTATAGATTTTATTGTTCGCAAACCCATTTTACCGGGACTTCTTTCCTGTGGTTTTGGGTTATTACTGTGTGCACATTGTTAAGCATGGGGAATCCATTAGCGTCTGTGCCTGATCGTGTAATCCTTGGACAAGACGCTATTGGGAGAGAACGTGCACTTTATGTGAAACAAATATTGTCCGTGACGAGTATCACTTTATACTTGAGTGTCCCTCTCTATCCCAAGAACGGAAACTATACATAAAACATGCATATTGGAACTATCCCAATCGTCGCATACTGTCCATTCTTCTCTCAAACAGAAAGCCAAGTATTATACGCAACCTTTGCAGATTCATACACATTATACATAAAAGAGCGAGTTGCTCTCCTGGTTCATCTGAACCTTAAAGTTATCACAACAATCGTCATTGCGACCTTGTTTGTTTGTTTATGTATTGCTATATGCATTACCATATATGTTCTTAATACCATGTACTATGGTGAAAGAATTAAATGATACTAAAGGAGAGTGTAATCCCCTTTCTTCCACGATCTATCAATCTCTGGAACAAGTTAAAACCAGAAGCGAGGAACTGTGAAACACTCTCAGACTTTAAAGTTTTTCCGAATAGCGGTACAAAAGAACGTCCTCGATATCTGGAATTTGCATATACGAGAGCAAGCCATATATACCATTGTCGACTAAGACTGGAATGCAGTAATTTAAATCATGATCTTCACAGCAATCACTTGAGAGATAATCCGTTATGTATATGTGGTACCGAAGAAACAGCAGAACATTTTCTTTTTTATTGTCGCAGGTTCTCTGCTGAAAGAAATAGGTGCTTCGCAGGGTTAATAACCCGACCAGGCATAGCAACCCTGCTACATGGAAACAGCGAAGTATCACTGGAAGAGAATATAGATATATTTCTGAGGGTTCAAAAATTTATATTGTTGTCTAAACGATTCTCAAATTGAACTTTACCCAAGTCGCTCTCCGTATAAATACGTAAAAATAAGTTTAAATAAGTTTAAATAAGTATAAATAAATACAAATAAATAAATGGTAATTCCTGCTCATACACGAAACAAGGCGAGTGTACAAAGGCCCATTATCACATAGAAGTGACTAAATATACAGCACAACTCAGAAAACTAGAAAATATCTCTTATTTCCTATTCTGTCTTCGGGCATGACAACCTAGAGTTGCTCGTAATAAGTATATACATACAATGCATCACTCTTGTCGTATCGATCGTGAAACGTTAATTATACTATGCTTATTGTAAACTGACCGAGTGGGGTCAATGGTCAGGTCACAAACAAACAAACAGGTAGTAACAATTCAGTTCAACTGATGCGTGGACTGCCCAACAGTGACCCATTATTATGGGTTACTGTTGGACAGTCTATGCCCCAGACGGCTGACAATGATAATAATAAGATAGTAAAATTTAAACAAAAACAAGATCTAACTGGGAAAAGAACATTATGAAAAAGCAATAAAGACACCACCACATGTGTATGACAAAGATGGGGAAATGGCTAATATAAGCATCACACTTTCTGCCAAATCCCATTCTCTAAAATAATTGTCTTTATGTATATTATACAACTCTGTTAATTAATGTGCATGATTTAGAGAAATAAATATGTTTACATGCATGTCTCGTGTCACGGAAATTACCTGCTAATCATTATCAGGCATGAGAATATGGTGCTAGACATCTGCAGAATGAGGTCCCAGGGGGCGGGGCGAATTTAGTGACGCCACCACAAACAGCAGGCTAGCATCACTAAATTTCACCTTTGGATACCTCATTCTGCTTAGGTCTCATCTTCTATGGGCGACTAATATTTATGTTCCCAGATGGCATGAGAATATGGTGTCAGGCATTTTCAGAAAGAGGTCCCAGGGGTGAATTTAGTGACCCTACCCCGCACAACGGACTAGCATCACTAAATTTCACCCTACGGGGACCTCATTCTGCTTAGGTCTCATCTTCTATGGGCGACTAATACTCATATTTAATTTGCCTGGTGGCATGAGTCTGTTAAGGAAGATCCGTTCTTCAAGATATTATATAAAGTTCACGACAACTCGTTAGTTCCCTGGACTGTGTGGATTCCCATGTAGGCACACCCAAGGAACATACCAAAGTTCAAAAATATATGCCGCTTACTGCTGAACAGAACCACATTTATTAACAATGCCTCGTGTATGCTATGCAAAACCAGATATCACAATGAACTAGAACACATCTTGTTTCTTGCTGCTCACATACTTTGGTTGCCATACGAAATGCATATTGGGAGTGGATACTCAATTATTACGGGATTTGTGTTTATATGTATCTGGACAACTTGAAGCCAGATGACCTGATGGCGCTAGTATTAGCAAGCGTATACAACGATATAGTGGGACAATTATCGTATTATTCTGTAGACTCCAGTGTTCACCCGACGGCTGTTTCTGTTGTTTGCCAGTGACCAGATACAACAAAAAACAATACATGTGATGCCATGCATCACACTCATGCGGTCTATAGTTGCTATAGCGTTCGGTTCATGGCCTTCTTGAAACTTAAAATTAAATTCTTAAAGAATTAAGAGAACAAATTAGTGATAGATATTTCTATAACGACCCGACCGTATCAAAGTTGATTAAGTTATTCAATACACACGACGAAGAAACGGTCAATAATCTCGCGACAATTATAAAGAAAGTGACGGCGAAATTGTAACCACCTCAAACATTGATAACCTATAAATATATAATGACCGGGAGTGCATCAGTGGGAGGTCCAAGTAAGCTGAATATATACATGTATAATGGTGTTACATTCAATTTCGTAGTATTGCAATTATGTATTGTTACTTACCTTATACTTGTGTGGCTATATATATTATGTCACTCACTTGATTATGTATACTCTCTTGTCACAAATGTGAAGAGAAAGAGAGATATAGTGAATGATTGAAAAACTTAAACTGAATCCAAGTGATCCAAGGTGAGCTGTGTGGGGTACCTTATCATGTATTAATGTGTATGTTGTTCCTTCTCACAATGTTGACCGATATTGTAAAATGTACTGTTTTTTTGTGTCTGGGTTCTCTGCGCCATTATATAATGGTTTAAGGAAATAAATGTATCTATCTTCAGTGTGGAGTGCTTTATTTGTCGCACACTTTTCATCTCAAGACAAAAATATACAAAACGGAGTTTAAATATTTAAATGCAAAGAAGCCTGTATGATGAACAGACGATAGTGATTACAACAATACGGGCCGTTTGCATTATTCGTGTTTAGATAGCATCGCGTGCTAGGTAGATGTGTACCAAACAGTGACCGCTGCTCATGTGGGATGACGAGTCATTATGATGCAAGTTATCATACATCCCGCGATGAGATGAATAGATGTGTACCTAACCCTGACCGGGTGCTCAGGTGGGATGGCGAGTCATTGTGATGCAAGTTATCATACATCCCGCGATGAGATGAATAGATGTGTACCTAACAGTGACCGGCTGCTCGGGTGGGATGGCGAGTCATTGTGATGCAAGTTATCATACATCCCGCGATGAGATGAGTAGATGTGTACCTAACCCTGACCGGGTGCTCAGTTGGGGTGACGAGTCATTAGGATCCAACCCGCGATGAGATGAGTAGTGTTAATTGTATCAACCTATGACGGCTCTGAGGTGCCGACAAAGAAACATATTGCCTTTATAATCACCAAGATGGGCAGTGTTGGTCATTCCTACTCTCAACCTATTCACATAAAGATATCTACCACAGTCAATACATTACAATCGCATAGAGAAAATGAAGATCACATACGAAGACAACGTCAGTCAATCTGATCCGGACCTTCATTCAGAGCATCACGCCACCACAGAGTCCATCTATGATGACGGTAGCATTCGTTCGAAGACATTTAGTTGCAACAAATTCAACCAGTCAGTCGTGAGCGCCGATATTATCGCCAACAACATCACAACATACAAAACTTCAGCCCAAGTTGCTTGCGGCAAAAGAATAACCAAGGCGGTTTCCAAGAAGATTAAATGCATGGTTCGGAAGCTGAGCTGCTCATATGACTGAGAAATCAAATACGTGTTATCGAACAATCTTTACAACGTGATATCGAACGCTCGACCTGTATGTGATATTCTAGTATTAGTTGTTATGGCTGTAATATCGATAGCTGTGTGTGTTATGTTATGCTTTGATCTGAATGACTTGTTTGTTATACGTTCTATATGTTGTGTTTCAAGTTTTGTCAATAAATTTATATTATACATAACAAAACTTTCCAGTCTCGTAATATCACAATCCTTCCTTTACTATAAATGTATTGACGAGTAGTTCCCACAGAAAATGTTCAGACGATAAGTGTGTATAGATTTTATTTTTCTCAACCCCATTTTAGCAGGACTTCTTCGCTGTGGTGCTGAGTTATGGGCGCACAATGCTGGGCCATTAGTGTCGGTCTCCGAAACTGGTGAATCCCCAAACATGACATTATGAGAGCAGCAGGGTGTATACCCGGGCATAATATATTTTTTTTTTAATGTTAACGCCCCCAAGAGCATATTATGAGGCATATATAAAATATATAATATACTGATTCCATGAATGCACAACCAAGAGATTTCCTTTAACACAACTAATTCTTCAAGTTATTGCAACAACTACAGCTTATCGCTGAAGGTTTCTCATTCACCACACCAGAAAGCCTCTAAATGCAGACCAAAAATCTACTAATCGGCTTATATATACAGCACCGTTATTTTGCAATACAAACATTTAGTCTACATTCCAACTGAGACATACTTCTTCCCGCAATAAAATCTCCAAGAGTGGCCCAGCCATTGTTGAGTGTTTTTTATTGTCGGACACATTTCATCACAAGAAAAAAAGTATACACGACGGAGTTTCAATATTGAAATGCAAAGGCACGCGCATGGTGAACCGACGATAGTGACTACAACAACAACATTGGCCGCTAACATTATTCGTGTTTAGATTGCATTGCGTGAAAATCGCGAGCGAGTTGATGTGTACCTAACACTGGTCGGTTGCTCAGGTTGAGGGGGTGACGAGTCATTAGGATCCAACAGGCGATGAGGTGAGTATTTGGCGTGACGAATTATTAGGATCCAACCCGCGATGAGATGAGTAGTGTTAATTGTCTCAACCTCCGAGGTGCCGACAAAGAAACGCCATTGCCTTTATAATCGCCAAGTGGGCACTGATGGTCATTCCTTCTCTCAACGTTCTTACATAAAGATATCTATCACAGTCAATACATTACAATAGCTTCACTGATCGCATAAAGATAAAATGAAGACCATATACGAAGACAATACCAATCAATCTCACCCAGACCTTCACATGGAACATAGCGTCACAGCAGACACCGTCTATGATAATAATAAAATTCGCTCGACGACATTCAGATGCAACAAACTCAACCAGTCAGTCGTGAGCGCCGATATTATCGCCAACAACATCTCAACATACAACACTTCATCCCAAGTTGCTTTCGGCAAGAGAATAACACAGGCGGTTTCCAAGAAGATTAAATGCATGGTTCGGAAGCTGAGCTGCTCAACTCACTGATAAATATACCACGTGATATCGAACGCTCTTTATCACGTGATTTTGAACGCTCGACCTGTATGTGATATTCCAGTATTGTTTGTTATGTTTGTGATATCGATAGCGGTGTGTGTTATGGTTGTTATTCTATTTGAATGAAATGACCTTTGTCATACGTCATATAATTATGTTGTTCAAGTTTTGCAAATAAATTTATATTATAAATAACCAAAATATCCTGTCTCGTAATATCACAACCCTCTCTTTACTCTAAATTAATCAATGTTTAGTTACCTCAGGAAATGTGGTGTTGCTATGGTGTTGGGTTATTTAATTTGCGTACATTGTTAAGCATTGGGAAGTCATTATCGTCGGTCCCTGATGCTGTGGAATCCCAGGATATGACAATCTGAGTGCAGCAGAGTGTTCTCATATCAACAAAATATCCATTCTCGTAATCTCACAACCCTTTCTTTACTATACTTTACTATAAAATCATTGACGCTTGTTTCCCTCAGGACATGTTCAGACAATAAGTTTGTATCGATTTTTTAAAGCACATTTTACCGGAACTTCTGCGACACGACACAATGCGAGCAGCAGTGTCGTCCCCGGACATGCAAGTCTTGTGTCATGTAAATTCCTTTGTAATCATAATAAAACATCAGTATATAGTTCCACGTACATGTGTGTTCCAAAAGAAAAACGAAGAATGACATTGTATTTTATTACCGGTGGTGCATGGGGGAAATACAGATACATGTATATTGTGTTTAAAATCAAAATATCCAGTCACGTAATTTCACAACCCTTTCTTTACTATAAATTCATTGACGATTAGTTCTCTCAGGACATGTTCAGACAATAAGAGTGTATAGATTTTATTGTTCGCAAACCCATTTTACCGGGACTTCTTTCCTGTGGTTTTGGGTTATTACTGTGTGCACATTGTTAAGCATGGGGAATCCATTAGCGTCTGTGCCTGATCGTGTAATCCTCGGACAAGACGCTATTGGGAGAGAACGTGCACTTTATGTGAAACAAATATTGTCCGTGACGAGTATCACTTTATACTTGAGTGTCCCTCTCTATCCCAAGAACGGAAACTATACATAAAACATGCATATTGGAACTATCCCAATCGTCGCATACTGTCCATTCTTCTCTCAAACAGAAAGCCAAGTATTATACGCAACCTTTGCAGATTCATACACATTATACATAAAAGAGCGAGTTGCTCTCCTGGTTCATCGGAACCTTAAAGTTATCACAACAATCGTCATTGCGACCTTGTTTGTTTGTTTATGTATTGCTATATGTATTACCATATATGTTCTTAATACCATGTACTATGGTGAAAGAATTAAATGATACTAAAGGAGAGTGAAATCCCCAGACATGCATGTCTCGTGTCACGGAAATTACCTGCTAATCATTATCAGGCATGAGAATATGGTGCTAGACATCTGCAGAATAAGGTCCCAGGGGGCGGGGCGAATTTAGTGACGCCACCACAAACAGCAGGCTAGCATCACTAAATTTCACCTTTGGATACCTCATTCTGCTTAGGTCTCATCTTCTATGGGCGACTAATATTTATGTTCCCAGATGGCATGAGAATATGGTGTCAGGCATTTTCAGAATGAGGTCCCAGGGGTGAATTTAGTGACCCTACCCCGCACAACGGACTAGCATCACTAAATTTCACCCTACGGGGACCTCATTCTGCTTAGGTCTCATCTTCTATGGGCGACTAATACTCATATTTAATTTGCCTGGTGGCATGAGTCTGTTAAGGAAGATCCGTTCTTCAAGATATTATATAAAGTTCACGACAACTCGTTAGTTCCCTGGACTGTGTGGATTCCCCTGTAGGCACACCCAAGGAACATACCAAAGTTCAAAAATATATGCCGCTTACTGCTGAACAGAACCACATTTATTAACAATGCCTCGTGTATGCTATGCAAAACCAGATATCACAATGAACTAGAACACATCTTGTTTCTTGCTGCTCACATACTTTGGTTGCCATACGAAATGCATATTGGGAGTGGATACTCAATTATTACGGGATTTGTGTTTATATGTATCTGGACAACTTGAAGCCAGATGACCTGATGGCGCTAGTATTAGCAAGCGTATACAACGATATAGTGGGACAATTATCGTATTATTCTGTAGACTCCAGTGTTCACCCGACGGCTGTTTCTGTTGTGTGCCAGTGACCAGATACAACAAAAAACAATACATGTGATGCCATGCATCACACTCATGCGGTCTATAGTTGCTATAGCGTTCGGTTCATGGCCTTCTTGAAACTTAAAATTAAATTCTTAAAGAATTAAGAGAACAAATTAGTGATAGATATTTCTATAACGACCCGACCGTATCAAAGTTGATTAAGTTATTCAATACACACGACGAAGAAACGGTCAATAATCTCGCGACAATTATAAAGAAAGTGACGGCGAAATTGTAACCACCTCAAACATTGATAACCTATAAATATATAATGACCGGGAGTGCATCAGTGGGAGGTCCAAGTAAGCTGAATATATACATGTATAATGGTGTTACATTCAATTTCGTAGTATTGCAATTATGTATTGTTACTTACCTTATACTTGTGTGGCTATATATATTATGTCACTCACTTGATTATGTATACTCTCTTGTCACAAATGTGAAGAGAAAGCGAGATATAGTGAATGATTGAAAAACTTAAACTGAATCCAAGTGATCCAAGGTGAGCTGTGTGGGGTACCTTATAATGTATTAATGTGTATGTTGTTCCTTCTCACAATGTTGACCGATATTGTAAAATGTACTGTTTTTTTGTGTCTGGGTTCTCTGCGCCATTATATAATGGTTTAAGGAAATAAATGTATCTATCTTCAGTGTGGAGTGCTTTATTTTTCGCACACTTTTCATCTCAAGACAAAAATATACAAAACGGAGTTTAAATATTTAAATGCAAAGAAGCCTGTATGATGAACAGACGATAGTGATTACAACAATACGGGCCGTTTGCATTATTCGTGTTTAGATAGCATCGCGTGCTAGGTAGATGTGTACCAAACAGTGACCGCTGCTCATGTGGGATGACGAGTCATTATGATGCAAGTTATCATACATCCCGCGATGAGATGAATAGATGTGTACCTAACCCTGACCGGGTGCTCAGGTGGGATGGCGAGTCATTGTGATGCAAGTTATCATACATCCCGCGATGAGATGAATAGATGTGTACCTAACAGTGACCGGCTGCTCGGGTGGGATGGCGAGTCATTGTGATGCAAGTTATCATACATCCCGCGATGAGATGAGTAGATGTGTACCTAACCCTGACCGGGTGCTCAGTTGGGGTGACGAGTCATTAGGATCCAACCCGCGATGAGATGAGTAGTGTTAATTGTATCAACCTATGACGGCTCTGAGGTGCCGACAAAGAAACATATTGCCTTTATAATCACCAAGATGGGCAGTGTTGGTCATTCCTACTCTCAACCTATTCACATAAAGATATCTACCACAGTCAATACATTACAATCGCATAGAGAAAATGAAGATCACATACGAAGACAACGTCAGTCAATCTGATCCGGACCTTCATTCAGAGCATCACGCCACCACAGAGTCCATCTATGATGACGGTAGCATTCGTTCGAAGACATTTAGTTGCAACAAATTCAACCAGTCAGTCGTGAGCGCCGATATTATCGCCAACAACATCACAACATACAAAACTTCAGCCCAAGTTGCTTGCGGCAAAAGAATAACCAAGGCGGTTTCCAAGAAGATTAAATGCATGGTTCGGAAGCTGAGCTGCTCATATGACTGAGAAATCAAATACGTGTTATCGAACAATCTTTACAACGTGATATCGAACGCTCGACCTGTATGTGATATTCTAGTATTAGTTGTTATGGCTGTAATATCGATAGCTGTGTGTGTTATGTTATGCTTTGATCTGAATGACTTGTTTGTTATACGTTCTATATGTTGTGTTTCAAGTTTTGTCAATAAATTTATATTATACATAACAAAACTTTCCAGTCTCGTAATATCACAATCCTTCCTTTACTATAAATGTATTGACGAGTAGTTCCCACAGAAAATGTTCAGACGATAAGTGTGTATAGATTTTATTTTTCTCAACCCCATTTTAGCAGGACTTCTTCGCTGTGGTGCTGAGTTATGGGCGCACAATGCTGGGCCATTAGTGTCGGTCTCCGAAACTGGTGAATCCCCAAACATGACATTATGAGAGCAGCAGGGTGTATACCCGGGCATAATATTTTTTTTTTTAATGTTAACGCCCCCAAGAGCATATTATGAGGCATATATAAAATATATAATATACTGATTCCATGAATGCACAACCAAGAGATTTCCTTTAACACAACTAATTCTTCAAGTTATTGCAACAACTACAGCTTATCGCTGAAGGTTTCTCATTCACCACACCAGAAAGCCTCTAAATGCAGACCAAAAATCTACTAATCGGCTTATATATACAGCACCGTTATTTTGCAATACAAACATTTAGTCTACATTCCAACTGAGACATACTTCTTCCCGCAATAAAATCTCCAAGAGTGGCCCAGCCATTGTTGAGTGTTTTTTATTGTCGGACACATTTCATCACAAGAAAAAAAGTATACACGACGGAGTTTCAATATTGAAATGCAAACACGCGCATGGTGAACCGACGATAGTGACTACAACAACAACATTGGCCGCTAACATTATTCGTGTTTAGATTGCATTGCGTGAAAATCGCGAGCGAGTTGATGTGTACCTAACACTGGTCGGTTGCTCAGGTTGAGGGGGTGACGAGTCATTAGGATCCAACAGGCGATGAGGTGAGTATTTGGCGTGACGAATTATTAGGATCCAACCCGCGATGAGATGAGTAGTGTTAATTGTCTCAACCTCCGAGGTGCCGACAAAGAAACGCCATTGCCTTTATAATCGCCAAGTGGGCACTGATGGTCATTCCTTCTCTCAACGTTCTTACATAAAGATATCTATCACAGTCAATACATTACAATAGCTTCACTGATCGCATAAAGATAAAATGAAGACCATATACGAAGACAATACCAATCAATCTCACCCAGACCTTCACATGGAACATAACGTCACAGCAGACACCGTCTATGATAATAATAAAATTCGCTCGGCGACATTCAGATGCAACAAACTCAACCAGTCAGTCGTGAGCGCCGATATTATCGCCAACAACATCTCAACATACAACACTTCATCCCAAGTTGCTTTCGGCAAGAGAATAACAAAGGCGGTTTCCAAGAAGAATAAATGCATGGTTCGGAAGCTGAGCTGCTCAACTCACTGATAAATATACCACGTGATATCGAACGCTCTTTATCACGTGATTTTGAACGCTCGACCTGTATGTGATATTCCAGTATTGTTTGTTATGTTTGTGATATCGATAGCGGTGTGTGTTATGGTTGTTATTCTATTTGAATGAAATGACCTTTGTCATACGTCATATAATTATGTTGTTCAAGTTTTGCAAATAAATTTATATTATAAATAACCAAAATATCCTGTCTCGCAATATCACAACCCTCTCTTTACTCTAAATTAATCAATGTTTAGTTACCTCAGGAAATGTGGTGTTGCTATGGTGTTGGGTTATTTAATTTGCGTACATTGTTAAGCATTGGGAAGTCATTATCGTCGGTCCCTGATGCTGTGGAATCCCAGGATATGACAATCTGAGTGCAGCAGAGTGTTCTCATATCAACAAAATATCCATTCTCGTAATCTCACAACCCTTTCTTTACTATACTTTACTATAAAATCATTGACGCTTGTTTCCCTCAGGACATGTTCAGACAATAAGTTTGTATCGATTTTTTAAAGCACATTTTACCGGAACTTCTGCGACACGACACAATGCGAGCAGCAGTGTCGTCCCCGGACATGCAAGTCTTGTGTCATGTAAATTCCTTTGTAATCATAATAAAACATCAGTATATAGTTCCACGTACATGTGTGTTCCAAAAGAAAAACGAAGAATGACATTGTATTTTATTACCGGTGGTGCATGGGGGAAATACAGATACATGTATATTGTGTTTAAAATCAAAATATCCAGTCACGTAATTTCACAACCCTTTCTTTACTATAAATTCATTGACGATTAGTTCTCTCAGGTCATGTTCAGACAATAAGAGTGTATAGATTTTATTGTTCGCAAACCCATTTTACCGGGACTTCTTTCCTGTGGTTTTGGGTTATTACTGTGTGCACATTGTTAAGCATGGGGAATCCATTAGCCTCTGTGCCTGATCGTGTAATCCTCGGACAAGACGCTATTGGGAGAGAACGTGCACTTTATGTGAAACAAATATTGTCCGTGACGAGTATCACTTTATACTTGAGTGTCCCTCTCTATCCCAAGAACGGAAACTATACATAAAACATGCATATTGGAACTATCCCAATCGTCGCATACTGTCCATTCTTCTCTCAAACAGAAAGCCAAGTATTATACGCAACCTTTGCAGATTCATACACATTATACATAAAAGAGCGAGTTGCTCTCCTGGTTCATCTGAACCTTAAAGTTATCACAACCATCGTCATTGCGACCTTGTTTGTTTGTTTATGTATTGCTATATGTATTACCATGTATGTTCTTAATACCATGTACTATGGTGAAATAATTAAATGATACTAAAGGAGAGTGTAATCCCCAGACATGCATGTCTCGTGTCACGTAAATTACCTGCTGATCATTATCAGGCATGAGAATATGGTGCTAGACATTTGCAGAATAAGGTCCCAGGGGGCGGGGCGAATTTAGTGACGCCACCACAAACAGCAGGCTAGCATCACTAAATTTCACCTATGGGGACCTCATTCTGCTTAGGTCTCATCTTCTATGGGCGACTAATATTTATGTTCCCAGATGGCATGAGAATATGGTGCCAGGCATGTTCAGAATGAGGTCCCAGGGGTGAATTTAGTGACCCTACCCTGCACAGCGGACTAGCATCACTAAATTTCACCCTACGGGGACCTCATTCTGCTTAGGTCTCATCTTCTATGGGCGACTAATACTCATATTTAATTTGCCTGGTGGCATGAGTCTGTTAAGGAAGATCGGTTCTTCAAGATATTATATAAAGTTCACGACAACTCGTTAGTTCCCTGGACTGTGTGGATTCCCCTGTAGGCACACCCAAGGAACATACCAAAGTTTAAAAATATATGCCGCTTACTGCTGAACAGAACCACATTTATTAACAATGCCTCGTGTATGCTATGCAAAACCAGATATCACAATGAACTAGAACACATCTTGTTTCTTGTTGCTCACATACTTTGGTTGCCATACGAAATGCATATTGGGAGTGGATACTCAATTATTACGGGATTTGTGTTTATATGTATCTGGACAACTTGAAGCCAGATGATCTGATGGCGCTAGTATTAGCCAGCGTATACAACGATATAGTGGGACAATTATCGTATTATTATGTAGACTCCAGTGTTCACCCGACGGCTGTTTCTGTTGTGTGCCAGTGACCAGATACAACAAAAAACAATACATGTGATGCCATGCATCACACTCATGCGGTCTATAGTTGCTATAGTGTTCAGTTCATGACCTTCTTGAAACTTAAAATTAAATTCTTAAAGAAGTAAGAGAACAAATTAGTGATAGATATTTCTATAACGACCCGACCGTATCAAAGTTGATTAAGTTATTCAATACACACGACGAAGAAACGGTCAATAATCTCGCGACAATTATAATGAAAGTGACGGCGAAATTGTAACCACCTCAAACATTGATAACCTATAAATATATAATGACTGGGAGTGCATCAGTGGGTGGTCCAAGTAAGCTGAATATATACATGTATAATGGTGTTACATTCAATTTCGTAGTATTGCAATTATGTATTGTTACTTACCTTATACTTGTGTGGCTATATATATTATGTCACTCACTTGATTATGTATACTCTCTTGTCACGAATGTGAAGAGAAAGAGAGATATAATGAATGATTAAAAAACTTAAACTGAATCCAAGTGATCCAAGGTGAGCTGTGTGGGGTACCTTATAATGTATTAATGTGTATGTTGTTCCTTCTCACAATGTTGACCGATATTGTAAAATGTACTGTTTTTTTGTGTCTGGGTTCTCTGCGCCATTATCTAATGGTTTAAGGAAATAAATGTATCTATCTTCAGTGTGGAGTGCTTTATTTGTCGCACACTTTTCATCTCAAGACAAAAATATACAAAACGGAGTTTAAATATTTAAATGCAAAGAAGCCTGTATGATGAACAGACGATAGTGATTACAACAATACGGGCCGTTTGCATTATTCGTGTTTAGATAGCATCGCGTGCTAGGTAGATGTGTACCAAACAGTGACCGCTGCTCATGTGGGATGACGAGTCATTATGATGCAAGTTATCATACATCCCGCGATGAGATGAATAGATGTGTACCTAACCCTGACCGGGTGCTCAGGTGGGATGGCGAGTCATTGTGATGCAAGTTATCATACATCACGCGATGAGATGAATAGATGTGTACCTAACAGTGACCGGCTGCTCAGGTGGGATGGCGAGTCATTGTGATGCAAGTTATCATACATCCCGCGATGAGATGAGTAGATGTGTACCTAACAGTGACCGGCTGCTCAGGTGGGATGGCGAGTCATTGTGATGCAAGTTATCATACATCCCGCGATGAGATGAATAGATGTGTACCTAACCCTGACCGGGTGCTCAGGTGGGATGGCGAGTCATTGTGATGCAAGTTATCATACATCACGCGATGAGATGAATAGATGTGTACCTAACCCTGACCGGGTGCTCAGTTGGGGTGACGAGTCATTAGGATACAACCTGCGATGAGATGAGTAGTGTTAATTGTATCAACCTATGACGGCTCTGAGGTGCCGACAAAGAAACATATTGCCTTTATAATCACCAAGATGGGCTGTGTTGGTCATTCCTACTCTCAACCTATTCACATAAAGATATCTACCACAGTCAATACATTACAATCGCATAGAGAAAATGAAGATCACATACGAAGACAACGTCAGTCAATCTGATCCGGATCGTGTAATCCTCGGACAAGACGCTATTGGGAGAGAACGTGCACTTTATGTGAAACAAATATTGTCCGTGACGAGTATCACTTTATACTTGAGTGTCCCTCTCTATCCCAAGAACGGAAACTATACATAAAACATGCATATTGGAAGTATCCCAATCGTCGCATACTGTCCATTCTTCTCTCAAACAGAAAGCCAAGTATTATATGCAACCTTTGCAGATTCATACACATTATACATAAAAGAGCGAGTTGCTCTCCTGGTTCATCTGAACCTTAAAGTTATCACAACCATCGTCATTGCGACCTTGTTTGTTTGTTTATGTGTTGCTATATGTATTACCATGTATGTTCTTAATACCATGTACTATGGTGAAAGAATTAAATGATACTAAAGGAGAGTGTAATCCCCAGACATGCATGTCTCGTGTCACGGAAATTACCTGCTAATCATTATCAGGCATGAGAATATGGTGCTAGACATTTGCAGAATGAGGTCCCAGGGGCGGGGCGAATTTAGTGACGCCACCACAAACAGCAGGCTAGCATCACTAAATTTCACCTATGGGGACCTCATTCTGCTTAGGTCTCATCTTCTATGGGCGACTAATATTTATGTTCCCAGATGGCATGAGAATATGGTGCCAGGCATGTTCAGAATGAGGTCCCAGGGGTGAATTTAGTGACCCTACCCTGCACAGCGGACTAGCATCACTAAATTTCACCCTACGGGAACCTCATTCTGCTTAGGTCTCATCTTCTATGGGCGACTAATACTCATATTTAATTTGCCTGGTGGCATGAGTCTGTTAAGGAAGATCCGTTCTTCAAGATATTATATAAAGTTCACGACAACTCGTTAGTTCCCTGGACTGTGTGGATTCCCCTGTAGGCACACCCAAGGAACATACCAAAGTTCAAAAATATATGCCGCTTACTGCTGAACAGAACCACATTTATTAACAATGCCTCGTGTATGCTATGCAAAACCAGATATCACAATGAACTAGAACACATCTTGTTTCTTGTTGCTCACATACTTTGGTTGCCATACGAAATGCATATTGGGAGTGGATACTCAATTATTACGGGATTTGTGTTTATATGTGTCTGGACAACTTGAAGCCAGATGACCTGCTGGCGCTAGTATTAGCAAGCATATACAGGATTTGTGTTTATATTGTGCATATACAACGATATAGTGGGACAATTATCGTATTATTATGTAGACTCCAGTGTTCACCCGACGGCTGTTTCTGTTGTGTGCCAGTGACCAGATACAACAAAAAACAATACATGTGATGCCATGCATCACACTCATGCGGTCTATAGTTGCTATAGTGTTCAGTTCATGACCTTCTTGAAACTTAAAATTAAATTCTTAAAGAACTAAGAGAACAAATTAGTGATAGATATTTCTATAACGACCCGACCGTATCAAAGTTGATTAAGTTATTCAATACACACGACGAAGAAACGGTCAATAATCTCGCGACAATTATAATGAAAGTGACGGCGAAATTGTAACCACCTCAAACATTGATAACCTATAAATATATAATGACTGGGAGTGCATCAGTGGGTGGTCCAAGTAAGCTGAATATATACATGTATAATGGTGTTACATTCAATTTCGTAGTATTGCAATTATGTATTGTTACTTACCTTATACTTGTGTGGCTATATATATTATGTCACTCACTTGATTATGTATACTCTCTTGTCACGAATGTGAAGAGAAAGAGAGATATAATGAATGATTAAAAAACTTAAACTGAATCCAAGTGATCCAAGGTGAGCTGTGTGGGGTACCTTATAATGTATTAATGTGTATGTTGTTCCTTCTCACAATGTTGACCGATATTGTAAAATGTACTGTTTTTTTTGTGTCTGGGTTCTCTGCGCCATTATCTAATGGTTTAAGGAAATAAATGTATCTATCTTCAGTGTGGAGTGCTTTATTTGTCGCACACTTTTCATCTCAAGACAAAAATATACAAAACGGAGTTTAAATATTTAAATGCAAAGAAGCCTGTATGATGAACAGACGATAGTGATTACAACAATACGGGCCGTTTGCATTATTCGTGTTTAGATAGCATCGCGTGCTAGGTAGATGTGTACCAAACAGTGACCGCTGCTCATGTGGGATGACGAGTCATTATGATGCAAGTTATCATACATCCCGCGATGAGATGAATAGATGTGTACCTAACCCTGACCGGGTGCTCAGGTGGGATGGCGAGTCATTGTGATGCAAGTTATCATACATCACGCGATGAGATGAATAGATGTGTACCTAACAGTGACCGGCTGCTCAGGTGGGATGGCGAGTCATTGTGATGCAAGTTATCATACATCCCGCGATGAGATGAGTAGATGTGTACCTAACAGTGACCGGCTGCTCAGGTGGGATGGCGAGTCATTGTGATGCAAGTTATCATACATCCCGCGATGAGATGAATAGATGTGTACCTAACCCTGACCGGGTGCTCAGGTGGGATGGCGAGTCATTGTGATGCAAGTTATCATACATCACGCGATGAGATGAATAGATGTGTACCTAACAGTGACCGGCTGCTCAGGTGGGATGGCGAGTCATTGTGATGCAAGTTATCATACATCCCGCGATGAGATGAGTAGATGTGTACCTAACAGTGACCGGCTGCTCAGGTGGGATGGCGAGTCATTGTGATGCAAGTTATCATACATCCCGCGATGAGATGAATAGATGTGTACCTAACCCTGACCGGGTGCTCAGGTAGGATGGCGAGTCATTGTGATGCAAGTTATCATACATCACGCGATGAGATGAATAGATGTGTACCTAACCCTGACCGGGTGCTCAGTTGGGGTGACGAGTCATTAGGATACAACCCGCGATGAGATGAGTAGTGTTAATTGTATCAACCTATGACGACTCTGAGGTGCCGACAAAGAAACATATTGCCTTTATAATCACCAATATGGGCTGTGTTGGTCATTCCTACTCTCAACCTATTCACATAAAGATATCTACCACAGTCAATACATTACAATCGCATAGAGAAAATGAAGATCACATACGAAGACAACGTCAGTCAATCTGATCCGGATCGTGTAATCCTCGGACAAGACGCTATTGGGAGAGAACGTGCACTTTATGTGAAACAAATATTGTCCGTGACGAGTATCACTTTATACTTGAGTGTCCCTCTCTATCCCAAGAACGGAAACTATACATAAAACATGCATATTGGAAGTATCCCAATCGTCGCATACTGTCCATTCTTCTCTCAAACAGAAAGCCAAGTATTATATGCAACCTTTGCAGATTCATACACATTATACATAAAAGAGCGAGTTGCTCTCCTGGTTCATCTGAACCTTAAAGTTATCACAACCATCGTCATTGCGACCTTGTTTGTTTGTTTATGTATTGCTATATGTATTACCATGTATGTTCTTAATACCATGTACTATGGTGAAAGAATTAAATGATACTAAAGGAGAGTGTAATCCCCAGACATGCATGTCTCGTGTCACGGAAATTACCTGCTAATCATTATCAGGCATGAGAATATGGTGCTAGACATTTGCAGAATGAGGTCCCAGGGGCGGGGCGAATTTAGTGACGCCACCACAAACAGCAGGCTAGCATCACTAAATTTCACCTATGGGGACCTCATTCTGCTTAGGTCTCATCTTCTATGGGCGACTAATATTTATGTTCCCAGATGGCATGAGAATATGGTGCCAGGCATGTTCAGAATGAGGTCCCAGGGGTGAATTTAGTGACCCTACCCTGCACAGCGGACTAGCATCACTAAATTTCACCCTACGGGAACCTCATTCTGCTTAGGTCTCATCTTCTATGGGCGACTAATACTCATATTTAATTTGCCTGGTGGCATGAGTCTGTTAAGGAAGATCCGTTCTTCAAGATATTATATAAAGTTCACGACAACTCGTTAGTTCCCTGGACTGTGTGGATTCCCCTGTAGGCACACCCAAGGAACATACCAAAGTTCAAAAATATATGCCGCTTACTGCTGAACAGAACCACATTTATTAACAATGCCTCGTGTATGCTATGCAAAACCAGATATCACAATGAACTAGAACACATCTTGTTTCTTGTTGCTCACATACTTTGGTTGCCATACGAAATGCATATTGGGAGTGGATACTCAATTATTACGGGATTTGTGTTTATATGTGTCTGGACAACTTGAAGCCAGATGACCTGCTGGCGCTAGTATTAGCAAGCATATACAGGATTTGTGTTTATATTGTGCATATACAACGATATAGTGGGACAATTATCGTATTATTATGTAGACTCCAGTGTTCACCCGACGGCTGTTTCTGTTGTGTGCCAGTGACCAGATACAACAAAAAACAATACATGTGATGCCATGCATCACACTCATGCGGTCTATAGTTGCTATAGTGTTCAGTTCATGACCTTCTTGAAACTTAAAATTAAATTCTTAAAGAACTAAGAGAACAAATTAGTGATAGATATTTCTATAACGACCCGACCGTATCAAAGTTGATTAAGTTATTCAATACACACGACGAAGAAACGGTCAATAATCTCGCGACAATTATAATGAAAGTGACGGCGAAATTGTAACCACCTCAAACATTGATAACCTATAAATATATAATGACTGGGAGTGCATCAGTGGGTGGTCCAAGTAAGCTGAATATATACATGTATAATGGTGTTACATTCAATTTCGTAGTATTGCAATTATGTATTGTTACTTACCTTATACTTGTGTGGCTATATATATTATGTCACTCACTTGATTATGTATACTCTCTTGTCACGAATGTGAAGAGAAAGAGAGATATAATGAATGATTAAAAAACTTAAACTGAATCCAAGTGATCCAAGGTGAGCTGTGTGGGGTACCTTATAATGTATTAATGTGTATGTTGTTCCTTCTCACAATGTTGACCGATATTGTAAAATGTACTGTTTTTTTGTGTCTGGGTTCTCTGCGCCATTATCTAATGGTTTAAGGAAATAAATGTATCTATCTTCAGTGTGGAGTGCTTTATTTGTCGCACACTTTTCATCTCAAGACAAAAATATACAAAACGGAGTTTAAATATTTAAATGCAAAGAAGCCTGTATGATGAACAGACGATAGTGATTACAACAATACGGGCCGTTTGCATTATTCGTGTTTAGATAGCATCGCGTGCTAGGTAGATGTGTACCAAACAGTGACCGCTGCTCATGTGGGATGACGAGTCATTATGATGCAAGTTATCATACATCCCGCGATGAGATGAATAGATGTGTACCTAACCCTGACCGGGTGCTCAGGTGGGATGGCGAGTCATTGTGATGCAAGTTATCATACATCACGCGATGAGATGAATAGATGTGTACCTAACAGTGACCGGCTGCTCAGGTGGGATGGCGAGTCATTGTGATGCAAGTTATCATACATCCCGCGATGAGATGAGTAGATGTGTACCTAACAGTGACCGGCTGCTCAGGTGGGATGGCGAGTCATTGTGATGCAAGTTATCATACATCCCGCGATGAGATGAATAGATGTGTACCTAACCCTGACCGGGTGCTCAGGTGGGATGGCGAGTCATTGTGATGCAAGTTATCATACATCACGCGATGAGATGAATAGATGTGTACCTAACCCTGACCGGGTGCTCAGTTGGGGTGACGAGTCATTAGGATACAACCCGCGATGAGATGAGTAGTGTTAATTGTATCAACCTATGACGGCTCTGAGGTGCCGACAAAGAAACATATTGCCTTTATAATCACCAAGATGGGCTGTGTTGGTCATTCCTACTCTCAACCTATTCACATAAAGATATCTACCACAGTCAATACATTACAATCGCATAGAGAAAATGAAGATCACATACGAAGACAACGTCAGTCAATCTGATCCGGATCGTGTAATCCTCGGACAAGACGCTATTGGGAGAGAACGTGCACTTTATGTGAAACAAATATTGTCCGTGACGAGTATCACTTTATACTTGAGTGTCCCTCTCTATCCCAAGAACGGAAACTATACATAAAACATGCATATTGGAAGTATCTCAATCGTCGCATACTGTCCATTCTTCTCTCAAACAGAAAGCCAAGTATTATATGCAACCTTTGCAGATTCATACACATTATACATAAAAGAGCGAGTTGCTCTCCTGGTTCATCTGAACCTTAAAGTTATCACAACCATCGTCATTGCGACCTTGTTTGTTTGTTTATGTATTGCTATATGTATTACCATGTATGTTCTTAATACCATGTACTATGGTGAAAGAATTAAATGATACTAAAGGAGAGTGTAATCCCCAGACATGCATGTCTCGTGTCACGGAAATTACCTGCTAATCATTATCAGGCATGAGAATATGGTGCTAGACATTTGCAGAATGAGGTCACAGGGGGCGGGGCGAATTTAGTGACGCCACCACAAACAGCAGGCTAGCATCACCAAATTTCACCTATGGGGACCTCATTCTGCTTAGGTATCATCTTCTATGGGCGACTAATATTTATGTTCCCAGATGGCATGAGAATATGGTGCCAGGCATGTTCAGAATGAGGTCCCAGGTGTGAATTTAGTGACCCTACCCTGCACAGCGGACTAGCATCACTAAATTTCACCCTACGGGGGCCTCATTCTGCTTAGGTCTCATCTTCTATGGGCGACTAATACTCATATTTAATTTGCCTGGTGGCACGAGTCTGTTAAGGAAGATCCGTTCTTCAAGATATTATATAAAGTTCACGACAACTCGTTAGTTCCCTGGACTGTGTGGATTCCCCTGTAGGCACACCCAAGGAACATACCAAAGTTCAAAAATATATGCCGCTTACTGCTGAACAGAACCACATTTATTAACAATGCCTCGTGTATGCTATGCAAAACCAGATATCACAATGAACTAGAACACATCTTGTTTCTTGTTGCTCACATACTTTGGTTGCCATACGAAATGCATATTGGGAGTGGATACTCAATTATTATGGGATTTGTGTTTATATGTGTCTGGACAACTTGAAGCCAGATGACCTGATGGCGCTAGTATTAGCAAGCATATACAGGATTTGTGTTTATATTGTGCATATACAACGATATAGTGGGACAATTATCGTATTATTATGTAGACTCCAGTGTACCTAACCCTGACCGGGTGCTCAGTTGGGGTGACGAGTCATTAGGATACAACCCGCGATGAGATGAGTAGTGTTAATTGTATCAACCTATGACGGCTCTGAGGTGCCGACAAAGAAACCTATTGCCTTTATAATCACCAAGATGGGCTGTGTTGGTCATTCCTACTCTCAACCTATTCACATAAAGATATCTACCACAGTCAATACATTACAATCGCATAGAGAAAATGAAGATCACATACGAAGACAACGTCAGTCAATCTGATCCGGATCGTGTAATCCTCGGACAAGACGCTATTGGGAGAGAACGTGCACTTTATGTGAAACAAATATTGTCCGTGACGAGTATCACTTTATACTTGAGTGTCCCTCTCTATCCCAAGAACGGAAACTATACATAAAACATGCATATTGGAAGTATCTCAATCGTCGCATACTGTCCATTCTTCTCTCAAACAGAAAGCCAAGTATTATATGCAACCTTTGCAGATTCATACACATTATACATAAAAGAGCGAGTTGCTCTCCTGGTTCATCTGAACCTTAAAGTTATCACAACCATCGTCATTGCGACCTTGTTTGTTTGTTTATGTATTGCTATATGTATTACCATGTATGTTCTTAATACCATGTATTATGGTGAAAGAATTAAATGATACTAAAGGAGAGTGTAATTATGTATTGTTACTTACCTTATACTTGTGTGGCTATATATATTATGTCACTCACTTGATTATGTATACTCTCTTGTCACGAATGTGAAGAGAAAGAGAGATATAATGAATGATTAAAAAACTTAAACTGAATCCAAGTGATCCAAGGTGAGCTGTGTGGGGTACCTTATAATGTATTAATGTGTATGTTGTTCCTTCTCACAATGTTGACCGATATTGTAAAATGTACTGTTTTTTTGTGTCTGGGTTCTCTGCGCCATTATCTAATGGTTTAAGGAAATAAATGTATCTATCTTCAGTGTGGAGTGCTTTATTTGTCGCACACTTTTCATCTCAAGACAAAAATATACAAAACGGAGTTTAAATATTTAAATGCAAAGAAGCCTGTATGATGAACAGACGATAGTGATTACAACAATACGGGCCGTTTGCATTATTCGTGTTTAGATAGCATCGCGTGCTAGGTAGATGTGTACCAAACAGTGACCGCTGCTCATGTGGGATGACGAGTCATTATGATGCAAGTTATCATACATCCCGCGATGAGATGAATAGATGTGTACCTAACCCTGACCGGGTGCTCAGGTGGGATGGCGAGTCATTGTGATGCAAGTTATCATACATCACGCGATGAGATGAATAGATGTGTACCTAACAGTGACCGGCTGCTCAGGTGGGATGGCGAGTCATTGTGATGCAAGTTATCATACATCCCGCGATGAGATGAGTAGATGTGTACCTAACAGTGACCGGCTGCTCAGGTGGGATGGCGAGTCATTGTGATGCAAGTTATCATACATCCCGCGATGAGATGAATAGATGTGTACCTAACCCTGACCGGGTGCTCAGGTGGGATGGCGAGTCATTGTGATGCAAGTTATCATACATCACGCGATGAGATGAATAGATGTGTACCTAACCCTGACCGGGTGCTCAGTTGGGGTGACGAGTCATTAGGATACAACCCGCGATGAGATGAGTAGTGTTAATTGTATCAACCTATGACGGCTCTGAGGTGCCGACAAAGAAACATATTGCCTTTATAATCACCAAGATGGGCTGTGTTGGTCATTCCTACTCTCAACCTATTCACATAAAGATATCTACCACAGTCAATACATTACAATCGCATAGAGAAAATGAAGATCACATACGAAGACAACGTCAGTCAATCTGATCCGGATCGTGTAATCCTCGGACAAGACGCTATTGGGAGAGAACGTGCACTTTATGTGAAACAAATATTGTCCGTGACGAGTATCACTTTATACTTGAGTGTCCCTCTCTATCCCAAGAACGGAAACTATACATAAAACATGCATATTGGAAGTATCTCAATCGTCGCATACTGTCCATTCTTCTCTCAAACAGAAAGCCAAGTATTATATGCAACCTTTGCAGATTCATACACATTATACATAAAAGAGCGGGTTGCTCTCCTGGTTCATCTGAACCTTAAAGTTATCACAACCATCGTCATTGCGACCTTGTTTGTTTGTTTATGTATTGCTATATGTATTACCATGTATGTTCTTAATACCATGTACTATGGTGAAAGAATTAAATGATACTAAAGGAGAGTGTAATCCCCAGACATGCATGTCTCGTGTCACGGAAATTACCTGCTAATCATTATCAGGCATGAGAATATGGTGCTAGACATTTGCAGAATGAGGTCCCAGGGGGCGGGGCGAATTTAGTGACGACACCACAAACAGCAGGCTAGCATCACCAAATTTCACCTATGGGGACCTCATTCTGCTTAGGTATCATCTTCTATGGGCGACTAATATTTATGTTCCCAGATGGCATGAGAATATGGTGCCAGGCATGTTCAGAATGAGGTCCCAGGTGTGAATTTAGTGACCCTACCCTGCACAGCGGACTAGCATCACTAAATTTCACCCTACGGGGGCCTCATTCTGCTTAGGTCTCATCTTCTATGGGCGACTAATACTCATATTTAATTTGCCTGGTGGCACGAGTCTGTTAAGGAAGATCCGTTCTTCAAGATATTATATAAAGTTCACGACAACTCGTTAGTTCCCTGGACTGTGTGGATTCCCCTGTAGGCACACCCAAGGAACATACCAAAGTTCAAAAATATATGCCGCTTACTGCTGAACAGAACCACATTTATTAACAATGCCTCGTGTATGCTATGCAAAACCAGATATCACAATGAACTAGAACACATCTTGTTTCTTGTTGCTCACATACTTTGGTTGCCATACGAAATGCATATTGGGAGTGGATACTCAATTATTATGGGATTTGTGTTTATATGTGTCTGGACAACTTGAAGCCAGATGACCTGATGGCGCTAGTATTAGCAAGCATATACAGGATTTGTGTTTATATTGTGCATATACAACGATATAGTGGGACAATTATCGTATTATTATGTAGACTCCAGTGTTCACCCGACGGCTGTTTCTGTTGTGTGCCAGTGACCAGATACAACAAAAAACAATACATGTGATGCCATGCATCACACTCATGCGGTCTATAGTTGCTATAGTGTTCAGTTCATGACCTTCTTGAAACTTAAAATTAAATTCTTAAAGAACTAAGAGAACAAATTAGTGATAGATATTTCTATAACGACCCGACCGTATCAAAGTTGATTAAGTTATTCAATACACACGACGAAGAAACGGTCAATAATCTCGCGACAATTATAATGAAAGTGACGGCGAAATTGTAACCACCTCAAACATTGATAACCTATAAATATATAATGACTGGGAGTGCATCAGTGGGTGGTCCAAGTAAGCTGAATATATACATGTATAATGGTGTTACATTCAATTTCGTAGTATTGCAATTATGTATTGTTACTTACCTTATACTTGTGTGGCTATATATATTATGTCACTCACTTGATTATGTATACTCTCTTGTCACGAATGTGAAGAGAAAGAGAGATATAATGAATGATTAAAAAACTTAAACTGAATCCAAGTGATCCAAGGTGAGCTGTGTGGGGTACCTTATAATGTATTAATGTGTATGTTGTTCCTTCTCACAATGTTGACCGATATTGTAAAATGTACTGTTTTTTTGTGTCTGGGTTCTCTGCGCCATTATCTAATGGTTTAAGGAAATAAATGTATCTATCTTCAGTGTGGAGTGCTTTATTTGTCGCACACTTTTCATCTCAAGACAAAAATATACAAAACGGAGTTTAAATATTTAAATGCAAAGAAGTCGGTATGATGAACAGACGATAGTGATTACAACAATACGGGCCGTTTGCATTATTCGTGTTTAGATAGCATCGCGTGCTAGGTAGATGTGTACCAAACAGTGACCGCTGCTCATGTGGGATGACGAGTCATTATGATGCAAGTTATCATACATCCCGCGATGAGATGAATAGATGTGTACCTAACCCTGACCGGGTGCTCAGGTGGGATGGCGAGTCATTGTGATGCAAGTTATCATACATCACGCGATGAGATGAATAGATGTGTACCTAACAGTGACCGGCTGCTCAGGTGGGATGGCGAGTCATTGTGATGCAAGTTATCATACATCCCGCGATGAGATGATAAGATGTGTACCTAACAGTGACCGGCTGCTCAGGTGGGATGGCGAGTCATTGTGATGCAAGTTATCATACATCCCGCGATGAGATGAATAGATGTGTACCTAACCCTGACCGGGTGCTCAGGTGGGATGGCGAGTCATTGTGATGCAAGTTATCATACATCACGCGATGAGATGAATAGATGTGTACCTAACCCTGACCGGGTGCTCAGTTGGGGTGACGAGTCATTAGGATACAACCCGCGATGAGATGAGTAGTGTTAATTGTATCAACCTATGACGGCTCTGAGGTGCCGACAAAGAAACCTATTGCCTTTATAATCACCAAGATGGGCTGTGTTGGTCATTCCTACTCTCAACCTATTCACATAAAGATATCTACCACAGTCAATACATTACAATCGCATAGAGAAAATGAAGATCACATACGAAGACAACGTCAGTCAATCTGATCCGGATCGTGTAATCCTCGGACAAGACGCTATTGGGAGAGAACGTGCACTTTATGTGAAACAAATATTGTCCGTGACGAGTATCACTTTATACTTGAGTGTCCCTCTCTATCCCAAGAACGGAAACTATACATAAAACATGCATATTGGAAGTATCTCAATCGTCGCATACTGTCCATTCTTCTCTCAAACAGAAAGCCAAGTATTATATGCAACCTTTGCAGATTCATACACATTATACATAAAAGAGCGAGTTGCTCTCCTGGTTCATCTGAACCTTAAAGTTATCACAACCATCGTCATTGCGACCTTGTTTGTTTGTTTATGTATTGCTATATGTATTACCATGTATGTTCTTAATACCATGTACTATGGTGAAAGAATTAAATGATACTAAAGGAGAGTGTAATCCCCAGACATGCATGTCTCGTGTCACGGAAATTACCTGCTAATCATTATCAGGCATGAGAATATGGTGCTAGACATTTGCAGAATGAGGTCCCAGGGGGCGGGGCGAATTTAGTGACGACACCACAAACAGCAGGCTAGCATCACCAAATTTCACCTATGGGGACCTCATTCTGCTTAGGTATCATCTTCTATGGGCGACTAATATTTATGTTCCCAGATGGCATGAGAATATGGTGCCAGGCATGTTCAGAATGAGGTCCCAGGTGTGAATTTAGTGACCCTACCCTGCACAGCGGACTAGCATCACTAAATTTCACCCTACGGGGGCCTCATTCTGCTTAGGTCTCATCTTCTATGGGCGACTAATACTCATATTTAATTTGCCTGGTGGCACGAGTCTGTTAAGGAAGATCCGTTCTTCAAGATATTATATAAAGTTCACGACAACTCGTTAGTTCCCTGGACTGTGTGGATTCCCCTGTAGGCACACCCAAGGAACATACCAAAGTTCAAAAATATATGCCGCTTACTGCTGAACAGAACCACATTTATTAACAATGCCTCGTGTATGCTATGCAAAACCAGATATCACAATGAACTAGAACACATCTTGTTTCTTGTTGCTCACATACTTTGGTTGCCATACGAAATGCATATTGGGAGTGGATACTCAATTATTATGGGATTTGTGTTTATATGTGTCTGGACAACTTGAAGCCAGATGACCTGATGGCGCTAGTATTAGCAAGCATATACAGGATTTGTGTTTATATTGTGCATATACAACGATATAGTGGGACAATTATCGTATTATTATGTAGACTCCAGTGTTCACCCGACGGCTGTTTCTGTTGTGTGCCAGTGACCAGATACAACAAAAAACAATACATGTGATGCCATGCATCACACTCATGCGGTCTATAGTTGCTATAGTGTTCAGTTCATGACCTTCTTGAAACTTAAAATTAAATTCTTAAAGAACTAAGAGAACAAATTAGTGATAGATATTTCTATAACGACCCGACCGTATCAAAGTTGATTAAGTTATTCAATACACACGACGAAGAAACGGTCAATAATCTCGCGACAATTATAATGAAAGTGACGGCGAAATTGTAACCACCTCAAACATTGATAACCTATAAATATATAATGACTGGGAGTGCATCAGTGGGTGGTCCAAGTAAGCTGAATATATACATGTATAATGGTGTTACATTCAATTTCGTAGTATTGCAATTATGTATTGTTACTTACCTTATACTTGTGTGGCTATATATATTATGTCACTCACTTGATTATGTATACTCTCTTGTCACGAATGTGAAGAGAAAGAGAGATATAATGAATGATTAAAAAACTTAAACTGAATCCAAGTGATCCAAGGTGAGCTGTGTGGGGTACCTTATAATGTATTAATGTGTATGTTGTTCCTTCTCACAATGTTGACCGATATTGTAAAATGTACTGTTTTTTTGTGTCTGGGTTCTCTGCGCCATTATCTAATGGTTTAAGGAAATAAATGTATCTATCTTCAGTGTGGAGTGCTTTATTTGTCGCACACTTTTCATCTCAAGACAAAAATATACAAAACGGAGTTTAAATATTTAAATGCAAAGAAGTCGGTATGATGAACAGACGATAGTGATTACAACAATACGGGCCGTTTGCATTATTCGTGTTTAGATAGCATCGCGTGCTAGGTAGATGTGTACCAAACAGTGACCGCTGCTCATGTGGGATGACGAGTCATTATGATGCAAGTTATCATACATCCCGCGATGAGATGAATAGATGTGTACCTAACCCTGACCGGGTGCTCAGGTGGGATGGCGAGTCATTGTGATGCAAGTTATCATACATCACGCGATGAGATGAATAGATGTGTACCTAACAGTGACCGGCTGCTCAGGTGGGATGGCGAGTCATTGTGATGCAAGTTATCATACATCCCGCGATGAGATGATAAGATGTGTACCTAACAGTGACCGGCTGCTCAGGTGGGATGGCGAGTCATTGTGATGCAAGTTATCATACATCCCGCGATGAGATGAATAGATGTGTACCTAACCCTGACCGGGTGCTCAGGTGGGATGGCGAGTCATTGTGATGCAAGTTATCATACATCACGCGATGAGATGAATAGATGTGTACCTAACCCTGACCGGGTGCTCAGTTGGGGTGACGAGTCATTAGGATACAACCCGCGATGAGATGAGTAGTGTTAATTGTATCAACCTATGACGGCTCTGAGGTGCCGACAAAGAAACCTATTGCCTTTATAATCACCAAGATGGGCTGTGTTGGTCATTCCTACTCTCAACCTATTCACATAAAGATATCTACCACAGTCAATACATTACAATCGCATAGAGAAAATGAAGATCACATACGAAGACAACGTCAGTCAATCTGATCCGGATCGTGTAATCCTCGGACAAGACGCTATTGGGAGAGAACGTGCACTTTATGTGAAACAAATATTGTCCGTGACGAGTATCACTTTATACTTGAGTGTCCCTCTCTATCCCAAGAACGGAAACTATACATAAAACATGCATATTGGAAGTATCTCAATCGTCGCATACTGTCCATTCTTCTCTCAAACAGAAAGCCAAGTATTATATGCAACCTTTGCAGATTCATACACATTATACATAAAAGAGCGAGTTGCTCTCCTGGTTCATCTGAACCTTAAAGTTATCACAACCATCGTCATTGCGACCTTGTTTGTTTGTTTATGTATTGCTATATGTATTACCATGTATGTTCTTAATACCATGTACTATGGTGAAAGAATTAAATGATACTAAAGGAGAGTGTAATCCCCAGACATGCATGTCTCGTGTCACGGAAATTACCTGCTAATCATTATCAGGCATGAGAATATGGTGCTAGACATTTGCAGAATGAGGTCCCAGGGGGCGGGGCGAATTTAGTGACGCCACCACAAACAGCAGGCTAGCATCACCAAATTTCACCTATGGGGACCTCATTCTGCTTAGGTATCATCTTCTATGGGCGACTAATATTTATGTTCCCAGATGGCATGAGAATATGGTGCCAGGCATGTTCAGAATGAGGTCCCAGGTGTGAATTTAGTGACCCTACCCTGCACAGCGGACTAGCATCACTAAATTTCACCCTACGGGGGCCTCATTCTGCTTAGGTCTCATCTTCTATGGGCGACTAATACTCATATTTAATTTGCCTGGTGGCACGAGTCTGTTAAGGAAGATCCGTTCTTCAAGATATTATATAAAGTTCACGACAACTCGTTAGTTCCCTGGACTGTGTGGATTCCCCTGTAGGCACACCCAAGGAACATACCAAAGTTCAAAAATATATGCCGCTTACTGCTGAACAGAACCACATTTATTAACAATGCCTCGTGTATGCTATGCAAAACCAGATATCACAATGAACTAGAACACATCTTGTTTCTTGTTGCTCACATACTTTGGTTGCCATACGAAATGCATATTGGGAGTGGATACTCAATTATTATGGGATTTGTGTTTATATGTGTCTGAACAACTTGAAGCCAGATGACCTGATGGCGCTAGTATTAGCAAGCATATACAGGATTTGTGTTTATATTGTGCATATACAACGATATAGTGGGACAATTATCGTATTATTATGTAGACTCCAGTGTTCACCCGACGGCTGTTTCTGTTGTGTGCCAGTGACCAGATACAACAAAAAACAATACATGTGATGCCATGCATCACACTCATGCGGTCTATAGTTGCTATAGTGTTCAGTTCATGACCTTCTTGAAACTTAAAATTAAATTCTTAAAGAACTAAGAGAACAAATTAGTGATAGATATTTCTATAACGACCCGACCGTATCAAAGTTGATTAAGTTATTCAATACACACGACGAAGAAACGGTCAATAATCTCGCGACAATTATAATGAAAGTGACGGCGAAATTGTAACCACCTCAAACATTGATAACCTATAAATATATAATGACTGGGAGTGCATCAGTGGGTGGTCCAAGTAAGCTGAATATATACATGTATAATGGTGTTACATTCAATTTCGTAGTATTGCAATTATGTATTGTTACTTACCTTATACTTGTGTGGCTATATATATTATGTCACTCACTTGATTATGTATACTCTCTTGTCACGAATGTGAAGAGAAAGAGAGATATAATGAATGATTAAAAAACTTAAACTGAATCCAAGTGATCCAAGGTGAGCTGTGTGGGGTACCTTATAATGGATTAATGTGTATGTTGTTCCTTCTCACAATGTTGACCGATATTGTAAAATGTACTGTTTTTTTGTGTCTGGGTTCTCTGCGCCATTATCTAATGGTTTAAGGAAATAAATGTATCTATCTTCAGTGTGGAGTGCTTTATTTGTCGCACACTTTTCATCTCAAGACAAAAATATACAAAACGGAGTTTAAATATTTAAATGCAAAGAAGTCGGTATGATGAACAGACGATAGTGATTACAACAATACGGGCCGTTTGCATTATTCGTGTTTAGATAGCATCGCGTGCTAGGTAGATGTGTACCAAACAGTGACCGCTGCTCATGTGGGATGACGAGTCATTATGATGCAAGTTATCATACATCCCGCGATGAGATGAATAGATGTGTACCTAACCCTGACCGGGTGCTCAGGTGGGATGGCGAGTCATTGTGATGCAAGTTATCATACATCACGCGATGAGATGAATAGATGTGTACCTAACAGTGACCGGCTGCTCAGGTGGGATGGCGAGTCATTGTGATGCAAGTTATCATACATCCCGCGATGAGATGAGTAGATGTGTACCTAACAGTGACCGGCTGCTCAGGTGGGATGGCGAGTCATTGTGATGCAAGTTATCATACATCCCGCGATGAGATGAATAGATGTGTACCTAACCCTGACCGGGTGCTCAGGTGGGATGGCGAGTCATTGTGATGCAAGTTATCATACATCACGCGATGAGATTAATAGATGTGTACCTAACCCTGACCGGGTGCTCAGTTGGGGTGACGAGTCATTAGGATACAACCCGCGATGAGATGAGTAGTGTTAATTGTATCAACCTATGACGGCTCTGAGGTGCCGACAAAGAAACATATTGCCTTTATAATCACCAAGATGGGCTGTGTTGGTCATTCCTACTCTCAACCTATTCACATAAAGATATCTACCACAGTCAATACATTACAATCGCATAGAGAAAATGAAGATCACATACGAAGACAACGTCAGTCAATCTGATCCGGACCTTCATTCAGAGCATCACGCCACCACAGAGTCCATCTATGATGACGGTAGCATTCGTTCGAAGACATTTAGTTGCAACAAATTCAACCAGTCAGTCGTGAGCGCCGATATTATCGCCAACAACATCACAACATACAAAACTTCAGCCCAAGTTGCTTGCGGCAAAAGAATAACCAAGGCGGTTTCCAAGAAGATTAAATGCATGGTTCGGAAGCTGAGCTGCTCATATGACTGAGAAATCAAATACGTGTTATCGAACAATCTTTACAACGTGATATCGAACGCTCGACCTGTATGTGATATTCTAGTATTAGTTGTTATGGCTGTAATATCGATAGCTGTGTGTGTTATGTTATGCTTTGATCTGAATGACTTGTTTGTTATACGTTCTATATGTTGTGTTTCAAGTTTTGTCAATAAATTTATATTATACATAACAAAACTTTCCAGTCTCGTAATATCACAATCCTTCCTTTACTATAAATGTATTGACGAGTAGTTCCCACAGAAAATGTTCAGACGATAAGTGTGTATAGATTTTATTTTTCTCAACCCCATTTTAGCAGGACTTCTTCGCTGTGGTGCTGAGTTATGGGCGCACAATGCTGGGCCATTAGTGTCGGTCTCCGAAACTGGTGAATCCCCAAACATGACATTATGAGAGCAGCAGGGTGTATACCCGGGCATAATATATATTTTTTTAAATGTTAACGCCCCCAAGAGCATATTATGAGGCATATATGAAAATGTTAAGTCACGTGATAAAATTGATAATGGACGTCTTTATTTTGTTCTGTAATTTTGATGAATAAAACATTTAAATTCAAGGATCGGTTGTCCCAATTCGCTACACGAGTTGCGGTCACTTGTTAGATTCCATTCACCGCAGGAATGCGAGGACTGTACTATGGATTCGATATTATCCGGTACGTTAACATTGAAATCGTCTATTGTCGAGCCATATTAATTATGTCATTTTGAATTGCAAGTACGCCCAAAATTATACCGCAATGAGCGAAGCCTCTCTTCTGTGGATCTCTTCAAGTCAGCCCAATTCTTCACCCACGGCATACGGGTTCTGCTTCAATTTGGATGAACTCAACTCAGGACTCACAAGAGATCATGTTATCGCGATTGCCGTGTACTGTATGTGACTTCTCCCATTGTCTGTCTACTGATATGGCTGATTGCCGCAAAAACACTGCACTGTAAATAGGCTCGCAAGCCAAGACGCTCATCTTAAGTGAACTCCATAAATTGTGGTAATTGATCCACAGTTCACTGTGTTCTATAACAATGGAGCATATCATAACAGAATCATATGATCTCATTAACGGCACAGATGTTGGTTCAATCTCCTACGATCAAAGTGAAAATACCACTATTTGTCCTGACATTGAAAATGTCGACAATCCCTCGAATATGGACGAACCAGTAGATCTTTCAGCTTCTATAGAGCTAACGAATAACCTCTTAAAGGAATCTCCAGTAAACAATAATAGTCATATCGCACAAGCGTTATCGTGGTGCTCTAGTTTTATTCACAATACCACCAAAGATGATTTCTTATGCATTATCATGGATTCTTGTCACGGCTCGGAACAACAACTTGAGAAACTTCGCCAGAACCTATTTAATCACTTACAATATTCACCAAACCATGGAGTAGATACAACCGTGACACTGAAAAAGAGACTTAAACCCAAGAAAACTGACAAAGCTGACACTACAAATCAACTCTCGCTCGCAGATAAGCTGTCCCGGGATATATACAATCTCTTGATGTACATGGTAGACGGTAATGAAGGATGTATTTCTGACATGTTGAACACTTCAGGGGCAACAACTCGAAGCCATTCCGTCTCTCAACCACCAAAAGCCTTGGAATCCGACATACAGTCAAAATTTGACACCATTATGCGTTCTATGACCGACATTAAGATGGACTTGAGTGTTCTGAAGGAATGGAATTCCAAAATAAATAAGGCTATTAATATAGATATCCCCATGATACAGGGAAACATCTCTGGATTGGATATCAGAGTGAAATATGTTGAAGAGGACGTTGCCGAAATTAAAAGAATAGTACATGAAAACAAACTAAAAATTGAGCAACTACAAGATGATAACCTGAACGGTTCAAACCATATAAAAACTGATTTTACTGTTCTGCGTCAGGACTTCTCAGACGTCTTAGACCGCATGAGTATAGAATATGCAAAAATAAATTCAAACTCTGCAAAACTAGATGCACTAACCGGTCAAGTACAAGAACTGATTGAATGCGGACAAAATTGTGATTCTCATAATGTAAACAAGGCATCGTGCACCGCAGAATGTGTTGACTTTATTAAAAGCACGATGGGAACCTTCTTCAGTGAGCTGACACAAAGGATGCAATCTACATACAAATCAGATGATGGTACTCAATCAACTTCGTCCAAAGTAGATGTCATTGATACTGAATCAATTAGATCAGTCGATGTCGAGTCCACCGTCGGAGAAATGAACCTAACCGCTCATCGGCAACGTGCATCATCACCGCGACTGTCGAGATCTAATTCTCCAACATGTTCTCATTCTCACACTCAACATCATTCACGCTCATCGCGCCATCGTTCTCGTTCATCTCGACGTTATCGCCCGCGTTCACATCAGGGTTCTCGCTCATCAAGACGTCGTCGCTCCCAATCACGACGTCATTCATTCTCACGTTCACCAAGGCGACACCGTTCTCACTCATCTAGAAGACGCCGTTCATCTCACAGTAGATCTTATTCGCCTAGAAATTCATATTCGACTCACAGGAAGCTTTACCCTGAATACCACGATCGTGCTCGGCCAAACTATAATGGTAACTATCACTATACAAAAGCTCCGATAGGCCAGCGATGGAACAACGGACAACAAAATGGTATAAATAATAGTCGTGCTAGACGCACTCCAAAGTCGAATTATAGTTCTAGAATCCCAATTAAGACCGACCGAGTACTTCTGAGAGACATAGACAGTAACTACTCTTCAGACGACATTGAGAAATACATGTATGACAACAGAGTGGAATTTTCTATAGTTCGCCTCTATCCAAGTGTGAATGGAACTTCTACTGCCAGGATAAATGTATTAAATGACCACTCTGAATTTATTCTGGACAGAGACTTCTGGCCGGTGGGTATGACATGCACTCGGATGGATACTACCAGACTGGATTGTTCTCGTGAACAACTGAACAGCAGCCGCGCCCCTAGCTGGCACTAAACTGCATCATTGAGATCAGAACTATAGTTCTTCTCTGATGATGTCACTTCTTTATACATATTTTATTTTCAGCATGTTATCCTTTATGTCATGGAATGCCACTGGCATCTTTTCATCCTCCTCCTACTTATCTAGATTTCTCGATAGGCAGGGAGTGGACGTTTGTGGCATCTCAGAACATTGGCTGAAGGAATCCAATATATCGTTCATGGACCATATATCACAATACTATAACTCCTACACTGTATGTGACGCAACACCCGGCCCTCCTGATAAAAAGGGTCGACCAAAAGCCGGAGTAGCTATTTTTTGGCATAAGCAGTGGAATGATAATGTATCAATTATCGACACTGAAGATGATAGAATTATTGGAATTCAACTATACATTAATCAATGGACATTTTACTACATATTCCAAGTATATCTTCCTTCCAGCAATTACTCTGACGATTTTTTCTCAAAGTATATTGAGAAAGTGTCAAATTTATTTGACTATTATAGTTCGTTGGGAACTGTAATCGTTATGGGGGACTTTAACGTAAATTCCTTTCGCCCAAATTACAGAGGCACGCTATTGACAAATATGTTTATGGACAAAGGTGTTTGCTCTCCAATTGAAAAATCGTTCAAAACTACCACGGTAAAAACATTCGTACCACCGACATATCCTGATTCCGGTTCAATTATAGACCATTTCCTTATTCATAAAGCAATGAGCCACAAAATACAAACAGTTGATATTTTACAAGATGATAGCATCGACGTATCAACGCATCGTCCCATTGTATTATGTATGAATGACGAAGTACTTCAGCCTCAGGCCTCCCATGTACAGTGCTCGTCAAAATTAAAATGGTCAGCTCTGAATTCAAATCCGACACTCGCTCGTACGTTTGCGACAAACGTGGGTAAAAATTGCCCTACTGTTGAAATAGATAGTGTATCTTCGATTGATAACTATTATAATTCCTTAGTTTCTGCTCTCAGTAATGCAGCCTCAGAAGTTGTTCCTAAATCAAAATTCCGTAGTCATATTAAACCATATTGGAACAAATCGTTAAAATCCGCCCACTTTAATATGCGCGAGTGTCGCAGATGCTGGTTGGCAGAAGGCAAACCTCATTACGAAGGTTCAAATTCATATCGCCATTATAAAGAAGCAAAACGCTCTTTTCGACGTACACATCGCAAAATTTCAGAACAATTTATGCGGGACCGTGATGCCGAAATCGACAAGTGCGCAGAAATAGATCAGAATACATTCTATCGATTGGTCAATTACAAACGCAGAGAACGTAACACGCTATCGCCGTCACATTTCGTGCACAACGGTGAAACTCTCCGTACTAACCAGTCTATATCTAATGCATGGGCATCATACTATGGAAACCTATTCATACCACTACAACATGAGCAGTTTGACGCTAATCATCTTAAATCGGTTAATTCATATGTATCGTCTATTAAAAAAGACAAATATACCGACCTTGATAAAATTCTCTGCTGTCCAGTTAGTGAATCAGAGTTGACCGATATTATACCTAAACTCAACAGGAATAAAGCAGCGGGACATGACTCGATAACAAATGAACACATTGTTTATAGCGCACCGTGCATAGTTTGTAAATTGTGCCACCTTTTCAGTAAGATGTTAGAATTTTCATATGTTCCTAACAATGCCAAGAAAGGAGTGATGATATCTCTATATAAAGGCGGTAAAAAGTCAAAACAAGCATTTGACAGCTACAGACCAATTACAATCATGCCTGCTTTATATAAACTATATGAAAAAGTGATACTCATGCGCTTGCAATCATACACGCCAAACAATATAGCCATCAACCCACTCCAACATGGTTTTCAGAGCGGAGTAAGCTGTATGGCAACTTCGTACTTATTACAGGAGTGCATTTCCTACACTAAAGAGACGCACAGTAAATTATTCGCCTGTTTTCTAGACGTCTCAAAAGCGTTTGATTCCGTCTGGTTAAATGGTCTTTTGTACAAATTGCATAAAAGAGGATTCAATGGTATTATATGGCACACTTTCAAAGCACTCCTGACGGGTATCGAATGTTGCGTACGGTATAGAAATACTTTCTCAGACTGGTTTGGCATCTTTCAAGGAGCTAGACAAGGTTCTATCCTCTCACCTCTATTTTATATGATGTATGTAGACGACCTCATATACGAGTTGGAAAATTCTTTATGTGGCCTCCACATGCATGATATAAAGTGCACTTCGCCAGTACAGGCGGATGACATGGTACTTCTATCACTTTCAGAGTCAGGCCTACGTACTTTGTATAATATTTGTCTAGAATATAGCTTGAAATGGAGATACCTTAATAACTCATCCAAGACATTCATCATTGTTTTCAACGAAACGCAACGTGAATTCATTAAATCACAGAGTGACAGAGATCGTGGCAATTTGGCAACAGTGTAATACATGAAGTCGAATCTGGAACACACTTGGGAATCCCTATTGAGAAATTCAGCTTTAACTCAAAACTTGCAAACAAAATTTGCACAAAACTCAAAGGCACATATCTATCGCTGACCAATGCAGGATTATACGCAGGCGGTATCACCCCATACAGTTGTTTCAGTATCTACAAGTCCATCGTCCTCCCTAAGGCTCTGTACGGTAGTGAACTGTTCTGGAATATATCTAATGTTTCTCATGCATACACGGAGAGAGCACATAGATTTTGCCTAAAACATATTCAAGGATTCCCACAACAAACCAGAACTTGCATCGTACAGGGGCTTCTGGGGTGCGGTGGGCTTGAATCCTATATTGATAAAAGGAAATTAAGCTTACTAGCAACATTATGTAGACTAAATACAAATAAGACCGCTAAATCCGTGTTCCTAGTGCGGCTTCATAGTCATATTCTTGGAATTTCTCACCCACAATCCTTCATGGCAGATATTTCTACAGTTCTAAAGAGGTATAACTTATATGAGTACCTAGAACGCTATACGCTCGAAAGCACGTTTCCCACCAAATCATACTGGAAGAATATCGTAAAAACTGAGATTAACACTATAAATGCACTTGAGTGGAGAAAGAGTATTGAATCAAATAGTGATCTGGCACAATATGGACTTACACAAACCAAACTCAATTCCTCGTTACTGTGGCAAACATGCAGGCTTTATCCAGATGAAAAATTTACATTTCTTATGATTGCTAGACTTATCGCTCACACCGCATATAAAGATAACGGGCTTTGTCTACTATGTAATACGCAATATCAATGCATTATAGAACATACCATAATAAACTGCACTTCCATATCGAATACAAGGAATAATATTTGGTACGATATCATTAACACGTTCGGAATAGATGCTTTTATGTATATGGACGAGTTGACAGGGGCAAAGCAGTTATCCATATTTCTGGGGAATATACCATCTTCTTTAGTAGAAATGGGAAATTGTTCATTACCATTTGCAGTACACTTTTTCGCCAAATCAAGTCTCAAGCTATGGTATTGCTTGGCCTTGTTAAGAAATTGATTGACAATTACATCTTATTAAACATGAGCAATATATAATACATATAGCTTCCAAGTGACTGTATTCGACAAGGCATATTGAAATACTTTTAAATATGTTTATATGTTAAAGAGTGTGGATGCGTGTGCGACAGAAACTCGAGCATGAGTGCGAGAGAGAGAGAGAGAGAGAGAGAGAGAGAGAGAGAGAGAGAGAGCAAAAGAAAGAGGGAGAGATATCACAGAGATAGAGATAGAGAGAGAGAGATCGAATGAGAAGGGAGAAACTGAGAGAGAGGGTGCATATGTTGGTATGGGTGGACTTGTGTACGTGTGCCTAAATGCATAATACACGAATGAGTAGCGACTGTATGTTATTCCATTCCTTGTGATGTAACTTTGTTTTGTATAAACTTGTACTTGTATATATGTTGACATATTTGTGTCCATGTTTCTGTGTGTATATGTTCTGTATTCAATAATTCTTCACATATGGAGGACAATTAAAGATATATATATAGTGTTCAGTTCATGACCTTCTTGAAACTTAAAATTAAATTCTCAAAGAACTAAGAGAACAAATTAGTGATAGATATTTCTATAACGACCCGACCGTATCAAAGTTGATTAAGTTATTCAATACACACGACGAAGAAACGGTCAATAATCTCGCGACAATTATAATGAAAGTGACGGCGAAATTGTAACCACCTCAAACATTGATAACCTATAAATATATAATGACTGGGAGTGCATCAGTGGGTGGTCCAAGTAAGCTGAATATATACATGTATAATGGTGTTACATTCAATTTCGTAGTATTGCAATTATGTATTGTTACTTACCTTATACTTGTGTGGCTATATATATTATGTCACTCACTTGATTATGTATACTCTCTTGTCACGAATGTGAAGAGAAAGAGAGATATAATGAATGATTAAAAAACTTAAACTGAATCCAAGTGATCCAAGGTGAGCTGTGTGGGGTACCTTATAATGGATTAATGTGTATGTTGTTCCTTCTCACAATGTTGACCGATATTGTAAAATGTACTGTTTTTTTGTGTCTGGGTTCTCTGCGCCATTATCTAATGGTTTAAGGAAATAAATGTATCTATCTTCAGTGTGGAGTGCTTTATTTGTCGCACACTTTTCATCTCAAGACAAAAATATACAAAACGGAGTTTAAATATTTAAATATATATATTTCTTTATTTCCTCCATTAATGAAGAGCTCACAGAGATATACATGTAACATATACACAGTTCAAAAGAAAAAGACAAGAAAAGCACAAGTCATACAAGACGGAGCATAATAATACAGTTATATGAAATACAGAGTATTAAGACAACGCATCGCACTTGTTATGTACAATATGTATATGATAACGAGATCGCACACCCAATCACACGTACAGCGTATTCGCAGCACTCAGACAGGTATCTGCGGATCCGCTATGCGCATATACACCTCTCTCTCTCTCTCTCCCTCTCTCTCTCTCTCTCTCTCTCTCTCTCTCTCTCTCTCTCTCTCTCTCTCTCTCTTACTCCCATATCTCTCTCCGCTATATCTTTCTCTCACATATGCGCGCACCCTCGCACACACAGACACGCCCTCTCTATCTCTATCTCTCTCTCTCTCTCTCTCTCTCTCTCACACACACACCCTCACCGCACCATCGCACCCACACTCACACACATACATCCTCACCCTCCCTCACACACACACACCCTCTCTCTCACACACACACACACACACACACCCTCCCTCACACACCCTCACACACCCTCAGCCTCACACACACACACCCTCACACACACCCACCCTCACGTACTCCCCACATGCAAACGCACACAACACCCCGTGACAGTTCACGCTCTTTTACATAGTTAAAGGCTTGCTTGAGATCCCGCCATTCGACGCATAGGTTTACCTATTTTGTTGAGTGATTTCGACCTCATAAAAGTTCTGTACAGAGTTCAACGCTAAACCATGCATCATTGCTCAGGTGGGATGGCGAGTCATTGTGATGCAAGTTATCATACATCACGCGATGAGATTAATAGATGTGTACCTAACCCTGACCGGGTGCTCAGTTGGGGTGACGAGTCATTAGGATACAACCCGCGATGAGATGAGTAGTGTTAATTGTATCAACCTATGACGGCTCTGAGGTGCCGACAAAGAAACATATTGCCTTTATAATCACCAAGATGGGCTGTGTTGGTCATTCCTACTCTCAACCTATTCACATAAAGATATCTACCACAGTCAATACATTACAATCGCATAGAGAAAATGAAGATCACATACGAAGACAACGTCAGTCAATCTGATCCGGACCTTCATTCAGAGCATCACGCCACCACAGAGTCCATCTATGATGACGGTAGCATTCGTTCGAAGACATTTAGTTGCAACAAATTCAACCAGTCAGTCGTGAGCGCCGATATTATCGCCAACAACATCTCAACATACAAAACTTCAGCCCAAGTTGCTTGCGGCAAAAGAATAACCAAGGCGGTTTCCAAGAAGATTAAATGCATGGTTCGGAAGCTGAGCTGCTCATATGACTGAGAAATCAAATACGTGTTATCGAACAATCTTTACAACGTGATATCGAACGCTCGACCTGTATGTGATATTCTAGTATTAGTTGTTATGGCTGTAATATCGATAGCTGTGTGTGTTATGTTATGCTTTGATCTGAATGACTTGTTTGTTATACGTTCTATATGTTGTGTTTCAAGTTTTGTCAATAAATTTATATTATACATAACAAAACTTTCCAGTCTCGTAATATCACAATCCTTCCTTTACTATAAATGTATTGACGAGTAGTTCCCACAGAAAATGTTCAGACGATAAGTGTGTATAGATTTTATTTTTCTCAACCCCATTTTAGCAGGACTTCTTCGCTGTGGTGCTGAGTTATGGGCGCACAATGCTGGGCCATTAGTGTCGGTCTCCGAAACTGGTGAATCCCCAAACATGACATTATGAGAGCAGCAGGGTGTATACCCGGGCATAATATATATTTTTTTAAATGTTAACGCCCCCAAGAGCATATTATGAGGCATATATAAAATATATAATATACTGATTCCATGAATGCACAACCAAGAGATTTCCTTTAACACAACTAAGTCTTCAAGTTATTGCAACAACTACAGCTTATCGCTGAAGGTTTCTCATTCATCACACCAGAAAGCCTCTAAATGCAGACCAAAAATCTACTAATCGGCTTATATATACAGCACCGTTATTTTGCAATGCAAACATTTAGTCTACATTCCAACTGAGACATACTTCTTCCCGCAATAAAATCTCCAAGAGTGGCCCAGCCATTGTTGAGTGTTTTTTATTGTCGGACACTTTTCATCACAAGAAAAAAAGTATACACGACGGAGTTTCAATATTTAAATGCAAAGACACGCGCATGGTGAACCGACGATAGTGACTACAACAACAACATTGGCCGCTAACATGATTCGTGTTTAGATTGCATTGCGTGAACATCGCGAGCGAGTTGATGTGTACCTAACACTGGTCGGTTGCTCAGGTTGAGGGGGTGACGAGTCATTAGGATCCAACAGGCGATGAGGTGAGTATTTGACGTGACGAATCATTAGGATCAAACCCGCGATGAGATGAGTAGTGTTAATTGTCTCAACCTCCGAGGTGCCGACAAAGAAACGCCATTGCCTTTATAATCGCCAAGTGGGCACTGATGGTCATTCCTTCTCTCAACGTTCTTACATAAAGATATCTATCACAGTCAATACATTACAATCGTATCGCATAAAGATAAAATCGCAATAAAGATAAAATGAAGACCACATACGAAGACAATACCAATCAATCTCACCCAGACCTTCACATGGAACATAACGTCACAGCAGACACCGTCTATGATAATAATAAAATTCGCTCGACGACATTCAGATGCAACAAACTCAACCAGTCAATCGTGAGCGCCGATATTATCGCCAACAACATCTCAACATACAACACTTCATCCCAAGTTGCTTTCGGCAAGAGAATAACAAAGGCGGTTTCCAAGGAGATTAAATGCATGGTTCGGAAGCTGAGCTGCTCAACTCACTGATAAATATACCACGTGATATCGAACGCTCTTTATCACGTGATTTTGAACGCTCGACCTGTATGTGATATTCCAGTATTGTTTGTTATGTTTGTGATATCGATAGCGGTGTGTGTTATGGTTGTTATTCTATTTGAATGAAATGACCTTTGTCATACGTCATATATGTTGTTCAAGTTTTGCAAATAAATTTATACTATAAATAACCAAAATATACTGTCTCGTAATATCACAACCCTCTCTTTACTCTAAATTAATCAATGTTTAGTTACCTCAGGAAATGTGGTGTTGCTATGGTGTTGGGTTATTTAATTTGCGTACATTGTTAAGCATTGGGAAGTCATTATCGTCGGTCCCTGATGCTGTGGAATCCCAGGATCTGACAATCTGAGTGCAGCAGAGTGTTCTCATATCAACAAAATATCCATTCTCGTAATCTCACAACCCTTTCTTTACTATACTTTACTATAAAATCATTGACGCTTGTTTCCCTCAGGACATGTTCAGACAATAAGTTTGTATCTATTTTTTAAAGCACATTTTACCGGAACTTCTGCGACACGACACAATGCGAGCAGCAGTGTCGTCCCCGGACTTGCAAGTCTTGTGTCATGTAAATTCCTTTGTAATCATTATAAAACATCAGTATATAGTTCCACGTACATGTGTGTTCCAAAAGAAAAAAGAAGAATGACATTGTATTTTATTACCGGTGGTGCATGGGGGAAATGCAGATACATGTATATTGTGTTTAAAATCAAAATATCCAGTCACGTAATTTCACAACCCTTTCTTTACTATAATTTCATTGACGATTAGTTCTCTCAGGACATGTTCAGACAATAAGAGTGTATAGATTTTATTGTTCGCAAACCCATTTTATCGGGACTTCTTTCCTGTGGTTTTGGGTTATTACTGTTTGCACATTGTTAAGCATGGGGAATCCATTAGCGTCTGTGCCTGATCGTGTAATCCTCGGACAAGACGCTATTGGGAGAGAACGTGCACTTTATGTGAAACAAATATTGTCCGTGACGAGTATCACTTTATACTTGAGTGTCCCTCTCTATCCCAAGAACGGAAACTATACATAAAACATGCATATTGGAAGTATCCCAATCGTCGCATACTGTCCATTCTTCTCTCAAACAGAAAGCCAAGTATTATATGCAACCTTTGCAGATTCATACACATTATACATAAAAGAGCGAGTTGCTCTCCTGGTTCATCTGAACCTTAAAGTTATCACAACCATCGTCATTGCGACCTTGTTTGTTTGTTTATGTATTGCTATATGTATTACCATGTATGTTCTTAATACCATGTACTATGGTGAAAGAATTAAATGATACTAAAGGAGAGTGTAATCCCCAGACATGCATGTCTCGTGTCACGGAAATTACCTGCTAATCATTATCAGGCATGAGAATATGGTGCTAGACATTTGCAGAATGAGGTCCCAGGGGGCGGGGCGAATTTAGTGACGCCACCACAAACAGCAGGCTAGCATCACCAAATTTCACCTATGGGGACCTCATTCTGCTTAGGTATCATCTTCTATGGGCGACTAATATTTATGTTCCCAGATGGCATGAGAATATGGTGCCAGGCATGTTCAGAATGAGGTCCCAGGTGTGAATTTAGTGACCCTACCCTGCACAGCGGACTAGCATCACTAAATTTCACCCTACGGGGACCTCATTCTGCCTAGGTCTCATCTTCTATGGGCGACTAATACTCATATTTAATTTGCCTGGTGGCACGAGTCTGTTAAGGAAGATCCGTTCTTCAAGATATTATATAAAGTTCACGACAACTCGTTAGTTCCCTGGACTGTGTGGATTCCCCTGTAGGCACACCCAAGGAACATACCAAAGTTCAAAAATATATGCCGCTTACTGCTGAACAGAACCACATTTATTAACAATGCCTCGTGTATGCTATGCAAAACCAGATATCACAATGAACTAGAACACATCTTGTTTCTTGTTGCTCACATACTTTGGTTGCCATACGAAATGCATATTGGGAGTGGATACTCAATTATTATGGGATTTGTGTTTATATGTGTCTGGACAACTTGAAGCCAGATGACCTGATGGCGCTAGTATTAGCAAGCATATACAGGATTTGTGTTTATATTGTGCATATACAACGATATAGTGGGACAATTATCGTATTATTATGTAGACTCCAGTGTTCACCCGACGGCTGTTTCTGTTGTGTGCCAGTGACCAGATACAACAAAAAACAATACATGTGATGCCATGCATCACACTCATGCGGTCTATAGTTGCTATAGTGTTCAGTTCATGACCTTCTTGAAACTTAAAATTAAATTCTTAAAGAACTAAGAGAACAAATTAGTGATAGATATTTCTATAACGACCCGACCGTATCAAAGTTGATTAAGTTATTCAATACACACGACGAAGAAACGGTCAATAATCTCGCGACAATTATAATGAAAGTGACGGCGAAATTGTAACCACCTCAAACATTGATAACCTATAAATATATAATGACTGGGAGTGCATCAGTGGGTGGTCCAAGTAAGCTGAATATATACATGTATAATGGTGTTACATTCAATTTCGTAGTATTGCAATTATGTATTGTTACTTACCTTATACTTGTGTGGCTATATATATTATGTCACTCACTTGATTATGTATACTCTCTTGTCACGAATGTGAAGAGAAAGAGAGATATAATGAATGATTAAAAAACTTAAACTGAATCCAAGTGATCCAAGGTGAGCTGTGTGGGGTACCTTATAATGTATTAATGTGTATGTTGTTCCTTCTCACAATGTTGACCGATATTGTAAAATGTACTGTTTTTTTGTGTCTGGGTTCTCTGCGCCATTATCTAATGGTTTAAGGAAATAAATGTATCTATCTTCAGTGTGGAGTGCTTTATTTGTCGCACACTTTTCATCTCAAGACAAAAATATACAAAACGGAGTTTAAATATTTAAATGCAAAGAAGTCGGTATGATGAACAGACGATAGTGATTACAACAATACGGGCCGTTTGCATTATTCGTGTTTAGATAGCATCGCGTGCTAGGTAGATGTGTACCAAACAGTGACCGCTGCTCATGTGGGATGACGAGTCATTATGATGCAAGTTATCATACATCCCGCGATGAGATGAATAGATGTGTACCTAACCCTGACCGGGTGCTCAGGTGGGATGGCGAGTCATTGTGATGCAAGTTATCATACATCACGCGATGAGATGAATAGATGTGTACCTAACAGTGACCGGCTGCTCAGGTGGGATGGCGAGTCATTGTGATGCAAGTTATCATACATCCCGCGATGAGATGAGTAGATGTGTACCTAACAGTGACCGGCTGCTCAGGTGGGATGGCGAGTCATTGTGATGCAAGTTATCATACATCCCGCGATGAGATGAATAGATGTGTACCTAACCCTGACCGGGTGCTCAGGTGGGATGGCGAGTCATTGTGATGCAAGTTATCATACATCACGCGATGAGATGAATAGATGTGTACCTAACCCTGACCGGGTGCTCAGTTGGGGTGACGAGTCATTAGGATACAACCCGCGATGAGATGAGTAGTGTTAATTGTATCAACCTATGACGGCTCTGAGGTGCCGACAAAGAAACATATTGCCTTTATAATCACCAAGATGGGCTGTGTTGGTCATTCCTACTCTCAACCTATTCACATAAAGATATCTACCACAGTCAATACATTACAATCGCATAGAGAAAATGAAGATCACATACGAAGACAACGTCAGTCAATCTGATCCGGACCTTCATTCAGAGCATCACGCCACCACAGAGTCCATCTATGATGACGGTAGCATTCGTTCGAAGACATTTAGTTGCAACAAATTCAACCAGTCAGTCGTGAGCGCCGATATTATCGCCAACAACATCTCAACATACAAAACTTCAGCCCAAGTTGCTTGCGGCAAAAGAATAACCAAGGCGGTTTCCAAGAAGATTAAATGCATGGTTCGGAAGCTGAGCTGCTCATATGACTGAGAAATCAAATACGTGTTATCGAACAATCTTTACAACGTGATATCGAACGCTCGACCTGTATGTGATATTCTAGTATTAGTTGTTATGGCTGTAATATCGATAGCTGTGTGTGTTATGTTATGCTTTGATCTGAATGACTTGTTTGTTATACGTTCTATATGTTGTGTTTCAAGTTTTGTCAATAAATTTATATTATACATAACAAAACTTTCCAGTCTCGTAATATCACAATCCTTCCTTTACTATAAATGTATTGACGAGTAGTTCCCACAGAAAATGTTCAGACGATAAGTGTGTATAGATTTTATTTTTCTCAACCCCATTTTAGCAGGACTTCTTCGCTGTGGTGCTGAGTTATGGGCGCACAATGCTGGGCCATTAGTGTCGGTCTCCGAAACTGGTGAATCCCCAAACATGACATTATGAGAGCAGCAGGGTGTATACCCGGGCATAATATATATTTTTTTAAATGTTAACGCCCCCAAGAGCATATTATGAGGCATATATAAAATATATAATATACTGATTCCATGAATGCACAACCAAGAGATTTCCTTTAACACAACTAAGTCTTCAAGTTATTGCAACAACTACAGCTTATCGCTGAAGGTTTCTCATTCATCACACCAGAAAGCCTCTAAATGCAGACCAAAAATCTACTAATCGGCTTATATATACAGCACCGTTATTTTGCAATGCAAACATTTAGTCTACATTCCAACTGAGACATACTTCTTCCCGCAATAAAATCTCCAAGAGTGGCCCAGCCATTGTTGAGTGTTTTTTATTGTCGGACACTTTTCATCACAAGAAAAAAAGTATACACGACGGAGTTTCAATATTTAAATGCAAAGACACGCGCATGGTGAACCGACGATAGTGACTACAACAACAACATTGGCCGCTAACATGATTCGTGTTTAGATTGCATTGCGTGAACATCGCGAGCGAGTTGATGTGTACCTAACACTGGTCGGTTGCTCAGGTTGAGGGGGTGACGAGTCATTAGGATCCAACAGGCGATGAGGTGAGTATTTGACGTGACGAATCATTAGGATCAAACCCGCGATGAGATGAGTAGTGTTAATTGTCTCAACCTCCGAGGTGCCGACAAAGAAACGCCATTGCCTTTATAATCGCCAAGTGGGCACTGATGGTCATTCCTTCTCTCAACGTTCTTACATAAAGATATCTATCACAGTCAATACATTACAATCGCATCACTGATCGCATAAAGATAAAATGAAGACCACATACGAAGACAATACCAATCAATCTCACCCAGACCTTCACATGGAACATAACGTCACAGCAGACACCGTCTATGATAATAATAAAATTCGCTCGACGACATTCAGATGCAACAAACTCAACCAGTCAATCGTGAGCGCCGATATTATCGCCAACAACATCTCAACATACAACACTTCATCCCAAGTTGCTTTCGGCAAGAGAATAACAAAGGCGGTTTCCAAGGAGATTAAATGCATGGTTCGGAAGCTGAGCTGCTCAACTCACTGATAAATATACCACGTGATATCGAACGCTCTTTATCACGTGATTTTGAACGCTCGACCTGTATGTGATATTCCAGTATTGTTTGTTATGTTTGTGATATCGATAGCGGTGTGTGTTATGGTTGTTATTCTATTTGAATGAAATGACCTTTGTCATACGTCATATATGTTGTTCAAGTTTTGCAAATAAATTTATACTATAAATAACCAAAATATACTGTCTCGTAATATCACAACCCTCTCTTTACTCTAAATTAATCAATGTTTAGTTACCTCAGGAAATGTGGTGTTGCTATGGTGTTGGGTTATTTAATTTGCGTACATTGTTAAGCATTGGGAAGTCATTATCGTCGGTCCCTGATGCTGTGGAATCCCAGGATCTGACAATCTGAGTGCAGCAGAGTGTTCTCATATCAACAAAATATCCATTCTCGTAATCTCACAACCCTTTCTTTACTATACTTTACTATAAAATCATTGACGCTTGTTTCCCTCAGGACATGTTCAGACAATAAGTTTGTATCTATTTTTTAAAGCACATTTTACCGGAACTTCTGCGACACGACACAATGCGAGCAGCAGTGTCGTCCCCGGACATGCAAGTCTTGTGTCATGTAAATTCCTTTGTAATCATTATAAAACATCAGTATATAGTTCCACGTACATGTGTGTTCCAAAAGAAAAAAGGAGAATGACATTGTATTTTATTACCGGTGGTGCATGGGGGAAATACAGATACATGTATATTGTGTTTAAAATCAAAATATCCAGTCACGTAATTTCACAACCCTTTCTTTACTATAAATTCATTGACGATAGTTCTCTCAGGACATGTTCAGACAATAAGAGTGTATAGATTTTATTGTTCGCAAACCCATTTTACCGGGACTTCTTTCCTGTGATTTTGGGTTATTACTGTTTGCACATTGTTAAGCATGGGGAATCCATTAGCGTCTGTGCCTGATCGTGTAATCCTCGGACAAGACGCTATTGGGAGAGAACGTGCACTTTATGTGAAACAAATATTGTCCGTGACGAGTATCACTTTATACTTGAGTGTCCCTCTCTATCCCAAGAACGGAAACTATACATAAAACATGCATATTGGAAGTATCCCAATCGTCGCATACTGTCCATTCTTCTCTCAAACAGAAAGCCAAGTATTATATGCAACCTTTGCAGATTCATACACATTATACATAAAAGAGCGAGTTGCTCTCCTGGTTCATCTGAACCTTAAAGTTATCACAACCATCGTCATTGCGACCTTGTTTGTTTGTTTATGTATTGCTATATGTATTACCATGTATGTTCTTAATACCATGTACTATGGTGAAAGAATTAAATGATACTAAAGGAGAGTGTAATCCCCAGACATGCATGTCTCGTGTCACGGAAATTACCTGCTAATCATTATCAGGCATGAGAATATGGTGCTAGACATTTGCAGAATGAGGTACCAGGGGGCGGGGCGAATTTAGTGACGCCACCACAAACAGCAGGCTAGCATCACTAAATTTCACCTATGGGGACCTCATTCTGCTTAGGTCTCATCTTCTATGGGCGACTAATATTTACGTTCCCAGATGGCATGAGAATATGGTGCCAGGAATTTTCAGAATGAGGTCCCAGGGGTGAATTTAGTGACCCTACCCCGCACAGCGGACTAGCATCACTAAATTTCACCCTACGGGGACCTCATTCTGCTTAGGTCTCATCTTCTATGGGCGACTAATACTCATATTTAATTTGCCTGGTGGCATGAGTCTGTTAAGGAAGATCCGTTCTTCAAGATATTATATAAAGTTCACGACAACTCGTTAGTTCCCTGGACTGTGTGGATTCCCCTGTAGGCACACCCAAGGAACATACCAAAGTTCAAAAATATATGCCGCTTACTGCTGAACAGAACCACATTTATTAACAATGCCTCGTGTATGCTATGCAAAACCAGATATCACAATGAACTAGAACACATCTTGTTTCTTGCTGCTCACATACTTTGGTTGCCATACGAAATGCATATTGGGAGTGGATACTCAATTATTACGGGATTTGTGTTTATATGTATCTGGATAACTTGAAGCCAGATGACCTGATGGCGCTAGTATTAGCAAGCATATACAACGATATAGTGGGACAATTATCGTATTATTCTGTAGACTCCAGTGTTCACCCGACGGCTGTTTCTGTTGTGTGCCAGTGACCAGATACAACAAAAAACAATACATGTGATGCCATGCATCACACTCATGCGGTCTATAGTTGCTATAGTGTTCAGTTCATGACCTTCTTGAAACTTAAAATTAAATTCTTAAAGAACTAAGAGAACAAATTAGTGATAGATATTTCTATAACGACCCGGCCGTATCAAAGTTGATTAAGTTATTCAATACACACGACGAAGAAACGGTCAATAATCTCGCGACATTTATAAAGAAAGTGACGGCGAAATTGTAACCACCTCAAACATTGATAACCTATAAATATGGCGGATCGGCTGGACACTCGCTCAAGTCGACTGTGCAAGATGCCTCTTTTTCACCGCTAGATGACATGAGCTTCAGTAATGATGGCATGGACATGAGTGGTGAAGTATCTGCAAAATCACCGTTCGTTTATAATCTTTAAATTTTGAACATTTCACTTGTAATAGGACATGTTTGCATTCTCTTTGAAATTTTGTTATTCCCAGCCGGGATTGATGTAAAAAAATTGGGACGGACTTTTGGAAACACTGCCATGACTCTCTGTGTGGAAACTTCAGCCCAATATTTTCAGAACTATCCCAGTTTAGCTGAAACGCGCACAAACTTCATAGGAGCGTGATGAGCGACGCACAAACATTCCATATCGGCGTTGACCAACGGTCATTGGCCGAGTGTCGACTAACCGTTTAACGTAATTACTCCAGCGTGAAGATATCAACAACACATTGTGACAACTGATTGCAGTTTTCACCTAAGTGCTTTGTTGTCAATAATGGATGGTCTTATCACTTCCTCGATGGATCTTTTGAATAACCCTGATATTAATATGACTCAACTTGAAAACTCTACCCCTGGTGCTGACAGCAATTTCCAAACATCGCCAAACGATCATAAGGATAACAAATGTACAAGCATATATGAACTGTCAAAACTGTTAGACTCGCTTGATAAAGAGCTGAGATGTATAGATTTCTCATCAGAGTCAATAAGCACATATGATGAATATGTGGCGCTACAAATTTTGGCCCGAGTTAAAAATGCCTCACACTGTCTTCCCAGGGAGGAAATCGTGGACACCATTTTGAATACAATTCCAGACGAGGAATCTCTAGAACGTATGAGACACTTTATATTTATTGAAGTAAAAAAGTGTTCGTTTTTCTCACTTGATGTCGATTCCCTCCTTAAGAAAAGAATCAAATCAACTCAAGTTTCCGCTAAATCAGTGTCGTCTAAACTTGCATCCGACATTTATTATCTAGTATGTTTCTTGGTGGATGGTGACTCCGAAGTTTTATCAGAAATGATCAGTAAAAGCAAATCACGCCACAATCCATCAAACTTTTCAGCATCGCAGACTGACACTCCAGTCAGCATTAACTCCTCACAAATGCCATCTTTGGCTTCATCTCTACTTGAAATTCAGAAGGATATATTACTGATGAAGGAAGATCAAATCTCCACGACTCAGGCTGCACTGCGCGAGCTTCCACTTCTTAGAGGAATGATTACTAACTTTGAGTCACGTTTAGTTTCCATAGAAAATAAGTTATCAACAGTCTCGTCGATCCCTGCTCTCGTGACGCGCGTGGATACTCTTGAAACCAAAGTCAATAACATTTTTGAAATATATGATGAACATTATAGATTCGCAAATGGAATTTCATCTGATTTGACCGATTTTAAAATGTGCAATAAACGTGATAACAAACATGTATCCAAGGATGTAACAGAGCTTGAGCTAAGGTGTAATGAGTTAGACAGGAAAATAGCTAGCCAATCTGGATCGATTGCTTCACTCAGTGACACAATGAAGAAAAAACTAACACCTACGGATAGAGCTACACAGGAAGCAACAAAGGAATTTCTAAAATTCACGGAAAAGGCCGTCGATGTTTTAAGTACAAAAACATTTAATAAAATGAGTGAATTCGCTGACTCGCTACAAAAGTCTTTGTTGTATATAAACCAATGTCAATCTGACATATCCCGTGGCATCTTGCAATTTTGTGACTCCTCTGCAAACAACACTTTTGATGGGAAATCACCTACTTCTCGGCAATCCCCGAAATCATCGCCTATCTCGGTAAAGGAAACAGCCTCTCAGACAGCTTATCGTAAGGAATCGTACTTGGAAGACATCACTGTTGAAGATTCCCCTGGTGAATCAAGGGGTGCTGCCACAAAATATCGCCACACCAATACAAGTAAACCTGAGGAAAACTTTGATCGACGACGACGTGCATCTGACAGCAGTGATCGTTCTCATTATTCTCATAATCAACGCTATCGGAAATTTATGCATCAAAAACATGATAATCCCATGAAGACAGCTCGTCTCTTTGTTACTAACCTGCCATTAAATTGTGATGCTAATGTTTTGAATTCCTATTTGGAAAAGTATGACATTCCGTACACCATCATCAGAATTTTCAGGACACGACGTTCTAGTTACACATCGGCAAGAATCAATGTGTGTGTAGATAACGTAGGTGACATTCTGGAACCTCACTTTTGGCCCAACGACGTTCAATGTAAAGAGTGGGTCGAACACAAAGTTTATAAATCTACAACACAAAAGGGACAGTACTCTAGTTAACTCATTTACAGAATGGGGTTATCTCTCTTTTAACAGTTTCGCATTCCTCAGCGAGACATGAAGGCAAATAAGTGCAGAATTGTTACTTGGTTAATGTATTTGATATGTATTTTGTCGCTATTATTCTGTGTCTCACATTTTCAGTATTTATCAAAGAAGGATGAGCTTCCTGCGGTGGCTCAAATGTATGATTTTCCACTGGTGCAAAGTATCTTGATCCACAAAATGCTTTCTTTTGGCACATGGAACGCGACTGGTATTCTTTCGTCTGCGTGTTATCTCAGTAATTTTCTTGACAAACTGAACCTGGATATCTGTGGCATCAGCGAGCATTGGTTATGTGATGCAGATTTACCTTACTTTCGCCACATTAACTCAAAATATGACTTTTTTGCTGTTAGCGATTTTTCTCAACGCCTCCCTTGGAAACGCGGGCGTTACTCTGGTGGCGTATGCCTCATGTGGAATCGCGATAGGCTCGGGAGCAGAGTAACCCCTCTTGATATAAATGATGATCGCATTATCGGCATACAAGTAAACATGGGAAGGAGATATATTTTCATATTCCAAGTTTATCTTCCGTCTACGAACTATACTGTTGCATTTTTCCGGGAGTACATCCAGAAGTTGATTGACCTCCGCGATACATATAGTGTTCTCGGCAAAGTGGTTTTTATGGGCGACTTCAATGCAAGCCTTCAGCGTGATGATGCGCGTGCCAAATCATTTAAGAAGTTTTTAGACAATAAGTTTATCTCTGTCAATGTCGTGTCTTTTCCCCTGAATATACCTGCAACACACGTTCCTGCCATGGGTTATCCTGGTTCAGTGATCGATCACATTGTCGTCAACAAAGACGACACTGATCTTATTTTTCATTGCGAAATTCTGGATGATGATGCAATCAATGTGTCCAACCATAGGCCCATTTACGTCATGATGAAGTACGATGACTATACATATACACCTCGAAGTAGTACAATTCCAAGCCATAGTACATGTAAGTTCAGTTGGAAGAAGTTTAAGCTAGACACTGTAATGCAATTGTCGTATCAGTCAGATTTAGCTACATCGTTACCACGCGATGACGTAAATAACAAATCTGAGTTGGATACATTTTATGAAAACATAGTTAACTCTATCACAGTTTCTGCTCAGAATAATATCCCAAAGAAACGTTTTAAGAAGTTTCTTAAACCTTACTGGTCGAAAGAATTAAGCTTACTTCACAAGAGTATGCGATATCACAGATCTGTTTGGATTTCGGTTGGTAGGCCAATTAATGATGCAACTGGTTTATATCGCTGTTATAAAGATGCCAAATGCTCTTTCAGGCGCGAATACCGGAGGGCATCAACTAATTTTCTTCGCTCTTTTAACGATGACATAGATAAAAGCGCTGAGTGTGATCAAGATACTTTCTTCAGACTCTTCAACGCGAAACGCAAATCATTAGGGACACTTGGTAGCACACACTTCTCCTTTCAAAATTCGATAGTACGAGAAACCCCAGATATTCTTGAAGCTTGGGCTGAGTACTATTATAACATTTTTTCCACACCGCTAACGGATCCCAAGTTTGACGAATCACATTTTAACCATGTCAACCAATTTGTAGAGACCGAATCGATGAAAAATTCAACATGCCCATTAGACGGATTGTTAACTTTTCCAACTAATATGAAGGAAATCACATCTCTTTGTCGCACTTTAAACCTCAACAAAGCAGCTGGTACAGATGGTGTAAATTATGAGCATATTATTTTTGGTGGTGAGGCTCTTGCCCGCTGCATTGCTACCTTGTACAACTATTTCTTCCAATTTGAACATATACCACTTGGTGCTAAGCGTGGTTGTATAATATCTCTATATAAGGGACATCCTAAACCAAAAGATTCCTTTGATAGCTACAGAGCAATTACTCTGCTACCAGCAATATATAAACTTTTTGAGAAACTTTTATTATCGAGAATGGAGAAGTATACTGCCTTTGCAATTGAAGTTGATTCCTTGCAGAATGGGTTCCAGCGGGGCATAAGTTGCAACATGTCTTCTTTTCTTGTAACAGAAAGTATAGCGTATACATCCGAGAGACAGAGCAAACTGTTTGCCTGTTTCTTGGATGTATGGAAAGCTTTCGATAGTGTTTGGATAAACGGTTTATTGTATAAACTGCATAAGAGGCAATTACAGGGAAAAATTTGGAGGCTATTTTACCACTTGTTGAACAATATCAGCTGCTGCATTAAATACCAAGGTGGTTGCTCTAGGTGGATCCCAATGCTGCAAGGAACAAGGCAAGGAGGTACATTATCTCCCCTCTTTTATATTATATATATCAATGATCTTTTGTCAAATCTAAAGTCATCGGGATATGGCCTTTCGATGCAAGGTGCAAATTGCACATGTCCAACGCATGCCGATGACATGGCACTTTTCTCTTTAACTGCATATGGACTTCAGTCTCTTGTCGATATATGTGTCGAATATAGCTTGAAATGGCGTTATAGATACAACACAAACAAAACCCATGTCATTGTTTTCAATGAAAATGCTAACGCAGCACTTAAACGTCATAAGAACTGGCACATGTCTTCTCATGGCCTAACAGAAACCGACAGTGTTACTCATTTAGGTATTCCGCTTGAGAAATATAATTTTCGCTCAAAACTTGTTGACAATATTTGTACAAAAACGAAGAATGCTTTCTTCTCTTTGGCTAATGCTGGCCTGCATGCAGGCGGTATTACCCCAGCGAGCTCTCTCAAGATTTACAAGTCCGTGGTCTTACCGCGAGGCTTATACGGTAGTGAATTTTTGTGTGGTCTCTCTCAATCGGACACTGTTCAACTAGAGAAAGCACATCGTATGTGCCTCAAACTTATACAAGGCCTCAAAACTAGGACTAGCACAGACATGGTCTTGGGTCTGCTTGGTATTCCTCCTTTAATCACATTCATTAATTGTAGAAAAGTGTCCTTGTTTTCGTCATTTTGTTTACTCGAGTCTAAAAAAACTGTTAAAGATGTATTTATTATCAGATTACTGAGCTTTTCATATGAATCCAACACTGCATCGAAGAATGTGTTTTTTCAGGACCTATCCAGTATTCTTGATAACTGGAGTTTGTCCTCCTATATGTCTCAATACATATCAACAGCTCTGTTTCCAGAGAAAACAGTTTGGAAAACCCTATCGAAACAGGGCAGTCATGTTTGGAAATCTGAATGGTCTCACAGGGTGCGCACGGAACCCACCTTTGATAGATTTCGTTTGGTTCACAGCAGTCCAGAATTATCGTTTTTATGGAAAGTCTGCCAAAAGTACCCAGATGAGAAGGAGTCATTTTTCATCGCGACACAGCTACTGTGTTACCGAAATTTTGCTGGCGAAACTCAGTGCCTGTTATGTGCGCGAAGTTATATAGACCTACCGCAACACATTATAGCGGTTTGCCCAGAACTTGCAGCGTCGCGTAATCATTTTTGGTATCACTTTATAGATATGTTGCCTTTAGGGGCATTTCAACTTGTGGAGTCTTTTGATCAGCAGAGACTTATTGCCCTCTTTCTAGGCTATTTGCCTATTGAACTTTTGGACATTGCATGCATTCCACCTCAAACCATATTGAGATACTTCTTGAAGGCGACTAGGGCGCTGTGGTGCGAATGGAACCATCGTTCGTCATTGGCGTCATAATTGTTTGTCACTTATATGCATGTAGTCAGTGGGAGAAGAAAGTCACCATTGTTGGCAAATATAAATAATTGGTAGCCCTCTTATATACAATGGTGTTGTGTTGGGTCTACTATTTGTTTGTAATGTCCAACAACGGTGTCTGACAACTGTGATGTGAGCGAACATCTGGTCGTGTGGTCGGCTGGGTGCTACAGTTCTCCATGAATTTAGGATTATCTAGCTTCAATTAACCCCTCTCTGTTTCTCCCCACTTTTCTCTAACTTAACTCATTTCATTCTATTTTCCCATACTGTCTCTATCTGTATCCGGCGCTCTCTCTCCCTCTCTCTCTCTATCTCTCTCTGTCTTGTTCGTGTGCTCGGCCGATCTGTTTCCATCTATATTCGTTTTGCTTTGCACATACATAAAGTGTGTACATGTATATATGTTATGTTCTCGTTCCTATGTTCTATTGTTTTTGTATGTTCTTGTATTACATGTGTATATCATATCTTCATTTATATGGAGGAATTAAAGATATATATATATAAATATATAATTACCGGGAGTGCATCAGTGGGTGGTCCAAGTAAGCTGAATATATACATGTATAATGGTGTTACATTCAATTTCGTAGTATTGCAATTATGTATTGTTACTTACCTTATACTTGTGTGGCTATATATATTATGTCACTCACTTGATTATGTATACTCTCTTGTCACAAATGTGAAGAGAAAGAGAGATATAATGAATGATTAAAAAACTTAAACTGAATCCAAGTGATCCAAGGTGAGCTGTGTGGGGTACCTTATAATGTATTAATGTGTATGTTGTTCCTTCTCACAATGTTGACCGATATTGTAAAATGTACTGTTTTTTTGTGTCTGGGTTCTCTGCGCCATTATCTAATGGTTTAAGGAAATAAATGTATCTATCTTCAGTGTGGAGTGCTTTATTTGTCGCACGCTTTTCATCTCAAGACAAAAATATACAAAACGGAGTTTAAATATTTAAATGCAAAGAAGCCTGTATGATGAACAGACGATAGTGATTACAACAATACGGGCCGTTTGCATTATTCGTGTTTAGATAGCATCGCGTGCTAGGTAGATGTGTACCAAACAGTGACCGCTGCTCATGTGGGATGACGAGTCATTATGATACAAGTTATCATACATCCCGCGATGAGATGAATAGATGTGTACCTAACCCTGACCGGGTGCTCAGGTGGGATGGCGAGTCATTGTGATGCAAGTTATCATACATCCCGCGATGAGATGAATAGATGTGTACCTAACAGTGACCGGCTGCTCAGGTGGGATGGCGAGTCATTGTGATGCAAGTTATCATACATCCCGCGATGAGATGAGTAGATGTGTACCTAACCCTGACCGGGTGCACAGTTGGGGTGACGAGTCATTAGGATCCACCCGCGATGAGATGAGTAGTGTTAATTGTCTCAACCTCTGGCGGCTCTGAGGTGCCGACAAAGAAACATATTGCCTTTATAATCACCAAGATGTGCAGTGTTGGTCATTCCTACTCTCAACCTATTCGCATAAAGATATCTACCACAGTCAATACATTACAATCGCATAGAGAAAATGAAGATCACATACGAAGACAACGTCAGTCAATCTGATCCGGACCTTCATTCAGAGCATCACGCCACCACAGAGTCCATCTATGATGACGGTAGCATTCGTTCGAAGACATTTAGTTGCAACAAATTCAACCAGTCAGTCGTGAGCGCCGATATTATCGCCAACAACATCTCAACATACAAAACTTCAGCCCAAGTTGCTTGCGGCAAAAGAATAACCAAGGCGGTTTCCAAGAAGATTAAATGCATGGTTCGGAAGCTGAGCTGCTCATATGACTGAGAAATCAAATACGTGTTATCGAACAATCTTTACAACGTGATATCGAACGCTCGACCTGTATGTGATATTCTAGTATTAGTTGATATGGCTGTAATATCGATAGCTGTGTGTGTTATGTTATGCTTTGATCTGAATGACTTGTTTGTTATACGTCATATATGTTATGTTTCTAGTTTTGTCAATAAATTTATATTATACATAACAAAACATTCCAGTCTCGTAATATCACAATCCTTCCTTTACTATAAATGTATTGACGAGTAGTTCCCACAGTAAATGTTCAGACGATAAGTGTTTATAGATTCTATTTTTCTCAACCCCATTTTTGCAGGACTTCTTCGCTGTGGTGCTGAGTTATGGGCGCACAATGCTGGGCCATTAGTGTCGGTCTCCGAAACTGGTGAATCCCCAAACATGACATTATGAGAGCAGCAGGGTGTATACCCGAGCATAATATTTTTAAAAATGTTAACGCCCCCAAGATCATATTATGAGGCGTATATAAAATATATAATATACTGATTCCATGAATGCACAACCAAGATATTTCCTTTAACACAACTAATTCTTCAAGTTATTGCAACAACTACAGCTTATCGCTGAAGGTTTCTCATTCACCACACCAGAAAGCCTATAAATGCAGACCAAACATCTACTAATCGGCTTATATATACACCACCGATATTTTGCAATACAAACATTTAGTCTACAATCCAACTGAGACATACTTCTTCCCGCAATAAAATCTCCAAGAGTGGCCCAGCCATTGTTGAGTGTTTTTTATTGTCGGACACTTTTCATCACAAGAAAAAAAGTATACACGACGGAGTTTCAATATTTAAATGCAAAGACACACGCATGGTGAACCGACGATAGTGACTACAACAACATTGGCCGCTAACATGATTCGTGTTTAGATTGCATTGCGTGAACATCGCGAGCGAGTTGATGTGTACCTAAAACTGGTCGGTTGCTCAGGTTGAGGGGGTGACGAGTCATTAGGATCCAACAGGCGATGAGGTGAGTATTTGGCGTGACGAATCATTAGGATCCAACCCGCGATGAGATGAGTAGTGTTAATTGTCTCAACCTCCGAGGTGCCGACAAAGAAACCCCACTGCCTTTATAATCGCCAAATGGGCACTGATGGTCATTCCTTCTCTCAACGTTCTTACATAAAGATATCTATCACAGTCAATACATTACAATAGCATCACTGGTCGCATAAAGATAAAATGAAGACCACGCACGAAGACAATACCAATCAATCTCACACAGACCTTCACATGGAACATAACGTCACAGCAGACACAGTCTATGATAATAATAAAATTTGCTCGACGACATTCAGATGCAACAAACTCAACCAGTCAGTCGTGAGCGCCGATATTATCGCCAACAACATCTCAACATACAACACTTCATCCCAAGTTGCTTTCGGCAAGAGAATAACAAAGGCGGTTTCCAAGAAGATTAAATGCATGGTTCGGAAGCTGAGCTGCTCAACTCACTGATAAATATACCACGTGATATCGAACGCTCTTTATCACGTGATATCGAACGCTCGACCTGTATGTGATATTCCAGCATTGTTTGTTATGTCTGTGATATCGATAGCGGTGTGTGTTATGGTTGTTATTCTATTTGAATGAAATGACCTTTGTCATACGTCATATATGTTGTTCAAGTTTTGCAAATAAATTTATACTATAAATAACCAAAATATCCTGTCTCGTAATATTACCGGTGGTGCATGGGGGAAATACAGATACATGTATATTGTGTTTAAAACCAAAATATCCAGTCAAGTAATTTCACAATCCTTTCTTTACTATCAATTCATTGACTATTAGTTCTATCAGGACATGTTCAGACAATAAGAGTGTATAGATTTTATTTTTTCGTAAACCCATTTTACCGGGACTTCTTCCCTGTGGTTTTGGGTTATTTAATGTTTGCACAGTGTTAAGCATGGGGAATCCATTAGCGTCTGTGCCTGATCGTGTAATCCTCGGACATGACACTATTGGGGGTGGAGAGTGTAATCCCCAGACATGCATGTCTCGTGTCACGGAAATTACCTGCTAATCATTATCAGGCATGAGAATATGGTGCTAGACATTTGCCGAATGAGGTCCCAGGGGGCGGGGCAAATTTAGTGACGCCACCACGGACAGCAGGCTAGCATCACTAAATTTCACATATGGGGACCTCATTCTTCTTAGGTCTCATCTTCTATGGGCGACTAATATTTATGTTTCCAGATGGCATGAGAATATGGTGCCAGGCATTTTCAGAATGAGGTCCCAGGGGTGAATTTAGTGACCCTACCCCGCACAGCGGACTAGCATCACTAAATTTCACCCTACGGGGACATCATTCTGCTTAGGTCTCATCTTCTATGGGCGACTAATACTCATATTTAATTTGCCTGGTGGCATGAGTCTGTTAAGGAAGATCCGTTCTTCAAGATATTATATAAAGTTCACGACAACTCGTTAGTTCCCTGGACTGTGTGGATTCGCCTGCAGGCACACCAAAGGAACATACCAAAGTTCAAAAATATATGATGTTTACTGCTGAACAGAACCACATTTATTAACAATGCCTCGTGTATGCTGTGCAAAACCAGATATCACAATGAACTAGAACACATCTTGTTTCTTGCTGCTCACATGCTTTGGTTGCCATACGAAATGCATATTGGGAGTGGATACTCAATTATTACGGGATTTGTGTTTATGTGTATCTGGACAACTTGAAGCCAGATGACCTGATGGCGCTAGAATTAGGAAGCGTATACATCGATATAGTGGGACAATTATCGTATTATTCTGTAGACTCCATTGTTCACCAGACGGCTGTTTCTGTTGTGTGCCAGTGACCATATACAACAAAAAACAAACATGTGCCATATATCACACTCATGCGGTCTATATTTGCTATAGCATTCAGTTCATGACTTTCTTGAAACTTAAACTTAAATTCTTAAAGAACTAAGAGAACAAATTAGTGATAGATATTTCTATAACGACCCGACCGTATCAAAGTTGATTTAGTTATTCAATACACACGACGAAGAAACGGTCAATAATTTCGCGACAATTATAAAGAAAGTGACGGCGAAATTGCAACCACCTCAAACATTGATAACCTATAAATATATAATGACCGGGAGTGCATCAGTGGGTGGTCCAAGTAAGCTGAATATATACATCTATATGGTGTTACATTCAATTTCGTAGTATTGCAATTATGTATTGTTACTTACGTTATACTTGTGTGGCTATATATATTATGTCACTCACTTGATTATGTATACTCTCTTGTCACAAATGTGAAAAGAGAGAGATATAATGAATGATTAAAAATGTATTAATGTGTTCTCTGGCCGAGAGTGGAGCGAACAGGTCGTGATTGCTTCGACCTTAATAGTTCCTCTTTGTCAGAGCGTTGAGCACGGGTGAGTTGGGTGGCCGCGCCTCCGGGTGCAGCTGCCGCCGTGCTTAACGCCAGTGAGACGGTTTTGGATTAGGCTTATGGATTTAATCCCTGAAGCTGTGTTGGCCGCAGTGCAAAAGTGTCGGGTAGTGGACATTGCTAACTGGAGTCTCCAGTCTAGCAGGGGCTACCTGACCCTTTGTCTGGAGTTCCGGACTGAAGATGCCGGCATCCAGAGATCGCAGGCCCGGGACACCAACTCCAAGACTGCCTCCTGTCCAATGAAGAGTGGAAAGAAGGGGCCTCCCAAGAAGAAGACGCCATCAAGGAGAAGAAGGGACGCCGCCAGACGGGCGAAATGGAAGAAGAAGGGGGTGACTGTTGATCTGCCAGTCACCCCTCCCCGTGTGGTTCAGCCGACGTCCAGTGTCACAGCCGGTAGGTCGGAGTTGTCTGAGAGACGCCCAGACGACCCGACCTGCATGGAGACAGGCGACATCGCACCAGCTAGCAGGGACTCCGTTGATCTGCCGGAGGTCCCTGCTGTCGTCGTCGAGGCGAGCGGAGAAAGGGAGCAGGAAACCACCCCTGCTGTTCCTGTCGCCAGCTTCGAGGTGGAGTTGGACAGCTTGCCACCACGGACACCGGAGTTCCATCTCATCCCGGTGTCTCCCAGCTCTACCACTAGCAACAACAACATCAGCACTGGCACCACTTGCTCTTTGGAAGAGACCATGGCCGAGGCCGACAGACAGCTTGCATTGGCGCAAGAGGAGCGGAAGTTATCAGCAACCAGGAATCAGCAATATCAACTTTACATACAACAGCTTCAACAGAAATCTCCTCCATCTCCTCAATCATCAACAGAAAAACCTAATCCGAAGAAAAAAAGAAAGAAGAAAAAATAGATAACATCACTAAATTGCTCTTTTTTACTTTTTTTTTTTTGTGTTTCTCAAATAAAGGCATAAATGTGAGGGATTAAGGAGAGGTGCCTCTCGGCCCTTTCGACAATCCCGGGCTAGCCCCCCGAATCACTCACTCTACTTTTGTCTTGAGATGAAAAGTGTGCGACAAGTAAAGCACTCCACACTGAAGATAGATACATTTATTTCCTTAAACCATTAGATAATGGCGCAGAGAAACCAGACACAAAAACAGTACATTTTACAATATCGGTCAACATTGTGAGAAGGAACAACATACACATTAATACATTATAAGGTACCCCACACAGCTCACCTTGGATCACTTGGATTCAGTTTACGTTTTTTAATCATTCATTATATCTCTCTCTTCACATTTGTGACAAGAGAGTATACATAATCAAGTGAGTGACATAATATATATAGCCACACAAGTATAAGGTAAGTAACGATACATAATTGCAATACTACGAAATTGAATGTAACACCATATACATGTATATATTCAGCTTACTTGGACCACCCACTGATGCACTTCCGGTCATTATATATTTATAGCTTATCAATGTTTGAGGTGGTTACAATTTCGCCGTCACTTTCTTTATAATTGTCGCGAGATTATTGACCGTTTCTTCGTCGTGTGTATTGAATAACTTAATCAACTTTGATACGGTCGGGTCGTTATAGAAATATCTATCACTAATTTTTCTCTTAGTTCTTTAAGAATTTCACATGTGATAACAAAATGATATTCATCACCAAGACCTTGCTCACATAGGGAACAGAGTCGCTGAGAGTGACTTATGTTATTCCACGATCCGGTTTCTATCGCTAACTTATGAGTTCTGGTTCTGAATTTCATCAGCAATGTTTCTTTGCCGATACAATCATGCCACAGCGAGGAAACCCAACAGCTGTTAATGAAAAATTACGTTGCCAATGTAGAGTTTCATTTACATCGTTCCCCTGCATTTCTGATGTTATCAATTCGCAAAATATCCACTTTCCTTAGCTGAAAGCATGATAAGCTGAGCAACTTGCTCCAACATTCTTGTTTACTGTAGATTTAGTTTACGAGAAAGAAGTATTTAATAATAAATAGTCTCATTGAATAACAATTGAACACACGAACATAGTATATATATATGCGAATACATAAATCTAAACAATGTGTTAATAAGCAGACACATTCATTTCGCACTGTCTTGTACTCTCTGCAGACATACCAGCTTCCATACATGACTTTTTACATACAATCCCGACTGAGGCCTCGTTGACAAACCTGGGTACCCTGTCAGAGAAATACGGAGAAATTGACTTATCTGTCCATGATTTGCTAAATATTGAGTATAAACTACGTCTACGATTTACAGTCACTGCCATCTACAACATATTTAGGCAATTCCGAAGCCTGTAAATCTATATATGCTCATGGAATTTTAGAGACTTTAGGCATAAAATGTAAAACAATTTTAAGAGTTAACCGTGTAATCCGTATATGTGTTTAATATCTAAAATCATATGTTCCAATGTTAAAAGAATACACATTAAGAATCCAAGATTTATCATTCAAATGTGCAGACATCAGCTTCTGTTTTAAGGGATATGCGCATGCGCCGGTAGAGCTGGTCGAAAAATCTCGACGCTCCGTGAACATTTTCTATCTATTATAGAATCCGCCTAAATCCTTTTATTTATCGTTAAATACCAGGACGTAACTTCAAATATATAATAAAAGGAACATTTGTGTGTGTGTTTTTAGATAATTTCGCCAAAGTGGAAGGTGTAGCAGACATTACAAAGAGGAAGGCAAGCCAAGAACTCACACCTCCTCCAGCAAAGGAACCAAACATGGCGCCAACACCAGAATTCAGCAGCATGGGTGAGATTGCTTCTGTTTATACCCAATCATATAATGTCCTAGAACCCGAAAATACGCCAATCACGTTTCAACCCAGAAGTATAGACAAAGTTGTAAAAAATCAGGACAGATCGAGTGAACTGTGCGCACCCATCCGTTCCAGGATCATTTTCGATGACAAAACTAATCCCAAAACCCCTGTCAATGCAGGGCCCAACAACAAATCAAGTGATGACAAATCAGACGTGCATAAAATATTCTCAATTTTGCAACAAATGAACACTAGATTAGACAAACTGGACCAAGTGCATACAGATGTTAGTCAATTTGGCCAGAGGCTAGAAAGTGTGGAGAATATAGTCACAAACATGGGTATAAAAATACAACACACGAAGTCAATCGCGGCTCAAAGTGTGTGTAATATGGGAAACATAACACAAAAACAATTCGAAATGGGCCAATCTATTGATCAGCTTGTGCACCACTTCAATCGAATAAATCATGAGCTGCAATCACTATCCGGTCAGCAGACAAAAACAAACGAACGGATCATTGATCTTGAATCACGTGGTATGAAATGTAACCTTATATTTTCCGGAATAACTGAAACGGAATCCCAGGATGCTACCACCGAGGACATACTGCGCGATTTCATACGCGACGAGCTCGATATTCATGAAAGAATGGAATTCGGGAATGTCCACCGCCTGAGAGGTACCTTTCCCAACAAACCAAGGCGCGTTATCGCACGATTCGTACAATTCCGTCAGCGTGAGGATGTTAAAAGGGCAGTCCGCGATAAGGGAAGCCAACAATTATATATATATCACCGAACAATATCCGAAAGAGATTGACGATTATAGGAAAGCTATTCTATTCCCGGTAGCAAAGAATGCCAGAAGCAGTGGCAAAAAAGCCGTCGTTGCAGGTGACAGACTGTTTGTGAATAACTATCAAGTGTGCCCTGATGACCCACCGATGTACAGATGGAATCCCGATCGGTCTTACCCCCTTGTGCCGATGATACAACAAACCAACTTTCGTAATATGAACTATAGGCTGATTGAGTCCCCGATTGACCCAGCAGCAGGGAATTTTTCCCAACCTAGAGTACAATCAAATTATGCGAACACTGCAGGAAACAACAGTTTTCCACAACAAGTACAGCCAATAATTGTTGTCCGCCCACGAATGCCTGCCCCAGCATCATGCCCTGTAGTGAAAACACCGGATATTGAAATGCAATCTGATACTCAGGATGAATTTCGGTACCCAGGTAAGCCAATGAACTCGGCAAGTGACCATTTTAGGCCACCCCAGGGACGTGCACCAATCAGAGGAGGTGAAAGCTCAGCCAGACCTCCGGTGGTTGGTGTCCCACAACCGGGCTTAGTGGCAACATCCGGACAGGATGCATTGGGTGTTACAGCAGATGAAGCCGTGGATCGAACCCCCGGTCCCACCCCTGTGGTCCCTCTGGCACAGGGACGGGACAAGGGGACATGAAGCATGAGATGGAACTGAAAATATGTTCTCTAAATGTAGCAGGAATAATGAGTAAGCAAAACGAGCCAGAATTCATAAGTTTCATTGAACAATTTGATGTGCTACGTATACAAGAAACCAAAACCGACGAAGCGGATGTTATAGAGGTACCTGGTTTCAAAACACTAATACAACAAAATAGAGAAACAATTTCTAGATACAGATCGGGAGGTTTATGTGATAAACCTTCCCCCGGTGAACAGTTTGAATTTTCCAAACGGTCATCACAAGACACAAAAACGAATAATTATGGGTATAAATTGGTCGACATGTGCAAGACTGTGGAATCCCTCATAGTAAATGGTAGAGTTGGTAGTGACGATGGAATTGGTAAAGTAACTTGTCGAAATGTAAGTGTAGTGGACTACGCAGTCGCGGCATATCTGTTCATGCCATTGATTAGCGAGTTCTGTGTGGGCGATTTCAACAACCTCCTTAGTGATGTACATAGCCATATTTACTGTAAGGTCTCATTTGAAGTGTCTGTGAGTAGTCCAACTGTAGCACCGAGTACTGGTAAGCCAATATCATTAGTGTCGGAAAACTCAAACCATGAAACTATCAAACCGTGGAACAATGAACACGAACGTGAGTATATAGAAAACATTGATCCAAAATTAGTGACTGATTTGAATGAAGACATTTTCTCATTAAATATGAGAAGTGACGTGTCCCGCATTGATATAGATGATGTAAATGATAAGCTGAAAACTATTTTCTTACGCAGCGCGGCCGCGAGTATGGGGACGAGCAAAAAGCGAAAACATGCAGCCACAAACATGCGAGTAAAAAATCCGTGGTTTTCTAGAGACTGTGCCAACTCAAGACGTCAGTATCGCAAAGCATATAAACGTTTCCGATTGAATCAAAATAACACAAATAAACAATGCCTTGAGAAATCCCGAGGTGAATACAAATCGACAATAAGGCGGAGTAGACTAAAATACAAAGTAGACACCGGTAAGAAAATATCCGAATTGAGATCCCGAAACCCCCGCTAATATTGGAGATACATTGGACGCGGCAAAAGACAAACCCGGCCCAGTCGAGTACCCGATTTGAAGGATTTTCATGACTATTTTGCTGCACTTAACCATTCAGATTAAGATGTAGATATCACCGATCACACAACGAGTAACGTGGCAGATATTCAAACGTCTGCGCTAGACTACGATATTAAACTTGATGAAATCGACGAAGCACTCCGAAAACTTAAATTTGGGCGCGCCCCAGGTATTGATGGTATCAAGAATGAATATATCAAAATGGCAACCCCTTTGAAGCCATTTCTACAATTATAATTCAACCTAATTTTAAAAACAGGCATCATTCCCACCGAATGAGGCATTGGCGTTATACAACCAATTATACAAGGGTAAAGATTCGCAACTCCCAGAAAATTACCGACCAATTACGCTTGTAAGTTGTATTGCGAAGTTATTCACATCGATAATTAGCGAACGGATCCAACTTTTTCTGGACCAAAATGAAATACTCTTTGAAAACCAGGCAGGTTTTTAGAAAGGACTACTCCACTCTCGATCACATCTTTACTCTAAACGCTGTGATAGACTTAGCGAAAGCTAGAAAGAAAAAGTTATATTGCGCATTTATAGACCTATCTAAGGCCTTCGACAACGTCTGGCGGGCTGCACTCTGGCGAAAACTGATAGAGGTAGGAATATCAGGTAGAATTCTTGTAGTTATCAGAAATATGTACGAAAGCATAAAATCGTGTGTCATATCGGATAATGAATATTCCGATCTATTTTATTGTGAAGTTGGTGTTAGACAAGGCATAAATCTGTCACCCGTGTTATTCTCCCTGTATACAAATGATTTGGAGATGAAACTTGGCGCTAATTCTGAAAATGGCATACATATAACCGATTTTCAAAACTTGAATGAAAATTACCTGAAATTATTTAGTCTTCTTTATGCCGACGACACAGTGCTATTCTCATTCACACCCCAGGGGCTACAACATATGCTAAATGATTATGCAGAATATTGTGAACTCTGGAAATTAAAAATCAATAATTCTAAAAGTAATGTTGTCATATTCGGTCGTCACAGAAAAAAAGATAAACTTCCACAGTCCTTCGCGTTCAATAATCAACATATCGAAGTAACTGATGGATACAAATATATTGGAGTAACTTTCCATAAAACACGGCTCCTTTTTAAATGAGAAAAAGTCTCGATGTGAACAAGCAAAGAGAGCAATGTTTGCGTTAATTTGCAAGATCAGACAATTTGAATTATCCGTTGAATGCATAATTGATATCTATGAAAAAACTGTCGTCCCAATTATGTTGTATGGGTCAGAAATCTGGGGTATTTACAACAATGATATTATCCAGAGAACAGAGCTGTGGTTTTTGAAATATGTCATGAAGATGAAAACTAGTACACCAACGGCATTCGTGTATGGCGAGCTAGGACTATATCCGATAAAAACCAAAATCGAACTACGAATCTTGAAATTTTGGGCGAAAGTCATCAGTGGCAAACGCCAGAAAATAAGTTATCTACTCTATTGGTCATTGTGTACGCGATTCAGTCAGAACAGACAGCTCCGCAGCAAATCGATATGGATAAACTACGTTAATAACCTGTTGAATTCACTCGGACATAGCCATATTTGGGAAACACATGATGTAAGTTCAATTAAGGCCTTCAATACGGTTATGCAGACTGCGGTTCAAGACAAATACACACAAGAATGGTGGACCATATTAAACACATCAAGTAAATGTAAATTGTATAAAAACATTAAGCCCGCTTTTGGGTATGAAAGCTATTTTAACCGTCTAAGCAGAAAAGAAGCACATACACTTCTCAAATTCAGAACGAGAAACCACAGATTACCGATTGAAACGGGAGATTGGACTGATGAAAACCCTTCTTCGTGTCGCTTTTGTTACTCCGGCTAAATTGGCGATGAACTACATGTGTTGCTTATTTGCGATAAATTCGAGTATCAGGGACGCAAATTGATCGCACCATATCACTATACTAGACCGACAATGGTGAAAATGAATCAATTGATGAATAACAATAAGCCAAAGGTTTTACGAAACTTGTGCAAAGTTATTTCCTGTATTTTCAGTGCCCTAATGCAAGACTCCTTGAAAACCATTATATATAACTTTAAACATGAAATAAACAAGTCGTTTATACAACCATATACTGGTGGAACAATGGTCTGTGGCAATATTGGGGTCGCCCGATCTATTCATATTTTATTTTTGTTATACATGTTTTGTTCGTGACTGTATTCATATATGTTTCAAAGTTGACGTCATAGTTGCCGACTATACAGTAACAAGTCATACTCACCAATCTCTTATTATCATATGTACCGTTAAGCTGGGAGGTTGTTCTCAGTAGACAAGTGCCAGGGTGCTAATATATCCATGCACTAAGGAGGTAAACGATGAAATGCAGAAATTCACGTCGATCACGAAAACACAATCCGAACCCAAGTCGAACTTCGCGACACTGACCTAAAGAGATCTGAACTGTTTATATCGAGATGCGTCCATCGGTGTCGCCTGAGTTTGTTTTTGAACGCTTAGCACGTGCACTGAGAACATCTCTCCCACCGGCTGCGAACGGTGTCAAATGAATTTATTGGATTATTGGTGGGATGGTGTCTGGGGGAGGGGGTCGTCACTATGTAAAAGGTAGATACATGTATAAGTGAGTTTTTTTAAGAACTAACGCAATTATTATACAATCAAATGTGTGTGGATGTATATTCACACAGTTTGGTCACACTAGAACGACTCTATCTAGCTACATTGATAAAATGTTTGAACTATTAATGGAAATAACACTCACGTTTATATAAAATAGACGTATTATATGTATGCCGGCGCATGCGAACTAATAGCTATCGGCATCGCTCACCCCATGTGAATATAGTTACTTCGGTTTAATGAAAATGCATAATTATACATGAATAGTTTATATGAAAATAAAATTATGTTGATATATTGTGTCTCTATTACCATATATATTTGGTTTGAGAATAAATATTTGAATTTGAATTTGAATTTGAAGAATCGTGTGAAAAATTGGCGGGCAAATTGCCGAGGTGTGTGAACGTAGCCTTAGTCATGTGGGTGAATGTCGGCTGTTATCGGTGGTGAACAAGTTGGTATAGTGTCTCTAAAAGGCTATAGGAACAGGTTATGCGGGTATATCTACACAAGGGAAGTAATAATTAATTATTTGCTCTGGTCGGCATTTCTGTGTTCATTCGCGGCACAAGGACGGCTATGAATAGTACGAGTATTATAATAGTAGTAATACTAACACTGATCGTAATCAAGGTAATTATTGTGAATTTTCATCCACGGCAAATTTTAGCAAGAACCAGTCATTTTCGAACTGTTCCAATTTAAATTCACGGCGGGCATTATATTTTTCACATTTATATCGAAAGCGTAAATCTCCTATAGAAATGATGAAATTGTTAGTTTTTCTGGTGGGAATTTTGTACTTCAGATATAGTGTTTTACTTAGAGCCAGAATAAATTAGTGATATATTTTCCATTTACACAACGGGACCCAATTATCATTGTTCGCTTAGTCGCGTGCAATTTGACGCTGTTTCCGTTTCCCCGTGTATATCATTCAGAAAAAATTAAACGTATGTTCACATTCCCAAAATATATGTGATATGCTCTCCGTCAACGCACACATGGTTCATCTTGTCGAATTTTGGCTATTTCAGGAAGCTATTATTTTATATAATTATAGAGTTAATTCCTATTTAACCCGTTACCCAACAGAACGACCCTGGGCCAGTGCATTCTCTTATATATGAGAATGCATTGTCTTAACACATTAAAAATTATAAAATTGTTAAAGAATGTAAGAAAAAATGGTAAAAAGTGTTAAAAAAAGATTTTTTTTAGGCCAATGCATTCTCTTATATATGCGAGGCGACCTATGGTCGACTCGCATATATAAGAGAATGCATTGGCACAGGGCATAACTGTAACCGTCTCAATGTGGTCAATGAGCCGGTTCCAATGATATCCATATTTGTATGGTTTTATTGAGACAGACCCAAGATAATTTAGGCTGTTGAAGCTTTATTTTGGGCGTTTTTGGCCGGTTTGTTGGGTAAAGGGTTAAGGTAGGACGATCGCTGTCTATTTATCATCAGGATATTGTAGTTTACAAGTTATATGTAAACTCTTCATAATTCCCGTTTAGTTTGACTTCATAATTAGCTAAACAGCTTATGATCATATTTATAGTCGTGCGATATATGCGTCCCAAAATAGATTTCGGGAAAATAAACAGCTTACTACACTACGATTACAATTAGAGGCAAGAATTTAAATATATTAGCACGTAACATGCACACGGCTATGGCAGAGTGTCCTTTCGTGTGGGGGAGGTCCACATTCAAATTTACGGCACTCCTTGACAATACGAAATCAGCATTGTTGATTCCAGTTTATATGGGTCTGAGAATGACGTGCCAAGAGGGTTCCAGTTCGGTGGTGGTGTGTGTGTGTGGGGGGGGGGGGGGGGTCACACCTTGACATTTCTAACTTCCGCAGCTCTCATTGATCCAGATCAAACTCCCATAATCACACTTGCATTCACCTTGGATGGAATTTTCAACTTGTGCCTCAAGCGTTCCAAGCGTTGGGAATTTCCACCATAACACCCCGATAAGGTTGAAACACTTCCCAATGATTGCCATTTCAGACCAAAATGTAGACAAATTGTGCTAAAGTTGATTTTAAAACAACAAATTCCCCACGAATTACTGGTTACAAAATCAAACAATTAGAACAATTTCAATTTATATTTGTTGTGACATTTCCAACTGATGTTGTTTCAGGCATGACATTTCCAACTGTTGAAAATGTTGATCAATCTCTCGGGTCTGGGGTGGGGTCTAACGAACCCCACGTTGTCGCATCCCTGGGGTCTGAATATAGTCGACAATGGCTCAGTATGTTTTCGGTTCTTCTTGTTCTGGTTGAACAACATTCTATGTTTTGTGCCGAAATGGCCATGTTGCGATCGTAACTTGAAATGACCATGTTGCGATCGTAACTTGAAATGGCCATGTTGCGATCGTAACTTGAAATGGCCATGTTCCCATCGTAACTTGAAATGGCCATGTTGCGATCGTAACTTTAAATGGACATGTTGCGATCTTAACTTGAAATGGCCATGTTGCGATCGTAACTTGAAATGGCCATGTTGCGATCGTAACTTGAAATGGCCATGTTGCGATCGTAACTTGAAATGGCCATGTTGCGATCGTAACTTGAAATGGCCATGTTGCGATCGTAACTTGAAATGGACATGTTGCGATCGTAACTTGAAATGGACATGTTGCGATCGTAACTTGAAATGGCCATGTTGCGATCGTAACTTGAAATGGCCAGGTTGCGATCGTAACTTGAAATGGACATGTTGCGATCGTAATTTGAAATGGACATGTTGCGATCGTAACTTGAAATGGCCATGATGCGATCGTAACTTGAAATGGCCATGTTGCGATCGTAACTTGAAATGGCCATGTTGCGATCGTAACTTGAAATGGCCATGTTGCGATTGTAACTTGAAATGGCCATGTTGCGATCGTAACTTGAAATGGACATGTTGCGATCGTAACTTGAAATGGCCATGTTGCGATCGTAACGGCACACTGATATTATCTCTCAACTCAGAACAAGCCTGTCAATTTATCCGGATTTCGTCCATTTCGGAACTATAATACATGGCCTCTCGTACATTATTTCCAAGCAGGGACGTGGCTAAAGGGTCGTCGTTGGGAGGGGCGTCCATATTCAGATTTCCATCCAATCGCGCCCTCCCCCATGGAACCTGTCCAAACTGCCATGTTCACGAAATTCCATTTGTACCCATCCCATTTGGTTAGAGTTTATCAACCTGTACCTCATGCTTTCCAACTGTTGGAAATTCCCAACCTGACACCCCATAATGTCGAGAATTTGCAACTGATTGCCATTTCAGACTAAAGGTAGAAAACTATGAGTTGATATAAATCAGAAAATGCCAACTAATTGCTGGCTGGAAAATAAAACAATGAGAACATTTTTTTTTTTTTTATGTTTTTATTTGTGTCTGGATACATGGTCATGTTTTACATATCATTCAAGTAATAATCATAATAAGTTTTTGAATGAAAACCATTCTTGCATATATTATATGTCGCGTTTTAATAAATCGTACACTGATATACATGTATCTATCAGTTGTTATATATAAAGGGGTATTCATTTAACTTCTGACAGCTCACATGGAAAGCATAGTTTTGTAAAAATCCATAAATATCCTGTTACCAGTTGCTCTTAACACTAGGGACAGAGTGTATAATTGGTTAAATGATTAGTAGAATAGTTTTCAATTCTCTGCATATTTCTCTGTATATTTCACACCCATAATTTATACTAATATATGCATATTTTGAATGAGATTAATATGATTTCTCTGCCATTATCCTTTCAAATTACATTATTTACCACACGGTGTAAACTACAGCGCTCAGAATTCTGGTTCAATTGTATCTATTATATAAAAGTAACAGGCTTAAAATGGGTGAGTAATAGTTATACTGTATTTTGGGTTTCTATCTCAGCACCATTACCACTCAATTATGGAATAGTTCTTGAATTGTTTCCCCATCTATTTTGAAAGTTTTGTTTATTTTTTGATGCAAAGGACCTCACTGCTAGACATTCCATTGTTTTATAACATTTAGCCATACTAAGAATCCAGGTAGATTTGGGTCTATAGATCTCAGTCTACATGAATATATATATATAACTTTTGAAAAGAAGGGTGCAAATCCATATATTATCTGAGGAATTTCCTCATGGAAGTCCAAAAATTATAATTGTTATACTTCCAATTCAATATTACATATAACAATATTGACTTAGTGATTGGACAACCATAGAGTTGATGAGTAATTGGCCTCCCTGTTTGTGTGACATAAGCCACACATTTCTGTTTCTGATAATTTACATCTCATGAGTTTTGTGTAAGTGTACAGAATATTGTGAGTTATTTTAAATTGGAATTATAAGAGACCAGTATCATTTGTAATTTTCTTAGTATTTTATATTGTATATATATAGAATACACCCATAATAGCCGAGAATAACAAAAATTCACCACGAGTGGTATTGTGGTTTTAACCACGAGCCTTTGGCGAGTTGTTAAAACCACAATTCCACGAGTGGTGAATTTTTTTTATTCTCGGCTACTATGGGTGTATTTTGTTTATACCATAATTATTATTCTTCGGTCGCTTCGTAAATGTATTGCTACTCTGTCGGTGACTATTAACATGTATGTGCACCGAGTGACCCAAATATGTTAAGCTATCATGAATGTGGGTCACGCGTAGTAATACATATTTCTAGGAAATTCGGTGATCCGCCACTTTCTTGGGCATCAGTCAGCTGATGTGAACACACATTCAGATTTTCCCACATTGCAGATACCATTTAACAATCTATACGTTGTTGTCAAAATGTAAGCAGTCGTTCGCTTTAAACACAGAAAGTCAGACGAACACGTGCGTTTGTTTTGTTTACATTTACAATAGCTGTCGCCGACCTATATAAAACGTGTACTTTGTAGGTGCATCTAGCATAAAACATCTTTAAACTAACTTTAATGTGTCATTTTTTGACAAGTAAACCCAGTAAATGGAATTGGATAGTATATCTCTGTGTTTAGACCACTTATCGCATTTCAGAGTGTTTTGAGTCGTAAAAAATTGTGTATTTACTTCGCGAAGCGGGCGTGACGAAAAATTGGGCTAAATTTCGACAGCGAGGTCGCCAGAGGTCAAATGACGGGTCGTTATACTATGGGTATAAACTTTTAACACATAAAGTGCCATAAAGAAGCATTTACACAACAGTAGAAATTTATACCAATAGTAGGAATCTTTATACCCACAGTAGGGTGTAAAGATGAAATTTACAAAATAGGTGTTATACACACAGTAGCATAGCCAATTATGGTATAAATACCATAATTACCAATACCACCAACTACTTTTTGTAAATATCTCTTCTGTATCTCAATGTTCTAATGGAACCAGAGAAATAAACAATTGTATATTTATTTCTCCACACTGTAGGAGAGAGCTCAACATCTAACATATCTTCCCATTTACTTTGTGATATGTTTGGAGACATGGCTACATATTTTAAAAAAAAGTGGAAAAAAAGTTATACATGCCTTGTCACATTTCTTTAAATTCTCCATTGTGTGTGTGTTCACGGTGCGAAGCGCCCTGTTTCCCCTAGCATGAGATTTTCCCGCTTGGTGTAGAGCTGGATGATACCGTTGTTTATAAAGCTGAAAATATTTGAATAGATGGTTTTAACCCAAGTTTTTTTTTATGGCACAAACTTAAGAAAGTCAAGGCTTTTTTTCTATAAAGTCCCATTCTAACGAGTCGAAAGCATTTTTCAAAATCTAGAACTGCAAGAATTCCTGGGATATCATATTTTACTCATTTGTTTCTCCAATAAATCAAAGATAAGTCGGGTGTTCATCGATATAACGTCCTGACATAAAACCAAGCTGTGAATTTGAGATCAACTTTGGGAGGTGTTTTTTATTCTGAACGCTTTTACTACAGAAGCAATTTTAACATCTACATTTAGGAGGGATATTAGTTTCCAATTTTTCAAATAATGTTTACACTTGTTCGGCTTTGGAATGCATGTAATTATTTGGCATCTTTGAGTGATTGATAATTCTTGAGTGTCATATCCATAGTTTAGCGACTAGCGAGTTTATCAAATACTGATCAAGGTCTTTCCAAAAATATTTTAGAAGTCATCACTCCCAGGTGATCGGTCAATATTCATTCTTTTTAGTATATCGTGTAAGTGTAAATTTTCTAAATTCAGCTATGGTCTGGAAAACAGGAAAAGCGCCGAATTTCGGACGAAGTTTCAGTGAGAGAGCACGAATTGGGCTCATGGCGCACCCTTCATGCATAAAAGGAAATTATTTTTTTTTAAATATCGAATGTCCAACGTCGAACTAACTTCTAGCGAATATCGATTGAATATCGACGTCTAAATCATTTAAACAAGGTCAGTTTAGAATAACTATAAAAAACGAACGAACTATTTCGCTCTAAGCTGCACTCCGGTTTTTCCACGTCATGAATGCTAATTAGTTTGCTTGACATAATAAATATAAGGGCGTCATCGAAGTTACGAATGTAAAACCTAAGAAAAAATGACAGATTTACCACAAAGAAGGCAAGTGTTGTGTGATGGACAAATAACATATGTTGCTAATGTTGTCGCTTAAACTGTTTATGTCCGCTCGGTGGATCTGACGTCTATTGGAAAGCCTCGCTCAATATATGCTCAAATAAACAATTTAAGCGACGACAGTAGCTACATACATGTATTCTATGTTTAATAATTTTGGCAGATTAGTTAGGCAAGCTGGCAGTCCTAATTTTGTAGTGCCATTGAACGGTAATGATAACTTCATGTTCAGTTTTCATCGAAGATAACCCATTTTGATTATGCAATGTCGCCCAAATGTTCTTGTTAACAAAGAGATGATGTTAGTTGTAACTAACAACATAATTATACTCCCCTGCCACAGCCAAACAGATTGCCTTAAATTGTAAAATCTGAGACAGATTTCCAAAACTCGTGACAACATCAGAGAACTCACACCACCAGTGTTTGATATTATATATTATTTCACCCCTATGCGCGATTTCCATTGAAAACGCTGTTAATTAAAATGGTAACGTCACTAGTGAATTATGTCATTTCCCGCGACGTCATTGACGTTACGTCGCTTACTGATCTAGACTCAATTTTCGATGGTTGATCTTTCTCCACATCGGGACTTTCATGCATTAATTATGTGTGTTTTAATCATATATGGTGAACCAAATTGACGCAGATGTGTAATAAATAGAGTAATCAATTAGTTCCGAGAATTGCGTTCAATAATTCACTTGAGATGAGAGACGTTTAGGTACGAAACTCGTGCGCTAACGCGCTAGTTTCTTACCGACGTCTCTCGCCTCTCGTGAATTATTTAACGCAATTCTCTGAACCAATTGATTACTAAATAATGCACGTCTTGTCGTTGACAGTGCCACAAATAGTGGTCATCAAGGATGAATAGACAACTCGCCCGCGGCTCGTGTTTTCTCCTCTCCGTCTACTATGTTGGCAAAGTCAACTCCACAACATTCATCATTTATATTGTATTTCAAGTTTCTTGAATGCATGGGAAAATATAATGTGTTTAACTAACTAATTAGCCTGTCAATGGCGCTTAGAACGACATTGGGTTCCATTGTTCAACGCCTTCCAAATCATCTCACATATTCGCACGTCAGCATTCTTCACATACATTCTCTTATCCAAAGCAATGTCACATGGTAAAGGTGGCCGTGGCGCCCACGCATTGAATAGCTTCAAGTTAACAGAATGGTGACGAAGGTTCAAGATGCTCCCCAAGATTCCTGTTATGAATGCATCCTCCATGTTCACGTATGGCTCATATTCCGATATGTTCACTATTGCCTTTGCTGTCTCGCCAGTCATCAAATACAGACAACCCGAGGTATACGGTGGGTAAGTGTTTTTCGAGAAAGCCAGCGTGGAAACTTTATGTTTACCATCCCGCATCACAGGATTCTTTGGAAGTGTGTATCCGAAAATGCCCTTTCTCATATCGATTCTTCTGATGTGGGAAAGCAGCATTGGAATGTTGATGAAAGTATCTTCATCACATTTTATCACATACCGCACACCACCACAATTGGACGACATCCAACGGAAGCCTGAAAGTATATTGATATGAATATAAATATAGATGGAGATTTGTATACGGATAACACGAAAACTATCGTTATGAGTATAAATATAGATGGAGATTTGTACGACATCCAACGGAAACCTGTAGACATGTTGTTATGATTATAAATATAGATGGAGATTTGTACGACATCCAACGGAAACCTGTGAATATATTGTTATGATTATAAATATAGATATTGTCGTATTGGCACGAATCGTGTAAACGCTCCAGTCGAGGAGAAATATACAGGATATTAAAACCGGACTTTGGTCAGGAATATTACATCTCCGAGTTTCGTGATGACATAAAATTTACCCTAGCTCGATTCAGAACAAGCAACCACTCATTACCAAATCCTTGACATTGACATTCACATAAAACATTTTAAATTGTTCTTGGAGTTGACTTAATATATATACTTTATGAGCATCGCCCAACATATTATGCACACCATGTAATCTTGCACCTCCCACCCCACCCCCCCCAGCCCCAACTCTCCACAATCCTTGCACCTACCTGCACTCAGTTTATATTCATTATTGTATTTATCATGCTATTATAGGGCTCTGGCCCATAAGCCATGCCTTCTACAGAGCCCCGTTGTTATTGTGTATAATATGCATAATTTGATTTATCAATAAAAATCACTTCAGTTCAAGGGTAGGTGACATAGTACACCCCGTGATGATCGAATATGTACACTATGTAACAACGGCCAAATCGGTGACGAAATTCACTATATTTATTTTATACTGTCAACAGAGCGAAAAATGCTGTTGCACAAGTCATATTGGAATTGCCCAAGTCCAATGAAACTAAAAATCTTGTTCTCCACGAGAAAACCATCGATAGCTAGAAGACTCTGTAAAAAACCATCGATAGCTAGGAGACTGTAAAATTGTCAAGATTGTGGAGGGTCTATTAGCTACTTGATGAGGTCAGAGAGACGCCGCATATTATGCCTCCCCACGGCTGTGCCTTAGGGTAGTATGGTTTGGGGTCCTTGTTGGTTTTATCCAGTGACTGGTTTACCCTGCCCCTGATATATAGGTTTCAACCAGAGTAATATATCTTTATTGAATTGATATCTTCTTTATTCGCATAACACTGCCTCTGATATTATGTATACATATGTAAACATGTTTTCTTTCAACCATTGATGTATGGTATAAGAAATAAATATAATCTAATATAGATGGAGATTTGTACGACATCCAACGGAAACCTGTAAATATATTGTTATGAGTATAAATATAGATGAAGATTTGTACGACATGGATGAGGTTATCTCCCCTACAAAATGGCGGCTTTAAAATTTTCACTCTCTTTACATATTATTAATACATAAATCACCAGGGAAATAATGCATAATCGGAAATAATTTTCTACCAGTTGTGCGGCAAGTTTTCGCAAAATTCGGAGAGAGCTGACCGAGAGTTTTGATAGAAACAGATATAGACTAAATATGCTTGGCCACGAAGACATCATTGACGGTCTACGGGTGATAATTAAAGATTTGAATGAGTCTATAGCTGGAATTCGAATAACTGATAAAGCATGCATGCCTCACTACGGCGAAAAGCTCTACAGTGAAAAAAGTACTATGATAGAAAAAGGTACTAAACTATTTGGGAGAGCTGTGAGGCTACTGAGTGCTGAAAACTCTGGAATTCGTGTTACTATTAAAGATGCACCTTTGGAATTTTCTGACCAGGACTGTCTGGATCAGTTTGGAAAGTATGGAAAAGTCGTGCCAGGGAGCTATAAGAGAGGTATTGTACCTGGTTGGAGCTTTGAGACTGGGACAAGATATCTCCAGATTCCAGAGTGTGTTGAAGTACGATTGAGTTTAATGATTATTCATAGAAAATTGATTCTGACAAAACGATGGATTATGGAGCTAATCCCCGACGCCGCGTTAGCTGCAATGCAAAGAAGTCAGAGAGTGGACACTGTTAGTTGGAATCTCCAGGCTAACAGGGGCTATCTGGTCCTTTGCATTGAATTCCGGACAGAGGACGCTGGTACCCAGAAGTCTGCTACCCGGGACAGGAACGCCAAGACCTGCCGTAACATGAAGAAGATGAAGACAGCGCCTCCGCAGAGAAAGACACCAGCTCGACGGAGAAGGGACGCCACCAGACGGGCGAAGTGGAAGAAGAAGATGGGGTGACCGTTGATCTGCCGGTCACCCCTCCCCGCGTGGTTTAGCCGTCCAGTGTCATAGCCGGCAGGTCGGAGTTGTCTGAGAGACGCCCAGACGACCCGACCTGCATGGAGACAGACGACATCGCACCAGCTAGCAGGGACTCCGTGGATCTGCCGGAGATCCCTGCTGTCGTCATCGAGGCGAGCGGAGAAAGGGAGCAGGAAACCACCCCTGCTGTTCCTGCCGCCAGCTTCGAGGTGGAGTTGGACAGCCTGCCACCACGGACACCGGAGTTCCATCTCATCCCGGTGTCCATCAGCTCTACCACCAGCAACAACAACATCAGCACATACTCCATCCGCTCTGTGGAAGAGCTTGTCACAGAAGCACAGTTAGCGCGGGCAGAATCCGATGCTCTCCGTGTCCGATTGGACAAAGAACAGTTGTTGCGAGAACAAAGATGGGAAGAACAACACAAAATAATAGCGGAAGCGATTCGTCAACAGCAACAACAACAACAGCAAACAGAAATCCAGCAAACAAACAAAAAGAAACCCCCAAAAAAAACTTACTTTATGTCTAGATCCTTTTTTTCCCTTCTTCATCCATGTTATGTATATGTCACACCATATCATAACCCCTTCATCATTTCACAAGTGGGTTGTAGGGGAGGGGCTACGCCCCTTCCGAACCTCACTGGGCTCATCCCTCAAAACCCCTAATAAAGCGAAGGAGACACCATATCCATATCATTCACCAGTTAGCCAGCCAGCCAGCTCTGCGTCTTGTCGCTGTTCCAGCTGACTGAGTCCGAATCGCTTGTGAGTTGTGTGGTCGTTCGTAAAAGAACCTAGCCGCCCGAGCGATTCGGCGTGACTTGTTTACGGATTTTGCAGAGGGTTATGGAGTTAATCCCCTCTGCTCTGCTAGCGGCATTGGACAGCTTGTACGTTGTGGATTCCCTTAGCTGGGCACTACCCTAGGCTAAGGGAGGCTTCGTGCATCTGTTCATGAAGTACAGGACTGTATCAGTTGGACACCACCAGGGGCTCACGACTGTCAGCAGGGATGTCACCTCCGGAGTCGAATAAGAAGACCCATTCACGCCGATGCAGGGACGCAGCTCGGAGGGCGGAGTGTAGAAAGAAGGCAGCTGTTGATCGGTCGGCTGCCCCTTCCCACTCGGCTGCGAAGACTGTTGGTCGCCTGCATACCACCGATGATGCTACCGGTAGTCCAGCCCGGGAGAGGTCGAGACGCCCAGACCACCCCTCCCAGATGGAATGTTGACTGATGAGATCCAGACAGCTGCTGCTGCTGATGCCGTGATGGAGACATCATTTTCAATCAACCAGATGACTCCGGAATACATCAGCCCGGAGTCATACATCTCCACCACGACCAGCAGCACCAATAACAACAGCACCGGCTCCTACTCGGCGGTCGAGATTCAAGAACTACTCAGAGGTGCTCAAGAGAACATAGCCAAACCCACAGAGGAAATAGCCAAGTCCGAAATACGCATAGAGGTCTGCGACAAACATAAAAAAGAAAATGAAAGACTGCTAGCCGCTAGGGCTATGTCATCACCTCCAACAGCAACATCAACAGAAAACAGAAAGAAAAAGAAACCAAAGAAAAAAAACTTAGCTCATTTCCATTTCGCGTTCATCATGTCATGTGTGATGTATCCCATTCACCATGACCTCATCCAAATTTCCAAAGTTAACTGTAGGGGAGGGGCTGCGCCCCTTCCAAATCCTCGCGGGTCCGTTCCCCAAACTCCTAATAAAGGCGAAGGAGACACCATTCTCCTTGGGACCTGTAACTGTTTCGGGCTGAATATAAATGATTCTAAAATCAAGAGATTCAACTATTCTGGGGCCGATATGGGAAGCATCGATGAGCTTATTAAATTGGTGAATCGAGAAGAGTCTGTCGTATTCGAGGATGTGAAGCATGTCATTCTACATCTTGGAACAAATGACATTATGCACTGCGATTATGATGCTGGGGTCGTGGAGTTAAAATTCGGGTTCGGTCTGCAGCAACTAGAAAATGAGTTCAGCAATGCTAAATCTAGTTTCTGCAGTATTCTTACAAGAAAGGGCAAGGACGGAGAATGGTTATGCATAACTCTGCGGCCGATAAAATAAACTCGTTCATCAAAACAATTTGCAAATTCAGATATCCTAGTTTGGCGTTCATAGACAACAGTCAGTTGTACAACAATAAGGAAGGTTTCGTGATTCTCTCACAGTTTATGACAGATGAGGCTTCGGGTCTACATCTGAGTCCGGAAGGGAAACGGGACCTCGCGAATTCCATAATGAATGCGAGTCGCAATGCCAAGCGCAACAGAGTCGAAGACGAGATTTATTCTGGTAAAGAACTATTCGCGTGTTCTGACCGACTTAGAGCAGAATGGACCTTTCCACAGCTGTCAATCAAATACCAATTAGCTGATATTTTCGACCAATCAGTGACTGAGCCGGCCAATGGCTGCATTGAAAATTCTGCTGCCATCTTTCTTCACCCTAATTTTGATATCCATGCACACATTCGGTGTTAAATTCGCTATATTCAAACAACTGTTTTGTTGTCAAATCATAATGTACTAATATTTATGTTTGCGGCATGATATTATAAATGTATCCTTGATTATAACAATGTTTTTCATTTAGCATGACACTTGCCATAATTTTCACATTTAATGGCAAAACGAATGTGTGTTATCTGGTTTAGATTTATTAAAGAGTTCAGGGATCTGTCTGTCTGTTCTGATCTGTTTGCAACTTTTCTTCCAGAGCCCTTGATTTCAACCAAATATGGTGTGGTGCCTCGGGGTACACCGGCAGATGTTATAACGGTCTTATTTTTTATAATTAAAATTTTGAAACAAATAATTTGTATTTTTTTTTCTCAAAATTTAATTTTTGAGCATAAAGTTTCAATCTAAAAATCTAAAAATAAAATAAAAAAATAAATAAAATAAAATAGAAAACATAATTTAATTAAGTTAAATATTTTTTAAATTTCAATCTAAAAATCTAAACAGAAAAAATTAAAAACACAATTTTTTTTTGTTTAATTTAATTTCAACAGCAGATCAGAGTTCAATCTAAAAAAAATATATAAAAAATTGAATTTAAATAATTTTGTTTATAAATCAAACTGTTTAAAAGATCATACATGAGTCTGTTTCAGCTAGTTAACATAAGGGCAAGTGCTGATATGTTCACTTCGGAAGTCGATCTCGGGTTACAGACAATATTTATGTGGACAACGTTTTTTTTACCAGTGGGTTGTACTACCGCTGTGGGTGTGGTCTCTGTGGAAAGCTCCATTGCTCCCACATAATTCAATCAACTGAAAATGTGCCGTTGAGCGTGCTTTGACCAGCACAATCCGTGCGCTGGCCACGATTGGATACAATGGCCGGTTAGCCACGCCCAACAACGTGATTAACACAGACTGATCGCCGTTGAATATGTCCGAAACAACACGGACTGGCACCACTTTGAAGCGCCCGTGCGATTTGTCTGTTATGAGTTGTGTGTGCCTAACAATGGGATAACCACTGAACTATTCCTTCGCCAGCCTTGGCAATTGGTGTGCTTTGCCAAAATCAGGGAACGATTGCAACAATGGGATTGCATGTGCTCTAAGCAGAGATAAATATGTTAAATATCGGATTGATTGTGCAATGGTGTCAGTTGCATTGCTGAACAGTGCGTGCATGACTCGTGTACGTGCGCTTATTGTGTGAACAGCAGTTCGAATGTCTTACTTACAAAGCCTATAAGATTGTCGTTCCCATGTCTTAATGTGTTACATATTGACATGAATGATCATGGTCTTGGCATCAATGGCCTTATTCACAATCATAATGGCATGTTACACCGTACCGCTTGTACAGCTAATTTTGCTCAGCCTGACCGCTTCATGGCTGAGTACTATTCAGGATTGAGCAAAACAGAATGTATGCTTTTTACGACGTTAAGTCGACCATTTTTGTTAATGAGAAATCGCTCTTCGTGCGGTAATAATTTAAGTAATCTGTATTCGAGTCCTAATGGTCATGACTCGAGATCAGGTCCAACTGTGAATGCGTGCATTGAAATGTCCGATATCGACACACCCACTACGCTTGATGAAACATGTTATATCGCCGAAAATAGAGTTAACACAACTTCTAAGCCAGCAGAAAGCTGTGATACTATTACTTCTAATAGACACTGATATAGAGTTATCCCCACTGAACAAGTTAATGAGTTGAAAATCTTAACATTGAACGTGTGCGGATTAGAAAAGAGGCTTCAATACAACGAATTTCAAGCTATAATATCCAAATATGATATAATTTACTTCTCGGATACAAAGGCCTCTAAGACATTATATTCATCTCTGGGTTTGAGACCTGTGTTAAAAAGGGAAACGCATAGGAAACGGGACGCGATCAGGTGGAATCCTGATAGCAGCCAAATTGAAAAATCATAAATACATTCTCCCATTGCAAACAGATATATAGTGCAAACGTGGCGTGGATTCGAGTTGATAAGACACATGACCCTTCATTCACAAGCTTATTAATTGGCGCTGTTTATATACCCCTGTAGGTACACGATATTCTAATGATAATTGGGTCTCCGCTACACTGCCAAAAATATTTTCTCAATTCAGGAAAAAAAAAATCTTGAAATAAGATATTATCTTGGGAGAATAGCTAGAAAAATAAGAAACAACATATTTTCTAGGTCAAGAAATGAAAGGGTGGGAAAATTTCTTGTTTGAGAAAATTTCTTTAAGAAAACACAGTAATTTTTTTCTTAATGTAGGAAAGATTGTTTTTCTCACATAAGTTTATTTTTCTTGAAATAAGATAAGTTTAAGATACTTCGATTATCTTGGGAGAATAGCTAGAAATTTAAGAAAGCTATACAATTAATCTAGAACAAGAAATTATATTTTCTATAGTTAGAAATATCGTCAAGATATTTTTTCTTAAGTGATGCCAATTTTTTCTAGAATGAGATTTTCTCAAGAAGGAAAATAAATCTAAGTAAGGAAAACAAGTTTTCTTAACTAGGAATATTTTCCCCAATTAGGAAAGATATATTAGAAAACAATTCTTAATTAAGAAAAACATTTAATTTTAAATTAATATATAATTTCAATTGTGTTTTAAAATATACAATTGACATTTATTCTGAATATAAAAACTTCTTTGTAAATATCATTGTTAAATGTATAATAGAGACAATAAGGGGGCTTAAAGGCACGGGAGGCCTTAGTTGTCGAAAATATTCATATTTGTTTCAATCACCGTAAACAGAAAAACATTAAAACGCATACAGTATTGTTCATATATACCATGACCATCGCGTAAACAGCATGCTATCATAAAGACCTACTATATTTTACCTAAGCAGGAGCCTGATTGTGTTACAGAAGGCAGCACAGTGTTACTGGCTAATCACACACAAATGATATAAATGCTCTTTATTCGTTCCATATCAAAATTCAGCAACAATGAACGCTCTTTATGTTTACCATCATAATATAAACAAACACCAGGAAAGTACCTTTTTATGCTTTTGTTTACATAAGAATGGTCAAACATATGACAATAACATACTGTTTATGCGATATTTCTTATTTGTATACGGACAAAGTCTGTCTGCATTTTATTATTCTTTCTGTTTGTGGCGGTTTTTGACCGGTGGAAATATTTTCACAGCATACCCACCGCCAAGGCCTCCCGTACCTTTAAACTTTAAATATACAATCAACAATTTCTCATTACAGTTATGGGTTTCTAAAATTGCAAGTGGCCAAACAAGATACTGTGTACATTCGCGAAATGAAGCTATACAAAGTACCTGTATCTTGTTCTGCCTCTTAAAATTGTATAAACCTATATACGCAACAAAAAATATATTGATTGCTAATAATTACATCCAGACACATGATTTTCAATATATTTATAGAAAGAGTTACCTCAAATCTGTCTGTTGCAAAACAAATATATAACAATTTCTGTTATTTGAGTATCCAGTTCAAACGATAGGAAAAAAAATCATCACACATGACAAAACAAGCACTGTATGTGCCTTAATAAACATCGTAACCCTGTATTTTTAAATGCACATATTCTAGGACGGGTGATGTGTAATAAACACAGAAAGACACTTGTATTAATGGATTTGTTGATACGGCACTTGTGCCATTGAGAAAAGATAGAACTCTAGGGTGTGCTGTTCATTACGTCATTGTGCGCTAGCACTCGTGTCATATCAACAAACCCATAAACAAAATTGTGTAATTCTGAGTATATACAGCATGGTTTCAATAGCTGTTTCATGAATCATGCAGATTGCAGGTTTACTGTTCAGGTACTAGCCCAAGTCTTTTCGGTATGCAACAGCTTGAGATATCGAATAGAGTAATGCCCCGAGTATAATCGACTCCTTAAACACAGTAGAATTATGGGTAACTTTTCAGGATTAGGCGGAAATATGGCTTGTTGCCATTCATCGGAAAGCTCTCTGAGAGCTTTCCGATGAATGGCAACAAGCCATATTTCCGACTAAATCCTGAAAAGTTACCCATAATTCTGCTGTGGTTAAGGAGTTGATTACTTAGAGCATTACTGCAGTTGAAACTGTTTTGGATCGAGTCCTGTCCGGCTACTCTTCTATAACCTCTCAAGATTTTGAAGTGTTGAATGGGTCACCATGAATCGCTCAATTAAACAATCGCAACGGTGTTGAGTGTTTTGCTTATCGCTCACTATTTACTGCTGTATATAAACAAACGATTGACTCACACAAAGTGTGTTTTGTGGATAATAACGCATTCATATGAACATTATCCTATACTATTAGTATATTCTTGGGAAACTTTTTGTAAATGTTATTTATAAATTATAACCTATAACGAAGGCCATCCATTCCTTTACGTTCCAAAGATATAAGGAGAATCACTGCATTTTAATTGCATACCGCATCCATCCTGGTGCTGTTTTGTGTTCAAGTGACAACCTTACCATGGTGTTGGAAATTACTGCAGTGTAATACCACAGCATTACCTGGGTAACACCACGTTAGAGATGGTCAATTACTTTAAGTATATGCAGGTTTGAAATCATCACGCTTGAGAAAGGCTGCCCTCTATGTTCTTATAAAAAAGCGTCACTTTGACCTAATCTGACGAAATACTGGTAGTGCTACAATCAAGATAACTTCAACCCACAATTCTGGGCGTAAAGTCCATTGTAGAAGAGTATCGGGATGGGACTCGGTCCAAAACAGCATCAACCCAACCGATACCACAAGTTGTGGACAGGGAAAACTTGGTCTAAACAGGTACTAGTACATGCATGTATTACAAGCATTAAAGGGTACACTAAATCCGGCCATTTATGAGACCATCTCCTTGTATACTCAACAGAATATATGCAACAAATGAATGAATTTGGCCCATGGATAAGTGCAACACCTGTGTGCTCTATGAACAATGCAAACATGGTATTTATAATGATAATGAATTATTGGCTGGAGTCATAAATTCATTTTCATTATAATTTATACCATGTTGTTTGCATATATTCTGCTGAGAATAAAAGGAGATGCTCTTAATGCTCAGTGTAAAACACTGCAAATATGGAACTTAAAGAGCTTTTGTCTATCTTCTACTGGAAACAACTGTTAAATTTATTAAGGCTTTATCAAGTCTTTTCACAGTATATAATCTACATGTTTAATAGTATAGCACTAGTACTCACTAGTATTTCCAGACTTTTTGTGATAAAAATGCGGATAAAAGTGCAGAATTCTAAATTGATGCATTAAGTTGCAGAATTTTAAATTGATGCATTAAGTGCATGAGCGCTTTAGAGTTCTTTGAAGTGCGGTCATGCAAAATAACATAAAAGTTTGTAAAACAAGGTACATGTACATACTATGATTATAGCGGTATGAAGTGTCTGGAGCACCTTTGATGGATAAAAGCGAATGTATACAGGCCTTAAAATTTTGCAAGAATCAAACTATAGCATTAATTTCTACATCAAATCAGCTGCTTTTTACCAGACTCAAACGAAGAATCATGATTCTGACTCTCATCACACTAAAATCCCTACAAAATAATCTACTGGTGTGCAGATATTTCATTGAGTGTTTCAAATCATTTTAAAGGGACCCAAGGCACTCATAGTGAGTAAATATGCCAAACATATAACATACAACAGTTCGTAAAAACATCACCACTCAGAAAAACATGAATTCCTGATTCCTATATTAATTATTGAAAGTTTTCCAATAACGAAATTTCTCCTGTTGGAACCATTGCTATGTAAACAAAACTGTTACAGTGATTTGTCAACAAACATTGCTACTAGTAATCGCGTAGAAGGTTAAACATATTTTAGTCTATTAAAATATTATTTTCGAAATATTTTTCAATGCTTTGGCCATGCAATGTTTAACCCTTTCATGATGGGAGCTGCGCTGGTACAGCATTAAAGATCATGTACCAGTGAATTCTTGTATATATGCAAGTCTCACATAGGAAGCCTCATATGTATAAGAGAATGCACTGGATTACAAGGTCAAGGTAAATATTGTTAGGCCATGTATTCTCTTATATATGTGAGGCTCCATTTTGGAGACTCGCAAATATAAGAGAATGCATTGGCGCAGGGTTTTAGCAACATTTCAAGAATCTCCAGTCATGGAAGGGTTAAGTTTTTATTAAACTTTGGCATCTTATTGGACTTATTCAACATTGGATGGTAATGTCACTGTAACAGTGATGTTTATCAGAATTGCTAGCATGCAATGACATTCTTTCATATAAATTAATTAACTCACAGAATATCGAAAGACGTGAGATGTGAGTATAATATAAATTTATCACCCCATTTTATGCAGGGATACAAAAAATAAAGATAACATATGTTATGCTTTAAAGTCAACATGGACAATTAAAGGTAAACAATCTGAATTGATGGTCTCCATACCATCATATTCCAAGAACAACATTTCTTAATCGATTAAATACCAAAACATAATGCTAACTACTGTCAACTCTAGTGTAACATTTTCCAAAACATGTTATATTTCAACATTTTGTTTATCGCAACTTGGTATCAAGATTAGGTCAGTCGACTTAGTCGGCTCGTTGAATATTTGCTAGGCCGGGAAATATTCAAGGCGGTGAAAAATAACAGATTTCAAAAATTTATATTTTGTAACTCAGAACTTTAAAGGGTGTGTTCCTCGACTCGAATCAATTATTTTTACCCCCGAAGCCAAAGAAATAGTAATTGAGGAGCGTGAACTCGGATTATCTATCTTTAAATGTGCATGTATGATACATGTATAAGCCACTTTAAGCTCCTTGTACAGATTACTTGGTGATACAGCAGGTTGACAAAGATAAAGGAACATTAGAATATTTTGATTCTGTTATGGATTTTAAGGCCTGTATGTGTACATGAATCTGATTATATTGACATACTGCAATAATATGTCACTTAAAAGTTCATATCCTTCAGATAAGCTCAGAAACGAGGCTTGAGACTGTTCCATGGGTACTGTTGTGCTTTGTGTGGAGATTTGAAACTGGTACACCTCCAAATTCTGGTCAATATAGTATGAAATATAAAAAAGTTTATGCATACGCTGGGTGCCATAGTGCACATTTTCTGAGACTCGATGAAGCATACAAGTACATGTCTGTTGTAGAATTGAATTCACTAACTTCACTTGCCAAGATTTTCACCACATAAGTCTGATAAAATGTAGAGGTCACTGATCAGTCTCCATCAAGGAAGGAATGCATACATATATGTGTCATTTTTGCCTTTGATGAACACATTGATCGTCATTTGGTTATAAATTAAAGCCTCCCCTTCGCTGCAGTGTGCACTAGTTACCAGGTAAGCATGGTACTGGATTCAGTGCATACCGTCCGTAGGTATACATATGGTACATGTGTATAGCCAGGAGACTCAGGACTCACTGTCACACAGCAACAACACACATGTCATCATCATTGTCATGCATGGACGAATACCGATAACATCTACAGTACATGTATCCAGTACATGTACACCGAATAACATTTGAAATCCTTCCTCATCCAGTCTTGGACAGAATTAATAATATTGGTATTAAGGGTCACCATGCAGTGTCTGCAAGAAGCACTCTGACAGGAAACATGATTCTATGATTGGTTATCAGATAATCATATCAGGCCTTGAATGAAATTTTGATGTCTCAATCCAGTCAAGCAGCTCCTCCTGTCTGAAAAAAAAAAATTTAATGCTTGTAATGACATCAGAAAAGAGGAATGACTGATCATATACATATTATTAAGATACATCATCCAAATTGATCACCCGGGGGCCGAGTTATCACAGTAAATTACATCCATTCAAATGCTGCATGATGGTCAGAAACAGCTACAAATACATGTACCGGTATCATATACCGGTGGAACAGATATCTCCCCCTGGATATATCCCCCACTCTGGATACCCCCCCCCCCCCATGAATGACTAAAATAAAATTTCACTCATTTGATATATGTTACTTGAACAAACAAAAATAAAAAATAAAAAAACAAACTTAAATCTCATAAAACATTTCTTTCTGGCCATTTCAGGGTCAAGCGATATTAAATGAGTGAATTTTCTTTTAGTCATACATGGGGGAAAATGCCCAGGGTGTGCGAGTTAGATATCTGAGGACATTCGCAAATACACTCCCCCATGGAGGAAGATATCCAGACAGGAGGAGGTGACGTGTTACACCGGTACCTGCACCAAATACTCCCAAAAACATTCCAGATATATTGGTCTTGTAAATATCATATATTTGTAAATGTTTTAAGGCAATTTAAACAGCTTGGGGGGGGCAGTGAAAAAAAATTCCGGCACGTATGCCGGGGTGGGTGGGTGGTCAAAGCCACCAACAAGCAATTTTTTCCGCAACTAAAAAAAAAATTTTGGCAATGAGTTGGGCTTCAAAACCACTTTGAATGAGAGAAATAATGTAATTCTAACTGGTAAACTGACTGCAGGCAGTTATTGTGTTGTATTTTGTTGCAAATCTTGAAATCCAAGATGGCCACTGGCAGCCATGTTTTTTTGGCCGAATGACCTCAAAATGACTCATTCCTATTTACATGTCCATGTTAACATCCATGATAAATAGTATGCACAGAAATTCATATACAGCTGTTTACAGTAAATTTCCCCCCGCAAATCTCTGTCTTAGTGTTAAAAGGGGGGTGGGTGTAAAACAATTTGGCGGTGGGGGTGGGTGGGTACAAAAAATGATCGAAAGGGAAAAAATGCCATACGTGCCTGAAATTTGTTTCCAACTCCCCTGGGGGGGGGGGGGGGGCAATGTGGCACCCCAAATGTCAATACAACATTTGATTTTATCATCTTTACTTGAATTAGGTGAGTTCACAAATACTCTATTTCCATGCATATACTAGTAAACACAATTATACATAATCATTGGGGAATTGAACAAATTATACTGTATACTAGTAATATACAAGCATAATTATGTATACTAGAAGATAGCGGCACAAACTAGTACTTCTGCATGTCAAATATCACACATACCAGTATATACCATTTTATATACTGCGGATTGACTTCTTTAAAAATATTGGCCATCATATCAGGGGGGATTTCCGGGCACGTATGCCGGGGTGGATGTGTGGATTGGCCATCCTATCAGGGGGGATTTCCGGGCACGTATGCCGGGGTGGATGTGTGGTTGAACTTGATGGGACCAACAAACATTTTTTCCGCAACTAAAATGTTTTTTTCCTGCAAGTCGTTTGACTGTTTTTGCAATGAGTTTGGCTTAAAACTCATTACAATAAGAGAAATACCGGTATTTATAAACAGAAATGACAAATTTCATGATGATCAGACAAACAGAGCTTGTAGCTCATGCTAATGGATTGAATTTTGAATTCCAAGATGGCCACCGGCTGGTGACCGGCAGCCATGTTTTTTTGCTGAATGACCCCAAAATGAGTCGTTCCTATTTACATGTCAATGTTAACATCCATGACAAATATTATTCACAGAAATTCATATACATGTACAGCTGTTTATAGTGAATCTCCATTCTCCCACCCCCCCCCCGCAAATCTGTTTTATTGTTAAAATGGTGGGGGTGGATGTTTGGACGCGGGGGTGGGTGGGTCCCAACAAGGGTCGAACGGAAAAAATCAGCATACATGCCTGAACATATTTTCCGACCCCCCTCCCCCTGATCATATGGCCATTTTTCGTCTATTTTTCCAACAATACTTTCTATAGGACATGGGAACGCTTGATAGAAAATTTGTATTGTATATACAAGTAGGGGGGTAAATGTAGCACACCATGAACTTTGAAGTTGCCGACATTGTTTCTGGTATCAATTTATAAACTCCACCCATCGCCTGTTGTCAGGCCGCATTGATTGGCATTACACAAACAGACATGGAAACACAATATAGTGATTCATCTTATACATGCATATATATGTTCATTTAACGAGATCCTTGTGGTTGTATTAATTTTCTTTTGGTGTATCATAACTACAAGTACACGGTACTGTAGCTCAAAAACAGTGACCGTGGCTAATGAATCTGGCATTTCTGCAATTGGAAGAAAAATATGCTGCATATACATGTATGTGATATATGGATACATGTATTTTCATAATTTGCAAACATATTTATAAACAAAGTGTAAAGTTCATTCTTCCAACAATGTGAGCGTCCTCGGAAATTCAGATGACCATGATTCACCTGGCAAAATCATGGATAGTTTAACTTTGTTGACACGATTACGATGTCATCGCAGATGAGTATATTTATATAGGCGGTTAATCATGTGATTAACTACCCTATGTTTTTTCCATTTACTTTGTACGAATTTTAAGTACACACCCAGTTCTGATTTAGTCACAAGTGGAGGTAACCAAGGATACGCCACAATTTCGCATCTAAAATCAAACAGTGCTTGATATTACTTTTTATCACTCGCGATCATGTCGTGAGCATGCGCAGTACAACTACCGGTTACTACCCACAACGAAATCTTTCCACTTACGATTGAATCGTGATCATCATAACATTCACTTGGTGAACGTTCAGACGACCACGATTCAATCGTAAGTGGAAACTTTTCCGTCGTAGGAAGTAACCGGTAAAATTCGTAGGTTAAAAATAATATCAAGCACTGTTTGATTTTAGATGCGAAGTTGTGGCGTATCCTTGGTTTGATACCTCCACTTGCGACGCAAGATTCGCAGTCCTGTGTACGTAAAAATTGTAGCTGGAAATGACCGGTGTAGTCAATCACATGCTTTAGGATGTTCAACCTACTGTCTAATCATGTACATGTAGGATGACATCGTAATTGTGGGAACAAACTATCCACGATCTCGTCGGGCCCCGATTCCTCCACTTACGATTGAATCGTGGTCGTCTGAACGTACACATAGTGTTGAATTGGCCACACAATAACGAGAGTGTGAATGCCATGGGCATTTTAATATTATCAGGTTCACATTTGTTCAAAATAATGCTATAAAGAAGTACCTTTATATGGAGCCACGGAGGTGACATCCGAATGTTTGTTTAAGTCGTGGCCACGAGAATAAAGTCGTGGCCACGAGAATAAAGTCGTGGCCACGAGAATATGAAGTCGTGGCCACGAGAATATGAAGTCGTGGCCACGACTTTATTCTCGTGGCCACGACTTCATATTCTCGTGGCCACGACTTCATATTCTCGTGGCCACGACTTCATACCGGTATGCTCGTGACAACGACTTCATATGCTCGTGGCCACGACTTCATATTCTTGTGGCCTCGACTTTATTCTCGTGGCCACAAAAAACATTCGGATGTCACCTCCGGGGCTCCATACCTTTATATACAATTGCCTTTTAAGTTATATTTTCAATAAATGTGACCTTTTTATCTTCCAACTAGTATTGTCATATTAATATCGACCGATAATACACAGCAATTATGGCTTTATGCCAGAATTTGATTTTGCAGAGTAAAGATTCCAATTCACGGAATACTTTACTTTTATATAGCGAAGAAATTAAGCATAAATTATAATTTAATAAAAACCGTTTTTGCAAAGTTTCCCAGTTTTGCGAATATTGTGTAGGGGTACATAGATATACGAATGATCAATGCCGTATAATCATAGTCCATCAGATGTTACTATTTTAACATGACAAATCATAACATATCACAACCCGATCATCGTATTCTAACATTTTTTACATATTTCACGGACAGTAAAATTCACGTTGATTTCATTTGAAGAATATGAATAAATCACACAATTTTAATCGTTGTTCAATTAAGTATATCACTCGTAACAACATTGTCGTAAAGAGAAAACACTTCAACAGTTTACTTATTAGTTCACTTACCTTAATAATCAATATCAACTGAAGAATTCATTTCCGACCTTGAAAATTTGTCAAAATGGACGAACCAAACCCGTGACGTGGCGCGGGCGGTAAACAAAATATCAGGAACGGTTGGTTATAGCGGAACGAAATTAAACACATCTCTGTATCTGCATGGTGTTATTTCTGCACAGATCTATACCATTTGCATGGTCATAAAAGGTATCTAGGGATTACTCATATGGTGGTCCTATATAGACTTGAGTGATGTGTTTTGGCCTTGCCATTTAAAATTAATTCAGGGGGGGGGGGATCAATGCATATTATTTTTTATTTACGCTGCTTAAGCATATATATTTGCGCTTAAGCTCAAATGATAGAGGTTATTTGCAATTAAGCGCAAATATTTGCGCTGAAGCGTAAATAAATAATAAATGTGAAAAGGGCCTCCCATACATGTATATATGACCATGGCGGGAATTGCGCTGACCAGTGCAGCATTAAAGACCATGTGTTAGATCATTCTCTTATATATGTGAGTCATCCATATGGAGCCTCGCATCATATATAAGAGAATGTACTGGTTTACAAGGCTTGCCAATAAACTAAACATTTCTCAGGTTATTGCATGCACTTTTAATACACAGGGCAAGGTAGATTACACCATTTAATAGATATTCTAGTTTTTGAAAACTAACTTAAAGTCATATTTTATGCACCCTATCTAGCCAACTGAACTATGAACTATAGACATGTTATTATTTTTATTATCAGAGACATGCCTTCTGCAAAGATATAGCCTTATACATTATAAACATGCAAATAGTTGCTTCATTTGGGCTAACTTCCATCATTTAGAGAGTCAAATCTGAGGAAATTCTCTTAGTTTGAAAGTTGTAGCATGTCTGGCCTGCTGAATTGATGTCACAAACATCAAATGTTAGCACTTCTTTATTAGATGGATATCTGTGCCAATAAATTAAACATTTCTCATGATCATTGCATGGATTTTAATGTACAGGGCAAGGGAGATTACATTATATTTTGAATATTTTACTTAAAATATTTTGTGGAAACTACCTAAAAGCCATATTGTATGCATCCCTGTATAGCCAAATGAAATTAAACTATTGATATGGTATTGTATATTTCATCAGAGACATGCCTTCTTGAAAGATATAGCCTTATACATTATAAACATGCAAATAGTTGCTTCATTTTGGGCTAACTTCCATCATTTAGAGAGTCAAATCTGAGGAAATTCTCTTAGTTTGAAAGTTGTAGCATGCCTGGCCTGCTGAATTGATGTCACAAACATCAAATGTTAGCACTTCTTTATTAGATGGATATCTCTGCCGATAAATTAAACATTTCTCATGATCATTGCATGGATTTTAATGTACAGGGCAAGGGAGATTACATTATATTTTGAATATTTTACTTAAAATATTTTGTGGAAACTACCTAAAAGCCATATTGTATGCATCCCTGTATAGCCAAATGAAATTAAACTATTGATATGGTATTGTATATTTCATCAGAGACATGCCTTCTTGAAAGATATAGCCTTATACATTATAAACATGCAAATAGTTGCTTCATTTTGGGCTAACTTCCATCATTTAGAGAGTCAAATCTGAGGAAATTCTCTTAGTTTGAAAGTTGTAGCATGCCTGGCCTGCTGAATTGATTTCACAAACATCAAATGTTAGTACTTCTTTATTAGATGGATATCTCTGACAATAAATTAAACATTTCTCATGGTCATTGCATGCATTTTAATATACAAGGCAATGTAGAAAAACATCATTTGATGGATATTTTACTTAAAATAGTCTGTGGAAACTACATAAAAGCAATATTGTATGCATCCATGTATAGCCAAATGAAATTAAACTATTGATATGTTATTGTTTATTTCATCAGAGAGATGTATTCTGCTGAGATATAGCCTTATATATGTTATAAACTTGCAAATAGTGGCTTCATTTGGGCTTTCTTCCATAATTTAGAGAGTCAAAGCTGAATAAATTCCTTAGGTTTCAAATTTAAAAGATGCCAAGCCAGCTGAAATGGTGTATCAAACCTAAAATGTCAGTATTTCTTATCAGATGGACATCTCTACCAATAAATTAAGCATTTTTCATGACCATTGCATGCATTTTAATATATAGGACAAGGCAGAATACATCACTTGATGGATATTTTACTTAAAATACTTTGTGGAAACTACATAAAAGCCACATTGTATGCTTTCCTATATAGCCAAATGAAATTCAACTATGGATAAATTGGATATTTTATTGTTTGTATCATCAGAGATATTAGCATTCTGCTATTATATAGTCTTTTGTGTGTTATAAACATACAATAGGTGCATGGCCTCATTGGGCTTGCTTTCATAATACAAGAGAGTCAACTCTGAATAAATACCATCGGTTTGAAATTGGTAGCATCTTCCATCCTTATATGAGAGAATGTACTGGTTTACAAGGCTTGCCAATAAACTAAACATTTCTCAGGTTATTGCATGCACTTTTAATACACAGGGCAAGGTAGATTACACCATTTAATAGATATTCTAGTTTTTGAAAACTAACTTAAAGTCATATTTTATGCACCCTATCTAGCCAACTGAACTATGAACTATAGACATGTTATTATTTTTATTATCAGAGACATGCCTTCTGCAAAGATATAGCCTTATACATTATAAACATGCAAATAGTTGCTTCATTTGGGCTAACTTCCATCATTTAGAGAGTCAAATCTGAGGAAATTCTCTTAGTTTGAAAGTTGTAGCATGTCTGGCCTGCTGAATTGATGTCACAAACATCAAATGTTAGCACTTCTTTATTAGATGGATATCTCTGCCAATAAATTAAACATTTCTCATGATCATTGCATGGATTTTAATGTACAGGGCAAGGGAGATTACATTATATTTTGAATATTTTACTTAAAATATTTTGTGGAAACTACCTAAAAGCCATATTGTATGCATCCCTGTATAGCCAAATGAAATTAAACTATTGATATGGTATTGTATATTTCATCAGAGACATGCCTTCTTGAAAGATATAGCCTTATACATTATAAACATGCAAATAGTTGCTTCATTTTGGGCTAACTTCCATCATTTAGAGAGTCAAATCTGAGGAAATTCTCTTAGTTTGAAAGTTGTAGCATGCCTGGCCTGCTGAATTGATGTCACAAACATCAAATGTTAGCACTTCTTTATTAGATGGATATCTCTGCCGATAAATTAAACATTTCTCATGATCATTGCATGGATTTTAATGTACAGGGCAAGGGAGATTACATTATATTTTGAATATTTTACTTAAAATATTTTGTGGAAACTACCTAAAAGCCATATTGTATGCATCCCTGTATAGCCAAATGAAATTAAACTATTGATATGGTATTGTATATTTCATCAGAGACATGCCTTCTTGAAAGATATAGCCTTATACATTATAAACATGCAAATAGTTGCTTCATTTTGGGCTAACTTCCATCATTTAGAGAGTCAAATCTGAGGAAATTCTCTTAGTTTGAAAGTTGTAGCATGCCTGGCCTGCTGAATTGATGTCACAAACATCAAATGTTAGTACTTCTTTATTAGATGGATATCTCTGCCAATAAATTAAACATTTCTCATGGTCATTGCATGCATTTTAATATACAAGGCAATGTAGAAAAACATCATTTGATGGATATTTTACTTAAAATAGTCTGTGGAAACTACATAAAAGCAATATTGTATGCATCCATGTATAGCCAAATGAAATTAAACTATTGATATGTTATTGTTTATTTCATCAGAGAGATGTATTCTGCTGAGATATAGCCTTATATATGTTATAAACTTGCAAATAGTGGCTTCATTTGGGCTTTCTTCCATAATTTAGAGAGTCAAAGCTGAATAAATTCCTTAGGTTTCAAATTTAAAAGATGCCAAGCCAGCTGAAATGGTGTATCAAACCTAAAATGTCAGTATTTCTTATCAGATGGACATCTCTACCAATAAATTAAGCATTTTTCATGACCATTGCATGCATTTTAATATATAGGACAAGGCAGAATACATCACTTGATGGATATTTTACTTAAAATACTTTGTGGAAACTACATAAAAGCCACATTGTATGCTTTCCTATATAGCCAAATGAAATTCAACTATGGATAAATTGGATATTTTATTGTTTGTATCATCAGAGATATTAGCATTCTGCTATTATATAGTCTTTTGTGTGTTATAAACATACAATAGGTGCATGGCCTCATTGGGCTTGCTTTCATAATACAAGAGAGTCAACTCTGAATAAATACCATCGGTTTGAAATTGGTAGCATCTTCCATCCTTATATGAGAGGGGTATATACCAGCTTGAAGTACCGGTTTAATTAATAGGTTCAATGCAAGGGGCCACCAGAGAGGTTTGTCTAGTTCGGGATGGTGTGGCAAACCGCCATTTGGAGATTTCAAGGGAGCTCTAGGTCTCCTCAATGGCGACACACTATATTGTGCAAACAAAATTTTATTAAAATTGTATAAAGGTCAGCATGCCCTAAGAGCATTGAGAAATAGATAAAAACACTTACTGACAGATTGCCAATAACAAAATTACATCTGTTGAAACTATTGTTATGTAAACAAAACTGTTACAGTGATTTGTCAACAAATATATAATTCTAGCTGTATTATTAGTTCAAATATTTAACTATGAATAACATTTTCAGAATATTTAATCAACAGGTTGGACCTTTTCCAATGTTATGTAAACAAAACTGTTACAGTGAGTGACTTGTCAACAATTATATAATCCTATAGCTGTAGTATTACATGTAGTTCAAATATTTAACTATGAATATGAATTTTCAGAATATTTAATCAACAGGTTGGTCTGGTTGGACCTTTTTCAATGTTTACCATAAAATTTTGATCACAATTTTGCTCTCGTTGGACTTTTACAGTTATTCCAATACAGCAGTAATTTCTACATAACAATTAATTCTTGGTTTAGAAATATTTTCTTTAAGTATTTCTTAACTTAGAAAAAAAATCTTGAAACAAGAAATATATATTTAATTTTTGAAGCCATTTTCTTAGTAAGGAAATTGTTTCTTGTTTCAAGACTAAAATCTATCTTATTTGAGAAAACTATCTCTTGTCTGGTGGGAGTTTCTTAAATTTTCTTGATGTAGCAGACTTGGGGGGTATATTTCCCAAAATAAGATTTATTTTCCTGTTTCAGGAAATAGTTTTTCTTGTTTCAAGATATTTTATCTTATTAAGAAATTATTTTTGGCAGTGTATAGAGGGTGATATACGCGATTTACACATAGATGACGAACTGATATACTTTTGACATGGGATGTCAATGCTCGTACAAACAACCACAGCGGCTTTGAACCCGACCCAGATCCATGTGAAATAATTCATCTATTTGGAAACACAAGTGTATGACATGTTATGAATTATATCATGAAATGTATAAATGATGATATTGATTATTGCGATGATGATGAATATGTATGTAGTAATAGTAAGGTATTTCAGGCCCCACCGATAGTCTCCCAAGACAGAGGTAAGGTTAACAGCTATGGGTATAAACTATTAGGAATGTGTAAATTTATAAAATTACCAATTATGAACGGGATAAGCGATGAAGACCGGAATATAGGGAAATTTACATCATCTGACCGCACGATGATAGATTACGCGGTGGGATCGAAAAGACTTTTGAAAATTGTTGAAAATTTCCATATTGAAGACCATTGTCCTCTATTCGCTGATATCCATTGCGCATTATACTTGGTATTAAACTTTCAAATCCCAAAATTATGTGGCGATAATGTCAACGATACATACGCCCAGGTAGTCCAAGTCTTCTTGTACTAAAACCAGCTAAGATATTGGGATGGCGATGCTGGCAGCATCGCCATCCCAATATCTTAGCTGGTTTTAGTACAAGAAGACTTGGACTAACGCCCAGGTTGATCGTGAGGGGAAATAAAACGGTGGGATCAACATAGGGGACCATTATTTTCTAGCAATATCGAACCTAATCGCATTATTCAATCTAATCCTAAACACTGGATTATTCCCAAAAGACTGGGCACTAGGATTAATACAACCCATATACAAAGGGTCTGGAGATACAAATGAACCCGGATCTTACAGAGGTATCACATTGTTAAGCTGTTTTGCGAAATTGTTTTCCCCCATTCTGAACAACAGGTTGACTTCCTTTGCAGATGATGATGAATTGATAAGTAAAGAACAAACTGGATTCCGGAAGGGTCATTCCACTGTAGATATATATAGTCATATTACATGCCTTAAAAAATATATACCTCAAGAGCGGTCGAAAACTATATTGCACATTCATTGACTTCCGCAAAGCATTCGATACGGTGTGAAGAGATGCACTGTGACTCAAGCTTATACAATCAGATATAAATGGTAAAATACTACGAGTTATACGGAGCTTGTACACGAATATTAAGCTATGTGTGCGAAATAATAATGGTCAGCCAGGTTTCTTCATAAGCCAGCAAGGTTTATTTCAATGAGAGACAATGTCACCCCTTTTATTCTCTTTTTTTCGTATACGATTTACAATGCTTGTTGAACGATTGTGTCATTTTGAACCTAAGAAATATTGTGAACATATTGGATGTTTTATTAGCATATTATGTTTGTTATATGCCGACGATACGGTTATCTTGTCATATTCTGAGGAAAATATGCCACAACAAACAGCCACATCAAACATCCACACCAAACATCCACACCAAACATCCACACCAAACACCCACAACAAACATCCACAACAAACAGCCACAACAAACATCCACATCAAACATCCACAACAAACATCCACATCAAACATCCACACCAAACAGCCACAACAAACAGCCACAACAAACATCCACATCAACATGCATATCAACATCCACAACAAACATCCACATCAAACATCCACACCAAACATCCACACAAACATCCACAACAAACAGCCACACCAAACAGCCACATCAACATCCACATCAAACATCCACATCAACAACATCCACATCAAACATCAACATCAACATCCACAACAAACATCCACATCAAACATCCACACCAAAAATCCACACAAACATCCACAACAAACAGCCACATCAAACATCCACATCAACATCCACATCAAACATCCACATCAACATCCAGATCAAACATCCACATCAACATCCACACCAAACATCCATAACAGACAGGCACATCAAACATCCACATCAACATCCACATCAAACATCCACAACAACAACATCCACATCAAACATCCACAACAACAACATCCACACCAAACAGCCACAACAAACAGCCACAACAAACATCCACATCAACATCCATATCAACATACACATCAAACATCCACATCAAACATCCACAGCAAACATCCACACAAACATCCACAACAAACAGCCACATCAAACATCCACATCAACATCCACATCAAACATCCACAACAACAACATCCACATCAAACATCCACATCAACATCCACATCAAACATCCACAACAACAACATCCACACCAAACAGCCACAACAAACATCCACATCAAACAGCCACACCAAACAGCCACAACAAACAGCCACAACAAACATCCACATCAACATCCATATCAAACATCCACATCAAACATCCACACGAAACAGCCACACGAAACAGCCACAACAAACAGCCACATCAACATCCACACCAAACATCCACACCAAACATCCACACCAAACATCCACACCAAACATACACACCAAACAGCCACAACAAACAGCCACAACAAACAGCCACACCAAACATCCACACCAAACAGCCACACCAAACATCCACACCAAACATCCACACCAAACATCCACACCAAACAGCCACAACAAACAGCCACAACAAACATCCACATCAACATCCATATCAACATCCACATCAAACATCCACATCAAACATCCACATCAAACATCCACACCAAACATCCACACAAACATCCACAACAAACAGCCACATCAAACATCCACATCAACATCCACATCAAACATCCACAACAACAACATCCACATCAAACATCCACATCAAACATCCACACCAAACATCCACACCAAACATCCACACCAAACATCCACATCAAACATCCACATCAAACATCCACATCAAACAGCCACAGCAGCAGCCACTTGAAACAGAAATCTACATTTATCAGCAGCTGAATACCAGAGGAGAGGGGCTCTGGTCGGTTCTGAAACATGTGCTCTGTCCTATATACCCACACAACTATATATGTTTATAATAATATTTGTAATGTATATATATATATATATATATACATTGTGGGTCACAATAAATATGTTCAACGGCACACGACTGAAATAACGTTAACATATTCACAAATGTGTGTTGTTCTGTGTTTATTGCACGCTATACGAGGATTGGTTCTTGTAATATACTACAATTTAGGTCGATATTGTTTTATTTAAAGTGGTGTGATACACTCCGGTAGGGTCACCAAATAGAAATGGAGAATAATCCTGCTCAAAGTAGTTATTTTTACGAATATTAACCAACATCTACAGCACACACATCGTCATTCTTATATATTAATTAAGTACAATGACTCTAGATGGCGACATTGTTTTCGTTAGTTTATCGCCGATTGTTGCGTCCCGTATTGAGATGTAAATATTTACAATTGAGCGTAGTTAAGAGGATGTTTTCTATGGAGTGGTATGGTCGATTTCGGTGATCTTAGTAGAATGATACATTCCCCAGGTTGCATAGCGTCTGAGTACTAACTTATAAGTTTATCGCACTCGAACAAGTCCATAATATGTCTTTAATTAAACAAACATCTGATCTCGTTTTGTATAAATATCGCTATAAACTGGGGACCAGTTGTAGATTATCTATGTATTTCTCAAAGACAAGACAGATTTTTGTTATTGAATGTTGTGAAATATTCTGTATTTTGCTGTATTTCACACAAAAATAAACAACGGTGTGGTATGATTAAATGGTATGCTTTAATAACACAATCATGAAATTAGAGATGAATATACATGTATAGGAAACATATATACACTATTTACAGCATAGCCATCGTCATCTTCAATTTGTCCTCATCATCTTGATCATTACTATAATCGTCATCCGTATTATGCTAATGTTCAACATCATCATCATCGTCATCATCATCATCATCATCATCACCCATAATCATAATCCCCATCATCGTAATCATCATCATCATCATCATAATCATCATCATCATCAACACCACCACCACCATCTTCTACTTTGTTGTCATCACCACTGTCATCCTTAAAGGGCTTATCGTCGGCATTATCATCATAATCATCATAATCATCATCATCATCATCATCATCACCATAATCATCGTCGTCACCGCCGCTATCATCATCATCATCAACTATCATCATCAATATCATCGTTGTCATCAGAACTCGTCATCAGTACGTATTTGCGATCGTTTATTTGCAATAAAAATAATGTTTACAACAAACCTGTGAGCACTTTCAGCGTGAGGTTGAAATAACTCTCCTTGAAATCTAACTGTAGAATATCACCATTATCCTTCGCTTCTTGGCTAACCTCTTCCTCTATTGTGAAGTTTCCATTCCATCCTAACATGAATATAACTCGAAAGTTCTCATTTACATGTGTATGTCCGCGCGGCCACGTGTGCGTTTTCGCAACACTTCCCCACGTTTTTCTAATTGCATCACGGTGTGCTTTATGTTCGTGCATTGACGTCACGAGAATCAGGAAATCTACCGTAGTATTCGCTGTACATGTATGTAAACTGGGTGATAAAATCAATCTGTATTCCAGAGTGAATTGTTTTGATTTCGATTTAGGTATAAATACCCGATTGCTCCCGACGGCCGCATTCTTCGTAAGTGCTTTCAATTGTTTCCTCGTCGCCAATGTTGCACTTTTTGTCGATTTCGTTGAAAATGTGGAGTTGGGATGGTATCTCGAATGCTGATATGTTTCTGCGTTGTCTGGTTTGACTTTTTCCGGAATAGTTCGCCTGAGGTCACTCTGATTAATGATCATGGAATTATTTGTTGCTCTTGGTGTACTGAGATGTAATGCATGATGAATTCGGCTGTAGTGGAACCACGCGACAATAAGAATATTACTCACTAATAAACAAAGCACAAGATGACGTGGTTTGCACGTGACTATCTTAAATAGATAAATAATCAAACTATCAGAATTAAAGCGACCCGCTTGTGGTCGCATATCGTTGATCACTTCGAACATCTCATTGAAAACGTTATCATTGGCAGGACGCGCCAGGCGTAGAATTCACATATCACAACACAACAAACAAGAATAAGAATTGATCCAGGTTTAAACTTCAATGTGAAAAATACTCATTTCACGACAGGCGATGACATCCCATGTTAGTATATATTGGTGAACTCATACAACACTGATTTGTGGTTGAGCGTTCATGAATGCATCAGCACTCGTATTACTGTAAATAATAGACGCATGCCATTGCGCGGCAGTTTGATAACGGCTATCAAAATATCTATGACATTATTGATCAGTCCGGGGTGGTTACACACTAGCTCATTCTCGAAGAACATCAATATCCACCGTTAAATTGATTTATATCCCAGCTCCTTTGTTCTACCTCGACCCTCTATTTATATCACAGCTCATTTGTTCTACCTCGACCCTATATTTATATCCCAGCTCCTTTGTTCTATCTCGACCGTCTATTGCTCCGAATTGGCACTTTATACTGTGCTTTATACTGCAAATCAACATTCGTAATCTATAATTAGATTGGTCATGTCCTCCAATTTATGCACAACGAACTCCAACGAGTAACTCTATTCTAGAATTAGTTCGCTTCTAATACCCTTCAAAAATAACAAACATCTGCATATTGCTTATAAACCCCACGTAATACAATTCCTTGTCAGGCAGCACGTTAATTTTCATGCCAGTTGTATCTATCACATTCAAACAAAACACATCATCATAATAATATTCTGTGCAGACACTGGTGCAGAACGATATTACTTTGACAATTCGCAAGTCGGAACTATACTAATATGCATTCGTGTCCAAAATACAAATAATTGCGTCGACGGTACTGTATATATTAAGTATATATAGTAAGTAAGTTAGTAATGCTTTATTCTCAGCCAATTGGTAATCTGGTACATGAGAAAACATATAATACACTATGTACAAATGATACTATGTTATATTTACAGCGAAAACAAATAATGTATAATATCTGCGCATATGACGTTTAACTGTACACTGCTGTACTAGGCAGCTGTACATGCCTATACAATTGTTATCACGACATAGCTATAGTCCACTTGTGCACCCCCCCCCCAACTCAAACTGCTATACAACCTTAAAAGTATCACTACTTTGGAATTTATGTCGGACCTCTCCTTTTCTGAAAAAAAGAATGTATAATTGTGGGCAAGCTACTTGCACAATCTATGATCCAGGAACTAGTAAAGTCCCACCTATGCAACTCAACGTATAACAATGTCGTTTAACATGTCATTATACACTGTTCTAATAACACCTTGATCATAATAAGGAATGCTATATGGTATTCCATCCTTAATAACTTCAGCATCGCGTGCTTTTTGGCTATCGATGAGATGCCCAGCCGAGAACAGTTAATGGTATTTCTGGCATGTGTGCCACCAGTAGTCAGCCGTCACATTGATTCCCTGAATGATTTCATCGCATTTCTTGTCAAAAGGACTTCCTTGTTATGGAAAAAGTACTCATCAACCTTTCTTCAATGACACCGAGTTATCATTTGTCATTTAACTCCAGAGAATGCAACAAGCGTCCCCATTGATAACCACCGATATTCGTTGATATCACACCACCCCAATCTATCAGCCCTGTAATCTGTATGGAAAAGCCAATAATAACGCAATATAATATTAATTTATTCCTTACTTATATATTCTTACTTTATTGGTACGAACCACAGAGTAAATGAGACGGGTGTATGAACATTGATGAATGAATGTCTTATAAACTGTACAATGTTACTTAACTTAACTTATCATTATGTATTTTGATGTTAACATTGGGTTACATGCCAAATTACATGTATGACTGTATGTATAAATGATATGATCGCTCTTCATGATTGGAGGAAATAAAGGCATAATATATATATATTTCACAGTTTAAAGTAACGTGTGCACAGTATTATATATTGTCCAAGAATAACATAAGTCATGTCTATAGAAAATTAATTAATTTAAATAAAATGTCTATAGGCCTTTCGTGGCATTGCCACTTTTCAATAGACGATAAATTGAATTATGACGTCATAGTGTCAAGGGAGATAGCTCAGCTTCACACAACGTCATTTCCTGGGCGCATTTAGCTTGCTTCGGAAGTGATCAATGTGGAAATCTTCCTTCCTGGTTCGGCGTATTCTGTTTGCTGAGAACAGTTTTTGGAATGGGAAGATCGAATATTCATTCTTTCCACATTCATCCAAATGTTCACTCAGTGCAATTTTGCGATATTCTGGTTGCTTTATCTGTTGTCTATGGATCCGCGTTCTTTCTCGTAATTTATTGCCTGTTTCTCCGATATAACTTTCCGAACATCCATGACAGACAATACAATATATAATATCTTCCGAGTTACAGTCCATAGATATATTCGGATAGATTGTCATTCCATTTTTTAATGTCAGTGACCCTCCAGTGTGAAGGTAATTGCATGTGCCACACCGTTTGTCACCACATTTACTGACTATGTGATTTGGAATCCCATCAGTTGTGAATTTTGCTTTCGTCAATATTTTTTTCAGATTTTTCGGTTGGCGTTTGCTTGGTAGAATGTCATCTGATTTTATTATAGAATTCATTTTTTCACTTTTCTGTATGATGGGGAAGAGCTGTTTTACAACTGTAGCCATATTAGGATGGTGAGGGTTGTGTGTGGAAATCATCGGAATTGGGTCTGGCTTTGGTTCTGGTGACCTCTCTGCGAGTAGCTCCGCGATTGGAATGGCTCTAGCGCGTTTTATGCCATCCTGTATTAGTTTCTGCGGATAGTCTGAAACAACACTGACTGGTCCCACTTTAAAGCATCCGTGAGATTTGTCTGTTATGAGTTGCGTGTGCCTAACAATGGGATAATCACTGAACTATTCCTTCGCCAGCCTTGGGAATGGGTGTTCTTTACCAAAAATCAGGGAACGATTGTACTTTTTACTTTAAGCATATTTTATTCGTATATAAATATACAAAAGGGATTGGGGCACAAGTTATTTCAACTTAGGTAGCCCCTCTCCCGTACAAAGTTGACAATACAGTGTTATAAAATGACAAAAAGGCGATAACAGAAACGTTTGTTCATGGAGAGAAAACAATTTGAGTTTGCATTATGTCGAATAACGTATGTGTTTATGGATTACCATTAGGACAAGCATAAATATATGCTGAAATTGTATATAGTAGTGAATTTGGCGATTCGCCCGATGACGCCCTTGACAGTTACGCTGTAAGAAATTATCGATGTGTATACAAATGGTGGATGTGGCGATCCGAATAAGGAGGTGTCTAGCAATGTTTGTGTTTGGTGTATGTTGAGCGATTTGTGGTTGACATTGGATTGTGGCTATATGTCAGCGTAGCCAGACAGTCATGAATCAAAGCGTTTTGTCGCAGCAATATACTGTTGCACTATTTGGAAAAACCTTATATTCTCCGGAATTGAGATGTACCATATCCCGAGAAAAAAACTGATTGATGTCGGTTATAATGAAGCGTTCGCGGTTTAACTTATCGTCAAGTTCCAACCGTTCATTTTGATATAAAGGGCACATAAAAAAGAAATGGTATGCATCTTCCAAAGGGTTCCCACAACTGCAAGCATGACTTTCGGCTATGTAGTTTTAATACATATCAGCACGAAGATAACTGCCTCCGTTTCGAATTCGGGAATGTATCATATTATATCGTCTGAGACCTGAATAAAAGTGAGGGTTCACTGGGTTTGGGGGTTGGTAAATGAGTCGTAAATTGAATTTGAAGTCAGAGATAGGGACAACGTCGGTCATTTCAGTTGGGATTTTGTTCCAATCAGCTATCGCCGAGGGAAAGGATTTTTTGTAGTGCTCAGTGTGGCATCGGTAAGAATAGAATTTTCCCCGGCGTCTGAAATTATAACTTGAGACCTGGCTAGCTCTAGGTGGGAGGATGGTAGACAAGTAATTTGGCGATTCATTTTTTACTATTTTGTAAATCACTTCAAGCTTGTGGAATTGGCGCCGCGTTTCCAAAGAAAGCAAACCTACCTCCTGCAGGACAACAACATTAGAAACCGAGCGTGTCAGTCCAGAGACTATACGGCCAGCATATGCATGGAGGCGGTCGAGCTTGTCTAATAGGTAACGCGGTGCGCAGTCCCATACAACATCAGAATAATCGAATAGTGGTAATATATAAGTTTTGTATATATTTTCGAGATTTTCTCCACTGTACTTTCTATATGAATGTTCCAGTTTAGATTTTGTTGTAGTTCAAGACCAAGGTGTTTATGTGATTCCACAATACCGATAGGGTCGTTTATAAATTTAATGTTTGGTATTTCTGGAGAGTGTGGGGTCAACGAGAAAGACATACCTACGGTTTTGGTTGGGTTAAAGCTCACGAGCCAGTTTTTTGACCAGGTCGTTATTTTCGTCAAATCGTTATTCATAATTTTAGAAAGTTCATCAAGATCCCAGTGGTTACTCATAATACAAGTATCATCTGCGTACATTCTCGTGATGGAGTCAATGTTATCTGCTAAATCGTTTATATAGACGAGAAATAAAAAAGGGCCCAGAATATATCCCCGAGGGACTCAATGCTGGGACTGCTGGGATAACCTCGTAGCCAGAAAAGGTATTATTTACCAGGACTCTTTGTTTTCTGTTAAATAAATAGTCTTCGATCCATTGCAATGTTTGACTCTCCACGCCATAGCGTTGAAGTTTGTAAATCAGCCCCCTGTGCCATACTCTTTCAAATGCTTTGGATATGTCACAAAATAAGCCGCATGTGAAGAGGCAGATATTGTGGTATTTGGTCTACTAATTGGTATGTGGTATCGTGACCAGACAGAAATCGGATTGGTGAAAGTACAAGAGTTTATTTTATAAGAAGAAGGCACTTATCTGGTTCAAGACAACCTTCTCAAAGACTTTGGCTAAGCATGGTAACAGAGATCGGGCGGTAATTTTTGTGGTCAGCGTAGTCTTCTTTTTTTTAAATTGGGATATAATTCAGGGGGGGGGGGGGGCGGAAAAAAACTGCAGACACAGGGTGGAAAAAACTGTTTTCTTCGATTTGGGTACCCCCCCCCCCCAAACAGCAAAAACTGCAGTTTTTTCCACTGACCATTTGCCCCCCCCCCCACAGAAAACCCCCAGCCGGACAACAACTCGGTTTGACCGGAAACCGAAAAAAAACACCGGAGCATACAATTCACGAGAAGGTGCTTGGTAACTTAGTTTAGATTATTATGACTAAAATGGTCATTGTCTACCAGTAGAACGCAGATTTGTACCTCGTGATGTCATGACATGTACAAACATGTATATTGGTGATCCGCAACGCTTTGTATGCACTTTAAAAAATGACAACTAGTCATTACCTCGACTTTGAAAAAGATGCAAATGAGATGAGTGAGACAGCATATAACTGTTTTCTGATACCATTGGAGGAGAAATTGTTTAACTGGTTCGCTGCTAAATATCCTACATACACATAATGAAATGCGTATATTTATTTCAGTAAACAGAAATTCATTGAAATTTATGCTTAGAGTATGTAATTTACTATGTCTGCACTCTTTTTCTCGAACTTGAGCCCCACACATATATGCATTTGGGATAAGGTTATGGTTATGAGTCTGGTTGTCTGATTAGGTTATGGTTAGGAGTCTGGTTGTCTGATTGGGGTATGGTTATGACGCTGGCTATCTCATTAGATTATGAGCCTGGTTGTCCGATTGCATTATGTTATGAGCCTGGGTGTCTTATTGGGTTATGGTTAGCAGACTGGTTGTCAGATTATGTTATGGTTATGAGCCTGGCTGTCACATTAGGATATGGTTATGAGTCTGGTTATCTGATTAGGTTATGAATATCAGCCTGGATGTCTTATTGGGTTATGGTTTTCAGACTGGATGTCGGATTAGGTTATAAAGGTCATGAGCCTGGTTGTCGGATTAGGTCATGGATATCAGCCTGGTTGTCGAACGCCATTGTGCAAAACAATTTGTCATTTTCCTCTAACTTTTCATAATAAAACTACTCTTTCTGACAATTTTATCAGTCGGCATCCAATCAAACTTCACAAGGTCACAATTTAATTATATATGTAATAATATTTCAAAACTATTACCTGACAAATATAATTTAAATGATTAAACTAAACAAACAATACAGTAACGCCGCCAAAGCCCAGATCTTGGCTTCCAGCACTCTTACATAGGGTCCAAATATGGGCTTCCAGCACTGGACCAGTTAATTAATACATGGGATAGTTTGCAGTAAAAATTTGCCAGATAAGCGATCGCACGGTAGAATTCTGCATTCGACTGGTAGACACTGATATAGTCGGCATTATTAAGAGGGTTAATGGGGTCAATATCACATGTAAACCAAGACAGTGGTTATCTAAAATTGTTTTAGGTGGATTGTACTACTCATGTATATATTATTTGGATATTAAGGTTAATCCATATTCTATAAAATGAGAGAAAATTGAAGTTGTGAGTCTGAAATACATATTTGGAAAAAAATTACATGCACATTTTTTCCGACAACCCCCCCCCCCTAAATGAATAAGGAAAAAATTTACGTGTAAATTTTTGACGCCTATATACCCGCCCCACCCCCCGGTACGTTGTGTCCCGCAGTTTTTTTCCGCCCCCCCCCCCTGTATAATTAGCTAGTTTCCATATTTCTGGGAATTTCGCACTATTGATCGATTTGTTAAATAGGAGGACTTACGGCTTTGATATTGAATTTGAAGTTTCGTGGTGCATTCTAACACTGATTCCGCCGTGGCCATGAGCTTTATTCAATTTTAAAGATTTGATAGATGTTTTAATATCTGATTCCACAAAAGACAATTCTGGCATCATCTTTTTACTACGAGTGTGAAAGAGGGGAGGGTGTGCACATAATCGTTTATAGTGGAATTTGATATGAAGCTCATATTCAGAATTTTAGCTTTTTCGGAATCATTTGACGCATATGTTTTCCCACTGGCATTTATGGTCCCAGTGGCGCTATATAGAGGATGTATATTATTCACTTTCTTTCTTTCAGATTTCCACATCTGGTATCGAATGCCGGTGTTATGTTCACATTCAAATGATTGATGTAGTATCACATAGGACAATAATCGGCATGTACTACTCAAGAGCTTTGAGAGGGACACTAGAAAAAACACTTGATGGATTGAGCACATTAAACCTTTTGTCATATCTCACGATCAGAAAATTGGGGATTCCTACACATATAGCACTAGTCATAGTGTTGAAATACTACACGTTGAAATGCGACTGCATTCTGCCACGATATTATTTTTAAAGGCTGGGATGTCAACTGATTCGTATGCCCGGTTCTGTTTTCGAAAGATTTGTTGGAAATATTATTCAAGCCACATTTCACGCTAAACTGCGAAATGTAGGAATTAAGAGTAAATATTCACCGAGAAAAGTTTCGTTATACAAATTTGTTGTACGACACATGTCAAACATATCGAATTCGCTGACTGAAATTGGAAGATGTGTGACTGAGGTATTATCATCTATTTTAACCGAGCATTTGACATAGAAAAGAACCCGGGTCCGACAGAAAGCAACGTAGACAAGCAAGTATTGACCCTAATGTGTTTAAATATTCAAAGTTTGGCACTGAAAATAGATGTACTTACTGCAGAAGCCAGAAATTTTGATATTATTTCATTTACGGAAACGTGGCTCTCAAATGCAAATTCCGATAACGAATTGTCAATAATGGGATTCCATGCTCCACAAAGGAGAGACCGTCTAACGCTGGGTGGTGGTATTGCTGTATATGTAAGGGATTCATTTTACACCAAAAGACGTACTGACCTCGAAGTCCCTGACATAGAGCGTGTGGCTAGAGGTATCGACAACCACAAAGAGTTTTTTGCTTGGCATGTTTTATAGACCACCCAATACACCAATAAGTTCATGGGAAAAAATATACACGAATATTGACATGGCATTGGGCGATCGTTCTAATATCCCACATATAATAATTACTGGGGATTTTAACTCAAACCAAATACCATTAGAAACTAAACCAATTAAATATATTAAACAGCCCTTTGGCTTAACGCAAATAATTAAACAAGCTACATACTTTACAGAAAGTTCTTCTTCTCTTATAGACTTATATTTCACAAACAACCCTGACATTGTTGAATCGAATGAAGTCTTTCAGATTTAACTCGGTTTCATTTGAATTTGAAAGTTAAGAAGCCGAGTGGAATCATAAAAAGAAGAATATGGGATTATATTCGAGCCGATTACTCCGCAATGAATAATGCCTTTAATGCGTGGGACTTTAAGAGTGATCTCTCAGCAATTCGATCTGAAGAAATAGCAGAAGCTCTAACGAAAAAAATAACAGACATCGCGAACCTATATATACCAAACAAACAGGTATCAATTCGACAAAATGAGCCTGAATGGTGAACTACATGTGAACTACGTAAACTTATGAGACAAATGAAACGTTTGTACAATTTGGCCAAAAAAAAAGATACCGTCGAAGCGTGGAATAATTATAAAAAGAAAAGAAATGAAATTATAACAAAAATTTCAAGCAAAAGTCTCTGGAGAAAACGTAGTCAATACTGGGTAGTTGTTTCACTGATTCCTCACTCTGGTGGAAAACATTAGACCACCTCATGAAACCGGAATCTAAACCAATACCAGCCCTGAAAACAGACCAGATTGTAATAACCGGACAAGATGAAAAGGCAGATTATTTTTGTAAAAACTCCTCCATACCCGATGAAGATAACTTAGAGTTACCCATCTTTGATTGGTTTACGAATGAACGCCTAGACGAAATTGAAATAACTTATGAACGTGTACTAGAAAGTTTAAACTCAATCAAAACATCTAAATCGGCCAGTTACGACGGTATTAGTCCCAAAGTTTAAAAAAAAAATTCTATATCGCTAGCCAAACCACTAGCATTTGCTTTCAAGATTTTCATTGAAAAATCGTGCTTTCCATCAGAATGGAAAAAAGCAAACGTATGTCCAATTTTCAAAATAGGAGATCGCAGCAATCCACCAATTATCGACCAGTAATTTTGCTTAGTTGTCTTTCTAAGGTTTTTGAAAAATGCCTGTTCTATCATATATCGAAATACCTTCGAACGAATAAGCTTTTAAGCGACATACCGTCAGGATTTACACCGAATGATAGCACCGTATATTATCTCAGCCCTTGATGACGGGAAGGAAATAAGGGGTGCATTCTGCGATATAAGCAAGGCGTTTGACAAAGTTTGGCACCGGGGTCTCATTTTCAAGCTTAAAATAATGGGAATAACAGGGAAGATTTTAAAACTCTTGGAAAATTATCTCGAAAATAGACACCAAAGAGTAACAATATCTAATTTTAATTCTCCATGGAAAGAAGTTAAAACAGGAGTGCCTCAAGGATAAATACTCGGCCCTCTTCTCTTTCTCGTGTATATAAACGACATAGTCGATGGAATTACAAGTAACATATGTTTATTTGCGGATGATACATCACTTTATATTGCTATAGAAGATCCCATAATTGCTGCAGAGGTGATAAATTCAGACCTACACAAATATTCAACTGGTCGAAGACCTGGGCAGTTAATTTCAACCCATTGAAAACAGAATCCCTGCTTGTATCATGGAACAAATACCCATACACCAACCAGTGTTAAACGTGGTCAACGAGAGCATTGATGAGGTGGAAACACATAAACATTTGGGTCTGACATTCAACCGACAGGGAAAATGGAAAGACCATATAGAAGATATTGAAAATCGAGCGACCAAAATAATGTACATACTGAGCAAATATAAATTTATCCTTGACAGAAGAACTATTTGTCCTATATTCGATCTGTCTTGGAATATGCTTCCTCAGTATGGGACAACTGTACAGGCGAAGAAGCCGATTCTTTAGAAGATATTCAATATGAAGCAGCTAGACTAGTAAGCGGTGGAACTAGACGTTGTAATAAAGACATAGTTCTCCAAGAAGTTGGGTGGGACACATTATCAAAACGGAGAGAACATTCTAAACTTGTTCTATATTTTAAAATGACGAAAAACTTTACTCCCCCTTATTTATACAATGCTGTTCCGAATAAAGTATCACGTACAAGTGGATATGACACGAGATCAGATGACCTTAGAGGACCCTTCTGCAACTCAGTTACTTATCAGAAATCATTCCTTCCACGATCAATCAATCTTTGGAACAAGTTAAAACCAGAAGCGAGGAACTGTGAAACACTCTCAGACTTTAAAATTTTCTAAATAGCGGTATCAAAGAACGTCCTCGATATCTGGCATTCGCATATACGAGAGCAAGCCATATATACCATTGTCGACTAAGACTGGAATGCAGTAATTTAAATCATGATCTTCACAGTAATCATTTGAGAGATAGCCCTTTATGCATATGTAGTGCCGAAGAAACGGCAGAACATTTTCTTTTTTATTGTAGCAGATTCTCTGTTGAAAGAAATAGGTGCTTCGCAGGATTAATAACCCAACCAGGTATAGAAACCCTGTTACATGGAAACAGCGAACTATCACTGGAAGAGAATATCGATATATTTCTGAGGGTTCAAAAATTTATATTGTTGTCTAAACGATTCTCAAATTGAACTTTACCTAAGTCGCGCTCTGTATAAATAAGTTTGAATAAGTATAAATAAATGCAGATAAATAAATGATCATTCCTGCCTATAAATGAAACAAGACGAGTGTACATAAGTACATTGTCACATCGAGGTGACTAGATGTACAGTACAATTCCGACAATTAGAAAATATCTCATATCTCCTGCTCGGTTTTCGGGCATGGTCATCTGGAATTGCTCGTAATAAGTATATACATACGATACATCACTCTTGTCGTATCGATCTTGAAACGTTAATTAATGCTATGATTATTGGAAACTGATCGAGTGGGCTCAATGGTCAGGTCACAAACAAATGGTTATAACAATTCAGTGCATCTGATGCGTGGACTGCCCAACAGTGACCCATTATTATGGGTTACTGTTGGACAGTCTATGCCCCAGACGACTGACAATTATAATAAGATAGATAAATTTAAATAAAAACAAAATATAACTGGGAAAAGAACATTATGAAAAAGCAATAGAGACACATGTGTATGACAAAGATGGGGAAATGGCTAATATAAGCATCACACTTTCTGCCAAATCCCATTCTCTAAAATAATTGTCTTTATATATATTATACAACTCTGTTAAATAATGTGCAAGATTTAGAGAAATAAATATGTTTACACCATATAGAGGATGGATATTATTCACTTTCTTTTTATTTAGGAGATGGTTAACAAGCTGCCAAAAATCACGGGGGGTTGGGGAGTCTTTTATTCTGTCTCCCAAATTATCATCAAATTTTATTTTGGCGTATTTTTTCATGTTATTAACTTTATTCCTTGATTGTTTATATGCCCGCTGTGAAACTGGGTTGTTGATTTTAATGCCTTTGCCCTGAGTCTATCTCGCTTGCGTAACTCTATTCTAATCTCCGAAGTGAACCAAATTTTATCTTTGGGGCGGTTTGTCACGTTATGCTGTGGTATATTTCTGTCCATGATGATAGGAAAAAGTAGATTGGAATATTTTGACCGCCGAGTCGATACCAGGGGCCGCATTGATTAGGTCTTCCCAAATGTACATCATTTAGTAAAGCCCCTGTCACACTCAGGCCGGCGCTCTCATTGCGCGGCAAAAGTATCAAAGCGCCCACCTAAACGCACTAAGGTCTCCAAGAACCGATTGGTGACGCAGTGGACACTGGCTACAACGGGTGAGGATCTCCATGGTCGCCCATAGGTGTCAGAGCGCCGCGCTTGTTTTATGCATGCACAAAACAAGCGCAGAGGCTCGGCGTTCTGACCAGGACGTAGTACTGTCGCCGTGACAGCGCAAAGCAAAGCGCCAAGCGAGCGACGTGAGCGTTATGTGGACGTAGCAAGAGCGCATATTAGCTTCTCGTGGTAGCAGCAAGGAACTAATCTTGTCTTTTGCGACTACAGTAAGCTTTATCAAATTCTCAATACGTGCCTTTCCCGTCCTTAATACGCTCAATGAGGCTCTGTCCAAAACTTTTTGCGCTCTTTCTGCGCTGTCATGGGGTGTTATGGACTGGTTCCCGCTCATAGAACGTCCACATTGTGCTGCCACTGCGACTCTGGCGCTCGCTTTACGCCCAAGCGTTATACATGGCGTTCTTCCGGCGTTTACAGCAGGTTTACAGTACGATCCCACTTTGAAATGCGGTCTGCTCACACCACTGTCACACTCCGCTGCGATCAGGCTGGCGTTTGATTTGAGTTGAAAAAGTATCAAAATACGAGTAACGCACAGTGGAAGCGCGGAAAATTGTCAGAAATTTTTAATCTGTTAAAACAAGAGAACCAATGTCAGAAATGGTAACGCGCTCAAGATCATATATTATATAAACCCAAGAATGTAATTGTAGAATATAAAATATATTGGTTTTGCGAATGACCAACTCAGAATTCCGTTAAATAACAATACAAACCAGCACCTAATTAACGAACCGGTGGCCGACTCGACCGTCTCCGACCACAACCCCCAGTGGGCTGCAGAAATTTCTTTTATTTGTAATTGACATATAGTTTATCACAAACCAAAAATCAACATTAATCAACGTTGATTAACACAATAAACGAAATTGAATTTCCCCAACTTTTCACGGGACTCGGACTCCAGCTTGCTATCATCCCAAAAATTCCCATTCTATAAATAAAACTAATATAACACCCTTTGATAATGTCAGCCCGCACGCGAAACGAGAAACTGCCTCACCAGTTATACATGCGGCGCGCGTGACAAGCTATGCTCCTATCCCGCTTATCACGTTTTCATCGCGCTCTTTGTACGACCCATTGCGTTCCTGCTTTGTCACGTCATTTCTCACGCTCTCACGCGCTCTCACTGCGTTTCCTCCACGCCGTAAACGCTCTTAATGCGTTCAAGTCGTTGTCATTGCGTTGTTAGTGCGCTTTGCGTTGTCATGGCGACGGTACTACACCTGGTCAGAACGCCGAACCTCTGCGCTTGTTTTGTGCATGCACAAAACAAGCGCGGTGCTCTGGCGCTCTGGGGCGATCACGGAGACCCTCTCCCGTCCTAGCCAGTGTCCAATGCGTCACCAATACGTTCTTGGATACCTTACTGCGCTTTGCTTGGCGCTTTGATTATTTTTCAGCGCAATGCAAGCGCCGGCCTGATCGCAGCGGAGTGTGACAGTAGTTTAATCGAACAGCTAATATATTGCGGAGTGTTGGGTATTTTCCCCACAACATAAAAACTGACTATGACTGGAGAACGCAGGAGGCGCTATCTATACTCTCCGCGCCCGCGCAGAGAACGTTTTGCGAACTTATTGAGAACGTACTAGCATCACAATGACAGCGACTTGAACGCACTAAGAGCGTGAGACTTGACAAAGTAGGAACGCAATAGGAGCATACTTTGTTTTAAAAGTTTGACAATTTTCGACAGTTTTCGGCGATCCTCCTGCGTGTTACTCATATGTTGGTACTTTTGCAGCGCAGTGAGAGCGCCGGCCTGAGTCTGACAGGGGTTTAAGCAGTTCGCTCGCTGGAAATTATCTTTTTTGTAATTCCATACTTTTCACTGGAAAGCGGAGACTGTGGAGCAATCGAAAGATATTGTTGCATAAACACCCAAGTGGTCTGAAATAATGAGGTTTAAAACATCGCAATCCAAGACATGAAGTGATTTACTGGTAATAATAGGATCGAGTAGTGTGCTAGTCTTACTGGTAACTCTTGTTGGGTCTTTTATCACATTTCCCAAGCTATATGCGTCGGAAATTAGCTTTATTTTGGAGGTGCTCACGAGGTAATTAGAATTATAGTCTCCAGTGAGTACTATATTTTCAGAGATGTCAAGTGCATCAGAAATTGAGGTGTCCAGAAGGTCCCAATAAGTATGGCTACAAAATTGGTCTGACCTGTATGAGACCCCAATAATCATGTGAGATTTGTTTGCAAATAATTCAAAACCAGAGAATCGAGGAGTCGAATTATTGGTCAAATCTTTGTAAATAACATGATCAGCAAACATGACACATATTCCGCCCCGTACGCGTCTCGGTCTTTTCGAATAGGGGAACAGTATCCATGGACTTCTAAATGTTCGGAGGAGTATGCTGGGTCAAGATGCGTCTCAGTAAAGCAGAGAACGTCGAATTCGTTGATCAAGTCAATTATCTTTTCTAACTTGTGTCTGATACTTCTTACATTGTAATGAAAGATAGAGATGGAATTAGGTACATTTTCCGAGTGAGTGGGAGGGCCTGGGTTGGTCTATATGTCGCCCGATAACAATATCAGAAAGAGGATAAAAAGAAATATAAGTTTGATGTTAGTTCTCCAAAAACCGCTACGGATATACAGACTACTGTGGAAGTTGATGGTGAGCTCTTTTTCCTCGAATCAAAGATACCAATCGCAGCCCTATACTGGTTCAGACAACACGACATAATTTAGTCGGCGATTGAAGCATGAAGTATAGGTCTGCAAATGGTCCGGATTCGAAAGAAAAGCTGCCTTCCACCATCGTTGCTTTGACACCCCAGTTCGGACGTGTTGTACTCCGATATTTTGTGAGGGGGGTGTTGCCACATAACATATTACTGGTGATTGAATCATTGGTATAGTTGGTGAAGATGATAAAAAACATGGAATAATAGCAAACATGTTAGCAACATGGACAAGGAAAACAATTTGCATATGTACATAATGATGATGAGTTTGACAAAAACAGGAGTTATTTTATTTATTGCGCTCTGGGACTGAGATACACGACTGTGAAAAACAAACATGTATATGTACGTGGTTTGGCGACTAATTGAATTGTTTCTCAAAGTTCAGGTATGAATTTGGAATACTAAACGTCAAAATTAAAGAGTTGAAGAGAAAGGAAAGAAAATAAAAATCGCAATAGTCGCGTTTTAACTGACAGAGAAAGGGTGGTCCAATTGTTTAATTTCGCATAAGGTATCGCGTACATGTTCCGAGTTATCTCGAGGTCACAGAGTGCATTATAGGAATCACTGAACTAAATGGTTTCCCATAGGCGACAGTGTTAACGTTTCGGCCAAATTCACTGAATTGAAGCCTGCAGGCCATACCAGTGATGCTTACCCAGCTAGATTGACACCAGTTGATCACGAAAATGCATGAAAAAATCATAGGTCATGTGTTTACTTTTTAAAATTATAAATCCCCAAGTGTACGACAGGGCTATCACACAGCCAAATTTGATCTGGAAAAACCCAGATCTACAGCAGCTAGTTAAATAAATTTTTCGCTCACAAAAAATCCATTCCCCCATTAATTCACCAGTTTAAATTATTTAGATATGATGTACAAATCAAATAAACGCGATGTCATCCTTTAATAACGTGTCGCATGTATCAGGTGAAGGTCATTATTCATTTACCTTCACCTTTAGTATTCCACGGTGTACTCGCTCCCCGACTCCAGTACACATTTAGCTCCCTGATTCCTATATATATGTATATGTGTACCACACAACGTTTCTTATAGTATTTTATCCAGATATGGACCTTACTGAAACCAAAAATGGATTATACCGGGCAGTAGTGGTTTATTTTTTCAATATGAGGCATCCTGAAAATTAGTGTCAATCCTCAAAATAAAGCCAAAACATTTAGTTTTGTTTTTCAATTTTACTAGCTGATGCATCTCGTATAACTGAAGTATGCCCTTATTTACCATAATATTACTAAATTGAAGAGGAAATGTTAATGTACATTTTGAGAGGGATATCTTGTCCAATTTTAACCCTTTTCGTGCAGAATTTTGGCAATTTATAATAAACATTTACCAAAATTAACAGAAAATTAAAATTAAAAATACTTTAATAGCAATCTAAAGCAACCATAAGTCAATTGAAATATCTAAACATAATGATACAACATCAGACAAAGCCACAGGCATGAAATTTTACCAGATGGCAGGGCATACTGTCTGTTTAACAAACCTGCCATGACAGTCTTGCACGACAGTAACTCTAGTGGTGATGCCATCACCCCCCCCCCCGACTTGGGGTAGGGTTGCGATCCCCGATAAGGCTACTGGGTGCCGGAAGCTTAATTATGTCAACTGCCACCTTTTCCCCAATTGGGGGGGGGGGTAACACTCCTCAAAATTGTGAAGAGGGGGGCTTTAGACCCCCGACCCCCTAATGGTACCTGATGTCCATGCAAAACTCCCAGATTTATCACTTTCTTTACTATCTACAGGCGAATCCATGAGTTTCTTCTTTAAATATGTCCAAAATGTGGTCATTATCATGTGAAAATAAGAAAATATGAAATTAATAACTTATCATAGCGAGACGTGAAATTTCGTAAAATTAAAATTTTTCTTATAGGAATCACTGAACTAAATGGTTGCCCATAGGCGACAGTGTTAACGTTTCGGCCAAATTCACTGAATTGAAGCTTGCAGGCCATACCAGTGATGCTTACCCAGCTAGATTGACACCAGTTGATCACGAAAATGCATGAAAAATCATAGGTCATGTGTTTACTTTTTAAAATAAATCCCCAGGTGTACGAGAGGGCTATCCCACAGCCAAATTTGATCTGGAAAAACCCAGAACTACAGCAGCTAGTTAAATAAATTTTCCGCTCACAAAAAATCCATTCCCCCATTCATTCACCAGTTTAAATTATTTAGATATGATGTACAACTCAAATAAACGCGATGTCATCCTTTAATAACGTGTCGCATGTATCAGGTGAAGGACATTCTTCAGTTACCCTCACCTTTAGTATTCCACGGTGTACTCGCTCCCCGACTCCATAACACATTTAGCTCCCTGATTCCTATAAAGTGTCGATAGAGGAGCACTACAATAATAGCACGTGTTTTGTTTTTTTTGGTATTTACCAAATTCAGCGGAGTCTCGTGCAAAATTATTTTCCGAAGCACCTGATGGATTAAATGTTGTAGGCCAGGCTTTGTCCAAAAGAACTTGACTGTGTACAGTGATGCAGAGACCTACTCACGGACATATACACACAGGGACCATTTGGTTGGGGATAGGTAGAGAGGTACAGGTTTTTATATTGTTCAAAGTTCTGGTACATGTAGTTCCAGTTTGTTTTACAATTTACAGCTTATCCAGTGCATGTAAAACAGAGCACGGCTGCTTCAGTTCTAAAATGTATATAAGTTTGATGTAGCATAGTTATTTGCATGGATGGGTGTATGGGGGGAGTGGCGGTGCCTGTATGTCAAATATTAATGAATGATATAAGTTTAATTCAATGACAGCATAGGCTGATACTATGTGGGGGTATTTATTAGGGTTTATGCCTAGATTAAATAATATCTAGGTTTCAGCTTGGAAAATAGCATTTCGCAATCTACTGAAAAGTGGTTAGGCCAAAGGACAATTAATATAGGACTGGTTCGGGTTTCATGTCCGAGATATTATTAGGTCGATATTGCAAGTAGGCTTAAATTTTAATTTGTTCATTAAATTTCCTTTATTTTTTGGTTTTCTTCTTTTTTGGACAAATAGTGTCTTCTGCCAGATTTCGCTAACAATTTATATTTCCTTTGTATAAACTGTAATAACCACATAACAATTTAGAAAGAAATTACTTGTGGACCCTGTTTAATAACTTTAGAATAGCAGGGTCTAGACTAGTGTGGGTATGGAAACCCGAACCACAATTATACGTACATGTACATGCATGTATACATTCAGGTGTGCACACATATACAAACATATATATACCAATATATATGCATATACATATGCACACACATACATATATATAGACATGCATACACACATATATATATATATATATATGCACAAACTACATACACACGGTACATACATACACACATACATACATATATTATTAGTATTATCCATCCCTTAACTAACACTATTTCTGATTGGGCAAAAGCCGCCACGTGATAAGTGATAATTCGGGGAAAAGTCATATTGGACTCCCGAATGTCATATTGGACTCCCAAGTGTGTGATATAACTTTGTTATCGGGACTCTGTGACGTCACGAATTAACTTTTGCGAAATGAATCGGTGAAATTTTGATGCGCGCGCAACACTGGTGGATTTAGCAGACGTTTCACTTCCGCATTTAGTTTCTGTTTCTGTTTCTGTAGTGGTACGTCGTAGGAACCAGTTATGGCGTGTTACAACGGGTGTGGAGGAGCTAGATGTTTTCCTGTAGATACTCCTGGAATGATGTGTAGAGTCCAGGCTATCTAAGAATTTCCCGTCCAGCTGGTTCCAGTCAATCTTTGCTCAAATAAACACTGAATGTTTGTATTCTTCTGTGTTTATTGTTTGCGGGAGTTCGAAGCACATTTCGTGGTTTCGTATGAGATGCTGAGGGAATTTGGATGTTTCGTAGTCCTCTAATTGTTTGTTTTTCTTACGAACTCGTTTTAGAGAGTAGTTAGCATACTTTTTGGGGGGAATGGCTGGGAAGGCCCCGTCCACTACTTTGTGCAAGAATTTCAGCCTGTTTGGTTTTCCTCCTTGTCTCGAGTGGTTGGAATTTTAGGTCAATTAGCATGTTTGTGACCGCACCCTCAAATCTGCTTTTATAGTCTTTTTTGGTGAAACGAGCTGCTCTTCTTTGGATTTTCTCAAGTTTATCGATGTTTCGTTTTTCGTATGGGTCCCATATTATTTCTGCATATTCCATGGTTGATCTTGCTAGCGATATATAACTTAGCCTGCGTAGATCTTCTGAGCAATGCTTAAGGTTTCGTTGGAGGAAGCTAAGTGTGTATGATGCTTTCCTTGAGACGTTGTTGATCTGGGAACTCCAATCCATATTATTTGTGAGTGTCACTCCGAGGTACGGATGTTCGTTGACCTGTGCGAGTACACCATTGTTTAGTATGCACTAATAACTGGATTTTTCTTGATTGATAGGATATGGCATTTCTTGGTGTTAAACTTCACCCCCAGGTGTTGGCCCATTCGTTCAGTGTGTTTAAATCTTTCTGCATTTTGAGGTGATCCTTAAACGATGATATTTCTTGGTATAATAGGCAGTCATCTGCAAAGAGGCGGATTTTAGAGGCGATGTCATTTGGCATGTCGTTGATATGACATAGCAATAGCAATGGGCCCAGCACCTCTCCTTGGGGTACTCCAGACTTTACATGTACCTCCTCTGATTGTTTCCCGTCAATTACTACCTTCATTTTCCGATCTTGTAAGAAGGAGCTCATCCAGTTGTGTAGCTGGCCTCTGATGCAATAGTGTTGCAGTTTGTGAAGCAATTTACGGTGAGGCACCGTATCAAATGCCTTAGAATAGTCCAGGATGGCAACATCAACTTGTTTGCCATTGTCGAATGACTGTAATATGTCATCAGTTGTTACTGCTAGTTGAGTTACGCAAGAGTACTTTGACCGGAAGCCATGGTTGAGTGAAGTTAGAGTATTGTGTTCTTCTAGGTGGTTAATGATGTGGCTGTATATGATATGATACGGAGGTCAGCAAGACGGGGCGGTAGTTTTCAGCATTATGTTTGTCACCTTTCTTATACATGCTGGATATGTTGGCTGATCTCCAATCCAGAGGTAGTGTGCCTGTCTTCAATGAGTGGTTGAATATTATTGTTAGTGGATTTGCCAGCTCTGTTGTACATTCTATGAGAACTAGGTTAGGCAGATTTTCAGGGCCTGGTGCTTTGTGTGTTTTAACCTGTTTTAATAGTCTCAACATTTCTATGACATTATTGATCACTCTGGGGTTACACACTAGCTCATTCTCGAAGAACATCAATATCCACCGCTAAATTGCATCAGAGCACAATCCCTGGGGTTTTGTTTTCATTTACGTGTTTACTGTTCCAAATTATGCTTTCTGATGATCAAATAAAGGCTTTTATAGAGAATTAAGTGCCGACAAATACCAAAAGTAACCACTGAAGTTTTATTCCCAAAAAAATGGATAAACATACATATGGATAATAAAAATGTCATTATACAATGTTGTGTACACTATGAGTTTTTCTTGTACTCGTACAGGTTGTGGTGAAAAGTCACATTGAATAACAGAGCTGGATCTGCACACGAACAATTCACAAACGCCTGAAGAAACACTGCGTGTCTCGTCCAATATGACTTTTCACCACAACCTGGACTCGTACAAGAAAAACACACACCGTACAAAACATTGTATAAGAAAACTAAGATGCATGCATCAGGTCGCCCGTAAACTATTTATCATAGAATTATTGTACCTATCGATTATACATTTTGGAATATCTGCCTGTATGTATGTGTGTATGAATGCATGTATATATGTGTGTTATAGACTCGAACACTGCTCGACCGATCCGACTCGGATTTGGTATTTGATGTGTCAACCTCACCTCACTCATAGGCATGTTTCTGGACCTTGACCGATCCGACTAAAATTTGTGTGTAGGACTACTTCGATCCCGGGAGCAATATGAACGTGTCCAATTTCACGTGCGACCATGTCATTGAACGTGCTGAGATAGGCATGTTTCTGGACCAATTGAAAAATAGTTTGTCCAGATGCTGTATATACCGGGTACTGCCCAGATGAAGGCGATCACAAAGAAATCCCTAAATAGCCCGAACGAAGTAGAGTACATCAGCTAGTATTATATATTTCTAGATTTAGACTTTATACCTGTATATTGTACAAACAAATGTTTGACAAATGTATCTATATTAATATTACCATAGGGGTCATTAAAAAATAGATACGACGAAACAAAATTTTGAAGGGTGCATGTGATAGTGAGGAATAATAGTATCATAGGTAAATTTAATTTATGGACGCTTGTTAATTTTCATTGGACTACATGTATCAGGTAAATTTTTATATTTCAAATGATGACAGGAATGTTGAAAGTTGAACTACCCAAGTAATACTGGCTATCCGCACGAAGAGATATATACATGTATATAAAAACCAAAATAGAAGATGGCTGCTGGCGACCATGTTTTCCAAAGAAATTCAAATCATTCGATAGTTCCCATCTAGTGGTCACCCCGAAGATCAAAATGAAGTTTGGTGACTATCAGATGATGGATGTGGTCTGTAGAGGTGCTAAAGAATTCAGTCATACAAAGAGTAAGATACAAAATTGCTGGCTGTGGTCATGTTTTTAACCAAATTCGGAAAAAAATAGATTACTCTCATCCTGTTTATACAGAAGATCATTGTGGAATCTGGTGACGATCGGACAAGGGATTTATTTTATTATTTAGCCATAAAAATAGTAAAACTCAAGATCACCGCTGGCAGTGATATTGTCACAAGGAAATTTTGAGAAAAAAATATGGCTCCCATCTAGTGGTGACCCAAAATATCCACATGAGAAACAGTTCTCCAATAAATGCTGGCTGCAGGGTGCGCCAATTGATTCAAATTTGAAATTTGGCAGGGTGTACTGCTGGTGGCCATGTTTTCCCCGCACATTTGATAAACTAATGAAAAAAAAAACACCGAATCCGTTGAATCAATATACATATACACATATTTTATGCATTGTTATCCACACTATATACTGGTATATAAAGGTACTGAAATATAAGTTACAGGGTGAGTTGTTGCCGGATACGGTGTCATATGAGGCGAAGTGAGATTAATATCGGGCGAGGCGCTAGCCGAGCCCGATATTAATCTCGCTGAGCCTCATATGTCACCACAGCCTACAACAACGAGCCCGTACCGTATATGGTATCGTATATGGTACTATGTCTTTAAATTAACAGAACTTGCTTTCCGACAGATATCCCTTTTCTTTGCGCCAAAATACACCGAAAATATACCCGAGGCGGCAGAGTTCCATGAAAAACAAAATGGCGGACATCAACCCCATATGGGAACCCTGAGGGGGATATGGATTCCATATGGGACGGGCTACAAAGATGACGACCCGATGTCTCCTGATATGCCTCTACCAACGGAGCGTCCTCATTGTTCGATCCAACCAGGTGACATGATAAATAACTATATTATACTAGTATACACAGAATAAACCATATATTATGGCTATGGGTTCTAATATCCGAACATGACAGCTGAGAACTTGGTGTGAATTGAAGAGTAGTGGGGTCTCAAGAATATCTACCCCTCCACGTTAGAAACATGCCATTAAATAGCATAAGTATAATCTGGCTCGAAGGCAGAAGTGATCCAGCAAACCGCTCTTAATTCAACCAGGTCATCACACCCCATGTATGGTCGATCACATGATGATCTAGGTGGAATCGGGCTTCTCAAAGTACCGCTGCCACACATGCCGGTACTGGTATCGATACTTTGCTAGTACCGCGGTTCCGGTACCGGTACTGGCAAGCCATTTTATAGTTCTAAGTATACAGTGCTGAAAATCACAAGCCACGAACTCTATTATTAACTTGAACTAATGATAATTTGATATCAGAATAAAGAAACTATTTCGGGATATTAGATACCATTTTGGAATATACTAACAAACTTTCCCATAGAGTTTAGTGATGCGCAAATCACAACATAGACAATTCATTCAATCAAAAATGGAACCATTCGTTGCACACGTTTTGTGGTTTTAACTTATTGTTCTTCTGTGTGTGATACACTGATAGAAAGTAACGCGACACACGTCGGTGGTTTTCACTTCACAATATTCAATCAGAATAAATGTATTTGCAAAGTCGCGCGGTCGGCCATTTTAAATCTAAACAACAATGAGTCAAGTTAGGCAACAATTTCTCTCCACGAGTTCCTATACCAAATATGAACTATCATGTCTATTCAGCAAATTACATGTACATTGTGCACGGTTCGTGGATATTCGTTCCCGATTTTATTATATAACTGGAGGTTCCATGAGTCCCATTTAAATTCAAAATGGTCTACCTTATATATGCAAACTGATACGACATGTGAACGGGTACGTGTGTATGTGATTAATCAAAACGTGTGGGCCATACTTGTGGGTGGGGTCGTTGGTGAATAAATGATAAGAAATTGTAACTGGGTTTAGTGTATAATTGCCACAACTGGGCAAAAATAAAGGCAAAAACATAAGTTGCAATCACAAGTTCCCAACACAAAATAATCTTTGAAGATTAAAACAATATCACAAGGCCGTGCTTTCAAAGAATTGGAATTCAACCATTGAAGAGTTATAATAGACACATAAAAACCAGGAACCACCCTTCCGTGACCGACCTCTCGCGCCATGAATACAATCACGATCGATGTGCATCGCGTGTAGTTTAAAGAGCGAAACTTGATACTACTGTAATTTGCCAAACAGCCTGCTGATCTAAGAACGTGCATATATGCAACCACAGTATCGAGTACCGGCGGATCTGAACACCAGTACCGTTACCGAAAAAAATTCCCGAGTACGCGGTACCGGTACTGCGTACCGTTGAGAAGCCTGGGTGGAATTGTTTTATAAAAAACACCACTACATGTAAATATAAAATAAAACAGTGCTACATCTTATTACAGATTATTTCCACATACAGTGACTACAGGCAGTCTAACAAAATAAAGTTTCAGTGAAAACTCTATCCGAAGAGGGGGATAATTTCATCTGTTACTGTCAATGGAGCGATTATGAATCTGGAAAGCTGAAATTTCTAAGTAATACTAGATGTCGACATGACGCGTATAGTGTGTTTCAGAACGAAAAAGTTGAATAAAATCAACAAATATGTAAATTTAAAAACAATTCAAACGTTATTGTAGTCCATGTCCCAGCCCGGACATATACACCCAATTTCAATAATATTCATTGAGAAACAACGGACCAAACGCCATATAACACCCCGTATACACCTTTTATTTCGTGTCGGCCTCGGCCTCGATGTACATTTTATAGTGTGTCCCCAGTTGGCACACGCAGACTGGGGTGAGTTAGCCCTGGGGCGAGTAGGCCGATTCCGGCACCTTCTATCATTTGCAGCAGGTATCCGTTTACGCTGGTTTACGCGTAATTTAATTTAGAAAGTTCCCCAATTAGTATCGTAAATAGAGCGACTGTATTTGACAGAGACTGCCTCTGTTATTGATTATCATGATGTTATAATTAAAAAACGACAAATGCACATGCCGTTCAAACGTAGTAGTCTATTTTCCCCATGTTAAACCACATCCGCAAATACCAAATAACGCTAACCTTCTGCAATTGTTTTACACGACAACTGTTAACATATTTGGGCTGAATTCATCTGATGTGGTATGATTCCTCAAAATAAACAACAAACCATCGTTACTTGGAAATGTAGTTTGGGCTAACATTTACACAAATCCCTCACCTCCTCTATCCTGACACACACGTCAGATGAGAAACAGCCATCATAGAACCGCCCAAATTGGGCGAAATAATAACTTTATATATTTTTTTGTTTTTGTTTTGTTTGCCTCATGAGTGTCTGCATGTGATTTCGCAGACATCCACTGGTATGGTGGGATTGGGCTTCACTCGGATAATTGCTAAACTCTTCAGGAAGTTTTGATTTATTAATACACGGGGCATTTTGGGGGATGTTGGTCTTCACTAGGATAATTGCTAATCTCTCCAGGAAGTTGTGATTTATTAATAATTGGCGCATTTTGGGGGGTGTTATGAAATATATTTTATGTTGAGACGGAGATATAAGATAGTTGGTTTTAAGTCATATGGTACATTTATACCCACTTTGGCACTTCACTCCCTTTAAGCAGTTTGTTGGCATTGATGCTGATAAATCTGTTCAGTTTTTGCTGTATATAAATCTGAGTAAAGTGAACAATCGAAAACAACACATCCACTCTGTGTTGTGAACTTCCTGTATAATGAGTAAGACATCATATAGCCTAAGGCTGAGTCTCTCTACTTTAGGTACTGGGTCACAAACAAACAAAAAAGGATGAAAATAAAGATAACTTTATTCGGGCAACCAACGTTGATATTAACTGCTGCATATAATGCTTTTTTCATATGTGTATGCAGTGGGATCAACCAAGCTCAGCAAGGTGATTTTAGGCCTTTGTTTTTTACCCTGTGCCAATGCATTCTCGTATATATGCGAGTCGACCATAGGTCGCCTCGCATATATAAGAGAATGCATTGGCCTAACAATTTTTTATCATTTTTTTTTTTAATTTCTTACAATTTTTAGGACATAAAATACAAAACATCCATTACCCTGCAAGGAGCCCCACACACATATAGAAGCATATAGAAGAGTGTCGTCTGCTCATGTTTGTCTGGGGCTCTGTATGGGTGAAATTAAAAAAATTAAAAAGGGCCGGGCTATGTTAAATTGAGTAGAGAGACTCTGTCCATGCTGGAAAGGCTTCTTTAAAGATGCAGAGTCCGATTTAGCAAACGATTGTAACAATGGGATTGTGCTCTGAAGCAAGTTAACGGTGGATATTGATGTTCTTCGAGAATGAGCTAGTGTGCATCCCCAGACTGATCAATAATGTCATAGAAATGTTGATAGCCGTTCTCAAACTATTTACAATAATATGAGTGCTGATGCATTCATGAACGCTCAACCACAAATGAGTGTCCTTAGTCTAAAGCAGCGGTTGTATGAGTCCACCAATATATACTAACATGGGATGTTATCGCCTGTCATTAGGGGATTATGTGCACGTTGTGTGAAATGGGTGAGATGCGGAGCTGAGTAATTTTCACATTGAAGTTTAAACCTGGATCAATTCTTATTCTTGATTGTTGTAATATGTGAATACTACGCCTGACGCGTCATTCCAATTATAACGCTTTAGATGTGTGGTGATATGTGAATACTACGCCCGGCGCGTCCTTTCAATGATAACGTTTTCATTGTGTTGTGGTATGTGAATACTACGCCTGGCGCGTCATTCCAATGATAACGTTTTCAAGGAGAATTTCGAACTGATCCTTGATATGCGACCACAAGCGATTCGCTTTAATTCTGATAGTTTTAGTATCGACCTATTTAAAAAAGTTGTGCTTTATTTATTAGTGAGCAGTATTATTATTGTCACGTGGTTCCACTACAACGGAATTATTCATGCATTGCATCTCAGTACACAAAGAGCAACAAACAATTACGTGGTCATTAATCAGAGTGACCTCAGCCGAGTCAGCCGAACTATTCAGGAAAAGGAAACTTCACAAAAGAGGAAGAGGTTGGCCAAGAAGCGAACGATAATGGTGATATTCTACAATTTGATTTCAAGGAGAGTTATTTCAATCTCACGCTGAAAGTGCTCACAGGTTTGTTGTATATGTTATTTTTATTGCACATAAACGCTCGTAAACTCGTACTGATGGCGGGTTCTATAGTGACAACGATGATATTGATGATGATATTTGAGGATGGTGATGATGATAGCGGCGACGATGGTGATGAGGATGATGACGATGATGATGATGATGATGATGAAAATTATGCTGATGCGGATGGTAAGCCTTTTGATGATGACGGTGCACGATGGTGATGACAACGAAGAAGATGATGATGATTCTGATGATTATGATGATGATTATGATGATAGGGATTATGATTATGGGTGACGAAGATCATGATGTTGATGATGATATTGACGATGATGATGATAATGATGATGATGATGATGATGTTGAAGATTAGCATAATACAGATGACGATTATAGCGATGATCAAAATGATGATGCTGATGATGAGGACAAATTGAAGATGATGATGGTTATGCTGTAAATGTTTCCTAAATATTCATCTCTAATTTCATGTTAATTCATGATTGTGTTATTAAAGCACACCACTTAATCATATCACACCGTTGTTTATTTTTTTGAGCTATACATAGAGAATCTATAACTGGTCCCCAGTTAATAGCGATATCTATATAAAACGAGTTCAGTAAATTAGGTCTGGACGGAGCCTTTGGCAAAGCCCATACCTAATTTACTGGACAAGTTTTGTAAATTTCGCTATAGTCTAGGGCCAGCAGGGGCTTACTGTATGCATGGCGTACCGAGTCTCATAAAACCTATCATGGAAAATAAAACAGAACTAAGATTTCTCTCCTGGAATGCAACCGGGCGTAAGAACAGTTCGCCATATTTGTCAGATATTCTCGATAGAGAGTACTACCACGTAGTGGGTTTGTCAGAACATTGGGTGAGTGGAAAAAATGTAGACATTATACACTCACTCAGCACCAAGTACCGCTATATATGTAAGCCCGGAAGAACAATAAAGACGTCAACTGGGGCCGAATATGTCAGAGACGGTGTAGCAATTATTGTTCGTAATGATATTTCTCACAAGTGCGTGGAAATTGACATCGACGACGAACGCCTAGTGGGAATTCAGCTGCGAATAAACAATGCATGTTCAGTATCTGTGATTCAACTATACCTCCCAAATGTTAATCACGGAGATGATATATTCAAAGGCTATCTTGAAATTTTAGAAAATACAAACGACAGATTATCATCGCTTGGGCCAGTCGTCTTAATGGGATATGTTAATGCTCACATGCAAAAGGCTACTCACACACCACGGGCCACACCAACGAGTGCACGGACGGAGCTCTTCTCTACATTTCTTGATCAGTGCGAAATGGTATCGGCAATGACACTAAATATGTGTGTAGGGAGTAACTACTCATGTATCCTTACTATATGTGAACAGACCATCTCTTATAGATCACATCTTGATACCAGAATCTATAAAGCATATGGTCTGCACTTGTGAAATCATTCACGATGCTGCTTTGAACAAATCAAATCATCTGCCTGTCTCATGTTCTATCTTGTTAGATACAGAACTGACATCCAACTCGTTGCATACCTCGCGGAAGCGTTATGCATGGGAGCGAGCAGTCATTACGGTATATAAAAGTAATCTTGACAGCCTCTATCCCAGCCCATTTACATGTGACATATCTACCAAGGAATCGATCTCTTCATTTTATAACGACATTGTGAATGCTATCATCAGTTCATGTGATAATTATGTACCCGCGAAACGTTTCAACCCTAGTTTGAAAGCATACTGGAATTCTAATCTTAACACTATGAAATCAACTTTGAAAACTCGGCACAAAAAGTGGGTCTCAGCAGGACGGCCGAGATTTTAAACCTCATCTTACCAGGAATACATGCAGTCCAAGAGAGAATTCAGAAAAGCACATCGCACGGCTATACGTGAGTTTGAAGTGAAGCAATGCTATGACCTGGAACATTACGCAGAACGTAACCAACCACAATTCTGGCGGAAACACAATTGCAGATCAAATTCCCGGAATGACTTGTGTCCGGCAATGGAGTTCTGTGGTACCGTTTCTCGCGATTCTGACTCGATTCTTTCTGGCTGGCGCTCATACTTCTCAACATTGTATTCTCCCGAACAACACAGCGATTTAGAATTTGACAATACTGTAACCAGCAGTGTGGAACGGTTTATTTCTTATTTTAGTTACCACAGCTCTCAATTGTATGAACCAATATCAGCAATTGAGGTAACAGAAGCCATCAATACAACGAAAACAAATAAGGCACCAGGACATGACTCGATTGTCAATGAACATTTGAAAAATGGTTCTGAAGTCTTATTGGAATGTTTACGCGTCCTGTTCAACGCTATTATGCAAAACGATTATATCCCTCAAGAAATGAAATTAGGTGTTGTTATTCCATGGTATAAGGGACACCCAAAGTCAGCAATATTACCAGACAGCTACCGAGCAATTACCCTGCTACCGGTTATCTACAAACTTTTCGAGGCGATCACCCTGAAACGAATACTTTGCATCAACTACCTCAAACATTTTCCGAGTGCACTACAAAACATGACGTTGTTTATACTTCAAGAAGCAATTTCATATGCCAGAGATCACGACACAAAAATGTTTGTTGCATTCTTGGACTCACCAAAAGCGTTTGATCGCGTCTGGCACATGGGACTATTATTCAAATTTATGAACCTTGGATTTCCGAGTAAATTCATAAGACTTCTCTCAAATATGCACACTGACAATTCGAGCATTGTGTTATACAACGGGAAATTTTCTGATAAATTTCACATTGGACAAGGAACAAGACAGGGAGCCATTCTTTCACCTCTGTTTTGCCTTATCTTTATTAACGATTTGTTGATTCAATTGAGTGGTTCACGTTTCGGCATGAATATAAACTCAGTGGCATGTGTTGCACCGACCACAGCCGATGACATAGCCCTTCTTTCTCTCACCAAGTCCGGCTTAGACAATCTTATCAGCATGCGCCACGCATATAGTGCCCAATGGCGATTCAAGTTTTCTTGCACGAAGAGTCTCATTGTTGTTTTCAATGAAAGCAAATCTCACTACAATCGTTCGCACAGACAATGGGAGATTGGAGAGAGTGTCATACGAGAAGAGAAGGAATGTATCCATCTCGGTCTTCTCCAGAATAAGTTCTCAAACTACTCGTCTCGTGCCTCCACCGTGTCCTCAAAAATGAGGAAATATTTCTTCTCTGTTATCGGCAATGCACTACTCAAATGTGCAACACCCTTGACAATGTGTCATCTTTTGAAGACTGTAGTATTGCCTAGAGCACTCTACGGATGTGATGTAACTTCTCTTGACAGCAGAACATCCATCGCCACCATGGAGCGGTCACTGAGAACGTGCGCCAAATTTGCACAGTCACTACCCAAGAGAGCAAGTACCAAGCTCACTCTTGGCTTAGTCGGACTTCTTCCAATTCAGAGGGAAATTCACATGCGGAAGTTATGTTTCCTCGGAAGTCTGATCCATCTTCCTCCAGAAAAACAGATACCACTGAAACTGTTCATATTTAAGGCACATCTGTTTAGCCTCTTCTGTCGGCCAGTAAGCGGTTTTGTTTCGGAGATTTTCCCCATACTTAATGAATATGGCCTTGAGTCCCATCTTGAAAACTTCATGCTGAACGGATCCTTTCCAGATCTAAAATCTTGGAAAAACTATTGTTAAGAACGTTGTAATAATTAAATACGCCGAACACTGGAGGAATTCAGTTTCATTGGATGACAACTTATTGATCCTTGGAAAAATTATTCAAGACCCACTATCCGGTGGAAAATTTGGAAGATGCTCCAGTCTTATCCACGAGCATCCGCTAAACTGAAAAACCTTGCCCTTCTGTTGAACAGCACAACATATTGCAACAACCTAACGTACATGTACCAACAATGTTTATATGTGTATGACAATGAAATTGACCATGCCTTATATTCTTGCACTTCCATGTTTATTCTTGCTTTGAGAAATCACTTATGGGACACAATAATCAACCACCATGGAATTCCGTCAGAATTTATCTCGACAGCCTCCCAAGATGTGATTTATTTATTCCGATGATCCACGCATCACATGGCAGATTGACCACTGCCGCGAGCAGATTATAGACACATCTGCTTCATTTCTCCTGGCAATGACTAGGTCGATAAGAGGATATGCTAGAAGATGACCTACAAAACTTACTTCCGACCATACGGATGTGAGATACCAAAAACATTGCATTCTTTACTTATATTGTATCTTCCTTTAAGCTCAGAATGTCTCGCATTTGTATCACACTGTAAACAATGTAAAACTTGAAATCTTGCTTACGGTATATATTGAAGGCATATCAACATTTATTCAACTTGCGCCTCCTACAAATTTGTTTTTTATTTTTTATTTTTTTATTTTATTTTATTTTTTTGTCTGTCACCACGACATTTATTACTTACCGAAGTATATAACTCACTTCGTCCTACCAATGCCAGTGGGTCGCATCCATCGTGAGTATTTCCTTTTACACTCTGACGCATAGGCAAGCATTCTGATCTTAAATACCTTAAATACCTTCAATATTAATGTTCTTCTCTAAGAAACCATATCACTATATATACTGTCTTCTGTACATACATTGTATTAGTGTAATATATTCAATATCTCCATAGAAGGAGGCAATAAAGATATATATATATATATATATATATATATATATATATATATATATATATATATATATATAATTAATGCTGCGCGGATTATTCAGGGCATCTTTAAGTTAGGGTTAATGGACGAACAACTGGACATTCGGAAACTAGATGGTCGAGTCCGAAGGGCGCGGCCATTTAGTTTCCGAATTTCCATTAGCGAGTTCGATAACTGACTTAAGACACAGGTTTTAAATATACAACGATGCACTATATTTTCATGCCGTTGAATTATTCTGATCAATCGCGATAACTGAGACATATATAAACGTGTTATGTATACAAAATTGTCCTCGACTGAGAAAAAAACCACGCACATTGACACGAATCGTTGAGTCCGGGGGTGAAAGTGCATCACAGAAAAATAGGCGGTCGAGGTAGAACAAAGGAGCTGGGATATAAATCAATTTAACGGTGGATATTGATGTTCTTCGAGAATGAGCTAGTGTGTAACCACCCCGGACTGGTCAATAATGTCATAGACATTTTGATAGCCGTTATCAAACTGCCGCGCAGCGACATGCATCTATTATTTACAGTAATATGAGTGCTGGTGCATTCATGAACGCTCACACACAAATCAGTGTCCTTAATCTAAAGCAGCGGTTGTGTGAGTCCACCAATATATACTAACATGGGATGTTATCGCCTGTCATTATGGGATTAAGTGCACGTTGTGTGAAATGGGTGAGATGTGGAGCTGAGTATTTTTCACATTGAAGTTTAAACCTGGATCAATTCTTATTCTTGATTCTTGTGCTGTGATATGTGAATTCTACGCCTGGTACGTCCTTTCAATGATAACGTTGCAAGTTTAAACCTGGATCATTTCGTATTCTTGTGTGTTGTGTTGTGATATGTGAATTCTACGCCTGGCGCGTCCTGACAATGATAACGTTTTCAAGGAGATTTTCGAAGTGATCAACGATATGCGACCACAAACGAGTCGCTTTAATTATGATAGATTGATTATCTATCTATTTAAAATAGTCACGTGCAAACCACGTCGTCTTGTGCTTTGTTTATTAGCGAGTAGTATTCTTATTGTCGCGTGGTTCCACTACAGCCTAATTCATCATGCATTGCATCTCAGTACCCTAAGAGAAACAAACAATTCCGTGGTAATTAATCAGAGTGACCTCAGGCGAACTATTCCGGAAAAGGTCAAACCAGACAACTCAGAAACATATCAGCATTCGAGATACCATCCCAACTCCATATTTTCAACGAAATCGACAAAAGGTGCAACATTGGCGACGAGGAAACAATTGAAGGCACTTACGAAGAATGCGGCCGTCGGGAACAATCGGGTATTTATACCTAAATCGAAATCAAAACAATTCACTCTGGAATACAGCTTGATTTTATCACCCAGTTCACATACATGTAAAGTGAATACTACGGTAGATTTCCTGATTCTCGTGACGTCAATGCACGAACATAAAGCATACCGTGATGCAATTAGAAAAACGTGGGGAAGTGTTGCGAAAACGCACACGTGGCCGCGCGGACACACACATGTAAATGAAAACTTTCGAGTTATCTTCATGTTAGGATGGAATGGTAACTTCACAAAAGAGGAAGAGGTTGGCCAAGAAGCGAACGATAATGGTGATATTCTACAATTTGATTTCAAGGAGAGTTATTTCAATCTCACGCTGAAAGTGCTCACAGGTTTGTTGTATACGTTATTTTTATTGCACATAAACGCTCGTAAACACGTACTGTTGGCGGGTTCTATAGTGACAACGATGATATTGATGATGATATTTGAGGATGGTGATGATGATAGCGCCGACGATGGTGATGAGGATGATGATGACAATTATGCTGATGCGAATGATTAGCCTTTTGATGATGACGGTGCACGATGGTGATGACAACGAAGAAGATGATGATGATGCTGATGATTATGATGATGATTATGATGATAGGGATTAAGATTATGGGTGATGATGATCATGATGTTAATGATGATAATGACGATGATGATGATGATGATGATGATGATGTTGAAGCCCATACCTAATTTACTGGACGAGTTTTGTAAATTTCGCTATTGTCTAGGGACGAGTTGTAGATTTTATTTATTAGTTGCCCAAAGCATCCATAAAACATACTTAAGTCAATAAATGGGACGTGAAACTAACAGCGGCCTATATAACGCGTGTGATGTGAAACTAACAGCGGCCTATATAAGGCGTGTGATGTGAAACTAACAGCGGCCTATATAAGGCGTGTGATGTGAAACTAACAGCGGCCTATATAACGCGTGTGATGTGAAACTAACAGCGGTCTATGTAAGGCGTGTGATGTGAAACTAACAGCGGCCTATATAACGCGTGTGATGTGAAACTAACAGCGGCCTATATAAGGCGTGTGATGTGAAACTAACAGCGGCCTATATAAGGCGTGTGATAAACTAACAGCGGCCTATATAAGGCGTGTGATGTGAAACTAACAGCGGTCTATATAAGGCGTGTGATGTGAAACTAACAGCGGCCTATATAAGGCGTGTGATGTGAAACTAACAGCGGCCTATATAAGGCGTGTGATGACACTAACAGCGGCCTATATAAGGCGTGTGATGTCACTAACAGCGGCCTATATAAGGCGTGTGATGACACTAACAGCTGCCTATATAAGGCGTGTGATGACACTAACAGCGGCCTATATAAGGCGTGTGATAAACTAACAGCGGCCTATATAAGGCGTGTGATGACACTAACAGCGGCCTATATAAGGCGTGTGATGACACTAACAGCGGCCTATATAAGGCGTGTGATAAACTAACAGCGGCCTATATAAGGCGTGTGATGACATTTCACGTAAATATAAGTTGTTCGCCAGCATAAAGAACTATTCCCTAGATAAATAGAGGATATCTACACTTTTTGGTTGGATGTGGGAATTATCTCATGAGTGATGACCAAAAAAATGAATTTTAACGAGTGGCTCTGCGAATGAGATAATTACCACATCCAACCAAAAAGTGTAGATGTTCTGTTTATTATATGATCCGCTCAGTTGGACGATGACTCAACTCAAAAGAAGAGAAAAGAGAGCAAATTTGTATACCCATGCACAACCATGGTAATGAGCTTGTGCATATTAAAATAGTTCCATTTTTGAGACAGATTGATTGAGCGATAAAGGGGTTAACATCATGGTATGTTTAACACAATAATCTAATTGATCATATATCAGGGGGTGGGTCGAAAAAAAATTCCAGGTACGTATGATGGGGTGGATGGGTGTATCTCGGGTCCGAAAAGCAGTTTTTTCCATGTGCCAATTTTTTTCCCATTTCTGCTATTGAGTCTTATTTTGATGTGTTTTGAACAGAAACAGGTCATATATAGTTAATAGCAATGCTATACTATATATAGAGGTTATCAGAAGTTGGATCAGTTGCACAAGGCCATCAATAACTCAAATTCTACTTGATAGAACAAGAAACTGCGCTATTGGAAAAATAAAATTTAATCAGGATTCCATCTACCGATACAACAAAATAAGAATAACTATGCAGAACTCAGCTGAAAATAAGCAATAAAATGAAAGCACGCTTGACCATATGTGACATGGAAATAAAGATATAATAAATAATGGAATAATATAGACTTTTGACAACGTAAAACATAAAATCTTAACATATAAATTGAAGGCCAGCCGGGCCAGCTTGAACAATTTCAAATTGTTTTCCAAGTCATGTGGATCAGCTTGTAATGTTAATCACAGTAACAAAGATGTTATCGTCACTGATATCGTGAGCAAAAAAGAAGTGAGATTGGGCTATCCATCCATATGTTATTCCCAATTATTACGAAGCCTATTACTTCAGGCAGTGGCTACCAGCCTGCCATTACACGCTATATAACATGTTTCCTCAGTTCTGGTTTCTGAGATGCCACAAGAAGAGCCATGCGGGTATATCATGGTTATGTTTGGTATTAGCATTATTTTTCAAACTGGGATGAACTGGGATGAACAGTTGTATTTCCACATGTTTTGATAAACAATTTGGTTCAAGCAATATATCACATACCAAATATTAAAATATCAAATAATCTGAAATGTGTTGTACCATGTAGTCTGTGGAATACTCAAATGTGATTATTTGATATTTTGATACTTGTACCATGCAGTCTGTGGAATACTCAAATGTGATTATTTGATATTTTGATACTTGTACCATGTAGTCTGTGGAATACTCAAATGTGATTATTTGATATTTTGATACTTGTACCATGTATTCTGTGGAATACTCAATGTGATTATTTGATATTTTGATACTTGTACCATGTAGTCTGTGGAATACTCAATGTGATTATTTGATATTTTGATACTTGTACCATGTAGTCTGTGGAATACTCAAATGTGATTATTTGATATTTTGATACTTGTACCATGTAGTCTGTGGAATACTCAAATGTGATTATTTGATATTTTGATACTTGTACCATGTAGTCTGTGGAATACTCAAATGTGATTATTTGATATTCTGATACTTGTACCATGTAGTCTGTGGAATACTCAAATGTGATTATTTGATATTGTGATACTTGTACCATGTAGTCTGTGGAATACTCAATGTGATTATTTGATATTTTGATACTTGTACCATGTAGTCTGTGGAATACTCAATGTGATTATTTGATATTTTGATACTTGTACCATGTAGTCTGTGGAATACTCAAATGTGATTATTTGATATTTTGATACTTGTACCATGTAGTCTGTGGAATACTCAATGTGATTATTTGATATTTTGATACTTGTACCATGTAGTCTGTGGAATACTCAAATGTGATTATTTGATATTTTGATACTTGTACCATGTAGTCTGTGGAATACTCAATGTGATTATTTGATATTTTGATACTTGTACCATGTAGTCTGTGGAATACTCAATGTGATTATTTGATATTTTGATACTTGTACCATGTAGTCTGTCGAATACTCAATGTTATTATTTGATATTTTGATACTTGTACCATGTAGTCTGTGGAATACTCAATGTGATTATTTGATATTTTGATACTTGTACCATGTAGTCTGTGGAATACTCAATGTGATTATTTGATATTTTGATACTTGTACCATGTAGTCTGTGGAATACTCAAATGTGATTATTTGACTAGATCACGTGACTATATATTATGAAAATGAATGTTAATAAAAAACTTTGGCACTCTGCCTATCCCTAGAAATGTGATTATGTTCACACATTTCTTGATTAATGACACTTATATGATAAATTCAAATAGTATCGTTATCTTCATTATGCACTGTTCTATTACAATCTCGCACAATAAACTATTTAGGGGGTGGGTGTCCAAAAATGACCGGAAACATATTCCTGAAATTGAAAAAATAGGGTGGGTGTCCAAAATTGCCTGGAAAAAAAGGCCGGAAACGGAAGAAATTGGGTGGGTGGGTGGTCCGAGGCCGGAAAAAATTAAAATGATCATACGTGCCTGGAATTTTTTTCCGACCCCCCCCTGCATATATCACAATTTGTTCAAACTGAACACTCAGCTTAGTATTCAATCAAGAAACCTACTCACTTTTAATTTTAGCGCGGATGGATACGAGTGAGATGTCGATATATCTCACTAGACGGATAACGGTTTGTATCTGATGCAAAAATACTATTATTTGATAGCTTAGAATATAATAAATATGACTATTTGACGTATTTAATAGCATAAATTTAATTAAATGAATTTTCAAACTATATCAATATCAGTAAAAAGAGACCGATTCTTATTCATTCCTCGACCCTCGATTACGAATCACGATTTCGCAACAATTATACATTTGGATGTACCTGGCACTATTCCGTGTTATGCAATGACTGTTACATATCATTATTATTGAACTATTTTAATCTAAAGAATAAGGGTCGGATTTTGTAATAAAAATGATTAAATTGAGAACCCCATTGACGACGTAAACTTTAATAGAAAATATATTGATTAAATAAGTAGGTATGGTCTACAGAAATCAGATGTTAGTTTAACTAAATAGAAAAATACCGACCTATATTGTAGTATTTTACAAGCAGCAGTCCTCATAATGTGCAATAAACACAGAACAACACAGATTTATTTATTTCAGTCGTGTGCCGTTGAACATATTTATTGTGACCCACAATGTATATATATATATATATATATATATACAGTACACATAATGTGAATCGTACGTGACACGTAGTGGAGCAACCACACATGCTGTGACTCAAATTTGCCTTTTATCGGCCAACTTAACAAGACGTGTCGTGGATTGTGCAATCTTGTCTGGATTCTGGCCCACAAATCCAAAATGACGTCAGAAACCGTGTCATGACGTCTTCGTTTTTCGTTTTCATTAAGCTAACCTAAGAAATTGCTCTAATTGAAATTAATAGACCTAAATCACATGTGAATTCTTCGTAAGTTGCGAATTAGTTACTTTCTTTTTTATCGCGATGCTTCATTCCCAATTCTGCGTTTTTTTGCAATCTCCACACTGTTGATAACCGGAAGTCACGTGACAATTTCTCCAAAATCTATATCCGCGATCTTGAAAAATCACTGATGGATATAGAAACAATTATATGACGTCATTCACCTGCCTTAGGTATAAGCACCCTTGGTGGTTGCTAATATGAATCGTAGTGGGGCAACCACACATGCTGTGCCTCAACTTTGCCTTTTATCGGCGACATAGCGCTAAGAATAATTTATGTAACATCATGCACTGACGCAGTGATCACGACGGAAATGACATGCCAACTTGACAAGACGTGTCGTGGATTGTGCAATCTTGTCTGGATTCTGGCCCACAAAATGACTTCAGAAACCATGTCATGGCGTCTTTATTTTTCGTTTTCATTAAGCTAACCAAAGAAATTGGTCTAATTGAAATTAATAGACCTAAATTACAGGTGAATTCTTCGTAAGTAGTGAATTAGTTACTTTCATTTTCATCGCGATGCTTCATTCCCAATTCCGCGTGTTTTTTTTTCTGCAATCTCCACACTGTTGCTAACCGGAAGTCACGTGATAATTTATCCAAAATCCATACCCGCGATCTAAAAAAATCACTGATGGATATAGAAACAAATATATGACGTCATTCACCTGCCTTTTGTGACCATTTCGGGTCCGGTGGTCAGATTTACGACATGGCAACGTATTTGTCGGTATAAATTATTTACAAACAGAAAGCAATGGTATGTATCGACCTTATTTATTAATTAATAGATCGTATGGTCCTCGTTCCCTCTCGTCCACTAACAATGTATATCGAATTGCACTTCTTCTGCGGATCTATTCACTCCGTCTTCTCTCCACACTTCCCTTCACAACTTCTCCTTATATCCTCAACTCAATTCTACCTCCCTTCTCTAAGCGAACCCACTCTGTTCTCCCCGGCCAACCTCGCACATGTGCACAATCTATTAAACCTGATGAGGTGTGCCGCATGCGGTCTACATGGTGATGCTATTAGTGTGACAAGCTTATATTGGGGAGCGTTAGTGGAATGCACGAGAATAAATGACAGCTTTGGTTATAAGACCTAGACATATTTAACCCATGCAGTAGCGTGCTATATATATATATATATATATATATATATATATAGAGACAGAGATAGAGAGAGAGAGAGAGAGAGAGAGATGTACGATTCTGTTAGCCAACCGCGTACCGCGATCGCCCCGCGATCGCGATCGTAAATCGCGATCAGATCGTATATACCCACCGACATCATAAATATGTCATTGTGGTCAGCGCACCAGTGGTAATTAAAATAACACCCCACAGAGCCCAGACTTTTCAGAACGAGGTCAGCACTAGTCCCGACATTAGCCTTGACCTTGACCTCGCTCATATATGCTCATATAGGCATGTTTCTGGACCTCGACCGATCCGGCTAAAATTTAATATGTAGGCATACTTTGATCCCGGGAACAATAAGGGTGGGTCAAATTTCACGTGCGATCACGTCCTTGACCTTGACCTCTCTCGTATATGCTCATGTAGGCATGTTTCTAGACCTTGACCGATCCCACTGGTATATATGCCTGCTTTGATCCCGGGAACAATTTGGGCTGGTCCAATTGCACCTGGGAACGTGTCATTGACCTTGACATTGAGCTCGCTCATATTCGCTCATATAGGCATGTTTCTGAACCTCGATCGATATAGGCCTACTTTGATCCCGGGAACAATATGGGCGGGTCCAATTTTCACGTGCGATTGCGTCCTTGACATTGATCATACAGACATGTTTCTTGATATTTACCGATCCGGCTCAAATTTGGTATGTAGGGCTACTTTAATCCCGGGGACAGTATGGACGGGTCAAATTTCACGCGCGGCCGTGTCCTTGAACGTTACCTCGCTCATATACGCTCATATAGGCATGTTTCTGGACCTAATTTGATCCCGGGAACAATATGGGCAAGTCCGATTTAACGTACGACAATGTCCTTGGCCTTGACCATGTACGCTCATATAGGCATGTTTCTGAACCTCGACCGATTCGACTCAAATTTGATATGTAGGCCTACTTTGCTACCGATCGAACAATAGTTAGTCCAGACGGAGGCGATCACTAAGAAATCCCTAAATAGCCCGGACGAAGTCGGGCAAATCAACTACAGTTTCATATAAATTGTCATTTTACTTACCTACTTTTCGAGGTGCCAGGAGACTCTACAGATATATCCCTCCACATTAGTTGATGCATATGTATAGAGAGTGTGACCGCTGGTAGTGGAAAACCACCCCACGCAGTTGAAATTTGGGAAAAGTAGGTCATCACGGACTTCAATACTTCTACATGTATGTACAAACCGAACATTATCGCTATTATGGCCCGTTTTAGGGCTCCAGGACACTTCACACGCATAACACACGAACATAACAGGTATGTCATTGTGGTCAACACATTAGCCCTAATTATAATTTAACCCCACGCAGCCGGATTTCTAGAGCACGAGGTCAGCACGGGTCCCGACATATTCGTCGTGATTTCATATAAATTGTCATTTTAACCTAATTTCGAGGTGCCAGGAGACTATACAGAGATATCCCTCCACATTAGTTGATGCATATTTGCAGAGAGTGTGACCGCTGGTAGTGGAAAACCACCCCACGCAGTTGAAATTTGTGAAACGTAGGTCATCACAGACTTCAATACTTGTATGGACAAACTGGACATTATCGCTATTATGGCACGTTTTAGGGCTCCAGGACACTCCACACGCATAACCCACGAACATGATAGGTATGTTACTGTGGTCAACTCATCAACCCTAATTACAATTTAACCCCACGCAGTCGGATTTCTAGAGCACGAGGTTAGCACGGGTCCCGACATATTCGTCGTGATTTCATATAAATTGTCATTTCTACCTAATTTCGAGGTGCCAGGACACTCTACAGAGATATCCCCCCACAATAGTTGATGCATATGTTGGAATTTGGTAAAAGTAGGTCATCACGGACTTCAATACTTGTATGCACAAACCGGACATTATCGCTATTATGGACCGTGTTAGGGGTCCAGGACACTCCACACGCATAACCCACGAACATGACAGGTATGTCATTGTGGTCACCACATGAGTCCTAATTACAATTTAACCCCAGGCAGTCGGATTTATAGAGCACGAGGTCAGCACGGGTCCCGACATATTCGTCGTGATTTCATATAAATTGTCATTTTAACCTAAATTCGAGGCGCCAGGACACTCTACAGAGATATCCCTCCACATTAGTTGATGCATATGTGTAGAAAGTGTGACGCTGGTTGTGGAAAACCACCCCACGCAGTTGGAATTTGGTAAAAGTAGGTCATCACGGACTTTAATACTTCTATGTACAAACCGAACATTATCGCTATTATGGCCAGTTTTTAGGGCTCCATGACACTCCACACGCATAACCCACGAACATAACAGGTATGTCATTGTGGTCAACACATCAGCCTAATTACAATTTAACCCCACGCAGCCGGATTTCTAGAGCACGAGGTCAGCACGGGTCCCGACATATTCGTCGTGATTTCATATAAATTGTCATTTTAACCTAATTTCGAGGTGCCAGGACACTTTACAGAGATATCCCTTAACATTAGTTGATGCATATTTGTAGAGAGTGTGACCGCTGGTAGTGGAAAACCACCCCACGTAGTTGAAATTTATGAAACGTAGGTCATCACATACTTCAATACTTGTATGGACAAACCGGACATTATCGCTATTATGGACCGTTTTAGGGCTCCATGACACTCCACACGCATAACCCACGAACATGATAGGTATGTTATTGTGGTCACCACATGATTCCTAATTACAATTTAACACCAAGCAGTACATATTCGTCGTGATTTCATATAAATTGTAAATTTTACCTAAATTCGAGGCGCCAGGACACTCTACAGAGATATCCCTCCACCTCAGTTGATGCATATGTGTAGACAATGTATAAGCCGAACATTATCGCTATTATGGCCCGTTTTAGGGCTCCAGGACACTCCACACGCATAACCCACGAACATAACAGGTATGTCATTGTGGTCAAAACATCAGCCCTAATTATAATTTAACCCCACGCAGCCGGATTTCTAGTCGTGATTTCATATAAATTGTCATTTGAACCTAATTTCGAAGTGCCAGGACACTCTACAGAGATATCCCTCCACATTAGTTGATGCATATTTGTAGAGAGTGTGACCGCTGGTAGTGGAAAACCACCCCACGCAGTTGAAATTTATGAAACGTAGGTCATCACAGACTTCAATACTTGTACGGACAGACCGGACATTATCGCTATTATGGCCCGTTTTAGGGCTCCAGGACACTCCACACGCATAACCCTCCTGGCGCCTCGAATTTAGGTAAAAATGACAATTTATATGAAATCACGACGAATATGTTGGGACCCGTGCTGACCTCGTGCTCTAGAAATAGAAAATAGAAAATATATTGATTAAATAAGTAGGTATGGTCTACAGAAATCAGATGTTAGTTTAACTAAATAGAAAAATACCGACCTATATTGTAGTATTTTACAAGCAGCAGTCCTCATAATGTGCAATAAACACAGAACAACACAGATTTATTTATTTCAGTCGTGTGCCGTTGAACATATTTATTGTGACCCACAATGTATATATATATATATATATATATATATATATACAGTACACATAATGTGAATCGTACGTGACACGTAGTGGAGCAACCACACATGCTGTGACTCAAATTTGCCTTTTATCGGCCAACTTAACAAGACGTGTCGTGGATTGTGCAATCTTGTCTGGATTCTGGCCCACAAATCCAAAATGACGTCAGAAACCGTGTCATGACGTCTTCGTTTTTCGTTTTCATTAAGCTAACCTAAGAAATTGCTCTAATTGAAATTAATAGACCTAAATCACATGTGAATTCTTCGTAAGTTGCGAATTAGTTACTTTCTTTTTTATCGCGATGCTTCATTCCCAATTCTGCGTTTTTTTGCAATCTCCACACTGTTGATAACCGGAAGTCACGTGACAATTTCTCCAAAATCTATATCCGCTATCTTGAAAAATCACTGATGGATATAGAAACAATTATATGACGTCATTCACCTGCCTTAGGTATAAGCACCCTTGGTGGTTGCTAATATGAATCGTAGTGGGGCAACCACACATGCTGTGCCTCAACTTTGCCTTTTATCGGCGACATAGCGCTAAGAATAATTTATGTAACATCATGCACTGACGCAGTGATCACGACGGAAATGACATGCCAACTTGACAAGACGTGTCGTGGATTGTGCAATCTTGTCTGGATTCTGGCCCACAAAATGACTTCAGAAACCATGTCATGGCGTCTTTATTTTTCGTTTTCATTAAGCTAACCAAAGAAATTGGTCTAATTGAAATTAATAGACCTAAATTACAGGTGAATTCTTCGTAAGTAGTGAATTAGTTACTTTCATTTTCATCGCGATGCTTCATTCCCAATTCCGCGTGTTTTTTTTCTGCAATCTCCACACTGTTGCTAACCGGAAGTCACGTGATAATTTATCCAAAATCCATACCCGCGATCTAAAAAAATCACTGATGGATATAGAAACAAATATATGACGTCATTCACCTGCCTTTTGTGACCATTTCGGGTCCGGTGGTCAGATTTACGACATGGCAACGTATTTGTCGGTATAAATTATTTACAAACAGAAAGCAATGGTATGTATCGACCTTATTTATTAATTAATAGATTGTATGGTCCTCGTTCCCTCTCGTCCACTAACAATGTATATCGAATTTCACTTCTTCTGCGGATCTATTCACTCCGTCTTCTCTCCACACTTCCCTTCACAACTTCTCCTTATATCCTCAACTCAATTCTACCTCCCTTCTCTAAGCGAACCCACTCTGTTCTCCCCGGCCAACCTCGCACATGTGCACAATCTATTAAACCTGATGAGGTGTGCCGCATGCGGTCTACATGGTGATGCTATTAGTGTGACAAGCTTATATTGGGGAGCGTTAGTGGAATGCACGAGAATAAATGACAGCTTTGGTTATAAGACCTAGACATATTTAACCCATGCAGTAGCGTGCTATATATATATATATATATATATATATATATAGAGACAGAGATAGAGAGAGAGAGAGAGAGAGAGAGAGAGAGAGAGAGAGAGAGAGAGAGAGATGTACGATTCTGTTAGCCAACCGCGTACCGCGATCGCCCCGCGATCGCGATCGTAAATCGCGATCAGATCGTATATACCCACCGACATCATAAATATGTCATTGTGGTCAGCGCACCAGTGGTAATTAAAATAACACCCCACAGAGCCCAGACTTTTCAGAACGAGGTCAGCACTAGTCCCGACATTAGCCTTGACCTTGACCTCGCTCATATATGCTCATATAGGCATGTTTCTGGACCTCGACCGATCCGGCTAAAATTTAATATGTAGGCATACTTTGATCCCGGGAACAATAAGGGTGGGTCAAATTTCACGTGCGATCACGTCCTTGACCTTGACCTCTCTCGTATATGCTCATGTAGGCATGTTTCTAGACCTTGACCGATCCCACTGGTATATATGCCTGCTTTGATCCCGGGAACAATTTGGGCTGGTCCAATTGCACCTGGGAACGTGTCATTGACCTTGACCTTGAGCTCGCTCATATTCGCTCATATAGGCATGTTTCTGAACCTCGATCGATATAGGCCTACTTTGATCCCGGGAACAATATGGGCGGGTCCAATTTTCACGTGCGATTGCGGTCTTGACATTGATCATACAGACATGTTTCTTGATATTTACCGATCCGGCTCAAATTTGGTATGTATGGCTACTTTAATCCCGGGGACAGTATGGACGGGTCAAATTTCACGCGCGGCCGTGTCCTTGAACGTTACCTCGCTCATATACGCTCATATAGGCATGTTTCTGGACCTAATTTGATCCCGGGAACAATATGGGCAAGTCCAATTTAACGTACGACAATGTCCTTGGCCTTGACCATGTACGCTCATATAGGCATGTTTCTGAACCTCGACCGATTCGACTCAAATTTGATATGTAGGCCTACTTTGCTACCGATCGAACAATAGTTAGTCCAGACGGAGGCGATCACTAAGAAATCCCTAAATAGCCCGGACGAAGTCGGGCAAATCAACTACAGTTTCATATAAATTGTCATTTTACTTACCTACTTTTCGAGGTGCCAGGAGACTCTACAGATATATCCCTCCACATTAGTTGATGCATATGTATAGAGAGTGTGACCGCTGGTAGTGGAAAACCACCCCACGCAGTTGAAATTTGGGAAAAGTAGGTCATCACGGACTTCAATACTTCTACATGTATGTACAAACCGAACATTATCGCTATTATGGCCCGTTTTAGGGCTCCAGGACACTTCACACGCATAACACACGAACATAACAGGTATGTCATTGTGGTCAACACATTAGCCCTAATTATAATTTAACCCCACGCAGCCGGATTTCTAGAGCACGAGGTCAGCACGGGTCCCGACATATTCGTCGTGATTTCATATAAATTGTCATTTTAACCTAATTTCGAGGTGCCAGGAGACTATACTGAGATATCCCTCCACATTAGTTGATGCATATTTGCAGAGAGTGTGACCGCTGGTAGTGGAACATTATCGCTATTATGGCCAGTTTTTAGGGCTCCATGACACTCCACACGCATAACCCACGAACATAACAGGTATGTCATTGTGGTCAACACATCAGCCTAATTACAATTTAACCCCACGCAGCCGGATTTCTAGAGCACGAGGTCAGCACGGGTCCCGACATATTCGTCGTGATTTCATATAAATTGTCATTTTAACCTAATTTCGAGGTGCCAGGACACTTTACAGAGATATCCCTTAACATTAGTTGATGCATATTTGTAGAGAGTGTGACCGCTGGTAGTGGAAAACCACCCCACGTAGTTGAAATTTATGAAACGTAGGTCATCACATACTTCAATACTTGTATGGACAAACCGGACATTATCGCTATTATGGACCGTTTTAGGGCTCCATGACACTCCACACGCATAACCCACGAACATGATAGGTATGTTATTGTGGTCACCACATGATTCCTAATTACAATTTAACACCAAGCAGTACATATTCGTCGTGATTTCATATAAATTGTAAATTTTACCTAAATTCGAGGCGCCAGGACACTCTACAGAGATATCCCTCCACCTTAGTTGATGCATATGTGTAGACAATGTATAAGCCGAACATTATCGCTATTATGGCCCGTTTTAGGGCTCCAGGACACTCCACACGCATAACCCACGAACATAACAGGTATGTCATTGTGGTCAAAACATCAGCCCTAATTATAATTTAACCCCACGCAGCCGGATTTCTAGTCGTGATTTCATATAAATTGTCATTTGAACCTAATTTCGAAGTGCCAGGACACTCTACAGAGATATCCCTCCACATTAGTTGATGCATATTTGTAGAGAGTGTGACCGCTGGTAGTGGAAAACCACCCCACGCAGTTGAAATTTATGAAACGTAGGTCATCACAGACTTCAATACTTGTACGGACAGACCGGACATTATCGCTATTATGGCCCGTTTTAGGGCTCCAGGACACTCCACACGCATAACCCTCCTGGCGCCTCGAATTTAGGTAAAAATGACAATTTATATGAAATCACGACGAATATGTTGGGACCCGTGCTGACCTCGTGCTCTAGAAATCCGACTGCGTGGGGTTAAATTGTAATTAGGACTCATGTGGTGACCACAATTACATACCTATCATGTTCGTGTGTTATGCGTGTGGAGTGTCCTGGAGCCCTAAAACGGTCCATAATAGCGACAATGTCCAGTTTGTACATACAAGTATTGAAGTCCGTGATGACCTACTTTTCCCAAATTTCAACTGCGTGGGGTGGTTTTCCACTACCAGCGGTCACACTCTCTATAGATATGCATCAACTAATGTGGAGGGATATCTCTGTAGAGTCTCCTGGCACCTCGAAATGTAGGTAAGTAAAATAACAATTTATATGAAACTAGCTTATTTGCCCGACTTCGTCCGGGCTGTTTAGGGATTTCTTAGTGATCGCCTCCGTCTGGACTAACTATTGTTCGATCGGTAGCAAAGTAGGCCTACATATCAAATTTGAGTCAAATCGGTCGAGGTTCAGAAACATGCCTATATGAGCGTACACGGTCAAGGTCAAGGACATTGTCGTACGTTAAATTAGACTTGCCCATATTGTTCCCGGAATCAAATTAGGTCCAGAAACATGCCTATATGAGCGTATATGAGCGAGGTAACGTTCAAGGACACGGCCGCGCGTGAAATTGGACCCGTCCATATTGTCCCCGGGATTAAAGTAGTCATACATACCAAATTTGAGCCGGATCGGTAAATATCAAGAAACATGTCTGTATGACCGATGTCAAGGTCAATGTCAAGGACGCAATCGCACGTGAAATTGGACCCGCCCATTTTGTTCCCGGGATCAAAGTAGGCCTATATACCAAATTTGAGTCGGATCGATCGAGGTTCAGAAACATGCCTATATGAGCGAATATGAGCGAACTCAATGTCAAGGTCAATGACACGTTCCCAGGTGCAATTGGACCAGCCCAAATTGTTCCCGGGATCAAAGTAGGTATATATACCAAATTTGAGTGGGATCGGTCAAGGTCCAGAAACATGCCTACATGAGCATATATGAGAGAGGTCAAGATCAAGGACGAGATCGCACGTGAAATTTGACCCACCCGTATTGTTCCCGGGATCAAAGTATGTCTACATATTAAATTTTAGTCGGATCGGTCGAGATCCAGAAACATGCCTATATGAGCATATATGAGCGATGTCAAGGTCAAGGCTAATGTCGGGACTAGTGCTGACCTCGTTCTGAAAAGTCTGGGCTCTGTGGGGTGTTATTTTAATTACCACTGGTGCGCTGACCACACTGACATATTTATGATGTAGGTGGGTATATACGATCTGATCGCGATTTACGATCGCGATCGCGGGGCGCGATCGCGGTACGCGCTTGGCTAACAGAATCGTACATATATATATATATATATTGAAATGCCCACACTTAGGTATGAGCACCCTTGGTGGTTGCTATAAACATAGATAGTTTTTTGCGCACATAGGATCGGAGCACAAGTTGCAGAACTTATCAGAGCCCCATCTCCTCTGGCATTCGGCTGCTAATACATGTACATGTATTTAGAGATAGGTTAACACATTTATACATAAAGTGGCTGCTAATACATGTATTTAGAGATAGGTTAACACATTTATACATAAAGTGGCTGCTAATACATGTATTTAGAGATAGGTTAACACATTTATACATAAAGTGGCTGCTAATACATGTATTTAGAGATAGGTTAACACATTTATACATAAAGTGGCTGCTAATACATGTATTTAGAGATAGGTTAACACATTTATATGTAAAGTGGCTGCTAATACATGTATTTAGAGATAGGTTAACACATTTATACCAAAAGTGGCTGCTAATACATGTATTTAGAGATAGGTTAACACATTTATACATAAAGTGGCTGCTAATACATGTATTTAGAGATAGGTTAACACATTTATATATAAAGTGGCTGCTAATACATGTATTTAGAGATAGGTTAACACATTTATACATAGAGTGACTGCTGCTGTGGCTGTTTTGTGTGGCCACGGTCTCGCGTCAGAGGAGTAAGCTACAATTTTTTGTATGAGAATTATGAGAAGCGGTCAATCGAGCAAATAAATGAATGGATTGTCTCGAAAATTTATTGTTTCACTGTAGTTCGGAATACCAAACAGGAGATTTTTTTCAGAGACGATGGCCATATTAAGATTGTCCAACCGTGCCCACATAAGATCTTAGGGGCGGTATTCACCGACTGGGTTTATTAAGCCACATGGTGGTGTATCTAGTTTCGGTGATGTTGATATTGTGTGGTGGACAGGACGAATGTATTCTTGGAGAATTTTTGTACCTTACTCAATCGTACCGATAGAATCACGTAGATGCCGAAATTGTAAAGTTAACGCCACCTGTGTATAATATGTTTATGAAAATATGATAAATCGTATCGATAGAGTCAGGACAGGCTGAAATTGTAAACTTAAAGTCACCGGTGTAATAATATGTTGTTGAAAATATAAATGATCTGATAGACTGAAAATAATATATAACCCATTGGGAGCCCATGGTGTATTCTTGCACATTTTTTTTGTACCTTACTCAATCGTACCGATAGAATCACGTAGATGCCGAAATTGTAAAGTTAACGCCACCGGTGTATAATATGTTAATGAAAATATGATAAATCGTATCGATAGAGTCAGGATAGGCTGAAATTGTAAACTTAAAGTCACTTGTTGTTGAAAATATAAATAATTTGATAGACTGAAATAATGTGTAACCCATTGCGAACCCCTGGTGTAGTGAAGTGAATTTTGGGTATTTTCATTGTGATTCTCCGCCATCTTTATTTTCTGGAATTATCACCAAGATTTCTCCACTCGATTCTCTTAAACTGCACCCGAATCGGTCAAATTCTTTTGATAATTATATCTAAATACATCTTAGCTACTATTCGGATCTGCTGTCCCGGTCCAAAAGGGTTTAGTTTGACCAAAATGGCAATTGACAAAAGCCTGTTTATAAAATGCGTCTACTCGATGACCCGTCCACGATCCACGCTGTAGTGTAAATTTATTATCGAAAACAAATTCAATTTCTTCCATCTTAAACATAATTACGCGCTGAACTCTGTCATTTTAAGAATATATAAGTATTACACACATACACACCAAATTTCAGCTCAAAATATTGAAAAATGACAGTTTTATTGACATAAATCGATTTTAATGGGAAATCCAGTGTTAAATTTTATCATCGAAAAAAAATCATTTCTTCGATCTAAAAAATAATTACGTGCTGTACCCTGTCATTTTAGGAATATATACGTATCCCACTCACACACACCAAGTGTGAGCTAAAAAATTTGAAAAATAAGAGATTTATCGACATAAATCGATTTGTATATGGCAGATGCCAATTGCCTTGTTAAATAAATTTTATGGCCGTGCAAATGTTTTCTGAGCTGTTCCATATTGGGCACTAGAGTCCATATTTGACCGTTATATCTGATAATTGTGCGACAGTACAGTCGCGTTACTTTATACGTCAACATTGGTCATTATCACCCGACAAATTTATTTCGGCCTATCGTATAAACCCCTATTTTCTCCCGCGTAGCCTGACTAAGTGTCAACATTGGTCTTTATCGCTCCACTAATTTGTATCGTTTCATCGGTATGAATTCCATATCCAATTATCCACATATAACCAACCCAACCTCTAATCCCGGTCCAATGTATTTAATTTTTTCATCGCTATAGTCACGTTACTTAATATTTTATCGCGTGATACTTGTACTTATATGTCTATGGTATTACTATAGTATACCGTATACGTATATCAATTGCTATTCCTTTCTATATAATACTGGTGCCATCTATAGAGATAGAGATAATTTCATACCCCCCCCCCCCCCATTTTATGTCATTGCTGCTTTAGTACAGTCGCGATACATTACATGGCAACATCGCTCCACTAATTTATGTCAGTTCATCGGTACAAACCCCCTTTTCTCCGAGTCCATATAACGTACCAACCCAACATCTTATAGAAGTCCATAAATGACTATTCTGGCACTATATAGAGATGACTAAGATTCTGACACCCCCTATTTTATAGCCTTGTTGTAATGTTCAGTAGAGTTGAGATGCATAATATGTCAACATTGGTCATTATCGCTCTATAAATTGATATCGGTTCAACCCTTAGTTCCCTGTATCGCCCACCCCTCCCTGAATTTATTTTTTAATTTGTATTATAGTCTCGTTATGTACACATTTTATCTCTTGTAACTTTTGCTTCAATGCGTCGAGTTCCGCTGCAGAGAATACAAAACTGACAACATTTTGAAATGTTAGCAGGCTTCAAACTCATCTTATCCAAGAAAAACTCTGGTTACATAAGAAATTTGTGTATGAGGTGTACGCGCATTTTTTGCGTTAAAAAACAAAGGTCCCAAGTCAAGGTCCAAATCCCCAACACACTGTTGTGAGGTTTAACTCCATCTACATACAGTAATGTCCAAAGTAATTTATCACTTAACCACAGCAAAATTATGGGTATTTTTTCATGATTTTAAATGCTGAAAAAATACCCACAATTCTGCTGTGGTTAAGTGGTCAATTACTTTGGGCATTACTGTAACCAATATAAGGATTTGATGTTTAATGATAACTCAATCCTCATACAGTAATGTTCAAAGTAATTGACCACTTAACCAGAGCAGAATTATTTGTAATTTTTCAGGATTTTAAATCCTGAAAAATTACCAATAAGTCTGATGTGGTTAAGTGGTCAATTACTTTGGGCATTGCTGTAACCAATATAAGGATGTGAGGTTTAATGAGAACTCCATCCACATAACTAATAAATATGTGTGAAAATTAAAACAAAACAAAATAAATTCCATGATGGCGTCCAATATGGACTGCCTAATTCTGCTCCAAAACATGTATATTGAGTATATGGATGTTTATTGGGGGAAACCGATTATTTCAATGATATTTTTATTAACTGGGATCCAAAACCCGACTTACGGGAGCGTGCTTCGCGCGCGACTGTATCTTAAGCATATGTGCATATTTAATAAGCCAACAATTGGAATCCCAACAGAGAAGATAGGCGTGAGTCCCCCTCTTTCTGTCCATCGAAAACTATTTAGACATCTCAAGACACGTAAGACCCAATAACTTAATATACAGAATAGATATATCTATTGCCTGAGTGACTAATATTTATATGTGTTACAATGAGGTCAAATAGTTGAGAAGCCAGCACCACAATTCTTTCCCTCCATAGTAAATCTTAAAACAACTTCTAAAGAATTATTAGTTTACCTTATATTTGGTATGGAGCGTCCTTGGTTTACTGGAGTTCAGATTTGTTAACATTACGTCACCAAGTTAATTACTTGCGAAGCCACAGCCATAACTATTTCCCTCCATAGTAATTCTCAAAACAACTTCTTAAGAACAATTGACCAGGTCAGTCGCGCAATTATTGGAAGAGCCACGGTCAATCATTTAAAAAAAAACAAATGTTACATTTAAATTATTGCTTTATTTAACCAAAAACAAAATTAAATGAGAAAATTAACTTTTACTACTTGCCAAATTTTATCTTTTAATTACTTCATTTAAATTTTAGTGTTTAAAGTATACTAAGTCCAAGTCTTTATAATCTGTTGAGTGACCCCACAGTCGTTTACTTGCTTTGTTAGTAATAATTTGAAGGATTACTTGTTTAAACGCAATTGTTATAAAAATATTTAACGTATTTTTTATAATTTCTATTTATATGTAATACTATAAACTTGGTGGCGTTACCATTTCTGATTATGGTTTTCTTGTTTTATAAGCCATGCAGGTATTTAATAACGACTGAATGCTAGCGCCTACGCCACGCTCATGCACTGTGACCGGCTGTCGTTCGAATATTAGCGTGGAAATGAACTGGGGATGTGCACATGGTCCCTTTGATATAGACATGTATGTTCGCGCTGAAATGTCCGAGTTAGTACAACCATGGTAATGGATGGTTAAATGAATCGCAATCACCCTTGACCAATTATGGCACCACGACTATATGCGGCTGTTTGTATATATCAGTTTTGTGGTTATCAGGTCGTGGTTCATGGTTTAGACATTCTAATTTTAAACTTTTCATAAGAATAAAACACATATCAGCTAGCCACCATAAAAACTTTCATATACCCATTTCATAAGAGGCAATAATTGATAACTATCCCTTCAAAACACGCGTTTCATCTCTTTTCTTGATTGGGAAGGGGTGTCAAACTTACTTAACTTATATCGACGAGACGCAATTTACTGGAAATGTAATCTGTACCTGTACCTCATGTGGACGGAATTGTCTAAACTACCTCATGCAAACGTCTTAAATTAACTCTTGGCTATTTATAGTCTGGCACACCAAGCCCACTTTCGGTCCAAAACTGTAATTTGAATTTGGTTTAAAACAAAACAGATTTCACAATAAAATAAAATCAGAAAATGTTCAATCTGTATTTGATGATACCCCCACCATAAGTACTTCCATGATAACAATGTTATAAAAGAAACAAAACAATCGTGCATTTTTCCCAAAATTATAACATTTACAATATATATTGTCAATTTGTAGGCTATTAAAAATCGTGCATCTATCCCAAAATATATCATTTATTACAATTTCTGATATATAAATTTTGTTACAGCTAATATTCTTAGGTCTATTGTCGATAGATTTATTTTTTATATATTCACACCACGCATAGGCTCAAGCTGTTTACATTTACCCCGCGGGTTTGGAATCTCATACAAGAATCCATTTAGCTGAAATGGAATCTGCCGGTGGCCCCAAGCCGTCTATGTCAACAACATCGAAATTGTTCAACTTTGACTGCGAGAAAATAATTACAATTTATCTTTACGTTGAAGCTTGATAATTAATGAGCGTGTATATGAGGCGCGTTTACATACTTTAGTGGAAATCAAATCGGGTAAAACTGGCGGATTTTTACGGATAGGGTATCTCGGTATCCGCTGGGCCGATTTCACGGTATCCGCTTGCCCAATTTTCACCATTTTTGGGGTGTTGGTATTGGAAAACTGCCAGACGGATTTTGACAAAATTTGATACTTAGTGGTAATTGTTTCCAGGGAGTATTTTGGACGGGTCAAATCGTGACCCCACCTGACCTTGACCTTCAAAATGGTCAATTCAATGTCAAAGCCCGGACGAAGTCGGGTCACCTTCTAGTATATATATATATATATATATATATATATATATATATATACATTACACATAGTCCGTATACAAATCTCCATCTATATTTATATCCTTAACAGTATATTTACAGGTTTCCGTTGGATGTCGTACACATCTCCTTTTATATTTATACTCATAACAATATATTTACAGGTTTCCGTTGGAATGCGTAGAGTTCTCCATCTATATCTATATTCATAACAATATACTTACAGGTTTCCGTTGGGTGTCGTACAAATCCCCATCTATATTTATAATCGTAACAGTATATCTACAGGTTTCCGTCGGATGTCGTACACGTCTCCTTTTATATTTATACTCATAACAATATACTTACAGGTTTCCGTTCGATGTTGTACAAATCCCCATCTATATTTATAATCATAATATATTTACAGGTTTCCGTTGGACTGCGTACAATTCTCCAGGGGCTAATTGGTGTATTTTGCCAGTTCACTCTTAGAATTACAAGTATAATTATGCGCTACAGAATATTTTAACCCATGCTAAAGTGATGTGAAACTCTCTGTGGATATTTGGTGGGAATAGAGAATACTCTTGCTCTCAAAATGTTACATTATTCTCATAAATTGTATATCCAAATGGCATCACAAAACATAATTCTTACACATTGAATATAAGTAGTGGCTCACCTTGTCAGGTCGGAGCGATTATCATTTTGTTTATCGCGTTTAATCCGTCCCACCAATAAAGAAGTATTTATATATTTACAACTGTGTATACTTCAGACGTTATAGCATGAACCATGAACATCATAAACACATTAGTTCGAAAAAATAAAAGACGACAATTGTGTTTTACATAGAGATGTATCAATCAATCAATCTAGTTTATCATATTTTCATGAAGAGATATGTTTTAAAGATATGTCCAGGTGCTCCTCTGTTTGGTACTGGCTTATAATTTTCAGTTTAAAAGAATTGATGTTATGCATGTATAGCAGCTACATGTGCCAGACACAGCGAGATTTTGAGTTGTTTATGAGTCTGTTATAAAAAATGAAAGAAATCCTCTGTATCGGGCAGATATACCCTTGTCAGATGTTAATATTGGAGGATCCTGAAAAGTCATGTTATACGGACTGCGTTTTTCTTTATCTCAGAAGTAACCATATTTTACTGCACACTGTGAGCACTATTTTTGAACAGGCCTGCTCTACATTTCCATATCTCTCAATCGTGTTATAAGATATACATGAGCCATTCTAATATGCACTCCTCAGACGATTCAAGGTCCCTCAGTTTGAATGAATATATGTATCTCTTAAATATAGTGCTAAATATATTTGTATCAACTTTGGTGCAACTCCCCTCATGCATGACTTGAACCGCGCCACTTTTGTCATATTTACACCACGTCTATTGGACTCATGCATGCATTATATAATGGAGATGATTATATATAAGTTTGGTGATAATCGGCAACTAAACAAATTCTTATCATCGTTATTACCCCCCCCCCCCCCGCCCCATCTCTCACCCAAAAGGCACCAATTTCGCGTCTTTAAATCACACGTTTATATTTCCCGGATCACGGAGAAGAATAATATATCAATTTGGTCGAAATATGTACTATAAATAGCCCCTCCCCTGACACAAACAGCGTCACTTTGGAAAATATTAAGCCACAACATTATCTTACTCGTAAAAAGTTACCCCTGTTAGACCGCCTTGGTGCCATCTCGATTGTACCCTTAAAGTTATATACAGAGCACAGACAGATATTCGCAAATATTTGATTCATTGTATCATTTGAGAAGAACGTGTATGAGTTTGATGATAATTGGCACTAAACATATTTTTATAAGTTTTTTGTGACCCTCCGTCCCTATTTCGAACTCAAGCGGCGCCACTTGTGACATCATTAAACCACACACTTAGACTCATTATAGCGATGAATATATATAAAAGTTATGAAAATTGTCGAGTATACAAATTCGTATCAAAGTTAGGGCCACCATTGCATATCTCCCACCCAAAAGGCACCAATTTGGCGCATTTAAATCACACGATTAGATTATTCGTATCACGGAGAAGAAAATGTATCAATCAGGTGGAAATCAGCTCTAAACATATTGTTTATCAATGTTTGTGTCCATCTCATTCTCTAGGCACCCCTGACTCGAATGGCCCCACTTTTGACATCTTTAAGCCACACAATTAGACTCCTGATATCATGGAGATTATTATTTGTAAGTTGCTAATCCGCGACTAAAGTAATTTTTATCAAATTTAGTGCCAACCCCACCCCATCTCTCACCAAAGCAGCACCAATATGACGTCTTTAAAATCACACGATTAGATTCGTCATATCATGGATAAGAATGTGTGAAAATTGGCGCTAAAAATATTGTGTATCAATTTTGGTGCCCCTCTCCCTTTCAGTGCACCCCTGACTCGAATGACGCCACTTTTGACAGCTTTAAGCCACGCCATTAGACACATCATACCATGGGGATGAATTTGTATAAGTTTCGTGGCAATCGGCGACTAAACCAATTCTTATCAGATTTAGTACCCACTCACCGCCCCCCCCCAAATCTCTAACCCCAACGACACCAATTTGGCGTCTTTAAATAGCACAATAAGATTCCTTGTATCATGGAGAAGATCTCAGAAGAATGTGCATCAATTTGGTGGAATTAGGCGCTAAAAATATTTGATCAATTTTAGTGCCCCTCTGCCCTTCCGGGCATCCCTGACGCAAACGGCGCGACTTTTGACATATTTAAACCACACCATTAGATTCCTCATATTATGGGGATGATTATATATAAGTTTGGTGGCAATCGGCGACAAATTGTTTTTCTACCCCTTCCCCTTTTCTGCCCCTGACAACAACGGCATCACTTTAGAAAATTCTAACCCTCGCCATTATCTTTCTCGTAAAAAGTTACCCCTATTACACCCATTTTGTGCCATCTAGGTGGTCCCATGTGAATTTCTATAGAACACAGACAGACAGACAGACATTCGCAAATATAGATATAGACTCATTAACAGTATATCTACAGGTTTCCGTTGGATGTCGTACACATCTCATTCTATATTTATACTCATAACAATATATTTACAGGTTTCCGATGGAATGCGTACAATTCTTCATCTATATCTATATTCATAACAATGTACTTACAGGTTTCCGTTGGGTGTCGTACAAATCCCCATCTATATTTATAATCATAACAGTATATTTACAGGGTTACGTTGGATATCGTACAAATCTCCATCTATATTTATACTCATAACGATATTTTCCGTGTTAGCGTAAACAAATATCCATCTATATCTATATTCATATCAATATTCTTACAGGCTTCCGTTGGATGTCGTCCAATTGTGGTGGTGCGCGGTATGTGATAAAATGTGACGAAGATACTTTCATCAACATTCCAATGCTGCTTTCCCACATCAGAATAATCGATATGAGAAAGGGAATTTTCGGATACACACTTCCAAAGGGTCCTGTGATGCGGGATGGTAAACATAAAGTGTCCACGCTGGCTTTCTCGAAAAGGAATTACCCACCGTATACCTCGGGTTGTCTGTATTTGATGACTGGCGAGACAGCAAAGGCAATAGTGAACATATCGGAATACGAGCCATACGTGAACATGGAGGATGCATTCATTACAGGAATCTTGGGGCGTATCTTGAACCTTCGTCACCATTCTGTTAAATTGAAGCTATTCGATGCGTGGGCGCTACGGCCACCTTTACCATGTGACATTGCTTTAGATAAGAGAATGTATGTGACGAATACTGACGTGCGGATATTTGAGATGATTTGGAAGGCGTTGAACAATGAAACCCAATGTCGTTCTAAGCGCCATTGACAGGCTAATTAGTCAGGTAAACACATTTTATTTTCTAATGCATTCAAGAACCATGAAATACAATATAGATGATGCATGTTGTGGAATTGGTTATGCCAATATAGTTGACGGAGAGGAGAAATAGCCAACACATTTGTTCCTATATCCTATACACAATTAACAGTTAACAATCAATTGTTGGAATTCTAACAGTACTGACTTAGTGATTGGACAGTCATAGAGTTGATGAGTAATTGTCACCCTGTTTGTGTGACATATGCTACACATATCTGTTTCAGATAATTTACATATCATGAGTTTTTTTAGTGTACAGAATATTGTGAGTTATTTTAAATTGGAATTATAAGAGACCAGTTTCATTTGTAATTTTCTTAGTATTTGTATATATATTTCTCCATTCTGTAGGAGAGAGCTCACCATCTAGCCTGTCTTCCCATTTACTTTGTGATATGTTTGGAGAGCTGGCTACATATTCAAGTAAAAGTGGATACAAAGTTCTACATGCCTTGTCACATTTCCTTAATATCTCAATATTGTGTGTGGTCACGGTGCGAAGTGCCCTGTGTTTCCTAGCATAAGATTTCTCTGCTTGTGGTGGAGCTGAAAGGAGACCCTGATGGGTTGTGGAACGAGTGATTATATCATATTGTCTACATAAGCTTTCATATCCCAAAATGCCTGAGTCTTCATCCAAGAGATCATTCACAAAGTAAATACCCTATTTAACCCAGAGGTTGTTGAAAAGTAATTTACTGTTTATGGTGATACTTGTATTGAGATGAAGTGGCTCAGCTAAAACATCAGGGGTTGTGATGGATTTCTGATCTAACAAGACCCAACCCAAGACTCGACTGGTAATGTTTTCCAGCTTGTTTCTATTTCATGGTGTAAAGTCTTTTAATCCATGTCATTTTCAGCGCTTTGCACAAAGAAGAGACGTGGGGGAATTTTAGACCCCTTTCTTCCAAATGATTAATAATCAATTTATTTTTATTTTATCTGGTTTTTCTGACCACAGGAAATGGAAAAACAATTTTTGTGTTTTATTCATATATTTTTGAGATGGAGACCGTAAAACTGTCAGGCAATGTGTCAATATTGGCAAGGCTACTGTCTCAATAACAGTACTTTTTTCCATAAATACTGAGGTTTCTAAAAGACCAGTCATTTAACAAATTCTCTATTTTCGTTATTTTTGTTCTGTAATTATTTTCTATATGTTTCTCTTTGAAGAGATTAAATTCTATTCCTAGGATAATAACCGAATTATTATGGTTCCATGATATTGTTTGATAAGTGATGAGTCCTTCACCACAACCATGTTTCGCTCAAATCCATACCTCCTGCGTTTTATCAAAAATTTCTTTTAAGCCATATAATTTTACGAATGCTTCTAACATATTATATTATATTTTGTAACACACTTATCATAGTAAGATTACAGTTAGGTCAAGTATGGTATGGACGGTGATGTTGCATGACAATGTGACAAACCTTTTTCGGGGTTAGTTGGAGATTTTATCTCATTAAAACTCAATATTGTACAGCATTCATGGGAAAATTATCGGGCAGAACGAAAATTCAAACATGAGTCAGAATAAGTGAAGATTTTATTGAGTATTTAAGTTATATGTGGCGGCGAATGAAGGAGTCAAATTAATACCTCTATAATGAATAGATATATAGCTTACCCAACTAAATTGTTCTTACATATTTTTAACTTGTAATATAATTTGTTTTTTTAATTAATAATAAAGGTATGACCTGACTCAGTTATCATTGCCATGGAACCTTATGGGCATAATATGGCTGAATGGGTTAACTCTCACAAAAAGGTGCTAAATTAGTGTACACAGGTTTTGAAAATGTCCTTTATATTCTTATATAGACTCATATCTATATCATTTATAACACATTTAACTCCATGTGGGTCCTTTATTAGTCCTCGGTACACATGTTTTTTCAATCTCGTTCTAAATGACGTTTAGTTTGCATGACCGTCATAAGTTCTGTTAGAGAATAATTGTTTACGTTCCAATGATCATTGAAATCAATTGACTGAATAGATGATGGCTGCCAGACTTTCAAAAACACAGTTTAATGAACGGTGTTAGTGCCGATCAGAAACCATGTGTACCCTTGTGTACCTTTCAGCACATTTACAAACCATGTGTACCTTTCAGCAGCTTATTTGGTGAGAGTGACCCTTCAGCCATAATATGGCTTTAGCCCCGTACAATTGTTATCCCAGTGTGAGTGACAGACGTATATACTATGTACAGACGGAGTAATTATAATTATAATGCAAAATGTAAACATGGGTTTAATCCATGTAGTGCCAATTCGTCCTTCCAGACACCAAACCATAGTTTATAGCCGCATACTGACTGGCCCTGGACCTCCAATCAGTCACCACACCACAATACACACAATATTAAGACCATGTATAAACCCCCGATATGCAGTTAAATATGCTCTAAATGATATGTGTATATTCATGTATATATTCCATATACGGTTAATAAAGGACAGTATGAGTAAATTTCAGCGTAAAAACAAAATTGCATCACTCACCTTTTCCGGCCCTGACACACCCACCCACCCATCTTGTGTCTGAAAAAAAAAACAATATGCAGACCCCCCCCCTTCTTGTCAGGGAGGTTATATATTTGGCTAGATCATTGCATGTCATGAATCTCTACTCTGACTACGTCCGTATAGAGATCATAATTCACCCGTTCAAATCACGTTCATGTTCTGCCCGGGAAGTTTATAACATTGAAAAAAACATTGCAGCTATAATATATTTATCAGGTAATACCTGTTCCTCGGTCTGATTTGCACCCCTTGCAGTCGTGGAATTTCTTCCGGCTAATCAATGCAATGTTTATTGCGATATCGACTCACAAACGTGGCAAACAAATCATGTATTCTGAAATTGATACCATGGTCCCTACTGTGAAATAGATCATCATGGAACATGTATACTAACAAAGACATATATTCCCTGCTTTGTGTGTTGAATGCTATGAAGTTCCCCACCAGAACATAACAAAGTTCCCATATTTTAAACGGGTGGAATATATAATCTCTACGTGCGTAGCCAGAGTAAATTTAACGACATGGTCTAATAGTTGTCGACCATTCCTATATTCTATAAGAAAGAGTGATCGAGTGAAATATATTCAGCACATGCACGACAGTCGTATATATTAGTTATTATTATATTCTTGTCTAAAAAAAAACCCTGTACTCTGTTGTACTATAGATTAAAATAACCACCAAATTATTTTTAACACACAGGGACCAGAGACAAATAATATCTAACAGAAACGCAGGCATCGCGAATCGAAAACAAGATAACGACACTGGGAAAACATAAGGGACAAATACGTCATATCACAATGGCGCGCTTCCGGTCGAGATTGGCAAGTCGCTTATTGGTCCAATATTAATAGCAGACGACTAAACAAAATTCCCGTTGTTTTGTGAGAATTTGAGATACTGGGTGCCATTTTGCTTGTTTGGGACACCCTGAGTGTCTTTTTGCCGTTTGAGAGATCCTGGGTGTCTTTTTGCTCGAAACCATGCGACAATGACCTATTCAGCCTTATTAAGTTCTCACCTACATGTAATGGATAGAAGGGGCTAGAACGATATTTACACTCTTAGATATAACAATCGTATAGGTACTTCAGAGTATCTATACGTCTCCTAGTTTCAAAGAAATATGTATCGAGAAGCATTAGGTTATATATATTGATGTAACACCTACGAGCATTAGGTACTAGTCAATCTCGATACCAAATGGTGACCCACGTGATGCAGGATACAATTCCACGAAAACATGGCGGCGTCCGGCCACTTAACCCTTTACCCAACAAACCGGCCAAAACCGGCCAAATAAAGCTTCAACAGCCTAAAATATCTTCGGTCTGTCTCAATAGAACCATACACATATGGATATCATTGGAATCGGCTCCTTGATCACATTGTGATCGTTACAGTTACGCCCTGTGCCAATGCATTCTCTTATATATGCGAGTCGACCATAGGTCGCCTCGCATATATAAGAGAATGCATTGGCCTAAAAAAATCTTTTTTTACCATATTTTCTTACATTCTTTAACAATTTTATAATTTTTAATGTGTTAAGCCAATGCATTCTCTTATATATGCGAGGCGACCTATGGTCGACTCGCATATATAAGAGAATGCATTGGCACAGGGCCCTTATGTTGGGTAAAGGGTTAAGGCGATTTTTACAATATATAAAAAGAAGAAGACCTAAACTAATAGCAGGCTTACACATTTTACACTGTAATCGCCCTCGGCCTCGGCTTACACGCTCTAACGCGTGCCAAATTAGGTACATTGTACTTTGACTGGAGGTATTTAAGAATATGGAAGTGAACTTCTCGGAAATTTATCAACATATATTTTTGTGTGAAATTGGACCTAACTTGCTTCTTATTAACCTGAAATATTGTTAGCACTGTATGGATTATGTTTGTATATGAAATGGACGAGATGTTATAACCTCCGAAAATTAACGGGGGCTAATCATTGATATTTTCCTCTGCAAAAGAGCAGCAATTTTCAGTGAACTGCGACAGACAAAATTCAAACAGCAACAGACTGAGTCATTGAGTGCATTGGGTTATACTCGACATGCACGACAATGTTGTGAATTTCAAAAGTCAGATACTTAAGTTTCACAAAATTATAAACTGCCCAATTAACTCACAAGAGTCAACCACTGGTGACTAGTATTACGAAACATACAACAATGTAGAAATTAGTCGGAATTATGACGTCACAGATCAGTCATGACTCATTAGTCAGTCACAAGTGTGTTGGCTACAACGTACACGTACCTGTACAACGGACGATGGATCATATTCTTCAATTTTCATCGAAACGTGATTTGAGAACCATGTCAACATAACATATCGCCCAGTTACGGAGTCTGCTATTCTTTTGATCGAAACGCCGGTGACGCTGTGATATTGTTTTGATATATTTATGGAATGACGGATAATCTCGGAGACACGGATCCAATTCTGGGACACACATTTTCACTGAATCCATCACAAGCTTTTATTAGAAGTTGACTTTGTTCACTGTAGCGTACTACTGTACAGCTATGCTCTAATTAATCGTCCCCTTTAACAATGGGCATTAATGACACCGGTTATACCATACCGCTGTTCAACCACGGTCAAGTGGTTGACATGTGGCAACCGCCAGTAATCTTTCTACGGTACTAGTAATAATATTTTGCGACCACTGTACGCCGCATACATTTTCACATGGCCGCCTTACACCCGGTCCAGCTTTTCGTGCGTACCATGCACCGTGTTAGCTATACACAAAACAATATTTCAATTAATAATTTGTTTACGGTTTAATCAACATTCGAAGTTGGTCACTAACCGACATTTGCAACTGCATCATCAATGCAGCGTCAAGCCATGTCATAAATATACACCCTGTGGTGGTTATAATGCTGACTTTAGAAAGGTACGAAAGTCGGCCATGGTAGGATTGATCATGGTTAATAGCATCAACGAAGTCATGTAACGTGGTAATATCGGTGGTCAACGTCGTTAATGGGGGGGGGGTCAATTAGAGCTTAGCTTAATACATACATGTACATGTAGACCATTCCAATGTCCAGATGCATCATGTTCTTATCAAAACATGTGAGGCTATCTAATCGAAATGAGGTTACTTTCGATGTTGTTGTTTATCAACAATACGCAGATCCACATGTGCTGTAGTATCTTTGACTCTATTGACAAATAAACACGTAAATATTCTACTTATCAACAAATGTGTAAAATCACAAGTGTTGTAGTATTTCTGGTCCTATTGATAAACAAAACGTAAATTTGTATTCGCCTAGTTCAGGGCACTCGAAATCGTAAAGCCATTTTGATTGGTAACCTGTGTACCTTATTTGAGTAAAATGCCACGACGGTGGATTGTGGGACTGCTCAATTATAGTCTGTATCGACTTCAGAAGACATCATTGACATACTTTTAAATTATTTATAGTTTTTTTCTGTAATAACTAACCGTGCGTTCTGAAATGTTGGAAAGGGCCACCGATGCAACCATACATGTTATGCTACATGAACAATATATATACACTTACCGACATAATTACAGTTAGTTACATTTAATTGTGCCGACTTTATCTATTTACAACCCACATATACCTGTCTTACAGGGACGCCGCTAATTTAATTTATTTTTGTAATTCTTTTTCACCATTTGTACCACGATTGTGGATTATGTGAATAAACAATTTGAATTTGAAAATTTGAATTTGAACGATTCGGCCATTTCCGCTTTGCTAGGAAATAACCTCTTCCATAATTGGAAACCACATTCGCGAAATTCTACATTATATGGCTCTGGTGATCAGGCAATGACATTGACTTGAAGACGCATAGCTGCGAATGGAGAATAATTTATTCACTATGACTGTACCAAACTGGATTATATATTAAATACATTAAACTCTCTTTGTGTGAGCTTTGTTTTTTTTTGTTCATATACCGATACAGCACATCGGAAGCAAAACGATAAGCAAAACACTCAACACCAATATTTTTGTTGGGAGAGTGATTCTGGTGACCCATTCAACACCAAAATCTTGTGGCGATGACTAGTGAGCGCTATAACAGTATTTTGCAAACAAGCCCATTAGCGCCAACGCATACAAATATATCTGTGATAAATCACAAACCATTGCGAGTTATTGCAAACCTTTGTGATCAACCGAAAACTTTCCACTAAATCGCATATATTTATTGCAAAGTAGTTTGCGATTCGCAAATGTTTGCGATTTATCGCAAGGTAGATTTTTTATTTATCGGGCTATTATTTTCATCGAAATAGAAATAAACCGAGTTATCCATAGATAAAAGCAGTGGGTGTGGTCTTTTTCAGTCTCAGAATGACTTTTAGAAACCATAATTCCAGTCTTTAAACAATCGCTAGGCTTCCAATACCCCATATTTCAGATCCGTAAGTTAGGATTGGGACTATCATTTTCTCATACAGATCTATAGTATAGTTCCGGATCTTACCAATGAATCCGAACATCGCTCGTTTAGCTTGCTGGCATCGTGTTTTCTTTTCTTCGATGAATGAATGACCCGGTGGATGAGAAAGTGACACCGAGATATTTATAATGATTTACCGTTACCAAATATAAATACCTTTCTTTTGGCATTATTAATGACAAGTTTCCATTTTTTTTGCAATATTGCGCATAGTCATCTAGGGCCGATTACATGCAGACCGGCTGTAGTGTATATGACATGAGGACGGTGTCGTCTGCGTAAAGGAGACAGAAAAGCTTTGTCCAAACAATGCATAGTTATTGTCCAACGAATACTAGGCATTGATCCTCTCTGCATGGACAATCGGCGTGATAAACCAGACACGACAATTGTGTTTTAAAGGGACTCAATGCATGCAAGTTAGTTAAATGTGCAAAACATATAAAAGTCTAAAAGCATCACAAATAAAGAAAATAAACTTTATTCTCATATCAATTACTGACAGTTGTCCAATAACGACATTTCGCATGTTGCAACCATTGTTTGGTAAACAAACATGTTAGAGTGATTTGTCAAAAACATCGCGCTCGCTAATATAGTGAAGTGAGTTTAAACATTTAAGTCTGAATATTGTTTTCAGAATATTTATCAATACTTTGAACTTTTTAAATGTTTACCTTTAAGGTTAGATTAAATGTTTACCTTTAAGGTTTGATTAAATGTTTACCTTTAAGGTTTGATTAAATGTTTACCTTTAAGGTTTGAGCTGTGGAGCTAGTCCCAAAGTTTCACACCGCTTCTCTACGCTCTCCAGCTTATTCCTCCATATGTCCATTATCGCAGGTAGAATGACTGCCAACGAACGGTCCTAAATATATGGACGTGATGACAAATTACTACAACAAAATTTCCACGTGTGTTTCTATATTTAGCCATTACCCTGTTGTCGCTTAGTCACACATAAATATCGCCCGGTGAATATTGTTGCACGGAATACTCTCAGCGCTATTTGTTTAGTTGAAGCAATCGATAGTTAAAGCGGCATGGTGACTTGGAGTCTAAATGTATACCTAGTAATGATGCTCGCTTGTGTCAGGGATAAATATGCAGTCAGCGAGTGGATAGCATACTGGTCTCTCGTGCTAAAGGTCCGGGGATCGATTCCCGTCGGGTATTCTGACAAAAATCCAAACTTGTTCAGATTACCACGTTGTATGACTGAAAAATCTCATTCAAAAATTCAAAGGAAAATAAATTGGTACCTTTCTCACAATGAAATAATTCTGACAAGAATTACGAATAGGGTACCACGTCACTATAATTTGTTTTCTTTCTATCAGTTGTCGTTTTGTCATATACGATTAAGGTTTTAGACAAGCATCACTCCCGTGTACGTGGAATCGCCAAACCGAGGGTATCACCAAAGCAAACCATGGGGTTTTGATAAATGAACTTCTGTGTTATTCGACATTATAGGCCCGGAACTGCACAACGAATGGAAATCTAAACTTAGGAGTTGTCATATCCAACAGTTGGAAGAACCCGTTGTAAACTCGATGAAAACTCGAACCTAGCACGGGGGTGCAAACTAGTTACTGGAAGGTATGCATTAAGAAACTATAGGTGAACACCCTCAACATGGACCATCTAGATCCGTCCCTGCTAACTCATGATTTACACTGATTTAATGTTTTCATTCATTGTACAGTTCTGGACCTATATGTCGAATAACACAGACTAGCCTTTACTATTAATATGATGTTAGAACATAAAACGCAAACAACCATATACGTTTTCACCCTTGCACATGCACCCCACCCTAAAATGATTCATGTGCCGGTCTGTCCGAATGATAATTGGGATATTTTCAAGCAGAAACGGTCAAAATGTGAAGTATATCATTCGCATCTTTGACATCCCGCATCTGGTTTGGCGACATCTCGTCGCGGGATCGATCTGCGGCGTTGATACCCGAAATTATGGTGGATACCCACACTTGGACGCAGATAGTATTTTTGCGAACCGCTCTGCAGGCTAGACAATTTTTGTTTAATTAAACAAATATTTTACTATTGATACACGCATTATCTGCCATCTATGGCTGATAGTTATGTTTCAAACGAACCTCCTAACGTCCAAAAATGTCTACTATTTATGATAAAATCGGAAATGAGCCAAAATTTCTATTAAATTTATCGGCGTGAGAGCAAGGTATGGTCGCTATCCCATTGAGGGAACATCCCGCTTTACGAATTTATGTTTTGAGTAGTGGATATCACCATTTACCCTGGGAGATATATAGATTCATCTGAGGGAAGATATTTTCATTTATCAAAACCGCATGGTCTGGTTTGGTGATACCTTCGGGTTTGGCGATACCACGCACACGGGGTGAGCATGGGCACGTCGTGGAGCCTACCACTGACTATGGCCTGATAAAAAAAGCTAAGTACTAAGTACAAAATAATCACCGCAAACAGAACCGTATTACATCACTACGAGTGGCAAGAAGTATTAACAACACTATTTTCTCACAAACCGATTCATAGTCATCAATTTTGCGAAAAGGTTTTTGGACTGTCTGAAAATATTACGACTACTATTAGCTATTTGTGATTTTTATTATTAGTAGTTCATTATGCGACTAATATTAGCTATTCGTGATTTTATTAGTAGTAGTTCATTATATGCGAAAAATGTCCACGCAGTTAAGAAAAAAACAATGAAATGGCGGAACACGTGTATGGGTCCGTCCATGCTGACTCGTAGGCATACTAAAGGTTTTTCAAATTATGACTTGGATACAGTAATCAAAAGTTGTCACACGCAGGTGCATTTCACTCACAGAACCATAATTAGCAACAAATGCATTATTTATGGAGGAAACCGGATCCGTGTGGAAATCCATTCTCCCGCGGTGGTCCATATCTCATATATATTTTGAAGACCTCTGTCTGTATGTGAGTCTGTCTGTCTGTCTGTATGTTTGTCATTTATACAAATCTACGATTCTCGACCGATCGGGACGAAACTTGGTACGTGTGTGTAGTTTGACCAGGCGGTGGACGTTGTTGTATTGGCGAGCCCGTGAGGCGCCCGTGCAGCGCATGCGCAGACGAGATATCGGAAACGAGTGGAGCTATCGACTTGAAATTTGCTATGTGAATGTATCTTGCCCCGGATACGAATTGTATCGGGTCGCCGAGCCGTGCGACGCCAGCTTCGCGCATGCGCAGACGAGATCTCGGAAACGGGTGGCGCTATCGACTTGAAATTTGCTATGTGAATGTATCTTGCCCCGGATACGAATTGTATCGGGTCGCCGAGCCCGTGCGACGCCAGCTTCGCGCATGCGCAGACGAGATCTCGGAAACGGGTGGAGCTATCGACTTGAAATTTGCTATGTGAATGTATCTTGCCCCGGATACGAATTTTATCGGGTCGCCAAGCCCGTGCGACGCCAGCTTCGCGCATGCGCAGACCAGATCTAGGAAACGGGTGGAGCTATCGACTTGAAATTTGGTTTTTGAATAGCCCGGACAACGTCGGGCTCACCGGCTAGTCTCATATATATTTTGAAGACCTCTGTCTGTTTGTCTGTATGTCTGTCTGTATGTTTGTCATTAATACAAATCTACGATTCTCCACCGATCGGGACGAAACTTGGTACGTGTGTGTAGTTTGACCAGGCGGTGGACGTTGTCGTATTGGCGAGCCCGTGCGGCGCCCGCTTCGTGCATGCGCAGACGAGATCTCGGAAACGAGTGGAGCTATCGACTTGAAATTTGGTATGTAAATGTATCTTGCCCCGGATACGAATTGTATCGGGTCGCCGAGCCCGTGCGACGCCAGCTTCGCGCATGCGCAGACGAGATCTCGGAAACGGGTGGAGCTATCGACTTGAAATTTGGTATGTGAATGTATCTTGCCCCGGATACGAATTTTATCGGGTCGCCGAGCCCGTGCGACGCCAGCTTAGCGCATGCGCAGACCAGATCTCGGAAACGGGTAGAGCTATCGACTTGAAGTTTGGTTTTTGAATAGCCCGGACAACGTCGGGCTGGGTAGAGCTATCGACTTGAAATTTGGTTTTTGAATAGCCCGGACAACGTCGGGCTCATCGGCTAGTCTAATATATATTTTGGGACTTCTGTCTGTCTGTTTGTCTGTTAGCTATGGCCGGGAAAACTGTCGGATGGATTGAGCCCAAACTTCCTATCTAAGGGTAAAATTCCAGATGGAATGCCATCGCACCGCTTCTGAGAACGTCAGAGCACTCATTCTCCAATCCCCCGCCACCGCAATGATTAGTTCATGGGTTAATCGCGTGATAGTTAAACAGCGTTCGTATCCGCAGTGTCGTTGATAAAGAGCGTGTATGTGTCCAGACATAAGCGTGTTGTGTCTGTGTACAGACATGAGCGTGTTGTGTGATTCTGTGTTCGTACTTAGGGGTTCATTGGAATGGGGAAGATTTTCATCGGGTAAGTTTTTCCGCCCGAGGTGACCTTCACCTTGAAACGGGTACCCACAAATGATCTAATATATATTTTGGGACTTCTGTCTGTTTGTTTGTCTGTTAGCTATGGCCGGGAAAACTGATGGACGGATTTCGAGTGTTTTGGACGGGTCAAATCGTGACTCCGACCGGACCTTGACCTTCAAAATGGTCAATCCAAGGTCAAAGCCCGGACTAAGTCGGATCACCTGCTTGTATTAAATATGCCAAAGCTCGTTGAAATGTGATATGACTGAGATTAATGTTATCCATCATGACTAGCTGAGATATTGTATAAAAAACAACACAAGAGGGACCAGACATTTGGGCCGGATCGTCGTTTGATCCGAGTGTGAGAATTTTCCATACCCACATCCTAGGCTAGATCATGATGGGTAATTTTACTCACAAGAGCCTCATTCTGATTCTAGTTGTTTTCTACTGTATAAAATGGGACACATTTCAGTAGGTTCTTATACATCTGGGGCGAAATCTGATTGGATATTCGTGATGATCGTGGATTATTTCGGTCTGTCTGTGTGTGTGTGTGGGGGGGTGTGTGGGTGTGTGTGTGTGTGTGTGTGTGTGTTAGGGAGGGTGTGTGTGTGAGAGGGTGCGTGTGTGTGTGTGTGATAGACTCGAAAACTTCTCGACCGATCCGACTAAAATTTGGTATGTAGGCCTACTTTGATCCCGGGAACAATATGGGCGGGTCCCATTTCGCGTGCGACCGTGTCCTTGACCCTGACCTCTCTCATATATTCTCATATAGGCATGTTTCTGGACCTCGACCAATCCAACTCAAATTTGGTATGTAGGCCTACTTTGATCCCGGGAACAATATGGGCGGGTCCAATTTCACGTGCGACCGTGTCCTTTGCCTTGACCTCGGTCATACATGTATACGCTCATATAGGCATGTTTCTGTTACAGAAATTACTAAATATCCCGGACGAAGTCGGGCACACCAGCTAGTATATACTAAAAACAAAGCGCGTTACCCGAGCGATCCGGGGGGGTTAGAACGTTTGAGTCGCATCGGTGGTGATATCGACATTAATACGTCACATTGCCCCTAGCATGAAGTCCGAGAAACGCGTGTTGGTATGTCGTCTTTAAAACTAGGCCAACTACGTGTTGTCTTGCCCCCCCCCCTCAACGAATTTATGGGACCACAATTTTCTTGAGGCTGAACTATTCCCATTTGAGAATCCGGATGTTGCCGACCCCTAACAGATTATTTTGATTTTTCCAATGGTACCCACACGACAATTTAGCATTCTTAGATGACACCACGAAGGTACATTATTCCGAAGGTTCGCTATTCCGAAGGTTTATTATTCCGAAGGTTCCCTATTCCGAAGGTTCATTATTCCGAATGTTCGTTATTCCGAAGGTTCGCTATTCCGAAGGTTTTCTATTCTGGGCGTATTTAACCATAATTTAAATAAATCAATATTTGCACCCACCAACAAAAACGACACGAGGAATGAAAACTACTATTATGCTACACATAGTACATTTATACACCCCATTCTAATTCCCAGATTGTCCCAGATGTCGGTTATTAATATCAAGAAGAAAGTATCAGTTCATCGTTTATTATGGAAAGTTGAAAACACGATGACTGCATGACTGGAATAAACTATACATGTAAGAGATACAGTCTGTCCGAACTGGCAGTCTGTATTTGAAAGAAAAATCAACATTAAAGGCCCACTTACTTTTCGACCACCATATCACATATATAAAATATATTCCATATTATATACCATTTGAAATAGGAAGCTCTTCAACATTGTATTATCAACTTATCCGGTGTAATAAACATGTTGTTTTTGGTGAGTTACCAACGTGTTTTGTGCTTAAGTTTCAACTGGTTGTGTTGCGCAATGTGTCTTATTTCCAATGGAGGGGGAATAACTCTATATTTTAAAGATAGATTTACTCCCCTTCCCGTGAAAAAACATTTTTAGTTTGAATTATGGTGCATTATATAACGGGGGAATCTTTTTATGATTGCAGCTGTTTTCTATTTCTCTATGGGCATCTTTTGCGACCCAGACGTTTCAAATGGTGATGAATTATAGTATTTTAATCATATTGTTATTAAACCCATATATCAAGACGCTATAAACAAAATAATCGGTGACTCGAAAATTAAGTGTAAAGTCAATACAAAGTCACAGTTAGTTTATCTCATACCCGTCTTATCTACAATGTATTCGGCGATATTCTACTACACAGTATGTTATGGCGCTTCATTATTCATTAATCGGTATATCCCCACTGTTATAATCCGCATTTAGCTGGCGTATTCTTGCCTCTATAAGATTATTGAGATATAACGGCACACGTATATAATGACATTAAATCGTAGAGAAACATAGCAATTGAGTGGGCTGCGTGATGTGAATATGTATTGAGAAATAACGTCATACGTAATGAGATTAAATCTCAAGGAAACTCGGAGAGGAAAAATATATTTATAGTTTTAATGTTTTAAGTTATTTCCTTCGTGATAAAGAACCCTATCAATACTTTAGAATATAGAATTAACATTTAAAATAACAAAAACCTTCGGCCTTCGGAACAGCGAACCTTCGGAATAGAGAACATTCGGAATAGCGAACCTTGGAATAGTGAACCTTCGGAATAGCGAACATTCGGAAAAGAGATCCTTCGGAATATTGAACATTCGGAATAGAGACATGTCCTCGACACGACACCATTTCCTTTTCAATGTAGAAACCATAATACGTTAACACAAACAACAAATCTGATGTTCTTCCGTTCGGCCGATTGTCACTCTATCATACCAAGCAAGATTCATTGGTCGCCAGATTCTGTGACGTCACGACGGCAAACATTCGTGCAGCCAGGTGGTTACGTGAGATAGCTGCAATGTGATTTGCGAGATAGGGAAATCTGACATAACTATCTCATGTGAGCTGCCGGTGTTAAAATGTGTAGCGTGGGAGAAAGACATATCCAAAGATGCTACGGACGGATGGACACACGGACGGATATTGCCGCATTTTGTCCGTAGAAGTATTAGTTGTATGTTCATGGACCTATTTACTTAGTACATGCCATTGGTTTAATTATATTATATTGAATTCAGATCACATAATGTATTTTGAGGATCTGCAACTCGTTTTGTTGGGATATAAGATTCGTAGTCGTAGAGTTTCATAAAATCTTATATCGCAACATAACGAGTTGCAGATCTTGTATATCAAATGAAAAAAAAACTAGGGCTTTACGACATTTTAACAAAGACAAATCTTTAAAAGAAGCTGAAATACACGGCGTTGGCTGAGACGCTTCACAACCGTATACGACAGTATTGCACGTTCCACAATTTGCCTCTTTGTGCCTGTGCCTATTTTCGTTAGTGCAACGAAGTTGGACAATAATTTTTGCGATGTCTGGTATTGGTGTCAAGCGCGGATTTTCTACATAGTATTAATCCGCGCGGTAATTTACTTGGTGCGATGCCAAGTATCCAAAGAAGTACGCGGTTTATTACTCACTAGTGAGAGATAAGAAAATATATAATGGATTTTTCAATGATATTATAGGGGTTTCATGTGATATAAAACAAGATACATAGCTATAGTATTGTGTTCCTTGTGTAGAATGAGGACGTGGATTCGGCTGTATATTTGCCGTCTCAACTAGTAATGGTCATATCTAATTTGGACGCTATTGTGGGTCTTCCCATTAGGTGTGTCGACCACGAACAGCAACAATAATTATCATGCCCATATCAGTTTATTTATTTTTAAACAACACAAACAAAACGCATTGAAAAACAAAAACTCAACAATTAGCTATGACTAATTTCCATGAAGGCAAGCTAGCTAACATACATGTTTACAATTGTTCAATTTCTGTTTACAATCAACTATATATCAACCCTGGTTAAGTGGTCCTGTCATTTGCTACGTTGCTAAGAGAAATTACCTTTATGTTTTTTAAAGTTGTTATTTTCACGTTCTTTGGCTAAATTCGGGTATATTGTAAACTATTTTTATAACAATACTTTTGGTTGTTGCAAACCGACTATAATAAAATGTCTAATCCTGATGTTTTGCAAACATCTAAATGCCATGATTAAAATATTTTTCGTGGAACTTTTTCTCAAGTCGCTCGTATTAGATAATTTAGCCAAAGTCCGCAAATGACAAATTTAGAAAACAATAACAGTATACTTTATCGTACCGGCATCAGTTTGTCCTACCCATACCGATTAAGCAGGAACTATCCTATATAGCAAACTAGCAGGACCACTTAACCAGGTGTGTCTGTATATAAGCGGGATTGTCAATAAACCTTAACTTAACCAGATGTGTATATATAAACGAGAGTATCAATGAACCACCGCCATTGTGCTCAGTTCCGAGAGGTCCTGGCAATTCAACATCTTGAACACATTCTTGAGTTTCTTTAGAATCATGCGCTTTATCTTCTGGTTCCTACAAATTCTGTTTCCCGACCTGTATGCTGCTATGTTTCTGGCGATCGAATCCGGACTCGGACAGTTCCGTTGTGTGGTGTGAGAATATTCCGGCTCCGAGTCCATCTCTTGATCATCCGCATCATGGTGCTCGTGGGATGCGCGCGCATCCTGATCACCGTTGAATATTCGCCGAGACACGGACGTGAGAACAACGTTTTCTTTCTGCGAATGCAGGTGATTTCTTGTTAAAACTACTCTCCTGAAAGACTGATGATTCCTTCGGAATAGTCTTGGCGAATTCACATTAAATTGGCAATTTTTACGCGGACTAAGACAAGCTCTTCGGTTGTACGTAGACGCTGATTGGCCTAACCGCATGCCGTCAAAATCTCGTGGAATCCCGATCGACTGCACTGTATATGACGTCATTCTATCTGGAAGAGAATGATAACAAATTATATAGAATTACTTAATTATGAAGCGTCTGTTATGTTACAATCTTAAATTGGGAAACAAACAAACTAATAATTCATACTTTTCCAAGATACCGCACTTCAATTGCGCATTTGCGTGTTAACTGAGCAATATAAAGTTTTGACACTAACAAGCTTGTGTGTATCCAGTTTACGATAAACAGGGGGTATAATTGTTTCACTGAAGAGAGTAGGATCTTCCAATAATGACAAACGCGTATTAAACAAAGCAAAGATAACAAAACCTAGAGCAAATAACAACAAAAAAGTTAACAAAAACAACTACAGAATAAATCAAACAGACTAAACAACGAAAGGGACAGCAAATTACTTAATACTATAGGAATGGCGTCTTTGATAAGAAAGCACATCGGCTAATGTTGGCTGATAAAATGCCAAGAAAATTAACAAACGAATATACGTCCTGCTGAAACTACAATGATTTTTCGATCTGTTTGGTGACGATTTTAAGCCACACGTGTGACTGGTTGGCACATGAAATGTGTCACTCAATGGATTGACAGACATGTAGTGTTTATTTAAGAACGATCTGCTATCAAAGCAAAACTGTTGTTTTAGTTCAGACATCCTGAGTTTGTTTGTGAAAACACATCCCGTTACATATCGTAGGACAACGGACGTTTATATACAGCGACAATTCTGTGTGAATGACGCGAGTGTATCAAATAAATAGATAGTCAGATCATTTTTTGGAAAGTCAGGATGCGTGGTGTGATCGTTATGGTGGCGCGTGCGTGATGTATATTGTATTTTGATTTTGTATTTTGTATTTTGTCTTGTATGTCATATATTTTCTTGACGAAGGCAATAAAACTATTGAAATTGTATATAGTAACGGGCACATCCACCCTGACTTAGTCTTTATCTTTTTATTCAATGTTTTCTATTTCTGCTATTTTGTCCAATGATCCCATATCAACAACGTTGCGATATTCACAGTACTGCCGAATAAGGAAGAGTCCCAATCGCACTTAAAGGTTTCATGACATAAGTTGGGTGGATGTGCCTTCAATCAATACATTAATATTACATATACTACAATATAATTATGTACCTGTTAAATGTGCTTTTGTCATTTATTTGTATTTATATTTATGTATCTCAAATGCCATGCATATTGGTTTATCGAGATTAAAGAATTAATAATTAATAATAACAATTAAAATGTTCAATTCAAGCCTCCTCAAAAACACCTGTAGTAACCAGGTCAGGCACATCCTGAATTCAACTATTTCTATAGTTATATTTAACTACAATGGTACATATGAATATCGTCGTTTTGTGAATTTGATATAAGAGACGTAACCCAACATCATATTTAAAAAAAAAATTAAAAGACAGTGTCATACTAAATCGGTACCATGTTTGTTTATGTGACGAAATGACATGTCACGATCCGTGAATTATGAAACAAAGCCACATGACAGTTTGCGCTCAAAAATACACCTGATAATATTTGCTTTTGAATTTTTCCAGATATCGAAAAAGGTCGATAACTATTTGTACTACCTTTCTACGATTAGTGTCTCTCATGTAGCCGTGTAGCATTTCTTGTTTGAAACAAATTATGCATACGTAATAATAAAAAGTAAAATTGGTTTCTGAAATAATTGGCCAAATCGTATTTAGCTGTAAGCACGCGAATGAATATAAGATACTCATTATTCAAGGCATTTTTGTAAGAAACATATTTTGCTTTTATGAAGTAGTTCGTAAATCAATTGACCAGGTTAGATTTCCGAAACGTGACAAAAGCAAACCATTTACATTAGTAGGTTTATATTGAGACTTATAGAATTATATGCCACTTTAACTGAAAGTTTCCAATTTAAAAATGGGACCAAAAATACCGCAACGGGTTTTACTCTGGATACGTACTATGAATATTATTTTTTGGGAAATACTGGATAAATGTCAATGCATACCAATTTCAAATAAAATCATTGCTAATATATGCCTTTCAGCTAAATAATGTAAATTTTTACTAATTGTTCTAAAGAAAACTGAAATTTCATGCCAAAAATTAGAAGTCTCAATTTTAACCCTTTGAGTGCCAGGTCCGATTTTTGTATCAACCCATATACCATGTGCCTATGGTCGACTCGCATATATAAGAGAATGCATTGGCCTAACCATTTTTTAAAACAATTTTTTACAATTTTAATAATTATTCTTATATTCTTTAACAGACTTATTTTGTAGGTTTAGGGCCGATGAGATCGGCCCCTGGCACTCAAAGGGTTAAAGTTTCCTATCTCTGAGGAAAACATGTGCTCGAGTGAAATTAAAAAACAATTATGCAGAGGAATTTTCAGTCAATACCACCAATAAATCTACAATGATTACGAGCTCAGTACGGTATGGCTTTTGCTGTAAATATCTTGTGTTGCCAGTTTTCAAGACTTCCTGCTCTATAACTTGAATGTCCACAGTCCTTAATTAGTGTTACATGTAACAAATAAACTTACTGTTTGTCCTGTTCAAGATTTCAGATTAACAGTTATTTCCTTGTGTGTTTATTCCTCGGCAGTTGGTTCACTAACTATGATGACAAACTTGAAATCACAACATATATATACGTGACTAAAATATGCCAAATGTTCTCGGGTGTTCATGTGTTGATTGACTCTCGCGACGTCACGCTAATAGTTCGACACCTTCCACTCACTGCCACAATGCTAACGTTAGTGAAGACAATACGTCAGCTAATAGCAGATAATCACACAATCGCCACCCAGCGTGTGATTACTGACCGCGATACCCCATGTGACTCAAATACGGCGTGAAAGTTAAAATAAAGAACGGAAGCCACATACTTGGTTTTATTGAGCATCATGGGGATAATCACCTTTATTTTACTGAGAGTTTTGTTTTAGTAAGAGATTAACGAGATGCCACTTACGTGATCAGTTTCAGTTAATACCGGATTAGTCTAATGGGATTAACTTAATCGATGTTTTAAGAATTTCGGACCTCAATAGGAAATATAATATTTTAATACCCCGGGCCATAACGCTGTTACGGGAAATTGCTAAACAAAATTGATTTAAACTACAGTTGAATCATAACAAAGCATGAATATAACGACATCGGAAAGAGATAAACGATGCGATATGTTCACACAATGGTCTGTTCATTTGGAAAGGATCAATAAACGACGGAAGCATGAACGCTCTTTATAAGTCAGAGGCGATCGTAGGATTTTTTGTTGTTAGACTGAAACAAATCAAAACGTGTTAAAACTCCATCTTTTGAAATTCGATACCCGGCCAACAAAACACCATTTAAAAAATGAGTTCATGTCCGATCTAATTATTTTCTGCTATACAAAACGTATACATGGTGGTGTTCTCCATCACGGCTTCAACTTAGTGGAACAAACTCCCAGACGATCTGAGGCTAACTCATGATCGTTTGGAATTTGGTAAACTTTTAAAGACTCATCTTTTTAAAATCGCGTATGGACTGAATTGAAATGTTTACTGACTGTTATCTGGAGATACTAATTTATCTCCGAATGACTTTTAACTATTAATTTATATTATTTTTTTAGGATTTTCCATCTCTTTGACAAATTTTATCCGCGTGTTTTCTTTTTTATCCTGGCAATGACGTTTTTTATTGTGTATAAATTGTTATCATATAGTTTATTTAACAGCGCCTACGAAAACTATATAGAATGGGTTTATGGAATGAAATAAGGTTAGGATAGTGACATAAAAAACAATATACCATAGCTATAGTATTGTGTTCCTTGTGTAGAACGAGGACCTGGATTCGGCTGTATATTTGCCATCTCAACTAGTAACGGTCATATATCTCATTTGGACGCTTCTTCCCATTAGGTGTGTCGATTACGAACAGCAACAAGAATTATCATGCCCATATCAGTTTATTTTTAAACAACACAAACAAAACGTATTGAAAAACAAAAACTCAACAACTAGCTATGAATAGTTTACATGAAGGCAAACTAGCTAACATACATGTATACAATTGTTCAATTTCATTTTACAATCAACTATATATCACCCCTGTCTAATTGGTATTGCTCATTTGCTACGTTGCTAAGAGAATTTACCCTTGTTTTTTATTAAGTTGTCATTTTCACTTCTTTAGCTAAATTCAGGTATATTGTAAAATATTTGAAGAACAAACTTTGTGTTGTTGCAAACCAACTCTAATAAAATACATATTCTTGTAAGTTTTGCAAACATCTAAACAGCCATGATTAAAATATTATAAAATATACATATTTATGAATGTTTCATGAAACTTTTTCTCAAGTCGCAAATGACCAATTTAGAAAACAATAACGGTATTTTATCGTAACAGCATCAGCTTGCCCTACCCACACCAATTAAGCAGAAACTATCTATCATAGCAAACTAGCAGAACACCTTAACCTGGTGTGTATGTATATACACGAGAGTGTCAATGAACCTCCACGTAACCAGGTGTGTATATATAAACGAGAGTGTCAATGAACCACCGCCATTGTGCTCAGTTCCGAGAGGTCCTGACAATTCAACATCTTGAACACATTCTTGAGTTTCTTTAGAATCATGCGCTTTATCTTCTGGTTCCTACATATTCTGTTTGCCGACCTGTATGCTGCTATGTTTCTGGCGATCGAATCCGGACTCGGGCAGTTCCGTTGTGAAGTGTGGGAATATTCCGGCTCCGAATCCATCTCTTGATCATCTCGCTCATCCGCATCATGGTGCTCGTGGGATGCGCGCGCATCCTGATCACCGTTGAATATTCGCCGAGACACGGACGTGAGAACAACGTTTTCTTTCTGTGAATGCAGGTGATTTCTTGTTAAAACTACTCTCCTGAAAGACTGATGATTCCTTCGGAATAGTCTTGGCGAATTCACATTAAATTGGCAATTTTTACGCGGACTAAGACAAGCTCTTCGGTTGTACGTAGACGCTGATTGGCCTAACCGCATGCCGTCCATATCTCGTGGAATTCCGGTCGACTGCACTGTATATGACGTCATTCTATCTGGAAGAGAATGATAACAAATTATATATAATTACATAATTATGAAGCCACGCATCACGTTTTTTATTACACGCTTGTTCCTAGAAGTATAGTGTTATTGATGTTCCATATATATAAATCGTATGGATTATACGTTCCATACGCATCTCGTTGACGTAAAATAACGTACATGAAGTTCGCCTCAACCATGAAACTGGAACTATTTAAATAAAAGAATCATCATACATGACAAACACGCACTGTATGAGCCTAAAACAACTTCTAATCCTGTATTTTTAATGCACGGATTCTAGGCTGCGAAGCGTGCAATAAACAGAACGACACGATGTGTAAATGGATTTGTCGATAACGGCACTCGTGCTGTCGCGGACGGAAGAATAGAACGAGAGGCGCTTGCGAGTGCCGTATCGACAAACCCATTTATACATCGTGTCGTTCTGTGTATGACCTTAATAATGTCGATTTATACACTACCAAGCTTCTGTTTTGTTACAATCTTATATTGGGGGGGGGGGGGGGGGGAATTCACACTTGTCCAAGATACCGCACTTCAATTGCCCAATTGCGTATTATCTAAGCAATATGAAGTTTTGACACCAACAAGCTTGTGTGTATCCAGTTTATGATAAACAAGGTGTATAATTGTTTCAACTGAAGATAGTCAGATATTCCAATAATGACAATAGCGTATTAAACAAAGCAAAGATAACAAAACGTAGAACAGATAACAACAAAAAAGTAAACAAAAACAAACAACTACAGAATAAATGAAAGGAACAGCAAATTACTTAATACTATAAGAATGGCGTCTTAGCTACTAAAGCACATCGGCTGCTGGTGGCTGATAAAAAATATTCCAAGGAAATTAACAAACGAATATTCTTCGTGCTGAAATTACAATGATTTTAGATCTGTTTGGTGACGATTTTAAGCTACACGGGTGACTGATGGGCACATGAAATGTGTCACTCCATGGATTGACAGACATGTAGTGTTTGTTTAAGAACTATCTGCTATCAAAGCAAAACTGTTGTCTTAGTTCAGACATCCTGAGTTTTTGTTTGTGAAAACACATACCGTTACATATCGTAGGACAACCGATGTTTATATACAGCGATAATTAAAATGTTCAATTCAAGCCTCCCCAAAAACACATGTAGTAACCAGGTCAGGCACATCCTGAATTCAACTATTATATTTATATTCAACTACAATGGTACATAGAGGATATCCACACTTTTTCAGTGGATATAAGAGACATAACCCAACATCATATTTAAAAAAAAAAAACAATTAAAAGACGGTGTCATACTAAATCGGTACCATGTTTGTTTATGTGACGAAATGACATGTCACGATCCGTGCGAAAAAAATAGTCATGATGGCATAAATAATGAAGTCAACTAGCATTCAATTGGTATAAATTGACACATGAGTTTGCGCTCAAAAATACACCGGATAATATTCGCTTTTGAATTTTTCCCGCTATCGAAATAGGTCGATACATATTTGAACTACCGTTCTACGATTAGTCGCTCTCGTGTAGCAATTCAATTCAATTCAATAAAGTTAAATTTCTTTTAAAATGGCCAAATCGTATTTACAAATGTAGCTGTGAGTACGCGAATGAATATAAGATACTCATTATTCAAGACATTTTTTGTAAGAATCAAGTTTTGCTTTTATAAAGTAGTTCGTAAATCAATTGACCAGGTTAGATTTCCGAAACCTGACCATTTACATTAGTAGGTTTATATTGAGACTTATAGAATCATATGCCACTTTAACTGAAAGTTTCCAATTTAAAAATGGGACCAAAATACCGCAACGGGTTTTACTCTGGATACGTACTATGGATACTAATTTTTGGGAAATACAGGATAAATGCCAATGCATACCAATTTCAAATAAAATCATCACTGATATACGCCTTTCAGCTAAATAATGTTAATTTTGATAAATGTTCAAAGAAAACTGAAATTTTATGCCAAAAATTAACAGTCTCAATTTTAAAGTTTCCTATCTCTGAGAAAAAGATGTGCTCGGGTGAAATTAAAATAAAAATAAATCATGCAGAGGAATTTTCAGTCAATACAACCAGTAAACGATTATTACGAGCTCGGTATGGTATGGATTTTGCAGTAAATATCTTGTGTTTCAGTTTTCAAGACTTTCCTGCTCTATAACTTGAATGTCCACAGTCCTTAATTAGTGTTACATGTAACAAATAAACTTACTGTTTGTCCTGTTCAAGATTTCAGATTAACAGTTATTTCCTTGTGTGTTTATTCCTCGGCAGTTGGTTCACTAACTATGATGACAAACTTGAAATCACAACATATATATACGTGACTAAAATATGCCACATGTTCTCGGGTGTTCATGTGTTGATTGACTCTCGCGACGTCACGCTACTAGTTCGACACCTTCCACTCACTGCCACAATGCTAACGTTAGTCAATACAATACGTCAGCTAATAGCAGATAATCACACAATCGTCACCCAGCGTGTGATTACTGACCGCAATACCCCACGTGACTCAAGGACGGAAGCCACATAATTGGTTTCGAGCTTCATGGGGATCGTCACCTATAATTTATTACGCAGAGTTTTGTTTTAGTAAGAGATTAACGAGAGGCCACTTACGTCTTCAGTTTAAGTTAATACCGGATTTGTCTAATGGGATTAACTTAATCGATGTTTTAAGAATTTCGGACCTCAATAGGAAATATGATATTTTAATACCCCGGACCATCACGCTGTTCGGCCGTTGGCGAGATTTACAAAATATTACGGGAAATTGCTAAACAAAATTGATTTAATCAAACTACAGTTGAATCATAACATAGCATGAATATAACGACATCGGAATGAGATAAACGGTGCGATATGTTCACACAATGTTCTGTTAATTCGGAAAGAATCACCAAACGACGGAAGCATGAACGCTCTTTATAAGAGGCGATCGTAGGAATTTGTTTTGTTGGGCTGACAAAATATCTAAACTTATTAAAAACTTCCTCTTTTGAAATTCGATATCCGGCCACAAAACACCATATTAAAATTTAGTTCATGTTCGATCTGATTATTTTCTGCTAAATATAGAAAACGAATAAATGGTGGGGTTATATGGTGTCAAATCGGACAGCATATATTTTGTCTTGCAATATTTAAAGGGGTACTGTACACTAAAGCGGGCCATTTATAGGAACATCTTCTATTAAACTCAACATCATATATGCAACAAATTAATGAATTTGAGCCATGTATGAGTGCACAATACACTCATTTACTTTATGAACGATGTAAAACAACATGGTAAATATAACGAAAATGAGTTTATGACTGGAGCCATAACCTCATTTATAGATAATAGAACATGGTCCCATAAATGGCCAGATTTAGTGCACAGTACCCCTTTAAAATAGATAATCCGAACACTCCTAAATTACTATTTCTTTGGAATCTGGGGTAACAAATATTTAACCCTTTACCCAACAGAAGGGCCCTGTGCCAATGCATTCTCTTATATATGCGAGTCGACCATAGGTCGCCTCGCATATATAAGAGAATGCATTGGCTTAACACATTAAAAATTATAAATTGTTAAAGAATGTAAGAAAAAATGGGCCAATGCATTCTCTTATATATGCGAGGCGACCTATGGTCGACTCGCATATATAAGAGAATGCATTGGCACAGGGCATAACTGTAACTATCACAATGTGGTCAAGGAGCCGGTTCCAATGATATCCATATTTGTATGGTTCTATTGAGACAGACCGAAGATATTTTAGGCTGTTGAAGCTTTATTTGGCCGATTTTGGCCGGTTTGTTGGGTAAAGGGTTAATTCGAGTAGAGGAACCCACTCTTCGACGCTCTGAGTTATAAAATATCAATTTTTGAATTTTTTGTATTTATCATCACTTGGACTATTTGGCGTCCTAGAAATTATTCGACGAGCCGACCGACACACTCTAGATACGAAATTGCGTTGAACAAAATGTTAATATATAATATACGCTTTGGAAACGTTTGTACCAAAGTTGACAGTGGTTAGGATTTTTTGGTAATTAATCGATAAAGGTATATATTTATATATATACAGTGTCTTTGGAAGAATTGTTGTTGTTGGAATCTGATAATACGGATGATCATCGAATCTGATTGTGTACCTTTAAGTGAAGCAGTGTCCCAGTTTTTGATAAATTTGCTAAATACTATCCCTACACTATATCTTCAAATAACATAAAACAAGACTAGGGGGTGGGACAGGCTCGGAGTTTTCTGATGACTTGGCGATTATAATACAATGGCGTTTCCGACGTCTATATAGTGTTAGTCAAGACGTCGCGGTGGCCACTGGATACTCACTGGCTGGGACAGTATGTTTTAATTTGGAAGATTCACTTTGGTGTGGATATTCTGTGATATAGAGAGCTTGACATTTTACTGTCCATCGAAAGTTAATTTCGGTGGACTAAAGAAATCAGCACCGCCCGTCCGTGTGTGTGTGCGTGTGTGTGTGCGTTCGTTCTTGCGTCCGTCTTATCCGATGGTAAGCACAATTACACAAACACATATTAAGCGATTTCAATATTTGTTTGTTTATGAGTTGGTTGCCATAATATATAGGACGAGTTCGAAAACGGATTTCGTCCGATTTTTCTTACCCGAGTTATGCCCCTTAGTTTGACGATTTCTTGACTTTCTTTTGTCGTAAGCGCAATAACCCGAACAAATATTAATCGATTTCAATAATGTTTGTTTATGAGTTGGTTGCCTCAGTATATCTTGGATTGAAAATTAGTTTAGTCCGATTTTTCTTACCTGAGTTATGCCCCTTATAATTTGACGATTTCTCGCCATATATTTTTTGTCGTAAACGCAATAACTCGAACAAATATTAACCGATTTCCATATATTTTTCTGTATGAGTTGGTTGCCAAAATACCTTGGACGAGTTCGAAAACCACTTTCGTCCAATTTTTCTTACCTGAGTAATGCCCCTTAGTTTGACGATTGTTCGCTTTTTTTTTGTCGTAAGCGCAATATCTCGAACAAATGTTAACCGATTTCAATATTTTTTTTATTTATGAACTGGTTGACACAATATCTAGGACGAGTTCGAAAACCAGTTTCGTCCGATTTTTCTTACCTCAGTTATGCCCTTAGTTTGACGACCTTTTATTTGACTGCAAGTATGTAAGCAATGTCGCTCACATGGAATCTTTTGGAGAATATGTCCATAGGAAACTATGAAGAAACAATTGTGAATACGACAAACAATATATAATCAAAATATTGGACAATCCGAATCAAAATATGCCCGAGCCGGGTTGTCTCGTTTTGTAGTAGACAAAAACACTTCTCCTGTGTGCGAATTGTGGGTTGCACACCACAAGCCGGACAATAATAAAAATCACCACAGGGACCAGCCTAGAGATTTCAAATTGGGAGAAGTCACTTCTCCTTATTTGGTTATTCGTGAGAAGTGGACTGTTATCAGGGGAAAGCAACGATGGCTGAAGTTCAATTTATACCAAAACAGCACCCTTCTACGTGCAACCCTCTAATATTGTCTGATATTGTATTACTATATCGTTTATTGGTAATGTTTTTTAGACATGGCACATTTTTTACCATCATCCGAACATGTTGTTCATGCAATTATGAGATCCATCCGATTCCAAATGAGTATATTATGCGTTGTCCACCCCCGAAAATAATTTCTGAACCATAATATTTCGTCGCGTCAGAACTAAACTGTTCTATCTCCATTTTGGCGGGAGAATGATATATTGGTATATTCGATTCGGTGCGGGGTTTCCTGTCCGCAAATCACCATATATCGTGTCTGACGTATACCAAATTTGAATGAGAGGCTGTGTAAATCTGTTACATCTCAAAAACTAAGTTTTTTGACAGTGCTATATTGTTCTATCTTCACTGTGGACCAATGCATATATTTACTGTGTACCACGTGATTAAATAAATTTCAGTGCTAAAATGTTGTATCTCTGACTTTCAATAGAAATCAATGGAACCCAAACTTGGCAGAGTGCCAGCGAAGTGACCAATGTTGGAAATAATGCTTTCTCAACATAGGTGTGAACATCTATTTCTAGGATAATTATTTGGTTAACAAAACATAGAAAATTGAGTGATTTTTTGTTTTTGCACGTTTAAGTGATTGAAAAATACGAAAACCACTTGAGCACGGAATAAAAACAGAATTGTACAAAATAATTTCTATCTCCAACAGGGGGGGGGGGGTGAAAAAAAAAATTCCGGCACGTATGCCGGGGTGGGTGGGTGGTCAAAGCCACCAACAAGCAATTTTTTCCGCGACTAAAAAAAAAAATTCCTACTTGTTTTTTAGTGTTTTGGCAATGAGTTGGGCTTCAAAACTACTTTGAATGAGAGAAATATAGAGGATCTACAACGAGTCCCCAGTTTATAGCGGAATTTACAAAACGAGTCCAGTAAATTAGGTCTGGACCGAGCCTTTGGCGAGGTCCAGACCTAATTTACTGGACGAGTTTTGTAATTTCCGCTATAAACTGGGGACGAGTTGTAGATTCTATTTATTACATGATCCAAAACATCGACAAAACATACTTAAATCAACAAATGGAACGAGAAACTAACATCGGCTTCTATAAGACATGCGATGACGTTTCACGTAACTATTCGTTGTTTGCCCGCGTAAAGAAATAGTCCCAGATAAATAAAGACTATTTGGCGCTTTTAATGGCGTATATTTAATAACATAACTTTTCAAATTCTTCAGTCATGATAGTTTGTTGGAAAAATATTGGAAGTCATAGTATTTTTGAGACGTAGCGTACGGAATGTTAAAAGACGAAAAACCGGAAGTCAAAGGTCACCTGGCACTATTTCCTGTTATTAAACGAACGTTTAATATCACAATTTATAGAATGGGTTTATTGAATGGAATAATGGTAGGATCGTGTAATAAAATGTAATTCTAACTGGTAAACTGACTGCAGGCAGTTATCGTGTTGTATTTTGTTGCAAATATTGAAATCCAAGATGGCCGCTGGCAGTCATGTTTTTTTGGCCGAATGACCTCAAAATGACTCATTCCTATTTACATGTCCATGTTAACATCCATGATAAATAGTATGCACAGAAATTCATATACAGCTGTTTACAGTGAATTTCCCCCCGAAAATCTCTGTTTTAGTGTTAAAAGGGGGGGTGGGTGTAAAAAAATGGTCGGAAAAAACTGCCGAAAACGGAAAAAAATTTGGCGGTGGGGGTGGGTGGGTACAAAAAATGATCGAAAGGGAAAAAATGCCATACGTGCCTGAATTTTTTTTCCGATCCCCCCCCCCCTGTCTCCAAGGTGTTCTTTCGTGATTACACCAAGATATCATGTTTTGTCTCAAAACTCGTCATATAATAGTATTTTTACACTAGCTATCATACCCGCTTTGTACTATCTTCCAGAACAGAATGAGAACATATGAACCGGGGGGGGGGGGTCAAAACTTTAAACTCGATTTCCCACAAAAATGAAACTATGGAGATAGAATGCTTTAGTTCTGACGCGACGATTTAATGAGAGTATTATGGCACGAAGTCGGTATCACCAATGTATTAATTAGAAACAATCCATGGTCTGACTCAATTACAAATATGGGGAAAGAGGAGTAACTCTATCCATCGCGGAATGTTTAAAGTGTGAGTTTGTGTGAGACCACGAAGTATGGAGGTATATATTACACCACTCTTACAGCATTATATTTACAAAATATTACGGGAAATTGCTAAACAAAATTGATTTAATCAAACTACAGTTGAAAAATAACATATCATGAATATAACGACATCGGAAAGAGATAAACGGTGCGATATGTTCACACAATGTTCTGTTCATTTGGAAAGGATCACCAAACGACGGAAGCATGAACGCTCTTTATAAGAGGCGATCGTAGGAATTTGTTTTGTTGGGCTAACAAAATATCTAAACTTATTAAAAACTTCCTCTTTTGAAATTCGATATCCGGCCACAAAACACCATATTAAAATTGAGTTCATGTTCGATCTGATTATTTTCTGCTAAATATAGAAAACGAATAAATGGTGGGGTTATATGGTGTCAAATCGGACAGCATATATTTTGTCATGCAATATTTAAAGGGGTACTGTACACTAAAGCGGGCTATTTATGGGAACATCTTCTATTAAACTCAACATTATATATGCAACAAATTAATGAATTTGAGCCATGTATGAGTGCACAATACACTCATTTACTTTATGAACGATGTAAAACAACATGGTAAATATAACGAAAATGAGTTTATGACTGGAGCCATAACCTCATTTATAGATAATAGAACATGGTCCCATAAATGGCCAGATTTAGTGCACAGTACCCCTTAAAACTAGATAATCCGAACACTCCTAAATTACTATTTCTTTGGATTCGGGGGGATTCGGGGGGATTCGGGGGTAACAAATATTTAACCCTTTACCCAACAGAACTTATATATGCGAGTCGACCATAGGTCGCCTCGCATATATAAGAGAATGCATTGGCTTAACACATTAAAAATTATAAAATTGTTAAAGAATGTAAGAAAAAATGGTAAAAAGTGTTAAAAACAGATTTTTTTTAGGCCAATGCATTCTCTTATATATGCGAGGCGACCTATGGTCGACTCGCATATATAAGAGAATGCATTGGCACAGGGCATAACTGTAACTATCACAATGTGGTCAAGGATCCGGTTCCAATGATATTCATATTTGTATGGTTCTATTGAGACAGACCGAAGATATTTTAGGCTGTTGAAGCTTTATTTGGCCGGTTTTGACCGTTTTGTTGGGTAAAGGGTTAATTCGAGTAGAGGAACCCACTCTTCGACGCTCTGAGTTATAAAATATCGATTTTTGAAATTTTGTATTTATCATCACTTGGACTATTTGGCGTCCTAGCAATTATTCGACGAGCCGAAATTGCGTTGAACAAAATGTTAATATATAATATACGCTTTGGAAACGTTTGTACCAAAGTTGACAGTGGTTAGGATTTTTTGGTAATTAATCGATAAAGGTATATATTTATATATATAAAGTGTCTTTGGAAGAATTGTTGTTGTTGGAATCTGATAATACGGATGACCATCGAATCTGATTGTGTACCTTTAAGTGAAGCAGTGTCCCATTTTTTTATAAAAATAGGAAAACAATCTGGTTACAGAAGCTCCCAATCACTGGTCTCTCGACTCAAACTTATTATTATAGACCTCTTAGATAGTCCTAATCGACATGCTGCAAAATCACAAAGAACACCTCTTAATATCTGCCACTATGTTTGGCAAGGCAATACAAAACGCTCTTTATCATAGCTGATACTTTAGATCGTTAACACTCAGTATATAATGCAAAAAATTGGTCAAACGGAATAAGCTTGGGAGTATTCATATGTGGATAAAAATGAAAAGTCCGTTATTATATGAAGTGTGAGTAAATTTGCTAAATACTATCCCTACCGCGTATAAAAATGAAAAGTCCGTTATTATATGAAGTGTGAGTAAATTTGCTAAATACTATCCCCACACTATATCTTCAAATAACATAAAACAAGACTAGGGAGTGGGACAGGCTCTGAGTTTTCTGATGACTTGGCGATTATAATACAATGGTGTTTCCGACGTCTATATAGTGTTAGTCAAGACGTCGCGGTGGCCACTGGATACTCACTGGATGGGACAGTATGTTTTAATTTGGAAGATTCACCTTGGTGTGGATATTCTGTGATATAGAGAGCTTGACATTTTTTACTGTCCATCGAAAGTTAATTTCGGTGGACTAAAGAAATCAGCACCGCCCGTCCGTGTGTGTGCGTGTGAGGGTGCGATCGTTCTCGCGTCCGTCTTATCCGATGGTAAGCACAATTACTCAAACACATATTAAGCGATTTCAATATTTGTTTGTTTATGAGTTGGTTGCCATAATATATAGGACGAGTTCGAAAACGGATTTCGTCCGATTTTTCTTACCCGAGTTATGCCCCTTAGTTTGACGATTTCTTGACTTTCTTTTGTCGTAAGCGCAATAACCCGAACAAATATTAATCGATTTCAATAATGTTTGTTTATGAGTTGGTTGCCTCAGTATATCTTGGATCGAAAATTAGTTTAGTCCGATTTTTCTTACCTGAGTTATGCCCCTTATAATTTGACGATTTCTCGCCATATATTTTTTGTCGTAAACGCAATAACTCGAACAAATATTAACCGATTTCCATATATTTTTCTGTATGAGTTGGTTGCCAAAATACCTTGGACGAGTTCGAAAACCACGTTCGTCCAATTTTTCTTACCCGAGTAATGCCCCTTGGTTTGACGATTGTTCGCTTTTTTTTTTGTCGTAAGCGCAATATCTCTAACAAATGTTAACCGATTTCAATATTTTTTTTATTTATGAACTGGTTGCCACAATATCTAGGACGAGTTCGAAAACCAGTTTCGTCCGATTTTTCTTACCTCAGTTATGCCCTTAGTTTGACGACCTTTTATTCGACTTAAGATTAGGGTCTGCAAGTATGTAAGCAATGTCGCTCACATGGAATCTTTTGGAGAATGTGTCCATATGAAACTATGAAGAAACAATTGTGAATACGACAAACAATATATAAACAAAATATTGGACAATCCGAATCAAAATATGCCCGAGCCGGGTTGTCTCGTTTTGCAGTAGACAAAAACACTTCTCCTGTGTGCAAATTGTGGGTTGCACACCACAAGCCGGACAACAATAAAAATCACCACAGGGACCAGCCTAGAGATTTCAAATTGGGAGAAGTCACTTCTCCCTGTTTGTTATTAGTGAGAAGTGGACTGTTATCAGGGGAAAGCAACGATGGCTGAAGTTCAATTTATACCAAAACAGCACCCTTCTACGTGCAATCCTCTAATATTGTCTGAGATTGTATCGTTTATTGTAATGTTTTTTAGACATGGCACATTTTTTACCATCATCCGAACATGTTGCTCATGCAATTATGAGATCCATCCGATTCCGAATGAGTATATTATGCGTTGTCCACCCCCGAAAATAATTTCTGAACCATAATATTTCGTCGCGTCAGAACTAAACTGTTCTATCTCCATTTTGGCGGGAGAATGAGATATTGGTATTTTCGATTCGGTGCGGGGTTTCCTGTCCGCAAATCACCAGATATCGTGTCTGACGTATACCAAATTTGAATGAGAGGCTGTGTAAATCTGTTCCATCTCAAAAACTAAGTTTTTTGACAGTGCTATATTGTTCTATCTTCACTGTGGACCAATGAATATATTTACTGTGTACCACGTGATTAAATAAATTTCAGTGCTAAAATGTTGTATCTCTGACTTTCAATAGAAATCAATGGAACCCAAACTTGGCAGAGTGCCAGCGAAGTGACCAATGTTGGAAATAATGCTTTCTAAATATAGGTGTGAACATCTATTTCTAGGATAATTATTTGGTTAACATAACATAGAAAATTGAGTGATTTTTGGTTTTTGCACGTTTAAATGATTGAAAAATACGAAAACCACTTGAGCACGGAATAAAAACAGAATTGTACAAAATAATTTCTATCTCCAAGGTGTTCTTTCGTGATTACACCAAGATATCATGTTTTGTCTCAAAACTCGTCATATAATAGTATTTTTACACTAGCTATCATACCCGCTTTGTACTATCTTCCAGAACAGAATGAGAACATATGAACCGGGGGGGGGGGTCAAAACTTTAAACTCGATTTCCCACAAAAATGAAACTATGGAGATAGAATGCTTTAGTTCTGACGCGACGATTTAATGAGAGTATTATGGCACGAATTCGGTATCACCAATGTATTAATTAGAAACAATCCATGGTCTGACTCAATTACAAATATGGGGAAAGAGGAGTAACTCTATCCATCGCGGAATGTTTAATGTGTGAGTTTGTGTGAGACCACGAAGTATTGATGTATATCACATCACTCTTACAGCTTATAGGACAGTTTCAAAATCGTGCCTGAAGAATCAACACACAGTGGTGACCACTAGTGTGGTCGTCATGGAGGGGGGGGGGGGGGTGGGTGGGATTGAACCTAGAACAAAATGTTATAAAGCTGGTGTTGGTATCATTTTGTATGGAAAAGTATCGGGAACGACATATCCAAAATCGGCCGTGAGGACAATTCCGGATTCAAGATGGCGGCCAAAAATGAGAAATATTCCCCAATTAGCATTAGTCCGTTTGCCCTCGAACAAATGTCATCACGTTTGACAGAAGAGTTCCCGAGAGTCACATTTACCAAATATCAGTCACAGAGAGTCACACATATATGGCCACCAAAATGACCACCAAATTGTTTTGTTTTTAATTCTTTTGATCGAAATCGGCCAGTGATGACCAGAATAAAGAAATGATTCATACTTTCGGCGCTTGTCTTCTGTGAACGGCGGTGCACAAGATCGTAGTCTATTGACTTCTGAAACCACAAAAGTCTCTTGTGACTTTCTTTTTGTGTTGGTAAAATATCTCTGACAACTTGCATGCACCAGTACATTGCCGACAGACGTCATTTTGGCTGCGCTCGGTGAGGTATTGTTTCAACTTCGGTTGCCCCCTTGTCCACACAATCTTATGAGAGTCACAGTACCTTTTGCACCCACCTTTACTGTTGGATCCTTAACAAAACCAAAAACACATATGTCTTCAGTTAGGCCACGGCCCGCACACACGGGATGATTGTCAGCTGTCACCCATACTTATACATTAAACAGAGCGATAATATATATACATAGATGAAACAGCACAAGAGAACAACAGGAACAAGAAAACCAATGTCAGAAATGGTAACGCGCTCAATAACATACATTATATACCCATGCTTGTAATTATAGAATATAAAATATATTGTGTTTGCGAATGACCAACTCAGAATTCCGTTAAAATAACAGTAACAGCTAGCACCTAATTAACGAACCGGCGGCCGACTCGGCCGTCTCCGACCAAAACAGCCAGCGGGCTGCAGAACGAAAAATGTCTATACAAGTTGAAATATAAGACTTACAAATTATCTTTTTCATTTCTTTTATTTGTAATTGGCATAGCTTATCACAAACCAAAAAATCGACATTATTGACATAATGTTAACGACCATAAACGAAATTGAAATTCCCAACTATACCTTTTACCGGACTCGGCCTCCGGTCGCAGTTCGAGTTTTAATCCTCCCAAAAATTCCCATTCTATAAATAAAACACCCATGCGCCCAGGCGAAACAAGAATCTCTACATCAATATACACACGAGGAGCGCGCGTAATAGAGCAATTAAATTAAAGCCACATGGCGGTTTACGCTCCAAAATACACATATTATTCGCTTTTGAATTTTTCTCAGTACCAAAATAGGTCGATAGATAATTGAACTACCTTTCTACGAGCATTATGTAACCCAAAAAGACACATTGAAGTAATGAAAAATACAATCGTGAATACGGTGTTTGGGTCCCAAACAAAAAAAACCCCGCCATTTGCGCGACATGGAACAGAAAAGAGCGTTCCGTGGTAGTCAATTCCTGATATGATAGCAATAAAGAGCGTTTGTCTGATTGCTGTCGAAAATTGAATACGTCTGAAAAATGGCTGTGACTTTGGCAAGTGTTTTTCAGAGCATACAAAGCCGATTATACCAATAGTTTATTTATCGACCTATTGTATCCGTCGCTCCAAATTATTTAGAAAACAACATATGAGAGCACAAATCCTGGGAGTAAGTTGTCACCGTTAGGTTTCAACAGGAAACGTGTGCCCCGACTCCTAAAAAAATACATATTTACTACAATTAGAGATATAAAATCGAAGTGATAAATGAGAAATAACAGAGAACAAGGTGACTATTTCTTACACAACTGTAGTTATGTGCGTTGTGGTGTTCTATAACAACACTCTTTATTACTGAAACTCACACATGGCTTATAATGGCGTTGTCCTTCAAAATTCGTTTATTTGTGGAGCGCACGCATGTATTGGCTTTCCATGCAACGCTCTTTATTATTGGAGGGCACTTGTGGGTTACACAGTGGCGGATCGTACCATCGTATCGTCATATGTCAATTATCCATGGGAACTTGCCACCTTTAACCCTTTACCCAACAGAACGGCCCTGTGCCAATGCATTCTCTTATATATGCGAGTCGACCATAGGTCGCCTCGCATATATAAGAGAATGCATTGGCTCAACACATTAAAAATTATAAAATTGTTAAAGAATGTAAGAAAAAATGGTAAAAAGTGTTAAAAAAAGATTTTGTTTTAGGCCAATGCATTCTCTTATATATGCGAGGCGACCTATGGTCGACTCGCATTTATAAGAGAATGCATTGGCATAGGGCATAACTGTAACCATCACGATGTGGTCAATGAGCCGGTTCCAATGATATCCATATTTGTATGGTTTTATTGAGACAGACCCAAGATAATTTAGGCTGTTGCAGCTTTATTTGGCCGTTTTTGGCCGGTTTGTTGGGTAAAGGGTTAAGTGGTTTGCGAGCTAACAGCCTAACACAATTAAACTGCCTGCATTTGTCAGCAATAGGGAATGCTGCGGCATAATGACCAAATGCCCTGTATTCAAATGGCTGTAACCCCCAACCCCAAGCTGATTGTGAGTATATTGTTGTCGAAACATTCCCGGTCAAAACGGCACCAACGCTGGCTTTATAACAATTTCAACTCTATATTGATGTAACTCCATTTGCATATATACCTGAAGAAGGGGAAACCCGAAAGCTCGCATGTTAAATACATACAATAGGTCTTAAAAGGTGTTACTCTTCATATTTATTATCCTGTGCCAGTGAGATATCTTATATCACAATAATGATCCCCATACATGATACATGTAGCTCTCTCTAATCCTCGCCACTCAAACTTTCAGTGTTGAGCGAGTCACCGTGAATCACTCACCCAAAATAATCCCAATGGCGTTCAGAACATTTCATACGGACTAACTACTCATCAATGAGTGTTTAGTATAGGCAGGTTAAAGGGACCCGAGGCCTTCAAAGTTTGTTCATGTGAAATAAGATAGTAGTATATGTAAAACAGCTACAATCAACAAGTAATTATACATGAACAATTGATCAACTTTGTTCATAAATTAATTAATAACGGGATCTCACATATTGAACACACACTTTATTGTCCCCCGACATTCCGTTGGAGGACTACAGTAATGACCACGTCCGTCCGTCCGTGTGTCCGTCGGGGCATGCGTGCGTCCGTCTGGAACATTGTCCGAGCCTGTCTATTGTTATTTTCTGGTCAATTTGTTTAAAAGTTAGCACATATATAAACCAGCATGTTAAACTGTGCACATGCGGGTTGAGTCGGAGTCATATTTGTAGAGTTAATGCCATTTTCGACAAATATATTTTATGGTTTCTATTTTAAAATTATTGACCCTTTCTCGATAAATTGGCGATATGCAACACAATTAGTGAATATGCACTTTGTATCATATTGGGGTAACCAATTCCTCCTACAGTTCGTAGTATAGGTATCTGAAACCAATAAATTCTTCAAACTTGCCACCTTGGTCGGGGGACATTTTGGTCAGCGTCCTTTCATTTATTTGTGTATTTATTAACCTCCACGTATGAAGAATGACTTACAAGATTTCCAAACAAACAATATGAATAGACAACATGACATATTAAATTATGCAACGGTTACATTTAATAACAAATATATGCATTATATTAAGAAAGCTAATATATATGACCGGTATATAGAGGTAGGCAAAACATGACAAACATCAAACGCTATATGCAGAAAGTCACATGTCACAGGCATGTGGATATACGGCATATGTGTGTTATTTATGTAAGTAAGAAGCACTAACTCGCGGTGAATCCGCCATTTGGTCTCCGGAGGTCAAAGTTAAGAAGTAGCATCTATTTTTAGCATATAGCTCCAGTCTGGGAATTCCCACAATAAAATGGCAACAGTTCGTTACCGAATCGCAGGTGCGACACCTTCATAAAACCAATTAAACAATAACTCTGGATACTTACAATACGTAGGTTTCGCGCAGTAGATGGATTGAGTGTATCAGGTATATGTTTTTGCGTATTTTTTTTTATCGCAAATACTCGCTATTTGTCAGTAAATTATGAGAAGTTCGTTGACAAAAGGGGACGTCCATCGCTTAAACGTCTGAATGTCCGCATCGTCACCAGGGTCCTAACTCTGTAGATGACATGGCCACAAAACAATTCTTAAACCCGTAGTTGCACTCAGAATAACTGAAATTATCCACCAAATGCTGATAAAAAATGCTCGCACTGTCGAATGTTTACAAATGCATGCTACTTCTTAACTTTGACCTTTTACCGGTGGGTTGGGTAAAATGCTAGGAATCGGACCATATGGAACCATCGGCCATCTTGATAATCGCGAACCAGCGACAAGGCTTATTGTTGGCATATGTCGCACGCATGTGGTCGTAGTTCTATACAACAGAATAACGTCCTTTACATTCATGTCTGATTACCTTAGAGCTGAGAACATATCTACGTTCGTGAAAATATTCGAAAATCGTATTCAGAATAATATATTTTAACTTACTACATATACTTAGCGATGTTTGTTGACAACTCACTGTAACAATGTTGATTACATAACAATAGTTTCAGCACGCGATATTTCGTCATTGGAGAACTATCAATAATTAATATAAGAATAAAGTGCATATATTTCTCCATGTTATTCTTAGTGGTGATGTTTTACAGACTTGAATATCTGTTTTGTACGTTTACCCACTGCGAGTGGCCTTGTGCCCCTTTAACCCTTTACCCAACAGAAGGGTCCTGTGCCAATGCATTCTCTTATATATGCGAGTCGACCATAGGTCGCCTCGCATATATAAGAGAATGCATTGGCTTAACACATTAAAAATTATAAAATTGTTAAAGAATGTAAGAAAAAATGGTAAAAAGTGTTAAAAAAAGATTGTTTTTAGGCCAATGCATTCTCTTATATATGCGAGGCGACCTATGGTCGACTCGCACATATAAGAGAATGCATTGGCACAGGGCATAACTGTAACTATCACAATGTGGTCAAGGAGCCGGTTCCAATGATATCCATATTTGTATGGTTCTATTGAGACAGACCGAAGATATTTTAGGCTGTTGAAGCTTTATTTGGCCGGTTTTGGCCGGTTTGTTGGGTAAAGGGTTAAAGGGGTACTGTACACTAAATCCGACCATTTATGGGACCATCTCCTTTTATACTTAACAGAATATATGCAACAGATGAATGAATTTGAGCCAGGGATGAGTGCAAATACACTCATTTACTCTATGAGCTATGCCAACAACATGGTAATTATAATGAAAATGAATTTATGACTGGAGTCATAAATTCATTTTCATTATAATTACCATGTTGTTTGTATTGCTCAAATTTTAAATATGTGTATTTTGCTCTCACCCATGGCTCAAATTCGTTCATTTGTTGCATATATTCTGTTGAGTATAAAAGTAGATGGTCCCATAAAGGGCTGGGTTTAGTGTACAGTACCGCTTTAATGTAAGTTGTCGTCATTTAGAGAAGTCAGCGACCACGGCGATATAGTGCAACATCAGATATGAACATAAATAGGAAGAGTCCAACACAGAGTCCTATAGTAACAAAACTTATTCCCATTGCCGAAGTTCTGTGCTCGTATACACTGATTTTCTTTCTCAAACTAAGTTTCGTTGATCCTTTTGCGATGGCGAGTGATTTTTTGAAGTTCAGATATGTTCTCTTCTAATTGCACGGACGTTTCAATCTTTGTACTGACGACACATCTGCACCTACTAATGATTTTAGCAGACGGTGAATGTCCTGAAATAAAAACCATATTGTGCGTTTATAATCAGTTCAGCAAAGTTTGACAAAGAAATGAGAGATCACCAACCCACTTTAACCATGCACTGAGAGCAAGTAGCACTCAACTGATATTACCGAAAATTCCAATCCATTCCAAGGTCGATTCCATGACACCGAATTTATGTTATCCAAGCACACGTACAACTATATTGATTCCAATGATGTCAGTTGTTTATGTTAGTTAGTGTGTTCAATGCACTTGGCATCCTTACGGGTTCACGGATTACACTTGACATCTTTACGGATGCACGGATTGAAGTTGACTTAATTACATTGTCTTTATTTCCTTCAAATGTGTTGTCCACGCTTTTAGTTATCTGTATATAAGGATATTTATGTGTCTGTTCGCGATATTTGTGTCAGACCCCCGGACGATTTCAACCAAATTTGAGTAGGCGTTCCGTTGGGAATTTCCAATCTATTTTGGATACTATTGACAGTAATGTTTATCATGGATACCATCCGATGTATCCTGTTTTCGTGTCAGACTACCGTCTTTCACCCAACGTAAATATCATTTGAGAAGCTTATTTCTCACGTTGAATATTGTTGTTAAAGCAATATCTTGAAGTATTCAATTAATATATGAATACAAATGTTGATGATCAATTGACATAAATAATAACAATTAATTAACATTAATTGTAATCCATAGCTCAGGACTCTCTGTTTATGTCCTATGCTATTGCTGGAACGGCGAAGCAAGTAGAGCTAGCAATCACAAATTATACTCCATCGTATATACATGAAATCAATACACATTATATATATCATTTTTGTCGGATTAGTCCAGAATAAATGATTAATTATTCAATTAACTCATTTAATTTCTACTCACCATTGAGCTAGGAGTGGGACTGGGCAATAGGGCATTATTTGATTCCTCTATTTGTCAAGTTAAGCTATTTGACAATATCATATAGACATTTATAAAGTAACCTAGAGAGAGACACCCCACAAGTTACATAATCTGGTTTGTAACAGTGTTGATCTAATATATTTATAAACTAAACAAAGAGTTCAATCTAAAAAATTATAAAAATTGAATTTTAAAAAAGGGGCAGCCGTTGAATAAAGGCTCTCAGATAGGGGTCTGTTTAAGACTAAAATAAGCATGAAGCGCGCAAAGGTAGATTGTTTCAGTTAGAATATTATATTAATCTTATTTTAAATACATATCAAATGTTCTTGAACATTTGTTTTCTTCTTATCATATGTACTGGTCGTTAAATAAGTAGTAATGTGAGTAGTCGTGTGAGTATAGTAGTAGTTCTTGAAAATTTGTTTTCTTGTTATCACATGTACTAGTCGTTACATAAGTAGTAATGTGAGTAGTCGTGGGAGTAGTCGTGTGAGTAGTCGTGGGAGTATAGTAGTAGTTCTTGAACATTGTTTTCTTGTTATCACATGTACTGGTCGTTACATAAGTATTAATGTGAGTAGTCGTGTGCGTAGTCGTGTGAGTAGTCGTTGGAGTATAATAGTAGTTATTGAACATTTGTGTTCTTGTTATCACATGTACTAGTCATTACATAAGTAGTAATGTGAGTAGTCGCGGGAGTACAGTAGTAGTTCTTGAACATTTGTTTTCTTGTTATCACATGTAGTAGTCGTTACAGAAGTAGTAATGTGAGTAGTCCTGGAAGTATAGTAGTAGTTCTTGAACATTTGTTTTCTTGTTATCACATGTACTAGTCGTTACATAAGTAGTAATGTGAGTAGTCGCGGGAGTACAGTGGTAGTTCTTGAACATTTGTTTTCTTGTTATCACATGTACTAGTCGTTACATAAGTAGTAAAGTGAGTAGTCGTGTGCGTAGTCGTGTGAGTAGTCGTTGGAGTATAATAGTAGTTATTGAACATTTTTTTCTTGTTATCACATGTACTAGTCGTTACATAAGTAGTAATGTGAGTAGTCGTGGGAGTATAGTAGTAGTTCTTGAACATTTGTTTTCTTGTTACCACATGTACTGGTCGTTACATAAGTAGTAGTGCGAGTAGTCGTGGGAGTATAGTAGTAGTTCTTGAACATTTACGTCTTGTTATTAGATGTACTTGTCGTTACAAAAATAGTAGTATCAGTAGTAGTGACAGTGGTTGGAGTAGTAGCAGTTCTTGAATATCTGTTTTCTTGTTGTTACATACAATGGTCGTTACGTAAGTATTATTATGAGTAGTAGTGGGAGAAGTAGTACATGTAGTAGCTATTGTCCCCCGACGTTCTGAAAGAACAGGGGGACTATAGAAACGGGCTCCGTCCGTCCGTCCGTCCGTTCGGACGTCCGTCCGTCCGCCCGTCCATCACACTGTTGAGTACATTCATGGTGTAATCGTCTCCTCCTACATATTTCATCCCAGAGATTTGAATCTTCAGAATATTGTTGCCCATATATTGAAGATGTGCAACATGTATATAGATGACGGAAACATTATTTATTGACGGAGTTATTAACCCTTTTCGACTTAGAACATTTCAACATTTTTTTAAATTTCTTTAACAAAGGGTCATCGACTTGCCACGATGTCGGGGGACACTGTGGTCGGCTGACCTATTATTGAACATTTGTTTCTTGTTTTTACCTGGGCGGGTTGCGGTGCTGATATTAAATGTTTTCTTGTTATTACCTGCGTTGGTTGCGGTGCTGATATTAAATGTGTTCTTGTTATTACCTGCGTTGGTTGCGGTGCTGATATTAAATGTTTTCTTGTTATTACCTGCGTTGGTTGCGGTGCTGATATTAAATGTTTTCTTGTTATTACCTGCGTTGGTTGCGGTGCTGATATTAAATGTTTTCTTGTTATTACCTGCGTTGGTTGCGGTGCTGATATTAAATGTTTTCTTGTTATTACCTGCGTTGGTTGCGGTGCTGATATTAAATGTTTTCTTGTTATTACCTGCGTTGGTTGCGGTGCTGATATTAAATGTTTTCTTGTTATTACCTGCGTTGGTTGCGGTGCTGATATTAAATGTTTTCTTGTTATTACCTGCGTTGGTTGCGGTGCTGATATTAAATGTTTTCTTGTTATTACCTGCGTTGGTTGCGGTGCTGATATTAAATGTTTTCTTGTTATTACCTGCGTTGGTTGCGGTGCTGATATTAAATGTTTTCTTGTTATTACCTGCGTTGGTTGCGGTGCTGATATTAAATGTTTTCTTGTTATTACCTGCGTTGGTTGCGGTGCTGATATTAAATGTGTTCTTGTTATTACCTGCGTTGGTTGCGTTGCTGATATTAAATGTTTTCTTGTTATTACCTGCGATGGTTGCGGTGCTGATATTAAATGTTTTCTTGTTATTACCTGCGTTGGTTGCGGTGCTGATATTAAATGTTTTCTTGTTATTACCTGCGCTGGTTGTGGTGCTGATATAATATATTTTCTTGTTATTACCTGAGCTGGTTATGGTGCTGATATAATATATTTTCTTGATATTACATGAGCTGGTTATGGTGCTGATATTAAATGTGTTCTTGTTATTACCTGGGCTGGTTATGGTGCTGATATAATATATGTTCTTGATATTACCTGAGCTGGTTATGGTGCTGATATTAAATGTTTTCTTGTTATTACCTGCGTTGGTTGCGGTGCTGATATTAAATGTTTTCTTGTTATTACCTGCGTTGGTTCGGTGCTGATATTAAATGTTTTCTTGTTATTACCTGCGTTGGTTGCGGTGCTGATATTAAATGTTTTCTTGTTATTACCTGCGTTGGTTGCGGTGCTGATATTAAATGTTTTCTTGTTATTACCTGCGTTGGTTGCGGTGCTGATATTAAATGTTTTCTTGTTATTACCTGCGCTGGTTGTGGTGCTGATATAATATATTTTCTTGTTATTACCTGAGCTGGTTATGGTGCTGATATAATATATTTTCTTGATATTACATGAGCTGGTTATGGTGCTGATATTAAATGTGTTCTTGTTATTACCTGGGCTGGTTATGGTGCTGATATAATATATGTTCTTGTTATTACCTGAGCTGGTTATGGTGCTGATATTAAATGTTTTCTTGATATTACCTGAGCTGGTTATGGTGCTGATATAATATATTTTCTTGATATTACCTGAGCTGGTTATGGTGCTGATATAATATATTTTCTTGTTATTACATGAGCTGGTTATGGTGCTGATATTAAATGTGTTCTTGTTATTACCTGAGCTGGTTATGATGCTGATATAATATATGTTCTTGATATTACATGAGCTGGTTATGGTGCTGATATTAAATGTTTTCTTGATATTACCTGCACTGGTTATGATGCTGATATAATATATGTTCTTGATATTACATGAGCTGGTTATGGTGCTGATATTAAATGTTTTCTTGTTATTACCTGAGCTGGTTATGATGCTGATATAATATATTTTCTTGTTATTACCTGAGCTGGTTATGATGCTGATATAATATTTTTTCTTGTTATTACCTGAGCTGGTTATGATGCTGATATAATATATTTTCTTGTTATTACCTGAGCTGGTTATGATGCTGATATAATATATTTTCTTGTTATTACCTGAGCTGGTTATGGTGCTGATGTTAAATGTTTTCTTGATATTACCTGCACTGGTTATGATGCTGATATTCGGTGCAGTCGTTGTGGACGTCATAGCCGGTGTACTGGTCATTGCAATAGTATTATCAGTAGTAGTGGTGGTGGCGGTGGGAATAGTAGTCGCAGTAATTGTTGACGTTGTTGTTGTGAACGTCATCGTCCGTGTGGTCGTCATGTCAGTACCAGCGGTAGTAATTGTTGCTGTTGGTGTTGTAGTAGTAGTTTTATTAGTTGTTGTTGTTGTACTCATCGTAGTTTTTGTTGTTGATGTTGTTGTTGTTGGTGGTGGTGTTGTTGTCGTCGTCATTGTCGTTGTTGTCGTCGTCATCGTCTCCGTTGTTGTCGTCGCAGTAGTAGTAGTTGATGATGTAGTAGTTGTTGTTGTCGTCGTAGTCGTACTCGTCGTCGTTGTTGTTGTCGTCGTTGTCGTCGTCGTTGTTGTTGTTGTTGTCGTCGTCGTTGTTGTTGTCGTTGTTGTTGGATACGTTCTTTCTGGAAAACAGAAGCTTGCAATTTAATTCCATGTTTCATTTTCATTCCCAAGGCGAACGCTACTTGACTCGTCCATGGCGTACATGTATAACTCATTGTGAACGATGGCGTACATGTATAACTCATTGTGAACGATGGCGTACATGTATAACTCATTGTGAACGATGGCGTGCATGTGATCGATTTAGTTCAGAACATCATACAATTAAATTCCCGTGGCGGATATCAAGTCTGAAATTGTACTTGCTTTTTTTCATCGGGTTATTAAGTGGTCCTGTCAATTTGCTATGATGTTGGAGGGCCCTACTGAATTACTATGGTGCTGGTAGGGAAACTGATGCTGCTAAGAAATTGTGACGTTAGTGTTATACAGTTGTCCTTTTGCGGCGTCTGTCTGATACGAGCGATTTAAAAAAAAAGGCTGGTGTCTCCATGAAACATGTGTAGATATATATATTAAAAATTATTTTAGTAATGGCTGATCATTTGTTTACAAACCGACAGGGATAGCCATATTAATTATGGTTGGTTTGCAACAACCAAAGGTGTCATTATTGAAATATTTTACAATATATATGAGTTTCAATGTTTTATATTTACATACTAAGTGTGATTATCACTAAATCAAGCATTCCGATTGGTCGGCGCCCACGTGACTTGTTGCAGTTATTTCTCGGTGAACGCGCAGCAGCTCCTAACTGCAAGCCCATAATTACATCGATACGTCATCGATACCGGAAAGAAAAATGCGTAATGTTTTGGGCGCATTTGGACTCGCGCAGGATTGACTTAAATTAAATCATCAGGTTCAATATAAAGAAATTGTTCCTGTTAACTTTTGCCAAGGGTGCTATGGGATATTTTGGGCTGGTTTTGTCACGATACACTTTTCGATTTAAATACATTTACAAAAGTGGCTTTTTCGCTAAATGTATATAAATATAAGGATTAACTGTCATGTGGACTGTTTTGATGGAGATGTAACCGTGAGGTAAGTGGTCATAACTCACGATTACATCTCCATAAAAACAGTCCACATGACAGTTAATCCTTATATAAACACAATGTTTTTTTCCATTCGTTCAGATAAGCAAAAGGCTGTTAAAATGTCAACGTTCATTTTCTGAAAGCATCAGTTTGCCATAACAGCATCATAGCAAATTAGCAGGACCACTGAAGAAGGCGCTTCTATCGTGAATTTTCAAAAAATCTCAATTTCAAACTATCAATTTGAAGGAAGAAATCATTGTCCTGTATAACCGATGTCTGCTATGCTATTGTACTATAATATCACATGTCCACCCTCACAATAAGAGAGATACGAGAAAATAACTAAAACATTTTTCTTTGTATATTTTAGTTTCTCGGCGACCATTTGCAGAACTATTTTGTTGGGGGGGGGGGGGGTCACCATATTACAACATAATATCTGAAAAGATTAATCAGTGTTGAGTATTTCTGTCTGTCAGATTATAGGAAAACGTGGTTTAAGAATATGTTGATTTGTGTTGTTTTGGTCATTCATACGACAACAATTGGTTCTACAAATGGCCACAAAAGAAAGGTAAAAAACTCAAATATGCAATGAACAAATTATTTTATTTATTTTCTCGCAGACATCCATGATTTCAGAATTTGTTTGGTTGCCGATCGCCACCAAACTTATACATAATCATCTCCATGAAACGCATGAGTCTTATAGACGTGGGTTAGATATGTCAAAATTGACGCTGTTTGAGTCATGAATGGGAGAGGAGGGGCACCAAAGCTGATTCAAACAAATTCATACACGTTCTTCTCCAATGATACAAGGAATTAAATCATGTGGGTTAAAGACGCCACATTTGGTGCCGTTTGGGTCAGGGTGGCGGGAAGAGGAGCACTAAGAATGATAAGAGTAGTTAGTCTAGCAAAACAGATACATTGAAGAAAACATCATTAATAGTATATTTATCATTCTATTTAAGAAATACATATATTCTTTCAAAATGAGGGACCTTGAGGGTTACACTTGTGTAAATGTTTTCCATAGGCATCAGTGCTAACGTTTTAGGGTATACTGTTGGAAATATAAATGTTGGGTCCAAAATTTTCTTTAAATCTGAAAATTTGACATTTGGGGACATTTTTTACACAAAAACATCATGTCCATCTAGCAGGGAATTCGCCTTTAAATCTTGTATTTTCGTAACTAGTGTCAGAACCGCATAACAAAATACTGTCATATTTTAGACAACACCAACAAATTCAAACTTCACTACAAAAGGTTAATTACTGTGCCAATGGCTATTTTACCTATGGGAAATCATAGGGAATAGGTGTGATGATTTTCTTATGTAAAAAGCACACAAGGCTATTGACCAATCAGGGCCCAGTGTCTATTTTATTCTCTCCTATATATTCCTCCCGCATCGACTAGATGTCACTCCGAACACTATTTACACCAGTGTAACTAGTCCCAGTCTTCTTGTACTAAAACCAGCTAAGATATTGGGATGGCGATTTGCTGTTTTTAGTCCCAGCCCGCTTGCATACCAATCCTATCACACGAGTTACGCCCACGATCTGTGGCGGGAATCTGTGGTGTATTTTACTCGATTTACCTAATGAATCAATACATGATGCTATATACATCGGAAATAGAGACATATTATGGTCATAATGGTGTATAATAATCTAACTTTCATGTTAAATTACGCATAGAATATTCCGGTTGATTGTCACCAACATCGCTGTTTTTTCTGTTTGTTTACTTAACTGAAAGCCGAACTCAGGTTCCGAAGAACTTCGGCATTGTCCGGTGTTTGTTTTGGCCGAGACGAATTTCGATACAAACAAAATGGCGGCCCCCATGATATTCTAATGGTCATTGTGTTTACACTGTTTTAAACTGTGAGATGGTTATAATTCCCGTAATTTATTTAATGTATTACATTTATATCTTCAATATGTATTTAATCTATGTATTTATTTATTTATTGTCACGTATAATTACGATTACAATGGAGAATTCATCGTGCGTGGTTGACTGAAAATCTACGGAATATTTTCACCGGAAAATGCCGAACGCAGTTCGCAAGGTCAACTGAGTTCGCATACTTTAAAAAATATGTAAACACTGCGGCAAAAGTTTCTTTTCACATTAAATTACCGCTTTCAATTCACAACCGATGTGGGTTTCAGATCAAATAGCATGTCTTCTGCGGAAACTATCCATTTATTGTAGCAATTGTGATATTTTATTTCATATAATTGTGGTTTTATTTGAGCGGGTCACTAACGATTAACTCGTGTCAAAGGAGACCATGGGCCTGGAACTCGGACTAAAGACCGGCACCTCCATCCCAATATCTTAGCCGGTTTTAGTACGAGAAGACTTGGACTACAGTGTAACATGAACCGTCAGAGGATGGTATGTTGGTATGGATAATTTATTATAATAGAACTGAGTCTGTCCCATTCAATATATTAAAAAAAAAATGATACAATTTGTCACGAGAGATGGAAATGTATAGAAGGCCTGTTCAAAAATAGTGGTCACAGTGTGCAGTCAAATTTAGTTTCTCCTGAGATAAAAGAAAAGGATTATCCAATAGTGGCATATGACATGGTACATATGTCTGTTATTCTTTATTTTTTAGAACAGGCAGATATATATATACACAAAAACAGCGATATTTTTGTAAACATTAGTCTACGATTGAGTTCTTAGTATTTGAACATTTGTAACTCCCAATAATCGGACACGCTGATCCAGTGATTTATGTAGCTCCCAATAATTGGACAGGCAGATATATATGTACACACAAGAACAGCAACAATTTTGTGAACATTTGGCAAATGATTTAACCCTTAATATTTGGACTTTCGTAGCTCGCAATAATCGGACAGGCTGAAATAACACCACAGTCGCCATGTTGCCTAATAATAAATGGTGTAGTCATACCTACAGCAATTGTTCACACCGACATAGATTTCATATGTTTACATGGTAGGTTGTAGGTTCCAATTTTATTTTTGTATATATGTTGATCAGTAGTATAGCGTATTACATCACATAATTATACTGGACATATATATATTTTATAATGGAATATACTGGAAATATACTGGAATTTCACTGGGACAAAGTTGTACTAACCCTGGGCTCATATTCCCCGCATGGATCGCGTTCGATTGGATATGGACTCCACGAAGGGAATATGAGCCAGTGTATCCCGTCTGCCAAATGAAGAACGTATATGTATATCGATGGTCTTGTCTCAAGATTTTCGAATTGAATGTTCCGTGGCATATGACATGGTACATATGTCTGTTATTATTTATTTTTTAGAACAGACTCATAGCCTAACATAAGCAACTATTTTCAGAAATGTAGAACAGTGTATGCATATGCGGTGGATCCATCCCACCCACAGCCAACTCATTCGGCAGTAAATGGTATTATATATACCATATAGCGTAGGGTTTGGGTCCGTATACAACATATAACTTGACATGGGCCCGAGTTGGTCATGCTCGCCCAGTGTCGATCTCTACTCTTGGCGAGCCGGACCAGCCCGGCAAAGTGTTCTGTTATATAAATACGCACCTAATAATAACCACATATATGATATATATATAAATCAAGTTAATTAAATGACTATAGATTAATACATCTTAGAAAGATCTTAAATGAACAGGGAAATTAATTCAATGTATTATGATTATATTATGCGTGATGATGCACACGTGACTGTATATATTATTTGTATATATTTATTTGTAATTTGTCTTGAATATCTTATATATAGATGTTAGACAATAAATGATGATGATGAAAATCTCAGCTCTGTTTCTGGCACATGTAGCTGATATATAGCAATATTACTTTTAATCTGAGAATAATTAGCCAGTATGGCACCAGAAACAGAGGAGCACCTGAACATTTCTTTAATACATCTGCATCTTCATGGAGATATGATAACTTGGTGTCCTCCGAATCTTAATCTAACACACTAGACTGATGTATACATCTCTATGTAATACATAATGATCATGTTTTGATTCTGATAATATTTTTTTAAATATTAAAAAACCACGTCGACTCTACTATTTAAAAACTGATGTCTGAAGTACGCTCAGTTGTAAATATATATAAAATACCAAACGTTTGACAGCTATCGAGCAACTTATAATATAAATGAGAACTGCCGCAGTGCCGCGATCTATGGATAGGACATAATGTTGTCTCTTCATTACGAGAGTAAAACAATAGCGATCTCAATAATCATTGTGGCAATCTGCGGTCGCGCTTCTCATATCGATGGTTTGCCAGACGTTTTGCGTCCGTCGTAGAACACCATTGTCGTCAGAAGCAGCATATCCACTAATTTAAATGGGAGCGTCACGAAGATGATACTAACAATATGTGGCACCTATTAGTCCCGTAGCTTATATATATAGCAAGACTTCTTTTAACCTGAGAATAATAATAAAGTATACCACCATGAACAGAGAAGCACATGGAAATTGCTTTAAAACATCTGTATCTTCGTGGATATATGACAACCAGTTGTCATCAAAATATGAGTCTATAACCCACTAGATTGATTTATGCAACTCTATGTAAAACCAAATTATCGTCGTTACTGTTTGCGAACTCATGTGTTTATGATGTTCATGTTTTTATCACAATAAAAACACTAAACAAATAAATTTAAAATAACAGACGTCAATTCCAACCACGTAGACTGAACGATTTAAAACGTTATAACGATGTTGAAATAAAGTTGTATTTGTCAGTTGCAAATAAATACATTCCTCTTTATTGGTAGACGAATTAATCACGATCAACGAAATTGCAATCACTCCGACAATGTAACCCACTACTTATATTCCATGTCTGGTAAATGTCGAAGCAACGAGATTAAAAGTAAATGAAGCCTTGTTTTCGAGAGAATTTCGATTTGTCGCGCTAAATGTAAATGTATGTAAACATAGAGTAAACGATCGTAACATCACTATACATTTTTCTATCACGGTAAATGGTATATCATTTTGAAGACAGATTAATCGCGGGCATGACTGATGATTAATTGCATTCGTGGGTTTACTTGAATCCCCGGGATCCACGAGTTCAGGCAGTACGTCTTTTGAATGAACTCCCGTTTTAGAAGAGCAACAGGATAGACTCGGCCCAAAACAGCATCACCGCAACCGATATCCCAAGCTTTTGTGGACCGAGAAGACTTGGTCTAGGCAAATGTCAGTTGTAGAATAATTTCAGGAATTACATTGAGCTCACTGTGGGGCGTGATCATTTCGTTAGCAGTTTGTCGTTTATATTCTGGTAGACGATATGCAGTGGTCTACAACGAATAGTCTGCAAATGTACCAGGGTCTAGAATTTCCCGAAGTTGCGTGTTTTGTCTGGATCAAGGGTGCGGTTGTGAGAAGTTTGATCCCTCAAATGGAGACGTTCTTGCAACATCCCTGCCGACAAATCCCTTTCGTTACTAAATACTCATTAGCGAGTAGTTCACTTAGGAAATGATCAGATAATATGTTCAATATGAGGAGAGCTCGTTTGTTGAACATTTTCCTCTAAATAATATGAATCCTTCTGCACTTTTCGTCTGTCAGTCGTCTGCTTAAATTTCATGATCATCCCTTAAATGAATAATACGTATTTCAATGTAAACTTGTTAATTAGGTGGGAGAATCCATGTAGAAAAGAGTTAATCGTATCTTTTACCAACAGTTTGAACTTTTGATGTTGGAAACTCCCAGTTGGACACTCCCGTCGGCGGACTATATTTGTGGCGACGTAACGTGCTACCTACAGTCTATAGACTCGTCCCTGGCTCATATTGAAGCATACGACACTATTGCTCTGTAACGTGCTAGAATAATCTAGTCAAAACATTGGTGGTTGAACAAAACACAAAACTCACTTCAGCCATGTGTACAATCAGCTTGTACTGTATTAGTCCCGGGCAAATTCTGCCCGGAGATCCAAGGTGGCAGTGTTCCATACCGGTCTATAATAACGACGCCCAAAGGAGAACGATGACAAGGGATATAGCCCGGAGGCCAGTCAACCTGCAGACGGAATATATCTTTATGTGAAGATGTACATGTATACTCACGCGCTTGACATAGCACGATTATGTCCCTTCCTGCGTTGATACACGATCTATCAGAGAAATTCTCAGAGGGGGTATACATGTACGCACACACGTCAGGTCCGTTATTTGGTTCGCCGCTGGCCCAAGACGTCCAAGGTGCCGGAGTTAAGTCCCATATAACCCATGATGAGTCCGGTGATGTGTTGTCGATACCCATCCAGAACCGTATTGCCGACGTAGAGGTCATCCTAGAATGAACATATAGAGGATCTCCAACGAGTCCCCAGTGTATAGTGGCTCGGTCCAGACCTAATTTACTGACGAGTTGTGTACATTCCACTATAAACTGGGAACGAGTTGTAGATTCTATTTATTACATGATCCAAAACTTGACAAAACATATCTGAATCAACAAACGGGACGCAAAACTAACATCGGCTTCTATAAGGCCTGTGATGACGTTTCACGTAACTATGCGTTGTTTGCCCGCGTAAAGAAATAGTCCCAGATAAATAAATACTCTTTGGCGTATATAATGACGTATATTTAATGAAATAACTTTTTGAACTTGTCATTCGTTACAGTTTGTTGGAAAAATGTTGGAAGCATAGTAATTTGAGACTTAGCGTACGGAATGTAAACAGACGACAAACCGGAAGTCAAAGGTCACCTGGCACTATTGCCTGTTATTAAACGAATGTTTAATATCACAATTTATAGAATGGGTTTATTGGATGGAATAATAGTGCATTTTGTTGAGCTATGATTTTTGTGAGAAATTTGGCATAGGTTATTTCTCACTGTTTGGCTCCATTATCAGCCAACATTTATCTCTGGCATGAACATCACGCAGGTCGAGTTCTATTGGAATTAAAGTCAGCTGCCACAGACGCCAGCGAACAGGACATATACTTTAATTACACTGGCTAAGTTTTATAACAATTGCATCTGAATTGCAGCAGAATTAATAGATATTGAGGTTGGTTAGCGTGCCGGGATATTTTTGAGAATGCCGTTGATCTATGCCCAACCAAATGATACCATACAACATCCATAAGGCTTGGTTGTGTTAAAGATTTACACATTATATCTGACACATATGGCATGCCTTGCGTCGCATGTTTGAAGTTTAATTTTGAGGTTGACTATATTTAGTGTCTCTTTTTAATATAAAACACTATGGTCCGAATCGACATCTCTGGTTTAAACTAGGTTTTATTCTAGACCTGGTTTTACTCTTGTTTCAACTAGGTTTTAGTAGGAGTAAATCTGTTCCGCTGTAGTAAAACTAGGCTTTACGGGACTAAAACTAGGTTTCAATGTAGTTAGCCCCAGTTTTGTGATAAACTCAGTTTTAGTTTTTGGAATTCGATCTCAATTAAAACTAGGTTTTATTGCGTGATAAATTTATGATAATATCGCTAATTTTTTGCGGTGAATTTGCGATATAATGATCAGGAGACGATTATCTATGTCTGATTTATCCATACCATACGTCTCGTCTCGAAAATACACTTTTAAATACACTTTGAAAAAATATCAAAGTAAAAACACCCTATATCCAGGTTTTACTAAAACCTAGTTTGGTGGGTTTTATTATTTGGTCGATTTTTTTTCGCCCAGTATTGATGTTGTTTCTTCGCGTATATATATGGGAGTGTTTCTTTTGAATTGGGGGCAGGCGTTTATGCTCGGGCGTTTGTCACTCAATATCCATGTGCAGTTTATCAGATTGACACGTTCGACACGAACGTGACTTTTGGAACTGATTTCTTATTCACACAAAATATCTCTTTCGGTCAATTTGACGGCATCGGTTTGTGGCCCGCCAAAATACCCCCAAGAAACACCCAGCCCTCACCGGGATGAGAGTACCACCCTGAGGGGGTGAAAATGGAGTATGGACCATAGAATAACCCATAGAAACACCACACCCATCACATCGCGGGGTGGGGTGGGTGGGGTTGTTGTACCACTCGAGGGGTGAAAATGTGATATGGACCATTTTCGAGACCGGTAAGGATTTCTGCCAATTTGACGGCACGGGTGTGTGGTCCGCCCAAATACCCAACATAAACACACAACCCCTCAACCCGAGCTCGGGAACAACCCCGATGAGGGTGAAAATGGGGTATGGACCATTTTATTCCTTATTTGCAAACAAATTACCATCAACCGGGGCTACCACCCCGAGGGGGGGGGGGTGAAAATGGTGAACGGTGGGTGGCCCACCCAAATGCCCCCTATAAACACCCCAATCCGTACCCCCGGGGTCCATACCCCATTTCCATCCGCTCGGGTGATACCACCAGTGGTGAGGGTGGGAGTGTTTCTATGGGATATTTGATGGCAGGCCACCCACCAATGCCGTCAAATTGGCCGAAATCCTTACCGTTCTCAAAAATGGTACATACTCCATTCCGACACCCGGGTGAGGGTGTTTCTATGAGGTTATTGAGGCGGGCCACCCACCCATGCTGTAAAATTATCCATATCCCATGCTCACCCCTCGGATTGGTAACCCCGAATGGGGTGAAAATGTGGAATGGACTAATTTCGAGAACGGTAAGGATTTCGGTGAATTTGACGGCATGGATAGGTGGTCCCAAATATTCCACATAAACATCATCACCCCTCACCCCGGGGTTACTACTCCGATGGGGTGAACTCGGGTATGGACCATTTTCGAGAATGGTAAGAATGTAGCCTAATTAATTTGGCATCAGGAGTGGGTGGACCGACCAAAATACACCATAGAACCCGAGGGGTACCACCCGAGGAGGTGGAAATGGTGGTCAAGAGATATGTTTGCGAATAAGGAACAGGGAATAAGTTCCAAAAGTCATGTTCGTCCCATGATATTAGATAATAAATAAGCGCAAAACAACGGTGAAATCGTTGTGATTTCTCAAACCGCACGGGTTATTCGCTTGATTGGGATGTACGATAGCGACAACCGCTCGAGTTACCCGACCACATTGTGATGGTTACAGTTATGCCGTGTGCCAATGCATTCTCTTATATATGCGAGTCGACCATAGGTCGCCTCGCATATATAAGAGAATGCATTGGCCTAAAATATCTTTTTTTAACACTTTTTAACATTTTTTCTTACATTCTTTAACAATTTTATAATTTTTAATGTGTTAAGCCAATGCATTCTCTTATATATGCGAGGCGACCTATGGTCGACTCGCATATATAAGAGCATGTATTGGCACAGGGCCGTTCTGTTGGGTAAAGGGTTAAACATGTTAAACGGACATGGCTCTTTCGAATCTCCATTATTTTTCTACGTAATTTGGAGCGAAGGATACGACAGGTCAATACATAAACGAACTATTGATATGCCGGCTTCATATGCTCTGAAAAACACTCTGCCAAAGTCACAGCCATTTTTCAGCCGTTTCCAACTTTTCGCCTGAAGTCAGAAAAACGCTCTTTATTGCTACCATATCAGGAATAGACTACCACGGAACGCTCTTTTCTGTTCCATGTCGTGCGAATGACTGTTTTGTGTCTTTTTTAACACTTTTTACCATTTTTTCTTACATTCTTTAACAATTTTATAATTTTTTCTTACATTTTTTAATAATTTTTATAATATTTTTCTACATTCTTTGACAATTTTAATATGTTAAGCCAATGCATTCTCTTATATATGCGAGGCGACCTATGGTCGACTCGCATATATAAGAGAATGCATTGGCACAGGGCCGTTCTGTTGGGTAAAGGGTTAACCATGGCCAATCAATGATCAGAATATTCGCTGCGTGATCTCCAGCAAGTCAATGAGGCTAATGGGGTCGTTGTCGTAATGTTTTATACATAGATGCACACCGGTTCATTGACCACATATTTTGTGATGGTTACAGTTATGCCATGTGCCAATGCATGCTCTTATATATGCGAGTCGATCATAGGTCGCCTCGCATATATAAGAGAATGCATTGGCCTAAAAAAACACTTTTTACCATTTTGTCTTACATTCTTTAACAATTTTTTAATTTGTTCTTACATTTTGTATGGTCGACTCGCATATATAAGAGAATGCATTGGCACAGGGCATAACTGTAACAATCACAATTACAATGACAGACAGACAGACAGGCCACGCCTCATATCCTTGCACTTGAACAATTGTGGCCCACATGTAACGCAATCGACCAAATCCATGTCGTCCCCGCGGTCGAGTAAAAAAAAAAATTTTCCACTCAAATCCAGTTAAAACTGGAGATGCCGATTCGGACCAAAGTGTCAAACTATAATGTAAATGTCTTCATAAAATAATCTCAAAGTAATCGGATGTTATCAAAAAGTATTTGATTATTTTTAGAAAAGTATTGTATTTGTAATCAAATACATCAACTGGAAAAAAGTATTTGCCTTGTATTTGTAATCATCAAATTTGAAAGTATTTGTATTGTAATCAAATACTTTATGCATGTAATCGCCTCATCTCTGTACTGAACCCTTGCTTTACTAAATCACAACCAGTTATAAAAGCATATATGTATATTGGAATGCGCCAGTATTCATTCTCGGGGGGGGGGGGTGTATCAAGGAAGTACGATCAGACTACTACTAACGCAGAATGGCTCATTTTCGTTGGTGGGAAATGTTCAGATAATTTTTTCTAAGGGAGATACTATTCAATGTACATTAAGCAACGAAATGGTTAAATATGCCCTATAACCCTTTACCCAACAGAAGGGCCCTGTGCCAATGCATTCTCTTATATATGCGAGTCGGCCATAGGTCGCCTCGCATATATAAGAGAATGCATTGGCTTAACACATTAAAAATTATTAAATTGTTAAAGAATGTAAGAAAAGAAAAAATGGTAAAAAGTGTTAAAAAAAGTTTTTTTTAGGCCAATGCATTCTCTTATATATGCGAGGCGACCTATGGTCGACTCGCATATATAAGAGAATGCATTGGCACAGAGCTAACTGTAACTATCACAATGTGGTCAAGTAGCCGGTTCCAATGATATCCATATTTGTATGGTTCTATTGAGACATACCGAAGATATTTTAGGCTGTTGAAGCTTTATTTGGCCGGTTTTGGCCGGTTTGTTGGGTAAAGGGTTAAGTGTTATGTACATCTGAAATAAAATACATCAAAATTAATGATACCCAACGGTTAGCACATACTCATGATGATGACTGCATAACAATGTAACATCCAAAATAATATGATGGGGACAAGCATAAAGGAAAACTGTTAGGAACGCTTCTGTGACTCATGATGTGGAATGAAATACAAACCTGAATATTCATTAATATTGATAATAGGAACACTAGTTTGTTCATTTGTTGTTGTTGCTGTTGATAAAGAAATTCACACATGCAGGAGCCAACATGGGTGAAGCATTATTTATGAATCCGCTAACCTACTGCTAGAAATCAACTCCCGGATACCTTTGATTCTTTGAATAATATGGCCCTCTTATGGAATCCTATTAGGGCCACTTGCTAATGTGCTATATTATCGCGCGCCGAAAGCGACAAAATGTGCTATATTATAGCGCATGTTCCGGCGCGCCGAAAGCGCCGAAAGCGCCATTAGCAAGTGGCCCTAATAGGATTCCATACCCTCTTTATGCTTGGTGAAGACTAAATCCAGACGCCGAAAGCGCCATTAGCAAGTGGCCCTAATAGGATTCCATACCCTCTTTATGCTTGGTGAAGACTAAATCCAGACAGAGGCAGTCTTTTTGCACTGACGCGCCATCAAAGCAAACATACATAAATAAAGTACATTTAATATAGCGCCCCCATCCGAGTATACCCGTCTTATGTATCGGGAAGACTACATCCAGAATCCAGTCAGAGCGATTCTTCTCGTACTGACGAGCCATCAAAGCCAGCATATATAGGTAAATACATAAGAAAATATCCACCCTGATCACAAACTCCAAGCAGAGTTATCTCCCATCGCACCGCTGAGATATCACTGCCATAAGGACATTTGGTAAGGATTTCTTACGTGTTCTTAGTTCCTATGTAATATGATTAAAATTGTCTATGTCTGGCTCAGTTCATATTGTTATTATCAATACCGAAAGAATTACCATTATTGCAAACTTCTGGTGGTCAAAATAAGATAATAGGTGACTAAATATAGTTCCGACGATATGTAAAATTAGATGTATCGGTCCGCAAAGTACCATCCTTGTGGCAGTGCTATATCGCAGTGATAACGTAGAGGGCGCTGCATGGAGTTTGCCCTGATCAGTGTATCCCCTCTATTTATGTATCGAGAAGACTAAATCCAAATAGAGCTATTCTTTTCGTGTTGAACCAATAACAGAAAAATGCACACCCCCCCCCCCCGGCCCAACCTGAGTATATAAGCAGTATATAAACACTGCAAAACTCACTGCTAGTCAGTCTGAGGGTGAATTTAGTGACGCGTGACGCTATTCCGCAAAGATGGCTACTGTCACCAAAGTCAACCTATGGGACCATCATTCTGCGGGTATGACTAATTACCGCCCGGGATCGCCCGAGACCGCCCGGGACCGCCCGGGACCGCCCGACACCACCCGAGACCGCCTGGGACCGCCCGGGCGCACCCATGGGCCCGTGGACACTACATCTCGACGTTATAAGGTAGCGACATACTATCTGAGGGCAACCTAGAACATGTTACTTGCTCGCTCGTCTCCGGTCAGTGTTAGTAACCACGCAAATGCCAATATTGGCTAAGAGAGCCCGGTGTCGTCGTGTCGTTTCGGACAGCAGATATTTGATGATGCGCAAAGACACCACCATCGTCACAGAAGCAACCACCAAAGAAAAAACAAAAGAAGAAAACCTAACAAATTTGCTAAAACAATTGTTTTGTTTTTGTTTTCCTTTTTGATACTTATAAATTAAAGGGAGAACACACCAGGAGTTAAACCCTGTGCCACAGGTTGCCTCGCATATGCAAGAGAATGCATTGGCCTTACAAGTTTTTATAATTTTTTCTTGCATTCTTTAACAATTTTTATAATTTTTTATATTTATTTTCTTGCATTCTATAACATTTTTTTTAATTTTCCTTATATTCTTTAACAATTTTATCATTTTGATAATTTTTTCTTACATTCTTTAACAATTTTATAATTTTTTATCATTATTTCTTACATTCTTTAACAATTTTTTATTATTTTTTTTGTATTACTATTTTTAACAATTATAAAACATAATATCAAATTTGTTAGGCCAATGCATTCTCTTATATATGCGAGGCGACATATATAAGAGAATGCATTAATTGGCACAGGGTTTTCGCAAATAAATCAGGAAGCTCCAGTCATGAAAGGGTCAATTTGCAGTGTTTCAAAAGACCTCTCCTCAGTCAGTATTTGTAATGTTATAACAATAGTAGAATTTCCAGTTCGTCGAAATTAGAAACAATATATATATATTTCTTATAACGATATATCACTAAAATGATATGTCACTAACACTCACAGGTTATCTCGAATGAAAACCCAGTTGTCTTGATTTCGCAGCACAATAAGGCTTCCTTCTTGTGAGTCACAGACCCCGAATGCTTGTACACGCTCCACATAATTTGTGGTGCCGATCCAGTAGCATATGTCTAGCGATGGGTGTGGTATCATGGTTGCGGATGATATCGGGTTGACACCAGGGCATACAATCGCTGCAACGAAAAACGCCACGTTTGTTTAAGCATATTTTATTGTAATATAGAGAGATCGGGGCACAAATTTGGACAACTTAATCTGCCCTTTCCCATTAACATTTTAACAAATACAATGTTGGTGACGAACATAACATACATACATACAGGATGATATTTGGTGTGTTTGTGGTTGCTGTCAGTCTAATCTTTCTGTATTCGAATTTCATTCAAGATAATCAACATTTGTTACGCACGGGAGGATCACCAATAGTTTCTGGAGAGGGGGGATTATTAAATAGTTTTGGTGATGTTTGAATGAACAAAATGGTTGGATTCATCGCGTCGATTCGAATCTGATGTGTGTGTATGTGTGTGTTATAGACTCGAAAACTGCTAGACCGATCTGAATCAACTTTGATGTGTAGGCCTACTTTGATCCCGGGAATAATATCGGCGGGTCCAATTTCACGGACCGTGCATGTCCTTGACCTGACCTTGACCTCGCTCATATACGATCATATAGACATGTTCCGGTCCGCCCGGACGAAGTCGAGCACATCAGCTAATTGGAATATAATTTGACATTGATCAACAATGCCCCGTAACAGTAATGTTTACACAACATTTGGGGTCGATATGCGAAATATCGTTATTTGAGAGTTAACAATAGTGAAAATTAGAACGATTTCGATCTATTTTTAAATGTCCTTTAGATGTAGTTGTTTTTTTGTAGAAATATTGAATTTGAACAACGAAAATTATTTTTGTTTCGTTTCTGGAATAAGTTTTCCAAATTTTGAGAAAATCATAAATAAATAGCCTGCTTGCTTCATCTCAAAATTGAGGTATAATCGCCTGAGAACACACATATTTTATTGTAATGGCCTAAGACAGGAGAAATATGATATTAACACGATTTTTCAAAGAGTTCTTTGTTAAATTCTTAGTGTATTGCTTTCAATCTCCACTGGCTATACCGCATCATATTGTATTGTATAGTCGATCTATTTTTACATATACTTGATAATGAAAATTGTTTTACAAAATTTGTTTTAATTAATCTTATTTCACATGAACCCACTTGGAATGCCTTATAAAGTATAAACTCACCTTCGCTTATAAAACCCCAATCCGCAAGCAGATAAATCCAGACAAAAATAGTCGACATGGTGTGGGATAGCATCTGTATAAATTCCAATCCTTAGTGTTCCAATCTCCACCCGCAGATTCCTTGAATCACTATGTCATGTCATGCCCCATCGAGATACTGAAACGAAGTGTATTTAGAAACATTTGATCGATTGGTCACCACGACAGCGCTCATGCCTGCAGAGTGTGTAGAAGAATCTATGATAAGACACCATGCGACTAAACAGACTTCCGATTCTAATGGAATTAATTATCTAACAGCATACCAATTCAGCGAGAGTAATCATTGCTTCCATGCGCTTAGTTCTTCAGTGAGCGTGAATAAATTATCATTTCTCATCGAAATGACCATGTATCGATCGGTATAGAACAGTGAGCTTGAAATAAATTAGGTCCGATGATATTTTAATCAGTTTATTGAAACAACTCGATTCGGGTGTGTATAGTACATATATATTTATACCATAGTCGCCTATTCGGGTGTGTATAGTACATTGTATATTTATACCATAGTCTCCAATGTCAGTGTGCTTATAACACTTTGTTTTTGTAAATGTAAGCATTATGCCCTACTGTGGGTATATATCGATTTCCAGTTTTCGACTATGGGCGTAAATGTTCAAACGGTATTTCATGGGTTAAACGTTTATACCCGTTAGCAAATTAGTTATGCTGTTACATTTATTTAAAATAGGAAGTTGTTATGATATCGATTAAATATGAGGAAAATGTCCTGCATCAAGGTCTATCAAACGTAGCTTGCTATTGGTATATGTATTAGGGAGCACGTGCATGGCAATATCAAGTGACTGCTGGCTTAGAAATAGCCTGATCACTGAATGCCGTAAAACAGTTGGCGACAAAATATATACGCACATTCGTTAGCCCATCATTTAGAGACGTCGCACTTCCATCGCACCGAATACAACGTAAGCCACCCTATTGTATTTATATGTTCGATGAGACGTCTGTAACAGTTATATCCGATGTAACGTGACAGCGTCGAATCTCCGATACACTTTGAAAAATCCGTGTTGGTTACAGACGGTCGAACTTCATAGCATCGAATAGTATACAATGCACACAAGGTTGTCACGTTAGGCTTTCCGTAAATTTGGTTTGGAAAACCTCATTTCCAAGGGGAAATAGCCGATGACGTAATAATTTCAATGGTATTGTCTTCGATTCGATGAAGACGCAACGTTTACAAGGGTTGTATGGGTTTACTGTAGAGTACACAATACCCTAATATCAATTATAAATTAATACGATAGGCCTCATCGTGTATAGAACACGAATATTGGGTGATTTAATTGGCGTCGTGCCTGTATAGACCTAAATGACAGACCGGGATATATATGCACGCTTCAGACTGGAGGTAACGGAACAATAAAGCATTGATTTAGCAGAAATAGATCTGCCATGCACGAACAACAGTTAAATCGAGTTTGCGCCATAATTGTCCATGGCATCACAAGCGCTTTGGAGAGTCCAATATCGGCACTTATGTTTGGCCGTGACCACCCTCCGTACGTATGTGGGTTTCAATGACGAGGGCGATAAGGGGGTCCGGGCTGTGAGTTTTTATTGGGGCGCACATTTGCAATTCTGGCTGAATCTGGCAAATCATGGGTTGACATCGCCACTTTTGTTCGACCGTGACACACCGTGCGTGTATCGATTGCTTTATATGACACCGCCGCATGGCTATGGTTACCAAAATAACCCCTAGACACAACTGGGGCGGTCCGGGCTGTTAGCTTCATTCGCGGCGAACATATTAGCCGATGCCGGCATTTTGAGGGCTAATATCGACACGTCTGTGTGATCGCGACCCCTGTCCGTGCCTGAGTGGGTGTCCGTGACACCCCTGCACATATATTACCACTAAAATAACCCATATACTCCACAGGGGCGGTCCGGGCTGGTCCGGGCGGTGTTTAGTCATGCACACCGGACAATACAGATACAAATTACAGTTGTTTGTCGCTTCTGGCGCCCAGGAAGTCCAGATTTAACCGTTGTACGAGACCCTGCACATCTCTGATCATAAGTTTCTTTATATCCTGCAATCATTCTTCCTCGCATTATTGGAGCGTTACTCTTATAGGACTAGTATTCAATTTGGCAAAAATTTAAATTTCATTCGATTCTGTCTATTTTGGCGCCCGTTTTTCGACAGACATTCTACAGATATGGCTTACGACCAGTCATTGTTTGTGAATATTTCATGTTATTCCTAATTTGGCATTAATTGGTGCACATACCACATAAATTCAGCATGGTTCGATACTAACTGCGATTGTGTACGCCATATTGAATTGGGAAATATCCCCAAAGCCGAGTTTAGCGGATTTTGTATTTGTCGTTCTGAAAACATGTCCGAAATTTTTGAACCAAAACTGATTCATTACTAATTTATTCCGGGTCTAACTACAAACAAAAGTTAAAAACACTTTTAAACCAGATTCTGCTGGCTCATAACATGGCTATGTAGTATATACCAGTGGAAACGTTTTTCATAGTTATTATAACAGCGGCGAGGTTAAAGTTTCAATTAATTCTTAACGCCATATAAGCCCAGAGAAGCACTTAGCGGACCCCATCAAATATATAACAGAAGGCATTTCAAGCTTGGGCATCTAATACCAAACTGCACACATAAGTCAAAACCAATTATGTGCTAATGTGTTCTAAGTAGAACCACATATTGTTTGGACTATATTAAAATATATTATGCTGAAAGTGCAGTGAAGTAATAATTATGTTCTATTGCAACTACCAACCTTGAAATATGTACATTCTAATTAGGCTATTTGGTATCACACAAAAACTGCATATAATATCATTGGTCTCTTTATCTTCTGTCGCGACGGTTGATGTGCAAGGACAAAATGTGCAATTGGTGAAAAGTTAAATAAAAGGTCGCAGACCCCATGTCCCCAGAGGTGGCAGTCGAAAAAGGGGCATAACTCCGTTAAAAATCATCGGACCGTGAACAAATTCGAACTTGCTCCGGTGTATCACGAGTTACCACCCCAAATTTGGTTGAAATCGGTCCAGGGGTCAGCGCGAAAAATGGTGAGAGTCGTTTGTTCCGAATCATGCATGTCCATACAGTGCACTATCCAACAATAGTATGTAGTGTGATAAGAGCATAGATGCCCAAAACTACATATACCATGGCATTATCTTGAAACTACCGTACTCTAATTGCTTAACATTCTGCATTTCGTTTACAATACATGTGTGAGACCGATTGTGACATATATCGCTTGTCTGCGTATGCGAAATTTTGGGGTAAACCTTAATTTTGTCAAGTGATGTGAAGGTTACTCCTAAAAGAATCTGATGAAATGATCAAAAATGGGTTTGAATACATGACATGTTCGTGGTAGACACTAAACTCAATCAGTTTTGTCGTTATGTTTACAGTTGGCGCTAAAATCGTCATTGGCTTATGAAGTTGTTAGGTTGTAATCGACATTAGGTGTTACAAATTAGGGAATTTGCACTTACCTGGGTGTAAATTATCCGCGTGATTGGACACCGATTATATTACTGGGCACGCGACAGAAGCACCCGCCGGACAGCACACGCAGCTAACACTCTCATCATCATTTTGTCGCCAGGCTGTGATTTTCCAAAGCCATAAGCTGTTAAGTGCAATTTTATCTTCTCGCCTACTTAATTGGCCACGTGGCACTCCAAACTCTTATATAATGCGACGATACCCTACCATGTCAGTATCATAGGGTCTTCTGTGTAAAACATAGACAACTCGTTACAAACACACGCGTAAGCCCACCAAAAAGTACACCAAAGAGGATAGTCAGTAACACAGCTGAGTCGAGTGCATTCATTCATTTTGTGAGTAATTTTTACTTTAACCCTTTACCCAACAAACCGGCCAAAACCGGCCAAATAAAGCTTCAACAGCCTAAAATATCTTCGGTCTGTCTCAATAGAACCATACAAATATGGATATCATTGGAACCGGCTCCTTGACCACATTGTGATAGTTACAGTTATGCCATGTGCCAATGCATTCTCTTATATATGCGAGTCGACCATAGTTCATAGGTCGCCTCGCGTATATAAGAGAATGCATTGGCCTATAATTTTTAATGTGTTAAGCCAATGCATTCTCTTATATATGCGAGGCGACCTATGGTCGACTCGCATATATAAGAGAATGCATTGGCACAGGGCCGTTCTGTTGGGTAAAGGGTTAAACATGTTAAACGGACATGGCTCTTTCGAATCTCCATTATTTTTCTACGTAATTTGGAGCGACGGATACGACAGGTCGATAAATAAACGAACTATTGATATGCCGGCTTCACATGCTCTGAAAAACACTTTGCCACAGTCACAGCCATTTTTCAGTCGTTTCCAACTTTTCGCCTGAAGTCAGAAAAACGCTCTTTATTGCTACCATATCAGGAATAGACTACCACGAAACGCTCTTTTCTGTTCCATGTCGTGCGCATGACTGTTTTGTGTTTGGGACCCAAACACAGTATTCACAGTTGTATTTTTCATTACTTCAATGCCTATTTTGGGTTACATAATCCTCGTAGAAAGGTAGTTAAGATATTTATCGACCTATTTCGACACTGAGAAAATTCAAAAGCGAATAATAGTATGCGTATTTTGGAGCGCAAACCGCCATGTGGCTTTAAAATGTTGCAAAAGAACATATATATGTAGGGATCGGGCGCATCTATAGAAGAGTATGTGAACATTAAGCGAATAGTTGCATGAACTATTCGTCCGGCAGTCTCAACTAACTGGCCTATAGTTCGAGAGAATGCTCACCACATGTGTAAATATTTACTCTTATGTGCCAAATACATGTAAAGCTACCTGTACATTAATTAATTATATGTGAAAAATCCACCCTGCACGGTGTTTTTTCGGGTCTGCACGTTTTTCTAAAGTGATGGCTCTGTTATAAATTTGATTGAAAAATGCTATAGAAATATTTTGTTACAAGAGATGTCATTTGAGATGTTGCGCATACGTGGAATATGTAGACACCGAGGTTAACATTGTCCCTTGTATGTATCAAGTTTAAGCGTGTAAAATGCGAAAACATGCTTTATACTCAAGTCTCCGAAATAATTGTTCAAGTTAATTTTCATCTTCCACACGTTATAGACTCTTCTGTGAGAATTGATACGTTTCCACCAAACACTTCTATTCCGTCTTGTACTATAACCGATTTTTTCAGAAATTTACACCCTGCATATTTATTCCACCCTGCACTTCTATTTGGCACACAAGTGTGCTCGTCATATATTTTCATTTTTTTTTTATAGTTTCAGTGTTTCGAAAATATAATTGAATTAATTTCACACAAAATATACTCACCCATGTGCGGACATTGAACCACAATTGCGTCAGCTGTAAATACATGTACACATTGCACGAAATTTTTATCGAGTTACACCGCCATGCACATATATTTTTACAACATTTTTATCTCTCCACAAAGGCTTAAGAAATCTAACCAGAACCATGGCATGTCACGGAGAGAGACTGAGGAATCCACGCGTTCGCCGCCGGTTGCAGTTCGAGCTTCTCACACCACAGACGACTGACATGATGACAATACAGTCAACGGAGGAGAAGAGTGACGATAATCACGTGATATGTGATAACAACGAAATCCTGTCATCGAACCACCGCAACAGAATGAAGAACCCGAGAAAAATCACAAGATCGACCCGAGCCAACCGAATTCGATCCACTCGATATTCTATTCTTGCAAAGAACCGTCTTGCTTCAATCAATAAACAACTTTTGGGTGATATTTCTCGCTATCATGAAATTGAAGCCAATATTAAGCGGTCGGCCGATGAAATTGCTGCGATAATATTGAGACGTGACGCGACCAACAACGACACCAAACTGCAGGAAACATGTGCCCAGCTCTCAACAGTAAATCATAAGTCATGTGACTTAACAACAGACAGGAGTTCGACTAAAGGATGTGCAGACAATTTGCCTGTTCCGAACAGTGACATCATCGCCAGCAATATTGCAAATTATCGAAAGTATAGTGCCGCAACGCAAAGCTCTTGTGTGAGAACTATTATCAGAAAGTTCAAACGTTTCTACAAGAAGATCAAAGACACCGCTGTTACGTCATTGATAATGGTGCACTAGTGGTTCTTGTGGTATACGTATGTGGACCAGCGTTTACTTGTAGGTATTGTTGTTGTGGTTGTTGTTACTGTTTTATAGTGCTATACATGCTGAGTTTATCGGAATTCCTGTGTCTGAAATCGATAGTGTTGTTAATGTGGCTAGTCGCAATAAATTTGTTATATGTATAAATCATGAGTTCCTTTAACCCTTTCTTTCCTAATACTCACTGAGGAGTAGATCCACTGTAAAATGTTCAGACAATAACTTCAACAAACGGCCACGTTGAAAGTATTATCTGAGCGTTTCTCTCCGATAGATGATAATATTTCTGCACATGTTTTATCTGAGCATTTCTCTCCGATAGATGATAATATTTCTGCACATGTTTTATCTGAGCATTTCTCTCCGATAGATGATAATATTTCTGCACATGTTTTATCTGAGCATTTCTCTCCGATAGATGATAATATTTCTGCACATGTTTTATCTGAGCATTTCTCTCCGATAGATGATAATATTTCTGCACATGTTTTATCTGAGCATTTCTCTCCGATAGATGATAATATTTCTGCACATGTTTTATCTGAGCATTTCTCTCCGATAGATGATAATATTTCTGCACATGTTTTATCTGAGCATTTCTCTCCGATAGATGATAATATTTCTGCACATGTTTTATCTGAGCATTTCTCTCCGATAGATGATAATATTTCTGCACATGTATTATCTGAGCATTTCTCTCCGATAGATGATAATATTTCTGCACATGTTTTATCTGAGCATTTCTCTCCGATAGATGATAATATTTCTGCACATGTATTATCTGAGCATTTCTCTCCGATAGATGATAATATTTCTGCACATGTATTATCTGTTTGTCCGTCTGACATCTGCTAATATTTCCTGAACACCGAAGAATAGTAATAGAATAGTAATAGAATAGTAAGAGAATAGTAAGAGAATAGTAATAGAATAGTAATAGAATAGTAATAGAATAGTAATAGAATAGTAATAGAATAGTAATAGAATAGTAATAGAAAACAGTTATCATCGTAATTGAACAATATTTTCTTGCAAGGGCGGATGACAAAATCCAGGGGAGAGAAATCGGGCTAATTTCCTATAACACACATAGTTGGGCTGAACTGAATTCGAATATCATGTTACGCATTCATTTTTTTTTTTTTTTACTTTTTGTGAACTTTTTCAGTTTTGTAATATCATTAAGCAATCAAACCAGTAATGTCATACTCAACAGAGGTTACAATGCCAGGTATGACCTCCAGATAAATAGAGGTTACAATGCCAGGTATGCCCTCCAGATAAATAGAGGTTACAATGCCAGGTATGCCCTCCAGATAAATAGAGGTTACAATGCCAGGTATGCCCTCCAGATAAATAGAGGTTACAATGCCAGGTATGCCCTCCAGATAAATAGAGGTTACAATGCCAGGTATGCCCTCCAGATAAATAGAGAATACCCGCATACTCAACAGAGGTTACAATGCCAGGTATGACCTCCAGATAAATAGAGAATATCCGCATACTCAACAGAGGTTACAATGCCAGGTATGCCCTCCAGATAAATAGAGGTTACAATGCCAGGTATGCCCTCCAGATAAATAGAGGTTACAATGCCAGGTATTCCCTCCAGATAAACAGAGGTTACAATGCCATGTACATGTATACATATCATATGATGTTTCACCAAATGTTTTTTATTTACAGATTCTTTATTAGGATGGTGCTCTATTTATGCAAATGTCTCATAAATGGCATGTGCCGATTTAACCTTGGATGTATGATTCAACTTTGGGTGTATGATTTAACTTTGGATGTATGAATAAATTAACATATGCATACATGTATAAAAATCCCATGATGGGTCACCAATTACTTTTAGAAATACCAGAACTGAACACATTGCTTAGATTATAGAAAACTGTTGCATGAAGGGTACAATTTGTCACCTTTCTAGTAATTACCCTTAAACATGTGATTTGATCAACACATACATGCATACAATTATAAATCCCATGATGGGTTACCAAAATTGGTGCATGTGTTTACTGGAATAACAATTAACCCACTATGCCAAACTTACTTATTTTTTTTATAATGCTCCTTTAACATGGACACAATTTTCATAAATGGCATGCCCATGTTTAACCCTAATGTACAAAATGATCAACATATATCCATGATTACATACAGGCGTACAATACATGTACATGCATACACCCCTGTATTTACTGGAATTATGATACCAGTATTAGTATAGGCCTACTTATCTTTACTCATGACTTTGTTGTATTTTTGTACACAGTATTTGATTTTAATATAACAAAATGTCAAAGCAGAAGATATGCATTCATGTACACAGGTGTGTAAACATACACAACTTCTGACAGGCTATACAGATATATTAAGTATTAATTATTAATACTTACATTCACATAATGGTCGCCTACATATTCATTGCATTTGATCCTAAAGAGACATGACCAAATCCATTCACCGCCTTCGGGAATGATGTTTGCTCGCCTACAGCATACTGTGTCTATGGGTTAATCGTCTGCACTGGAGCCACCACGTGTTTAGTCGAATCCATTCAAATAGTATCGAAGACACCATAAAACTGTTGTGCAACAATTGCCTGACATTTCCACAAACCGTTTGAATGTATGTAAAATCCGAATAACTTTTATAAGAATCAGGAATAGCTTAAATGTGATGTTTTCAAGTTTCTTGCACACGAGACGACTCCGATATTTCACGAATCCATGTCATCAAACTGACCTTGACATCATTATTATTAAATTAGGTCATGTTGTGACAGTACAGTCAGGTCCGAAACATTCCGATCGCAATAAAGTCAACTTCATCAAGATGAATTAATTCATAAATTTAGACACAGTTACTGGACATAGGTCCCGGAGGTAGGGTTTTGTCGGAATTATAGATCGGTATCCATATAAAGCCTTCTTTATAGGGATACCGATTTGTGGGCTCGATGAGGCCTTGTGTTTGGGACTTTGTGTCCAGTAGATTTCTTTTAAAAACAAATTATACTTTGTCAAATACAACCAGAAGTCGGTGTACCATTTATACACGTATATGCAATCATTTATGAATCTTCAAAGTTTTATTAATTATAGGTTCTTGTTCATGTATTTTCAACATACTATTGGCATACACTCATACATTTAGCCACATAGGTCTATATATACCTACATATATATTATGGAGTTATCTATTTCAACTATGACGTAAGTCCTCGTTGTGTGTCAATTAGATAGCCTACACGTCAAATCACAGATATGCGACTTTTGGCAATAATTTCATGAGAAAATAACAAGCGGAATTTGAAATGTTCATTGACCGTCGATTGACACGCATTCGAGGACTTACCAGAAACACATACCCGCCGAATACAAAAAAAAATTAAAATAATATGTATTTCATATTACAGTTAGCTCTAGTAACAATGCACGGACTATACATATTCATGCTTACATCTTTAATTCATTCTGAAGCGGAGGGCATACATTTCATTCATTCCAGTATAGGAACTCATGGCTACACCTAACGTAAATTTGAGTGAGGTTCAGGATTCTGATGAATATAACTTTACAATGAAATGGAACGAAGCGGAACAGGAAAATGACGATAATTTAAATTCTGCTATTAATACCTGCAATGAATGTGGATACATTTCACCATCAGACACTATAGATCAACCAAATAAAAAAACAAAATTTTCAATATTCAGCCTCAACTGTCGAAGCATCAATGCAAATTTCGATTCTTTGTGTAATCTCCTATGCGATTTAAAGTCGAATAATAATTCATTCGACGTTATTGCTTTAACTGAAACATTTAAAATAAGACAAGCATCGCACTTTCAGATACCGGGATATCACCCTATGGAATTCAAGTGCAGAGCTGACGACGATGATGGCAGAGGTGGTGTATGCCTTTACATAAAAGATTCCATTGACTTTAAAAATCGACCCGACCTTAGTGAATTTATTCCACACGTAATAGAAACAATATTCGTGGAAATTAACCCAGGGAAAAATGACTCTCGGATAATCGGCTGCGTTTACAGACCAAATACCGCACCAAAGGCCAACATTGATCAATTTTTGAAAAAATTCGACGATATTTTAGAAAAAATTAGTAACCACAAATCATATATATCAGGAGACTTTAATATTGACCTACTCAATTTCAACTCGCATACAAAAACGAATGATTTCATAAATAACATTTTCACAAGAGGATTCGTGCCAAGGATTACTAAACCTACCCGAATGACTGATCATTCAGCAACTCTCATCGATAATATATATACCAATAACCTACAAGGCGACTGTAAATCTGGCATAATCACATGCGATGTTTCCGATCACTTCGGCATATTTTATTCAGAATCTAACCAAAAGAGACAAAACAGCACCAATAATAACGAAGCAACCACTAATCAAAGAAGTTTTAGTCCTGATAACATAATTATATTCAAAAATCTATTAAAATCGTGTACCTTTGACTCCGTCACATCTTGTAGAAGTGTCGACCAAGCATGTGAAATCTTCTTAGATATCTATATGAATGCATATGAACTAGCTTTCCCTATCAAAAGCCGACATATACCCAAAAAATTCATAAAACGCAATCCTTGGATGACATCCGGATTGATTAAGTCAAGTATTGTTAAGAACCAGCTATATCTACGCAAATTAAATAAACCCACGGAAACGAACGTAAATAAATATTTGAGTTATCGTACCCTATATAATAAACTAATCAGAAAGAGTAAAAATATATACTATACAAATATTCTAGAAGTAAATAAAAATAACTTAAAGAAAACATGGGAAATACTTAAGGGTGCATTGAAGATGAATGGAAACACAAATAATAACCCCAAGACATTTACCGAAAACGGAATAGAACTTGAAAATTCCAAACTCATATCGGAAAAGTTCAATGACTTTTTCTCAAAAATTGGGCGGGAAACTAGCCAACTCAATGAACATGAAAATGACTCTCATTTTACAGATTTTCTCCATAACCGCAGACCAGACGACATCAATTTCAAAATAACTCCGACCTCTATGCAGGAAATCATCCTCACATGTTTCTCTATGACAGGGAAAGTATCAAGGGATTTCAATGGTATATCAACTAAACTTATCAAGGAAACAATTGAGGAAATAGCCCCAGCATTATTGCATATTTTTAACTTGTCCTTAGAGCATGGAATAGTCCCTGACAAAATGAAAATTTCTAAAGTAGTTCCGATCCCAAAAAATAATACCACTCATGAAATTTCCAACTACAGACCTATCAGCATTCTTCCAGCTATCTCTAAACTTCTCGAAAAAATAATGCATAAACGATTACTAGACTTCTTAAATGAACAAAACATACTTTATAAACACCAATACGGCTTCCGCCCTAATCATTCAACCTTCCATCCTGTATTACACCTCCTCGATCAAGTTGTCTCAAATAATGACAAAATGACAAGAGACTCCACTTTAGCTCTATTTCTCGACCTCTCAAAAGCATTTGACACGATAAATCACGATATTTTACTTCATAAACTAGACCACTATGGTATACGAGGCACAGCATACTCATGGTTTCAGAGCTACCTGAAAAATAGAAGGCAATATGTTGAACTCAATGGTATCAAATCTAAATTGACGGAAGTGACGTGTGGAGTGCCCCAGGGATCAATTCTGGGACCGATAATTTTCTTAATTTACGTTAACGATATGTCAAATTCGACAACAATGGATATCTTATCATACGCGGACGATACGACTCTAGTAACTGGTGGAAAAAATGGCATCCTTGTAGAAAGTTATGTGAATAATGAGTTACGCAACATATTTGCTTGGTGCTGTAGCAATAAGTTAGTGATCAATACTAAAAAAAGCAATTATATGCTGATACACCCAGAGAACAATGATGACAAATGGAACTTTATAAAGGTTTACTTAAATAATACGGAACTAAACAAGATAGGAAATCTTGAGCACGAATCCTCCACAAAATTCCTAGGAATCCATATAGATGAAAACCTGACTTTCAAAAAACACGTGTCCTTTGTTTGTTCAAAAATGGTGAATGCCATATACCACATCAATAAAGTTAAACACTTCTTTCCTGGTAGCGCACTTAAAACATTATATTATGCTCTAATACAAAGCCATTTAGTCTACGCTGTTCAAATATGGGGACACGTCCCTGCGGTCAAAAAAATTTTCATGCTTCAAAAACGCGCAATACGAGTTATATGTAATAAGAAATATAGAAGCCACACAGAACCTCTCTTTGAAAAAGAAAATATACTCAAAATCTACGACATCCACAAAGTACAAGCGGCAGTTTTCATGCATGATTGGTATCATATGCGTTTAATAGAATCATTTACCGACATATTTTCCAAACGGAAAACAGGACCAGCCACCCGGCAAAAGCACCCACTATTTTAAAAAAAACCAAGAACATCTTGGTCCCAACAACTACCATTTCATTCCTTTCCAACCATATGGAACAACTTAGATAACGAATTTACATCATACCAATCCAGACACACATTTAAACGACGTTTACATGCCGATTGCATTAAAAAATATGCTGCAACAATTAAATGCAACAATCAAAGATGTCCCGACTGTGTAGTAGCTCCTCAATAAGTGACTTCCCCTATACCGCAATCCTCAACCTCACTCAGTACATTCCTACTCGACTTTCAAGGAACAACCCACTGACAAGAAAGAGACAAACCATCGAGTAACCAATAAACAATTTATCTAGACGTATACCCTCCATGTATATAATACAACCATTTTGTGATACATAATTATATAGCCGTGCATTGTACAAGAAATCATGACCGCCTATCATAACATCTTTTCATTTTTAAGGGGGTGGCAGTAAGACAGTCTAGCCTGACTATGCCACCCCTCGAATATACAACATAATATTTGTCAAATGTATTATGCATTAATATGTGTATATTTAAATAAAATATCCTATCCTATCCTATGCCAGGTATGCCCTCCAGATAAAAAGAGAATATCAGCATACTTAACATAGGTTACAATGCCAGGTATGCCCTCCAGATAAATAGAGAATATCCGCATACTCAACAGAGGTTAAAATGCCAGGTATGCCCTTCAGATAAATAGAGAATATCCGCATACTCAACAGAGGTTACAATGCCAGGTATGCCCTCCAGATAAATAGAGAATATCCGCATACTCAACAGAGGTTACAATGCCAGGTATGCCCTCCAGATAAATAGAGAATATCCGCATACTCAACAGAGGTTACAATGCCAGGTATGCCCTCCAGATAAATAGAGAATATCCGCATACTCAACAGAGGTTACAATGCCAGGTATGCCCCCTCCAGATAAATAGAGAATATCCTCATACTCAACAGAGGTTAAAATGCCAGGTATGCCCTCCAGATAAATAGAGAATATCCGCATACTCAACAGAGGTTACAATGCCAGGTATGCCCTCCAGATAAATAGAGAATATCCTCATAGTGCAGCTGAATAAAGAATTTATTTTCGCGCGTATGTGGGCATCTATTTGGCGAGCCTCTAGGCGAGCCAAATAGATGCCCACATGCGAGCAAAAATAAATTCTCCATTCAGCTACACTATGCGGATGTTCTGTTTATCCAGCGAACAAATTTAAATGTATTTTATCGCATTTTTTGTCAAAAAAACATCGCAAAATTCACAGGCTCCTTATAGAGAAGCGATGACCTACTTAGCGACTTATCTGTATAGTAGAGACTAATTAATTATGAAACAGTTTTGTATTCATGCTACTGCGCCGCGAGATTGTCCGCCTTATAATTTCTAAATTATGCCGGAAAAATATCATAGCATGGTGTAACTTATAATAAAATCTAAATGATTGGCGTAACGTTCAAATCTAAAACTGAAATGTACGAGTATAGCAGGCATGTGAATTTGGATGTTTGCGCTTGAAACTTATTAATGAATTGAAAGGCTGAACTTTGGAAGTGGCACCAGCGCCAAGATCTACATTGCAAATGCGCCAGCTCGCGGAAGAATATATTATACTTTATAGTAACAAACTGCCAATTGCTTAATCAATTTATAGTCTTCACCAACTGACTATTGGAAAATTATATTTGAGTGCGTTTTGGGGCGCATCGTTTGATCGTTTAGAAAGGTATTGCCACCGATTGCACGAAAATAGGTTGTGGGTGTTGACGTTTCTAAGGACGCTGTCGCTAACAACGGAAACCAGCATGGTCCGTTCTAATGATGCTCCATAACGTTGTTACGACCTAGTGACGTCATTCACGAACTGCTGGAGGTTAACTGGTCCAAGTTCTTGTAACCTTTCCTCCTCGAATATTATTAAGTTTATCTGTCTAGTAGAGGATGCTTTCTCTGTCTAGTAGACGGATATAGGCGTGGTTTATCTGATGGGCTTTATATGTATAGTAGACAGGGGTAGGAGGTGGATAATTATTTTTATTTGTTATTTCTGCTACATTAATCTCGTCGGACTTCACAGACACAGTATTGTATTTTCCATTACTAAAATAACACCTCATTGTGGGCACTCAGTTCACAAATAATGCGTCATCTGAATTATCCCACAATTTGTTTTCAATATCCTACATTCGGACGCCATTTTGACCGCCATCTTGTCTACTGCTGACACTTGTTTAGGGGAGGGAAATATAAAGCGTTTATTAATGCGACAGTATTGGACCAGGATGCTTCATGTCATTCAGAAGTGAAATGACTATCCCGTTTTCTATGAACAAATAAGAAACTTGCCACTTCTTCAACCCTTTCTAGCAACATATCCTCGTGAAATATGTTCGTATTGGACATACATATTCACATAAGTTCATATTGGACTTATTTGATTCTAAATAATCCATAGCAAAACCCGTTGTTTCGTTGACTGGCGCGGACCATAGTGGAATCGCATAATACAGAGCGTGCGTCTGGCAAGTCGTGGGTTGGTTTATTCGTGTTATTTTCAGCCTGAACATATAATAGGTTACTCAATCCGACCAGATAGTCCCCATACCACCAAGATATAACAACAACAACATTTCTTCAAAATACGCTTTAGTTATCAGGATCGATATATTACAACAAAATAATGCTAACCACTATGGTATCAAATCTCCCAAAACTTGTTATTTATCAACATTTTGTTCAACAAAATATAGCCGTATTATCACCAAAGTATCAGGAAATTTGAACGTATTACCACTTGATTTTAGAGTTATCCATCTTTGTCCGCAAATTTGTCCGAGACCCTCCGTTTGAGCACGTGTTTCTGGGCCACATATTATTACACATCTCGAGAAATAACAAACTTCAAAAATCGATATCTGATCACTCTGTGCTTTGGTGGGTGGGTTCCACGACTCGAACCAAATATTGTTTACCCCCGAAGCCAAATGAATAGTAATTTAGGAGCGTCTGATCGGATTGAGTACCTTTAATATGAGTCCACAATGGCACTAACATCACTCTCATTTCAGTTAGTTACGGACTCAAAATGATGTGATTCGAAGCCCATTATGAACCTAAAACAATTCCTATTATAATTCCATAACGTGACTTTTTTCTCGAGAACAGGCTGTTTCTATACTAAATGGATTCTCCCACTCAGTTATAAAACTATACACCGGAATGTGATATTATTCATCCGGAGGGGTGTTCGTGATAAATAAGCAGACAACAGATAATACAAGTGCCGAAGGAGTCATATTTATTGAGGGACATACGGTCTTTTGTTGAACTTAATATCTTAACATTTCATAATTGATAACTACTCGTCAATGATTATTTAGTATGGACAAGCAGGCATCCACACCACTATGTCCTGACAAGCAGCATGCAGCCACACCACTATGCCCTGACAAGCAGGCAGCCACACCACTATGTCCTGACATGCAGCATGCAGCCACACCACTATGCCCTGACAAGCAGGCAGCCACACCACTATGTCCTGACATGCAGCATGCAGCCACACCACTATGCCCTGACAAGCAGGCAGCCACACCCAGGGATGTGGCTAGAGGGATGGGTGTGGGGGGTGTCTCACCCCAACTTTGGTCACTATTTTCAACAGTTGGAAATTTCATTACACACCAACAATGGGTTGAAAATGTTCTTGTCGTTTGATTTTCAAACAATTTATTGGGGGGAATTAATTGTTTTTGGACCAATATTTGCATATTTTCCTATTTTTGGTCAAAATTTTGGACTGAAATGGTCATCAGTTGGAAATTTTCCAACCTTAGGGGGGTGACAGGTTGGAAATTTCCAACACTTGGAAAGCTTGTGTCCTGGTCCTCCCCCGTGGCTAGTCAAAACTGCTACTAAATTTAAGAAAACAATATTGTCATACATTTGGTCAACATTGTCATTGGAATTGTCATCATTTGGAAATTTTCCAACCTAAGTGGGGGAGGGGGTGTCAGGTTTGAAATTTCCAACTCTAAGAAGACTTGATGCTAGTCTAGATGCTAGGATTTTGCGATTTTCTTGTTCAGATTTCAAAATTTTCAAACACCGGGCCAAACCATGGTCGGCCCGGTGTGTCACTGTCCCTGCCCCGTGACCAATACAAAACTGCTAATTAGTTTAACAAAACAATAGTTTAGTACATTCGGTCAAACTTGTGGACTGAAATGGTCATCAGTTGGAGAATTTTCCAATCTAAGAGGGAGTATGTGGTTTGAAATTTCCAACACTAGGGAAGCTTCAGTTGAGGCCAGTCTAGATGCTAGGATTTGCGATTTTCTTGTATAGTTTTCCAAATTTTCTCACACCGGGCTGAACAAACATGGACGGACACAATGTCCTGGTGTCTTACCCGTAGCCGTGTGCATTTGTCTGGCGGTCAGGGCTGGTCCGGGCTGGTCCGGTGGTGTTTAGTCATGCACACCGGACAATACAGATACAACTTACAGATGTTTGTCGCTTCTGGTGCCCAAAAAGTCCAGATTTAACCGTTGTACGAGACCCTGCATATCTGTGATCATAAGTTTCTTTATATCCAGCAATCATTCTTCCTCGCATTATTGGAGCGTTACTCTTATATGCCTAGCTATTCAATTTGGCAAAAAATTAAATTTCATTCGATTCTGTCTATTTTGGCGCCCGTTTTTCGACAGACATTCTACAGATATGGCTTACGACCAATCATTGTTTGTGAATATTTCATGTTATTCCTAATTTGGCATCAATTGGTGCACATACCACATAAATTTAGCATGGTTCGATACTAACTGCGATTGTGTACGCCATGTTGAATTGGGAAATATCCCCAAAGCCGAGTTTAGCGGATTTTGTATAAGTTATGTCGTTCTGAAGACATGTCCGAAAATTTTGAAACCATAACTGATTCATTACTAATTTATTCCGGGTCTAACTACAAACAAAAGTTTAGAAACACTTTTAGACCAGATTCTGCTGACTCATAACATGGCTACCAGTGGAAACGTTTTTCATAGTTATTAGAACAGCGGCGAGGTTAAAGTTTCAATTCTTAACGCCACCTAATCACAGAGAAGCACTTAGTGGACCGCGTGGTATGACACAAATTTATAAGAGAATGCATTTCAAGCTTGGGCATCTAATACCAGAATGCACGCATGAGTCAAAACCAGTTACGTGCTGATGTGTTCTAAGTAGAACCACATATTGATTGGACTATATTAAAATATATTATGATGAAAGTGCAGTGTAGTACTAAATATGTTCTGTTGCAACTACCAACCTTGAAATATGTACATTCTAATTAGGCTATTTGGTATCACACAAAAAAACTGCATACAATATCATTGGTCTTTTTATCTTGTGGCACGACGGTTGATGTGCAATTGGTGAAAAGTTAAATAAAAGGTCGCAGACCCCATGTCCCCAGAGGTGGCAGTCGAACAAGGGGTATAACTCCGTTAAAAATCATCGGACCGTGAACAAATTCGTACTTGGTAAGCGTCCTCTCAAATGCGAACCACGTATACCAAATATAAGTTTCATACAAATTAGTCAAGCCAGATTTTTTTTAATTTAAATTTTCTTTTTAAAATATAAATTTGGGAATAACTAATGCCGTTATAACATACTCCGGGGTACCACGAGTTACCACCCCAAATTTGGTTGTAATCGGTCCAGGGGTCATCGCGAAAAATGGTGAGAGTCGTTTGTTCCGAATCATGCATGTCCATCCAGTGCACTACCCAACAGTAGTATGTAGTGTGATAAGAGCATAGATGCCCAAAACTACATATACCATGGCATGATCTTGAAACTACCGTACTTTAATTGCTTGACATTCTGTATTTTGTTTACAATACATGTGTGAGACCGATTGTGACATATATCGCTTGTCTGCGTATGCGAAATTTTGGGGTAAACCTTAATTTTGTCTTCGAGCACAAGTGATGTGAAGGTTACTCCTAAATGAATCGGATGAAATGATCAAAAATGGGTTTGAATACATGACATGTTCGTGGTAGACACTAAACTCAATCAGTTTTGCCGTTATGTTTACAGTTGGCGCTAAAATCGTCATTGGCTTATGAAGTTGTTAGGTTGTAATCGACATTAGGCGTTACAAATTAGGGAATTTGCACTTACATGCGTGTAAATTACCCGCGTGATTGGACACCGATTATATTATTGGGCACGCGACAGAACCACCCGCCGGACAGCACACGCAGCTAACACTCGCATCATCATTTTGTCGCCAGGCTGTGATTTTCCAAAGCCATAAGCTGTTAAGTGCAATTTTATCTTCTCGCCTACTTAATTGGCCACGTGGCACACCTAACTCTTATATAAGGCGACGATACCTTACCATGTCAGTATCATATGGTATTATGTGTAAAACATAGACAACTCGTTACAAACACACGCGTAAGGCCACCAAATAGGACACCAAAGAGGATAGTCTGTAACACAGCTGAGTCGAGATAATTCATTCATTTTGTGAGTAATTTTTACTTTAAACATGTTAAACGGACATGGCTCTTTCGAATCTCCATTATTTTTCTACGTAATTTGGAGCGACGGATACGACACGTCGATAAATAAACGAACTATTGATATGCCGGCTTCATATGCTCTGAAAAACACTTTGCCACAGTCACAGCCATTTTTCAGTCGCTTCCAACTTTTCGCCTGAAGTCAGAAAAACGCTCTTTATTGCTACCATATCAGGAATAGACTACCACGAAACGCTCTTTTCTGTTCCATGTCGTGCGCATGACTGTGTTGTGTCTGGGACCTAAACACCGTATTCACAGTTGTATTTTTCATTACTTCAATGCCTATTTTGGGTTACATAATGCTCGTAGAAAGGTAGTTAAGATATTTATCGACCTATTTCGATACTGAGATAATTAAAAAAGCGAATAATAGTATGCGTATTTTGGAGCGCAAACCACCACGTGGCTTTAAAATGTTTCAAAAGAACATATATATACGTAGGGATCGGGCGCATTTATAGAAGAGTATGTGAACATTAAGCGAATAGTTGCACGAACTATTCGTCCGGCAGTTTCAACTAACCGGCTTATAGTTCGAGAGAATGTTCACCACATGTGTAAATATTTACTCTTATGAGCCAAATACATGTAAAGCTACCTGTACGTTAATTAATTATATGAGAAATCCACCCTGTACGGTGTTTTTCGTGTCTGCACGTGTTTTTAAAGTGATGGCTCTGTTCTAAATTTGATTGAAAAATGCTATAGAAATATTTTGTTACAAGAGATGTCATTCGAGATGTTGCGCATACGTGGAATGTAGACAACGATGTTAACATTGTCCCTTGTATGTATCAAGTTTAAGCCTGTCAATTGTGAAAACATGCTTTATACTCAAGTCTCCGAAATAATTGTTCAAGTTAATTTTCATCTTCCACACGATATAGATTCTTCTGTGAGAATTGATACGTGTCCACCAAACACTTCTATTCCGTCCTGTACTATTACTTAATTTTTCAGAAATTTACACCCTGCATATTTATTCCACCCTGCACTTCTATTTGGCACACAAGTGTACTCGTCATATATTTTCATTTTTTTTTAAGTTTCAGTGTTTCGAAAATATAATTGAATTAATTTCACACAAAATATACTCACCCATGTGCGGACATTAAACCACGATTGTGTCAGCTGTAAATACATGTACACATTGCACGAAATTTGTATAGAGTTACATCGCCATGCACATATATTTTTACAACATTTTTATCTATCCACAAAGGCTTAAGAAATATAACCAGAACCATGGCATGTCACGGAGAGAGACTGAGGAATCCACGAGTTCGCCGCCGGTTGCAGTTCGAGCTTCTCACACCACAGACGACTGACATGAGAACATTACAGTCGACGGAGGAGAAGAGTGACGCTAATCACGTGATATGTCGTAACAACGAAAGTCTGTCATCGAACCACCGCAACAGGATGAAGAACCCGAGAAAAAACACAAGATCGACCCGAGCCAATCGAATTCGATCCACTCGATATTCTATTCTTGCAAAGAACCGTCTTGCTTCTATCAATAAACAACTTTTGGGAGATATTTCACGCTATCACGAAATTGAAGCCGATATTAAGCGGTCGGCCGATGAAATTGGTGCGATAATATTGAGACGTGACGAGACCAACAACGACACCAAACTGCAGGAAACATGTGCCCAGCTCTCAACAGTAAATGCTAAGTCATGTGACTTAAAAACAGACATGAGTTCGACTAAAGGACGTGCAGACAATTTGCCTGTTCCGAACAGTGACATCATCGCCAGCAATATTGCAAATTATCGAAAGTATAGTGCTGCAACGCAAAGCTCTTGTGTGAGAACTATTATCAGAAAGTTCAAACGTTTCTACAAGAAGATCAAACACACCGCTGTTACGTCATTGATAATGGTGCACTAGTGGTTCTTGTGGTATACGTATGTGGACCAGCGTTTACTTGTTGGTATTGTTGTTGTGGTTGTTGTTACTGTTTTATAGTGCTATACATGCTGAGTTTATCGGAATTCATGTGTCTGAAATCGATAGTGTTGTTAATGTGGCTAGTCGCAATAAATGTGTTATATGTATATATCATGAGTTCCCTTAACCCGCTCTTTCCTAATACTCACTGAGAAGTAGGTCCCTTGTGAAATGTTCAGACAATAACTACAACAAACGGCCATGTTGAAAGTATTATCTGAGCGTTTCTCTCCGATAGATGAGAATATTACTATTATATTACTATTATATTACTATTCTATTACTATTCTATTACTATTCTATTACTATTCTATTACTATTCTGTTACTATTCTATTACTATTATTCGGTGTTCAGGAAATATTAACAGATGTCAGACGGACAAACAGATAAAACATGTTTTATCTGTTTGTCCGTCTGACATCTGTTAATATTTCCTGAACACCGAAGAATAGTAATAGAATAGTAACAGAATAGTAATAGAATAGTAATAGAATAGTAATATAATAGTAATATAATAGTAATAGAATAGTAATAGAATAGTAATAGAATAGTAATAGAATAGTAATAGAATAGTAATAGAATAGTAATAGAAAAACAGTTATAATCGTAATTGAACAATATTTTCTTGCAAGGGCGGATGACAAAATCCTGGGGAAAGAAATCGGGCTAATTTCCTTAACACACATAGTTGGGGTGAACTGAATTTGAATATCATGTTACGCATCCAATTTTTTTTTTTTAACTTTTTGTGAACTTTTTCAGTTTTGTAATATCATTAAGCACTCAAACAAGTAATGTCATACTCAACAGAGGTTACAATACCAGGTATGCCCTCCAGATAAATAGAGAATATCCGCATAGTGCAGCTGAATAAAGAATTTATTTTTGCGAGTATGTGGGCATCTAATAGATGCCCACATGCGACCAAAAATAAATTCTCTATTCAGCTACACTATGCGGATGTTCTGTTTATCCAGCGAACAAATTTAAATGTATTTTATCGCATTTTTTGTCAAAAAACATCGCAAAATTCACAGGCTCCTTATAGAGAATCGATGACCTACTTAGCGACTTATCTGTATAGTAGAGACTAATTAATTATGAAACAGTTTTGTAATCATGCTACTGCGCCGCGAGATTGTCCGCCTTATAATTTCTAAATTATGCCGGAAAAATATCATATCATGGTGTAACTTATAATAAAATATAAATGATTGGCGTAACGTTCAAATCTAAAACTGAAATGTACGAGTATAGCAGTCATGTGAATTTGGATGTTTGCGCTTGGAACCTATTAATTAATTGAGAGGCTGAACTTTGGAAGTGGCACCAGCGCCAAGATCGGCATTGCAAATGCACCAGCTCGCGGAAGAATATCTTATACTTTATAGTAACAAACTGCCAATTGCTTAATCAAGTTGTAGTCTTCACCAACTGACCATTGAATAATTCTATTTGAGTGCGTTTTGGGGCGCATCGTTTGATCGTTTAGAAAGGTATTGCCACCGATTGCACGAACATAGGTTGTGTGTGTTGACGTTTCTAAGGACGCTGTCACTAACAACGGAAACCAGCATGGTCCGTTCTAATGATGCTCCATAACGTTGTTACGACCTAGTGACGTCATTCTCGAACTGTTGGAGGTTAACTGGTCCAAGCTCTTGTAACCTTTCCTCCTCGAATATTATTAAGTTTATCTGTCTAGTAGAGGATGCTTTATCTGTCCAGTAGACGGACAGAGGCGTGGTTTATCTGATGGGCTTTATATGAGTAGTAGACAGGGTTAGGAGGTGGATAATTATATTGATTTGTATACTGCTACATTAATCTGGTCGAACTTCACAGACACAGTATTATATTTACCATTACTAAAATAACACCTCATTGTGGGCACTCAGTTCACAAATAATGCTTCATCTGAATTATCCCACAATTTGTTTTAAATTTCCTACATTCGGACGCCATTTTGACCGCCATCTTGTCTATTGATGACACTTATTTAGGGGAGGGAAATATAAAACGTGACTGCGTTTATTAATGCGACAGTATTGGACCAGGCTGCTTCATGTCATTCAGAAGTGAAATGACTCCCGTTTTCTATGAACAAATCAGAAACTTGCCACTTCTTCAACCCTTTCTAGCAACATATCCTCGTGAAATAGGTTCGTATTGGACATAAATATTCACATAAGTTCATATTGGACTTATTTGATTCTAAATAAGTCCATAGCAAAACCCGTTGTTTCGTTGACTGGCGCGGACCATAGTGAACTCGCATAATACAGAACATACGTCTGGCAAGTCGTGAGTTGGTTTATTCGTGTTATTTTCAGCCTGAACATGTAATAGGTTACTCAATCCGACCAGATAGTCCCCATACCACCAAGATATAACAACAACATTTCTTCAAAATACGCTTTAGTTATCAGGATCGATATATTACAACAAAATAATGCTAACCACTACGGTATCAAATTTCCCAAAACTTGTTATTTATCAACATTTTGTCCAACAAAATATAGCCGTATTATCTCCAAAGTATCACGAAATTTGAACGTATTACCACTTGATTTTAGAGTTATCCATCTTTGTCCACAAATTTGTCCGAGACCCTCCGTTTGAGCACGTGTTTCTGGGCCACATATTATTACACATCTCGAGAAATAACAAACTTCAAAAATCGATATCTGATCACTCTGTGCTTTGGTGGGTGGGTTCCACGACTCGAACCAAATATTGTTTACCCCCGAAGCCAAATGAATAGTAATTTAGGAGCGTCTGATCGGATTGAGTACCTTTAATATGAGTCCACAATGGCACTAACATCACTCTCATTTCAGTTAGTTACGGACTCAAAATGATGTGATTCGAAGCCCATTATGAACCTAAAACAATTCCTATTATAATTCCATAACGTGACTTTTTTCTCGAGAACAGGCTGTTTCTATACTAAATGGATTCTCCCACTCAGTTATAAAACTATACACCGGAATGCGATATTATTCATCCGTAGGGGTGTTCGTGATAAATAAGCAGACAACAGATAATACAAGTGCCGAAGGAGTCATATTTATTGAGGGACATACGATCTTTTGTTGAACTTAATATCTTAACATTTCATAATTGATAACTACTCGTCAATGATTATTTAGTATGGACAAGCAGGCAGCCACACCACTATGTCCTGACATGCAGCATGCAGCCACACCACTATGCCCTGACAAGCAGGCAGCTACACTCAGTGATGTGGCCAGAGGGGGGTGTGGGGGGTGTCTCACCCCCAACTTTGGTCAAAATGTTCAACAGTTGGAAATTTCATTTCACACCAACAATGGGTTGAAAATGTTCTTGTCGTTTGATTTTCAAACAATTTATTGGGGGGAATTAATTGTTTTTGGACCAATATTTGCATATTTTCCAATTTTTTGTCAAAATTTTGGACTGAAATGGTCATCAGTTGGAAATTTTCCAACCTTAGGGGGGGGTGACAGGTTGGAAATTTCCAACAATTGGAAAGCTTGTGTCCTGGTCCTCCCCCGTAGCTAGTCAAAACTGCTACTAAATTTAAGAAAACAATATTGTCATACATTTGGTCAACATTGTCATTGGAATTGTCATCATTTGGAAATTTTCCAACTTAAGTGGGGGGGGGGGTGTCACTTTTGAAATTTCCAACTCTAAGAAGACTTGATGCTAGGATTTTGCGATTTTCTTGTTCAGATTTGAAAATTTTCAAACACCGGGCCGATCCATGTCGGCCCGGTGTGTCACTGTCCCTCCCCCGTGACCAATACAAAACTGCTAATTAGTTTAACAAAACAATAGTTTAGTACATTCGGTCAAACTTGTGGACTGAAATGGTCATCAGTTGGAGAATTTTCCAACCTAAGAGGGAGTATGAGGTTTGAAATTTCCAACACTAGGGAAGCTTCAGTTGAGGCCAGTCTAGATGCTAGGATTTGCGATTTTCTTGTATAGTTTTCCAAATTTTCTCACACCGGGCTGAACAAACATGGACGGACACAATGTCCTGGTGTCTTACCCGTAGCCGTGTGCATTTGTCTGGAGTAGGCTACTAGATGTTAGGATTTATGCAATTCTCAGGTTAAAGTATCTGAATTTTCTTATACCGGGCATGTAGAACAACATAGTTTATCAATACATAGATATTAGGCCTGAGGACTGATGCGCAAGGGGGTGCAAATGGAATTATGCAAAACTTGTGTTTGGTCTGTGATTCTGATTCAAGGGGGGGTGCAAATGGAATTATGCAAAAACTTGTGTTGGTGTGATTCCGACTCAAAGGGGGGGGTGCAGTTGGAATTTCCCAAGGTGGACACCCCCCAACGGAGACCCTCTAGCCACATCCCTGACCACACCACTATGCCCTGACAAGCAGGCGGCAACATCACTATGCCCTGACAAGCAGACAGCCACATCACTATGCCCTGACAAGCAGCATGAAGCCACACCACTATGACCTGACAAGCAGACGGCAACATCACTATGCCGTGACAAGCAGGCAGCCACGTCACTATGCCCTGACAATCAGGCAGCCACGTCACTATGCTCTGACAAGCAGGCAACATCACCACTATGTCATTTCTAATAAGCATGTGTGTTATATGTATTTAAAGCCCAATCCGCTAATTTTACCTTCCACGTTATTTTTCCTCACAGGAATTTTAAACAACACGACTCAGCACTTTATACCCAATGAGCCCCCCCCCCCCCCCTGAGACTTCTGACAAATACTAATAAGATTTTGTGGTTCCACGCTGCTCCTACCGACAAACAAAATGCGTTTAAATAAAGCTTCTGTACATGATTTATTTTTGTCGATATTGGAATGCAGATCATTTGCATACCAGCGAGTGATCCTTTTTGTATTTTTATATATTAATATGTTTAGTTGTAAAGTATCAACGAGGAAATAGTAATAGTTCCCGTGGGCAGCATCGAATTCGTATTGTCGTGGCTACAAGCTACCAATTGAACAAGGTGCTTGGCTAAATACTGACTATTCAACCAGAGTATGTACACTTTGTACCAAAGAACTAGGCGATGAGTATCACGTTATCCTGAAGTGAACATAATTAAATGAACTCAGATCGATCTATTTGAAGCCATATTTCTATAGAAGACCGAATGCACACAAACTCTCGGAACTCTTTAATACTAGAAATAGAAAGACAATTTGGAATCTGTCAACTTTCATTAGGAAAGTCCAGGATATTTTCGGCAAGTCCACGTGAGGCGATAACACTGATATTCCATGAACCCACCCCTATTTTCTAAAAGACCTATATACATCCTTGACTACAAAGTCCCCGCACACAGTACCTGAAATCATCACCCGAACGGAAACTTACCAAATAACTAATAATGCACTCATGTATTTCTCATGTGAAATTTATTGTTATTATATGTCATATTTGAATATCTTGATGTCATAATATCTGTAATATCCTTTTCTGTAATGTTTCTGTAATATCCACATATCGATGAACAGCATAAACTGAATCTGAATCTGTTACTGTCGCTTGTTCAGAATCGCGCTCATCAATAATCGAACAGTCTACTATTACTTTGCAGAGATTCCCGAAACTACCTATATCATGGCATAATCTATAAACTAAAGTAATTTCATTGAATGACATTATGTATTTCATTTATAATACATGCATACGTGAGACCGCGATCTCCGGTATGCGTGGGTAAGAAATTTTGGGTTAAATATTAATATTGTCACAAGCGGTATGAACGTTCCTCGAGCTTATTGTGATGAAATTGTAAAAAAAATGTCTGAATACACGAACGTTTCGTGGTAGAAAATAACATTAATTGTGAAATGTTTAAAGTCTCATCGATATTTTATTGACACGAAACTCAATCTATAGCCGTTATGTTTACTGTTGGTGATAAAATCGTCATTGTATTATAAGGTTATTAGGTTGTAATCGGCATTAGGTGTTACAAATTAGGGAATTTGCACCTACCTGCGTGGGACGTGGTGTAAATATTGGGCACGCGAGAGAACCACCCGCCGGACAGCACACGCAGCTAACACTCTCATCATTATTTTGTCGCCAGGCTGTGAATTTCCAAAGCTATTAACTGTTAAGTGCAATTTTATCTTCTCGCCTACTTAATTGGCCACGTGGCACCCCAAACCCGTATATAAGGCGACGATACCTTACCATGTCAGTAATATAGGGTCATCTGTGTAAAACGTAGACACCTCGTTACCAACGCACACATAAGCCTACCAAAGAGGAAACCAAAGAGGAAACCAAAGAGGAAATTCAGTACCACAGCTGAATTGAGACCCTTCATTCATTGTGTGAGTACTTTTTCGTTTACTTTAAACATAGTTTAATGTATCAAAAGGACATATGCAATGGGATCGGACACAAGTTATATAACTTAACATTTTTCCAAACCTCTGACACAATCATATTATATCAGAGTATATGAACAGTAAGCGAATAGTTGCATGAACTATTTTTGCGGCATACTCAACTATATAACTGGCCTAAATCGAGACAACGACATGATAATGCTGACTTCGTGTGTAAATCGTTACTAGTCAGATGTTTCGGAATTTTTGTTTAAGTTTGAGAGTTACCAAAATGAAACTAAATTAACTTCACACTGATATAATTATACACTTCCTAAATATGCATGTGCGGACATCTGAATGACAATTGTATCAGCTGCCAATACAAGTACGCATTGCACGAAATCAGGACTGAGCTATACCGCAAAGCACATACTTTTACAACATTTGTATCTCTCCACAAAAGCTGAATAAATCTGACCATGAATGTAAGTTGTCACCGCTAGCTAACAATTGTACATCTTTGGCAATGCAGTTTGGGTTACAACGTGCATGCATGTCTGTTTGATTGTTGTATAATGTGACTTAACTATTGGTCAATGCGAGGGGTGAGTGCTTCAAACAATGATATTTCGATACATCACGATGGATTTACGTTAGGCCCTTCAAAGCTACACAACCATGCATATATTATTTTACAATATTTTTATCTCTCTACAAAGGCTTAAGAAATCTAACCAGAACCATGGTATGTCAAGAGAAGAGAATGAGGAATCCACGCGTTCGCCGCCGGTTGCAGTTCGAGCTTCTCGCACCACAGACGACTGACATGAGAACATTACCGACGACGATGGAGAAGAGTGACGCTAATCACGTGATCTATGACAACAACGAAAGCCTGTCGTCGAACCACCGCAATAGAATAAAGAACCAGAGAAAAGTTACAAAATCGACCCGAGCCACGCGAATTCGATCCACTCGATATTCTATTCTTGTAAAGAGCCGTCTTGCTTTAATCAACAAACAACGTTTGGGAGATATATCTCGCTATCACGAAATTGAAGCCGATATTAAGAGGTCGGCCGATGAAATTGCTGCGATAATACTGAGACGTGACGCGACCAACAACGACACCAAACTTCAGGAAACATGTGGCCAGTTCTCAACAGTAAATACTAAGTCATGTGACTTAAAAACAGACATGAGTTCGACTAAAGGATGTGCAGACAATTTGCCTGTTCCGACCAGTGACATCATCGCCAGCAATATTGCAAATTATCAAAAGTGTAGTGCTGCAACGGAAAAGTCTTGTGTGAGAACTATTATCAGAAAGTTCAAACGTTTCTATAAGAAGGTCAAACACACGGCTGTGACGTCATTGATAATGGTACACTAGTGGTTCGTGTTATATTCTGATATGAACGAGTGTTTAGTTGTTATTGAGTTTTTTTGTTATTATTTTATAGTGCTAAATAGTATGCGTTTATTCGGATTTGAAATCTATAGTGTTGTTAATGTTGCTAATCACAATAAATGTGTTATATGTATATATCATGAGTTCCTTTAATTATTTATTTTCTAAATACTCACTGACGAGAAGATGGTTTTTAAGATGTTCAGATAATAAATTTAACAAAGGGCCATGTTCTCTATAAGTGAACAGTTCCCGGAAAATATCAACGAGGAGAGGAAACAGTTGATCCCAGTTATGAAAGAATTAAAAAATGCTGGGAAAAAAGTGAAGCTGGTGAAGAATAAGCTGTATGTGGAAAACGAGCTGTACGTACCCAGCAAGTCTGACTCAGTGTTTCCTTCAGATGAAAGAGCCGAAGGTATGCCACATGATGTCGGTACCCCAAAGCCACGGGACCCACCGAAACCCGAGAAGCGACGGCGCTTGAATTCCAGCCCGCGCTAGGACATTCCAGGAGAGAAATGTCTGGGCTCTTGCGCGAGTGCACCGAAAGGTCAGGGGAATAACTCTATATTTCACCGTGTTCAGAATAGGTGCACGGATGAGCTATCTGTCCTGACTTTAAATGTGTGTGGTTTGGCCAAACGATTAGACTGTCCTGAATTTGTTGAATTGTGTATTTTATATGATGTATTATGCTTTATGGAGACATTGACGGATGATTGTGATAATTTATCTTTACCTGGCTACACCTTTTCTTTTAAGAATCGCACGAAAGTAAGCCGTAGAAAATCCGGCGGTATAACCATTGCGTACAGGAATAATTTGGCGGATAAAATATCAGTAGTGCATTCGAGTTGCAAATTTGTTCATTGGGTAAATATTTCCAAAGATATATTTGATGGGAAGTCTGATGTTTTAGTTGGTGCTGTCTATATCCCACCAGAAAAGTCCAGATACTCCAGTAAAGAAGCGTTTAATGAACTAGATTGTGAAGTTATTAGTCGTAAATTGGATTATGATAATTTAATTCTTACAGGGGATTTTAATGCACGTACATCCAATACTCAAGATTTTTATGATTTTTCGGAGAATGATTTCCATCAAGTACATGATCTGATTCAACCTGATTTAAGAACCCTAGCTGACAATGGAATGTCAATATGTCGATCGAGTAAGGATAAAATAACTAATACATTTGGGAGATTGTTAATTAGTATATGCAGAAATAATGAGATATATATGTTAAACGGTAGAACCGATAGTGACATGGACATTGGTAAGTTGACATGCAAGGAATCATCTGTAGTTGATTACACCATTTGTTCCCCACAATGTTTGAATTTGGTAAGAGGGTTTGAAATACAAGACCACTCGTTGCTTTATTCTGATGCTCACTGTAGTTTGTCCCTGCGACTTTGGAAGGGGAAACTGACCCCATTGCTTGAAGTAAATGATCCAACATGTAATAACTTAACGAACCAATCTAAACCGAAATCGTGGGTCCCTGAGAAAACCGCCGAATTTGTAGGAAATATCGAGGAGGTTGACATTAAACAAATAAATGAACAATTGGAAGCTATGCGAAACAACAGTTCCACATGTAACAGTATATCGGAATTAGTCACATCACTTTCTGGCGTAATGATAGATGCAGCGAAAAAGACTTTCGGTTCCAAGTATGTGAGGAAAATTCAGCGACCCGAAACAACAACACAGCGAACTAGTTGTAGAGTGTGGTTTACAGACGAATGTCGAAACGTAAGGAAAGCTTATAAAAAAGCCAAACGCATATATGCTAAAACACCAAACGAGAATACAAAACTAGGCCTACGACAAGCTGAACGTGAATATAAAAGAGTCATAAATAGGGCGAAACGTGAATATGAAAGTAATTTGCAAATTCAGATGGAAAGTATACGAAACACTGATACAAGGACATTTTGGAAAACCATTAAGGGTAATAGGGGACATAGTAATACATCTCTTGACATTGATATACTTGTAGAACACTTCAGAAAGCTTAACTCCCAGTTACCTGATGGTTCAACACTTGTTACCGAAAACAAAGTCGATTTGGATGCCACAGGTACACGCATGTTAAACATTCCCATAACTAACGAAGAAATATTATATTGCATTGGTAAACTTCAAAATAATAAAGCGTCTTCGCAAGATGGAATAATCAATGAATATATTAAGGCATCAGTGCCCAAGTTATTACCAGTCTATACGCATCTCTTTAATATCATTTTCGACTCAGGATTAATACCTGACTCATGGCGCACGGGCTCAATTATACCGATTTATAAAAATAAAGGGAAGAAAGACGACCCCTCGAATTATAGGGGTATAACCATATCAAGTTGTCTTGGGAAATTATTCACATCAATATTGAACAGACGGTTAACTAATTTTTCTGATTCTTGCGGAGTTATACATGAAAATCAAAGTGGCTTTAGGAAAGGTTACTCAACCGTGGATAATGTGTTTGTGATACAGACGCTTATGGATCTTTGTAAATTTAAGAAAAAGAAATTGTTTTGTGCCTTCATTGATTTTGAAAAGGCCTTTGATACTGTCCGTAGAGATTATTTATGGTATAAATTAGCATTAAATAATATAGGTGGCAAGATGTACAATATCATTGTTGACATGTACAAGGATATTAAATCTAGGGTAGTATGTAATGGAGAAATATCAGACCCCTTCCCCTCTATGATTGGTTTGAAACAGGGTGACAATTTATCCCCTTTTCTTTTTTGTCTCTATGTTAACGACCTTACAGATTTTCTCGCCAGCACGGATATAGTGGGAGTGGAGTCGATATCGCGCGAATGCGAGGATAGACTAGACAGATATATGAAATTATTCATAATTTTATATGCAGACGACACGGTGTTATTCTCCGATTCCGCCGATGATCTGCAGCGTCAGTTGAGTTACTTTGAGGACTATTGTTCGACTTGGGCCCTTAGAGTCAACGTGGCAAAAACTAAAATAATTTGCTTTTCCAAGGGTAGGTTACCCAGACATTTACTGTTTAGGCTCAACGGTAAGGAAATCGAAGTGGTGAAAACATTTTCTTACCTGGGTATTTTGTTTAGCCGATCTGGCTCATTCACGATAACCAAGAAAGACTTATCAATGAAAGCTAAGAAAGCCATGTATGAAATTATAAAAATCGCGCGTACGCATAAGCTAACAATATCAACACAGTTAAAACTCTTTGACACCTTAGTCGCACCAATCCTATTTTACGGGTGTGAGGTTTGGGGTGTGGGTGACAATTCTATCATTGAGGGAATACATCTGAAATTTTGCAAAATGGTCTTGGGATTAAAAACATCAACACCTTCTTATATGGTATATGGGGAGCTTGGGAGGTATCCAATGCATATTGATATCAACTTAAAAATAATGAAATTCTGGACTAAGCTTGTCACAAATTCAGAAAATCAGTTGAGTGGAAAAATTTATAAACTTGCCTTATCCATGGCCGATGAAACATCATTTGCGTCCCCATGGTTTAAATCGATAAAACAAATTCTAAATGAAGCAGGCATGTCTTTTATTTGGAGCATTCAGAATCGCGGAATCGACGAGAAACGATTAATAAAGGATTTGAAAAATAAAATGAGGGATCAGTTCGTTCAGAACTGGCATTCATCGATGACATCATCTTGTAAAGGCAATACTTATAAATCTTTCAAACACGGTTTCTGTGAAGAATCATATATTTTTCACGGATCAGATACTAATATAGTTACTCTAGCTCGATTTAGAACAGCCAATCATGTTTTACCAATCGAAATTGGGCGCTGGAATAAAACACCGTTATCGGAGAGAACGTGCACTTTATGTGAAACAAATATTGTCGGTGACGAGTATCACTTTATACTTGAGTGTCCCTCTCTATCACAAGAACGGAAACTATACATAAAACATGCATATTGGAAGTATCCCAATCGTCGCAAACTGTCCATTCTTCTCTCAAATAGAAAGCCAAGTATTATACGCAACCTTTGTAGATTCATACACATTATACATAAAAGAGCGAGTTGCTCTCCTGGTTCATCTGACCCTTAAAGTTATCACAACCATCGTCATTGCGACCTTGTTTGTTTGTTTATGTATTTATATATGTAATACCATGTATATTCTTAATACCATTGTACTATGGTGAAAGAATTAAATGATACTGATACTGAACTTATTATCAAACATTTCCCTCCGATGGATGAGAATACTTCTGCGCTTGAATTATCAGTTCGTTAGTCTGCATGACGTCTGCTAATATTTCCTGAACATGCACAGAGGAATACTGGACAATTCCAATGTATACTTGTATCACTGATGGGACAATCAATTTAGTAAAGAAACAGTAAAATATGCATATATGACATTATCCCCAGTTCGTAAGCACGTTTTATGTGTCAACACACGTTGAATGCTTGGCTATGCCTCATGGTCATGCTGTGAACATAGATATAAGTGCGACATTATCTTGACAGTGGACGTTGGTTATTAGACATGTTTAGATCTAGAGCATCTAATTCAAAGTTTAGACGCAGTCAGCTACTAACGGTTCAGATGGTACATGTGTTCGCAAGCAGGGCCGTGGCTATATGGGTGGGGTCTCAATCTGAAGTTGGTGCGTGTTCACCTGTAAATTTCAAACGGCACCCCCCCCCCCGTCCAGACAAACTCCGAATTACATTTACCGTTGGAATTGTCCAATTGGTTCCCTATGCTTTCCAACTGTTGGAAAAATTCAACCTACATGACGTCCTCTAAATAGGATTTCAACATGCCAACTGATGGCCTTTTCAGTCCACATGTTGGCCAAAGTTGGAAAATATGTGACTATTGATCTTAAATCAACACATTCGCCACTAATTACCAATTGTCACATCAAGCCATGGGAACCATTTCAAGCTATTATGTGTGTAGAACTTCCATCTAATGAATAAGGGTCAATCCACACCGGCGCGGGGGCGCGCTTTTTTACGGCCGTTTGCTGTCATCCGTAGCGGTTCAAAGCGCGCGATTTTTATATTCACACAGAAAGCGACTGGATCGCTTCGTCGCGCGCGATGGTTTGGGTAGATAATCGTTTGAGTGCATCATTTACAGGCAGGTCAAAAATACAATGTATATGGATATTTTAATCATAATTTGCTAAACATGTACATGTAAGAGTTTTTCAAACTCATTTAATTGTAAAATATAGTATGTCAAGTGGAATAGTGTACGGGCTTCCTAAATTATCATAGCAATGCGTTTAATTGAAAATTTCATTCCATAATTCCAGTTTGTGAGTGTTTTTTCATCGGGGGGGGGGGGGCGGGGGCAACTTGTGGGCAAAGTGACCTCACTAGCTTGGAATGGATAGACCAACAATTAACCAGACGATTCTGTTATGACGTCGAGCTCTTGCCAGGCATTTTCTCTTCTCATTAATTTTATCATTGCACTTCAGTTTTCATCATGTCGTTAAATCCTCCACCACATTTGCTATCGCGACGACGAATGAATGTGCCGCCTTCAAATATGACGAATACGCGCGTATAAATATCCTATTTGACAGCGACCCAATTATCCCGCTGGTTTGCCACAAAGCGAGAAAACGACGAAGCATAAAATCACTGCTGTAATCGCCTCTTGGTCAGCGATTCAGTCGCTTGCGGTGTGAATACAAAAATCGCGCGCTTTAAACTGCTACGGACGACAGAAAACGGCCGTTAGAATCGCGTGCTCGCATCCGGTGTGGATTGACCTTAAATCTCCAACTGCGCAAAAGATAAGTTTTTTTCAAATACACATTAAAAAACACTCTAAAAAACACTTCTCTGTATAAAAAAAATTCTCCGGTACTTGTGGGTTCGATGAATCTAACCAAAAAAAATATTTTAATTTTGTTTAAATTCTTAATATCTCCGTTATTTGATTCAATATAATAATTCCAAAAGGAAGTATATTTAATAGTGGCTTTTGGCTCCGGTTATCATGCACCCTTCCGATTAAATCAGGATATATATATATATATATATATATATATATATATATAGCTATATATATATATGTATATATATACTCATACTCATACTCATACTCAAAACACCGTGTGTCACGTGTAACTCAGATCGAATAACAATCGCTATCTAATCGTGAACCCCGATTAAATATTGTGTTACATGGAATCCTTGGCGTAATAGCTGTCACGTTACAACAAAAAAAACCCAACAACAATAACCACGGTATTTCATGCACAGTGGCTTTAGTGATCAACTTTATAGTTTATTGCCAACAAACACTCTCAACAATACCAAGTATACACGGCATCAGAGTTTCCCAAAAAGTAATACTATTTTGTAAAGTATTGTTATCGCAGTTTGAAAGTTGATTGACAAACTCTATATTATGGTCACTCCAGTTATAGACGAATTTCCCAGCTTGTGTCATCATAAATGTAAACAAACATCTACTTGCGCGTGTAATCGGCAAGGTGTTATAACTTGTGTATAAAATAGTCTATATCCGCACGCCATCTATCACAATATATATACTGTCAATTTGGTTTCTTCTGATAATTGTCGCCGTCTTTTATTTCTAAAATAATTGCGGATCACAGAAGCCAAGGATAGTCGAGACCTTGCATGACGTCTGGAATTCTCGCGACGGGCCCGGGCCGCGCGTCCGTGCATGCAAGCAAAAAACAAAAAGGAGAGTTTTTCTTGTCTGATTTCAAAAATCGAAATATAATATATCTCTCATGCTGAGCTTTGAAAGGTGATTCCTAGACTCAAAACCAATAGTTTTTATCCCCGAAATAAAATAAAATATATCAATTAATGGGTCAATCAAATCGCACCGCAGATCTGTAACATTAGCTTGGCGTTGGAGTATATATATATTTGGTTTGCTGGGGATTAATGTCGTTATGTCATATAACGTATTCAAAGTTCTATTGGCAGAATAAAGACCAAATAGAAGCTTATGTTCACCAGAAAACCACCCCAGCACGCGTTGGACGTCGGGTATTTGTGTATGTAATTTGGTGAATATATACTATTGTGGTGTTGGAATGACCGTAGACGTCGGACAATCGGTGGGACGTTAGATTGATGTTGAATGTTGGACACAACAGAAAGGGGGATCTCTATGAGTTGCAATTATATACGAAATGTATTAACCGAGTACACTAAATTTGATTCGTGCCGAACGAGGCTCGAATCACATTTAGTGGACGAGTTTAATAAATTTCGTATATAATTGCGACAAATTTGAGATAATTTTTATCACATAATTATATTTTAGCAAGGAAAAACGGTCACGAAAAGGCTGGGGTTAAAATAATATAAAGACACCGTCACGAAACAATATAGTTCCATTTTAAATGTGTCTTTTCATGTTGACAATCTTGTTCAACCACTCTTATCACCCATGTGTATCTCACTAAATAACCCAACACAAATATATTATAATAATTATATTATATAATTAATATAGTAACACCATTAATCGATATCATTGCGCTAATACATTACGTCACTGCGCGTGCCGATAATACACGTGTGTCTTACTAAAATATATGAGGCCGGGTTTAGGGGATAATTATGTGATAAATAGTAATTAATGGGTGTCAATCAAAACGGACCGTCGATCTTTAAAATCAGCTTGGAGTTAGATGATTTGGTTTGCTGGGGATTAAAGTCGTTTTTTGTCGTTGTGCCATATAACCGTATTCAAAGTTATATTGGCAGTGTTAAAGACCAAATAGAGGCTTATGTTCACCAGGAAACAAGATAAAAGAAAAAAACACATAAACCATTTCTGGTAAACCTCGCTCAGATACATGAAATCACATCCCTGGGGACAAGCCCGGTGTATTGGCGTTCCAAATCGCCAATGGTGCCATATCTGTGTGGCTTCTCGCACAAATAAATCTACTATAGCCAGCACATCTTTGGCAATGTCGTATATAGCAGCTGGGATGTACATGTACCCAATAAACATGAGCACATTGGTTGCAGTAATACTATCGATACACCTCTAACAGTATTTTGTGAAAATGGGATAGAAAACGATACAGGAATCATTAATTGAATTGTTCAGAAAGTCAGTCAGGTAAAACCTGTTTGATTTTGTCATTATAAACTTGACCACATCTTATGCAGAAAACATCTTAATTAAATCGCAATATACGCAGTAGTTGTACAATGAGAACATAAACACTTCTTGTGCTCTGGAAATCTGTACCATACATTCCAGATATTGGACAATTGCAGTTTTTTTTTTGGACAATGTAAAAACGATCAAAGTCATACTACATTGACACATTTTGCTTCCATTGGTTCCCAGAGTTTTTTGCGATCATCTCAATTACTGTAGGTGTTCAGTGGTGCTTACCGGTTACGAAAAATCGAAATAAAAGGCCAAGATTTTGGAGATTCATTGAAGTATGGGAAATTGTTGGTTATCAGATGGTTAATGAAAGGATGACAAGCCAACCGTCCGGCAAATCTAGAAAAAAAACAAAAAAGGTTTACGATATGTTAGCCCGGACACGTATTCTTAGCTTGGGGTACATATACTTTGTCTTTTTTCACTTTTTTTCACCGATAAGTTCCTGGGGCGATGTCCCGACATTCTTCTTGTGTGTTGTGCGATATGAGTATATTACTCAGTATTCCCAATTCTCTCATATTTCAAACAAACACTCATTTGCAACTGAGCGGGCTAGCTGTGGTCACATACGCGTTTATTGCGTAACATGCTTTACAGGTTATATGTGGGCACATGCTATAATATTTTACATACACAATGTAAATACATCCTAGAAAGTCTGCACAGCCGGTCAGGAAAAACCATGCACCCCTTTTATATAGGGACTGGAAACCTGAAATCCGAAGCCCACTCGTATGTGCAGCTCGGGTGTTCGGACCGCACCCTTATTGAAATCTACTCATAATTATAGATTTATCAATATTCTGAACATTGTGAATAATTTGTCATCTTTCAGCTGAGTTATATTACAGAATGAAGAACGCTATATAGCTGGACACAGCATTGATAAATTCTTTCATTTGATTGAATTTTTTTTTTTTTTTATAAAAAAAAATTTGAAAATTAATGTGACCCTCTCAGTGAAGTTACACGGCTAGAATGACGAATTCTCCGCTCTAGCGATCTGAACAATTACCACAAATCTCATTCTCATTGGCTACAATTCGAAATAGGCTCCGCCTATAATAAACAACTCTATATGCCCGAACTGTGAATACATAATTTTCCCGCTAATGCCAGGAAACGCGGGAAAATTTGAATAAATATAACACACTCATGCAGTCGGTCAAATCTGTAGGTATTTTTATAGATAATAATATGTACCAGATAGTCTTTCGCCAACAAGACGTAATTTTACGAAATTTAGTGAGTGAGATATATACGTGTATAGTTGATTCCTTGTTTCTTTGATGCCGTATGCGTATTGTGTTCTCCAAGTACCCATGCAGTTGACCAACTTGACCCGGGATTAACAATTTATAATACTAAGGATGGGGTGCAATTTTAGGGTGACCACATGTACATGTAGTACAGCATATATTATCGCAACATCTTTCCGTTATGGACGATATACAAGTTTAGTTGTAGTATCACTTCTGTGTGAAACGCATACAGATCATAGTTAATACACTGCTCGCACAAATCATGGCGGCTCAAAGGCATTTAAAGTGATGTGAAACACTCATGTGTGGTGATAGTTGCGTCCCGAATCGAGAAGTAAATATTTACAATTGAGTGTATGTCAGGCGATGTTTTTCTGTGGAGTGGTACGGTCGATTTGTCTTAGTTTGTTGGCGATGTTAGTAAAATGTTACAATCCTCCAATTGGCGTAGCACCTGCGTACGAAAGTATCAGTTTCACGGACCCTGATAAGTGCATAGTATGTCTTTAAGATTAAGGGATGGGTTGCCGATGTGCTACACACAAAACACTTGCTCTAGTGATGCCCACACATACACAATTATTCCGTTCAAATGGCCAAATGGGGTGGCAGAAGGTGAATGATGACGAAACTATATCACAACCTGAGACCGAATGGAATACAAGGATCGCTGAGATTCACAACATTTGCAAAATGGTCGATAGCTGGTACGATTGTGAACGCTCGAGTAACATGCGTCTCTTGGTGGAACTGAAAAACTGAAAAAAATGTGACATTATCGCCATAGAAAATAAGACTAATTGTCAAGTGTTTTTTACCATTGTTCAACACCAAATGAGTTAATAGCCGTTAGGAATACTATTGGCGACAAAATAATCATTGACTTATATGGTGGTAATAGACCCGTACGTGTCACTAATTAGTACATTCTCACCTATATCTACGCAAGTGGTAAGCCGTGTGATTGGACACGAATGATATTACACGCACGCGAGAGAACCACCCGCCGGGCATCACACTCTGCTAACACGCTCATCATCATTTCGTCGCCGGGCTGTGAATTACCAAAGCCATCAATGTGTGTTTAATGTCATGTTCTCATATCGCCTACTTAGCAGGCCACGTGGCACATCAACCCTGTATATATAAAGGCCACGACACCTCATCAAGTCATTATTAGGGTTCGCTCTCCAAGCCGTAGACAATTCATCGCTAGACAGACTGAAGCCTATACAAATAAGTGGCAGCTAGAACTGTTTGCAAAAAACAGCTATTCATCTGTGGTGAGTAAATAAAGCAATATAGATACGCGACTGTATCCATCTTAAAGGGGTACTGTACGCCATTTTCATTAAATTTCCGGCGACAACAACGATCTAATATCGATAATATATAGAAACATAAGTAATTTGAGTCGAAGATGTATTCTGTAAACGCTCAGGTTAATAGGCTATCTTAAAATTTAATAATTTAAAAGTTAATAATTTGATATAAATTGAATTTATGACTGGAGCCATAAAATGGCGTCAATTAAATTACGAATTTGCGTAATCAAATAAAGTAAATAAGGGATACTGGCTTGTTAAACCGATCGCACACACGATCGCTTAAAATATTATGATGATACGGGGAGAACACTCAAGCCACTCACTGACTAGCGACGATACAATAACTTAAATGATTATATGGGACTAGTATGCCTATAATAAAACTTTTATTTGATTAATTTGGTTGAAAACTGTACAAAAATTACTCGACAACGACAATTTGTATTTTTGCATTCCGGTAAATTTGTCATCCGTAACACTACTTCGTACTCAACATACTTTCAAATAATGAAAAAAGTGTTACCTTATTCTCAGACTCGGAGACTATAGAAACCAACAACAACATTTGGCGTACAGTACCCCTTTAACGTTGCACAATTATAACCTTTTAGCCTATAATTGAACATACCTGTATGCTGATCGTAATAACTATAGTCACGTTCCGGGAGGTCCAAAAACGCACGAAAACCCGTATAAGAATGGAATACGTATTCTCCGAAAAGTCATGCTCATCGGTTTCACAACATTAGTACAAAAGGCTTGCATGGAACGCTCTTTAGTGTTAGTCGAACACACTGACACTATACTGTGGAAACGATCTCTATATATAACGTTGTTTATTACTTCAGTAAGCCTTGTCAGTGCATGCATAGTGTCTTAACGTGTGTACGTATTTCATGTACTTGCCGACGTTATTTGGTTCATGGAACTTGCCCAATAAAAAGAGTAACAATTTCGTTAAATGTGAGACTTTACGATTGCGTTTTAGCCCCCCCCCCCTCCCCCAGTACCGCACTACCCATATGCTCCGTCGCTTTCCGCGTTACAACCCCACGTGGCTTTAACCGTTCTCACCCCTAGACAAGTCGTCCTACTAATTTGTTATGAGGTTGGTGGAACCTTCTGAATTGCTATGTTGCTGGTAGATCAAACTGATGGTGTTAAGAAAATGTACCGTTATTGTTCTTAAGTTGTCGTTTGGCGGTGTTTGGCTAATACGATCGATTTTAGAAATAACTGGTGTCTGCATGAAACATTCGTGAACACATATATATTAAAATAATTTAATCATGACTGCTCATGTCTTTGCAAACCGACAGGAATAGACATTCTTTTACGAAAACCCTGTGTCAATGGACCACGAAAATGATAATTTGACAAAATAACTGTGCATTGTTTTTAACAACATCAGTTTGCCTTACCTACATATCATACTAATTCAGCAGGATCCACCAACTTCCTAGAAAATTAGCAAGGGACGTGCCCTTATAATTATGCGGCGTCGCTATTCATGAATGTATTAAATGTGCATGGCTCTAACCGTAATAGCACTTCGTGAACTATTTCAGATCGACACGATGTCATTGATGAGCGTGTTTTGATCGGCACGATGTCATTAGACTTTGCTGTCACCAGTTTGTTTCAATAATTAACTAGATCTAATCAGTCACTCGACCACCCTTTTATTCAAGGTGGTCATGTTCAAAACTGTGTGCGAGAGACCGATTAAACATCAAACAACATCGTCGCGTGAGCGCATAATATGAGCCAAATTTAATATAATCCATTTGGACACGCAGCATACTATTATATCTCATTATTTATCAATGTGTCGTATACTGTTTGAGTTGTCAATAAATATTAGATTAAACGCCACCGAATATATCCGCATTCGCGTAAGGTCTCAATGAGCTTAACCCTTTACCCAACAGAAGGGCCCTGTGCCAATGCATTCTCTAATATATGCGAGTCGACCATAGGTCGCCTCGCATATATAAGAGAATGCATTGGCTTAACACATTACAAATTATAAAATTGTTAAAGAATGTAAAATTTTTTTTTTAGGCCAATGCATTCTCTTATATATGCGAGGCGACCTATGGTCGACTCGCATATATAAGAGAATGCATTGGCACAGGGCATAACTGTAACCATCACAATGTGGTCAATGAGCCGGTTCCAATGATATCCATATTTGTATGGTTCTATTGAGACAGACCGAAGATATTTTAGGCTGTTAAAGCTTTATTTGGCCGGTTTTGGCCGGTTTGTTGGGTAAAGGGTTAATAACAAAGAAACCAACCACAAAATAAAACATTGACATTGTGATACACCACGGCGGATTGATGTTATAGGCCCTTCATAACTAACAAGAGTCCACCTAAATGTACTCGACTTTAATAGAGTGTGTGCACGAGTGTCAACCTGAGTGCACCAGAGTTCCGCGAAAGACCTGCTTTTGTCGGTTAAATATTTGTAATGCTATACAACTAATTTACAAGAACATATACGTTAGCATTAAATGTATAGCAAACACGCCAAGGATTATGTATCAAACAATATCTAATCGTGGTTCATTAAATATTCCATATCCATTTGCTCCATTTGTGTTCAGTTCCAGCAATACAGCCGAATGTTTGCTGAATTTAACAAACAAGATCTGCCGAGTAATAGCTCAGTCAATCCAGATTTATAGAGACACGGCTTTGAAGTTTGCCGATTTCCATCCAGATGTATAAAATGTGTTTCCATATCTTACTGGGAAGGTTCAGATAAACATTTTCTAATTTCGGTCTTCAAAAGATATCAAACTATATTATTCCCCACGGTGTGTCGAAAGATCGCGACCAATGGTATAGAATAACGATATATATAGTCTATTGACAAATTTCGCATAACACCGAAATTGAATTTGTTAGCACGAGTAAAGGCTTTGTTTAGTGCTGAATTTAGTATGCCACGTTTCGAATCTCATTGACAACTAACGAAATCGCTGTTATGTTGCACGGATTGCGTTTGGAAATATAACAGCTGTCTGATTGCTGGATACTATTTCTCATCGGACACAGCTCATTATAGTCTTTTATGTCTCACTGACGGTTGTTAGAAGTTGTTCTACTATATTACCGGATCACGTGACATTCGTCTCTGACAAATATCTTCAGTTTGGCATTCCGCACTACAGTGAACCAATAAATAGTAAATACGCGCATTTTCGAGACGGTCCATTCATTCATTTCCTCGACAGACCGTTTCTCATAATTCTCATAATAAATTTGTATCCTGGTCCCCTAACGACACCATATCCACACTAACAGCCACACCAGCAGCCACTTTAAACATAATTATTTGAGCAGCAACCACATTAAACATCATATTGTGAAACTATCTCTTAATAAATTCACTAGCAACTAAACACCAGAGGAGAGAGACTCTGGTCAGTTCTGCAATTTGTGCTCCGATCGTCTGTGCCCGCACATATTTGCATATATATAAAAATATGTGTAATTTATATATATTATGGGTCACAATAAATATGTTCAACAACAACCGCATGCATCACAAATAATGATAGGGATTGGGCATCGGACAACCTATAATTATAGACAAACGCTTAAAAGTTTAAGTTTGGTGATTTCTAACCAGATGTACAAAATGTGTTTCAAAATCACATGTGCATTGGTGTCTGTTGCATGTTCATGTTAGGATGTTGCTGCATCATAAAAACAGATATGTATTAGGCATCAGAGGAATCTTTCATTGGCCTCAGTATATCTCTACTCGTGTATGACTATAGCTGGACAGTTTAATACGGTTTTCGCGAGCAAAGCAGCATATTATGTACGAACATATAAATAATCCCAATAGGTTTTCACCACGTGCGCGAATCATTTATAGACATATGCATTCATATATATATGCCATACATTTATTTAACAACCACCATTTTCTCTTCAGAGTGACACGAGACGTTTGATCGGAACCATGGTATGCCAAGGAGGGAGACTTGGGCGGGCTTCTGGTGTTTCAGATCTTAGTGCTCACCATCGGTTGCAGTTTGAATCACCTGCGAGAATATTATCGCCGACGGAAGAAAGGAGCGAACCTGGGCACGCAGTTTCTTGTAACGAAAACACATCGTCGAACCGCCTCAATAGCCTGCATGTAAATACTCCGAGAAAAGTTCAAAGATTGAACCGCGTCACGCGTAAACGTTCCATGCGAGCTTCCATTCTGATGAAGAACCATCTTGCTTCTGTCCACAAACAACGGTGCATTGTGGGTATTTCATCATATCACGAAATCGAGGCTGACATTGTGAAGTCGGCCGAAGAAATCGCCGCAATAATACTGAGGTGTGGTGAAACAACCAACGGCGTCAACCTTAAGGAAAAGTGTGATCAGTCCTCAAAAGTAAACATCGAGTCATGTGACCTAAATACTGATACGTGTCCAACCAATGGACGTGCATATAATTTGCCTGTTCTGAACAGTGAACTGATCACAAACAATATGGTTAACTATGGAAAGTGTAGTGCTGCGAAGAAACGGTCTTATATGAGGACAGTTGTCATAAAGTTCAAGCGTTTCTACAAGAAGATGAAGCAGACGACCGTTGCGAAAGTGAACATTTCTTCCTATGCACATGTATCCCATTAACGGTCATTGTACTTGTATATGATGTAGTTAATGTTGTTATTGTTGAATCTTATAGTGCTATGTAGTGTTTGTGTATGAAGGGTAGTGTATGTGACTAAACATATTAAAGTTGTTAAAGTATATATATATATTTCACGGGTCTTACTAAATACCCATCCATGTAGGGAGGTTAGGGGTGAGGAAAAACTTCCAGGATACGATTGAGGGAAAGTTTCTTTTGTTTAAGATCTCGAACACACACCCTGACACAAATGCGTATGAACAGGAGAGCATTATGTACATGAAGTGTGGTGAGTAGATACAACTAGATGTCCAGTTGGTCGCTCAGTTTCTGTTATAATTATATTTTTTCACCTGCAGCCTGTTTCAATAACCAACAACAAGTAAAAACGAAGTATACACCGACAAAATACATGTATTCTTTGAAATGGCAGAAGCGGGAATCCCGAAATCAAACGTTATTATCTTCACAAAGACGAATATTTGTTTTTGCAATAATGAGCAAGTTTTGTTCAATGGACAAGCTTTTTGTTATAGAACCCAGCAATTCCATTTCTATCAACCACGGATGGAGATGTTTCCCCTAAATTTTGTGACAATGTTCGATCATGTTCTACAATTGGAAATGCTATTCCTCAATCATCAAAACATTGAAATTTCAGACCGAAAACATATTGCTTTACTGATATTTTTGATTGAATCTTGGTACAAGATAGTTTAGTTATTTCCTTATGAACATTTCGTATTTTAGTCCCAATGTCTTGGGTACGTTCATATAGTCCATAGTAGATATATGAGCACAAATGTGTGAAATGTAAATGATAACCAATGCAAGTACTCGTCTGTGTGTCGATCAATAGCACACCTCTGTTGACAAAAGTTGTATGATGGGTCGTAAACCAGGCCATTAAATTGCTCTTGCTTCAGATAAATATATACTACCTGCAACTCAAACATCTGCTATCGAATTCTCAACGTCATGTAACTCTGAATAATCCAATATATACACAGAACGACACACGTCTGCTAATTGGTCTGTTAATATGGCACGGCAGGATAAAACAGGAGGCGCAGTTCTACACTTCCCCGATGGCATGCACAAGTGCCGTATCAACAAGCTCATTAACACACGTGTGTTTATTTAAAGACGTATTATGGACTTGTTCGGGTGCATTAAACTGTTAGGTTAGTATTCAGGCACTGTGCCATTGTCGAAAATCTCAAGCAAATCGACCGTACCACTCCATAGAAAACATCATGTGAACTACGCTCAGTTCTAAATATTTACTTCCATATCGGCGATAAAGTAACGAAAACGATTTCGCTATCGAGAGTCACTGAATTTAATTAATATATAATAATGACGGTGTGTGTTGTCAGTTTGAATTTAATATTTGTAAAAATAACTACTTTGAGCAATGTTATCATCCATTTCTATTTGATCACCCTACCGGAGTGTTTCACATCACTTTAATTATCCGTCACCCGTCCTAGAATCCGCGAATCCGTACATTAAACAATACAGGGGCCTGTTTCATGAAGCAATGTCATAAGATTATCTTAAGATGGACTTAATCTAAGATCTAAGGTGGATCTTATGATGTAACTTTTCCGTTTCAAAGGCACGTGAGGCCTTAGTTGTCGAAAATATTCATATTTGTTCCAATCACCGTAAACAGAAAAACATTAAAACGCATACAGTTTCGTTCATGTATACCATGACCATCGCGTAAACAGCATGTTATCATAAATACCTACTATATTTTACCTAAGCAAGAGCCTATGTGTGTTACAGAAGACAACACAATGCTACTGGCTAATCACACACAAATGGCATAAACGCTCTTTATTAGTTCCATATCAGGAATTCACCAACAAATAACGCTCTTTATGTTTACCATCATAATATAAACACCAGAAACGTAACTTGTTAAGCTTTTGTTTACATAACAATGGTTAAACATATGACAATAACATACTGTTTATGCGATATTTCTTATTTGTATACGGACAAAGTCTGTCTACGTTTTGATGTTCTTTCTGTTTGTGGCGGTTTTTGACGGGTGGAAATAATTTCACAGGATACCCACCACCAAGGCCAACCGTATCTTTCAAGAACACGTTTCACAAAACAAGATTGAGTCCTACTTAAATAGTAATTTAATTTCGCGCGCTTTTAGACTGGCTCTCGATGATTTATTACAGCTATGCACAGAAAATGTTGGTTCTGTGTGTGCTATATGCCTAGGTACAGTGTCTGGTGACAGATACTAGGGCGTGTCTAAGAATAATTATGATATTTTAATGCAAGGGCGATAATCAGTATAATGAATGGTGCATACTTAACTGCACGAGCGCCTTTTAACTGTGTTTTCGCGTCAGACCCCATCCACACATAGCTGCATGCTTCCAATGCCTATTTTATACAAACGTTTCGAGCTCAAATATATTATTTCAGTCATTAAAGGGACTTGTACATCCTAACTCAGAATGTGAACCTTCACACATATAACATGACATTAAGGCGACGCGAGACATAATACATTATACGTCTTTGAAGCATCTATAATACCAGGAAACCGAATATGTCGCCACGACGGCATACACATACAATACAGCACAATGGAAGCACTGAGCGAAACGCTCTTTATTGATTGCCAACATTCATGGAATACTAACACAAAACGTTCTTTATTTATATTGCTATAATGTGAATAGGACTTCATATCGTGCTCCAAATAGACTTATTTCCAATCTTACATACTTGTAGAAGCCATATATACTTACTAAAATATATGAGGCCGGGTTTAGGGGATAATTATGTGATAAATAGTAATTAATGGGTGTCAATCAAAACGGACCGTCGATCTTTAAAATCAGCTTGGAGTTAGATGATTTGGTTTGCTGGGGATTAAAGTCGTTTTTTGTCGTTGTGCCATATAACCGTATTCAAAGTTATATTGGCAGTGTTAAAGACCAAATATAGGCTTATGTTCACCAGGAAACAAGATAAAAGAAAAAAACACATAAACCATTTCTGGTAAACCTCGCTCAGATACATGAAATCACATCCCTGGGGACAAGCCCGGTGTATTGGCGTTCCAAATCGCCAATGGTGCCATATCTGTGTGGCTTCTCGCACAAAGAAATCTACTATAGCCAGCACATCTTTAGCAATGTCGTATATAGCAGCTGGGATGTACATGTACCCAATAAACATGAGCATATTGGTTGCAGTAATACTATCGATACACATCTAACAGTATTTTGTGAAAATGGGATAGAAAACGATACAGGAATCATTAATTGAATTGTTCAGAAAGTCAGTCAGGAAAAACCTGTTTGATTTTGTCATTATAAACTTGACCACATCTTATGCAGAAAACATCTTAATTAAATCGCAATATACGCAGTAGTTGTACAATGAGAACATAAACACTTCTTGTGCTCTGGAAATCTGTACCATACATTCCAGATATTGGACAATTGCAGTTTTTTTTTTGGACAATGTAAAAACGATCAAAGTCATACTACATTGACACATTTTACTGCCATTGGTTCCCAGAGTTTATTGCGATCATCTCAATGACTGTATAAGTTCAGTGGTGCTTACCGGTTACGAAAAATCGAAATAAAAGGCCAAGATTTTAGAGATTCATTGAAGTATGGGCAATTGTTGGTTATCAGATGGTTAATGAAAGGATGACAAGCCAACCGTCCGACAAATCTAGAAAAACAAAACAAAAAAGGTTTACGATAATGTTAGCCCGGACACGTATTCTTAGCTTGGGGTACATATACTTTACCTTTTTTCACTTTTTTTTCACCGATAAGTTCCTGGGGCGATGTCCCGACATTCTTCTTGTGTGTTGTGCGATATGAGTATATTACTCAGTATTCCCAATTCTCTCATATTTCAAACAAACACTCATTTGCAACTGAGCCGCGCTAGCTGTGGTCACATACGCGTTTATTGCGTAACATGCTTTACAGGTTATATGTGGGCACATGCTATAATATTTTACATACACAATGTAAATACATCCTAGAAAGTCTGCACAGCCGGTCAGGAAAAACCATGCACCCCTTTTATATAGGGACTGGAAACCTGAAATCCGAAGCCCACTCGTATGTGCAGCTCGGGTGTTCGGACCGCACCCTTATTGAAATCTACTCATAATTATAGATGTATCAATATTCTGAACATTGTGAATAATTTGTCATCTTTCAGCTGAGTTATATTACAGAATGAAGAACGCTATATAGCTGGACACAGCATTGATAATTTCTTTCATTTGATTGAATTTTTTTTTTTTTTATAAAAACAAATTTGAAAATTAATGTGACCCTCTCAGTGAAGTTACACGGCTAGAATGACGAATTCTCCGCTCTAGCGATCTGAACAATTACCACAAATCTCATTCTCATTGGCTACAATTCGAAATAGGCTCTGCCTATAATAAACAACTCTATATGCCCGAACTGTGAATACATAATTTTCCCGCTAATGCCAGGAAACGCGGGAAAATTTGAATAAATATAACACACTCATGCAGTCGGTCAAATCTGTAGGTATTTTTATAGATAATAATATGTACCAGATAGTCTTTCGCCAACAAGACGTAATTTTACGAAATTTAGTGAGTGAGATAAATACGTGTATAGTTGATTCCTTGTTTCTTTGATGCCGTATGCGTATAGTGTTCTCCAAGTACCCATGCAGTTGACCAACTTGACCCGGGATTAACAATTTATAATACTAAGGGTGGGGTGCAATTTTAGGGTGACCACATGTACATGTAGTACAACAAATATTATCGCAACATCTTTCCGTTATGGACGATATACAAGTTTAGTTGTAGTATCACTTCTGTGTACAGATCATAGTTAATACACTGCTCGCACAAATCATGGCGGTTCAAATGCATTTAAAGTGATGTGAAACACTCATGTGTGGTGATAGTTGCGTTCCGAATCGAGAAGTAAATATTTACAATTGAGTGTATGTCAGGCGATGTTTTTCTGTGGAGTGGTACGGTCGATTTGTCTTAGTTTGTTGACGATGTTAGTAAAATGTTACAATCCTCCAATTGGCGTAGCACCTGCGTACGAAAGTATCAGTTTCACGGATCCTGATAAGTGCATAGTATGTCTTTAAGATTAAGGGATGGGTTGCCGATGTGCTACACACAAAACACTTGCTCTTGTGATGCCCACACATGTACAATTATTCCGTGCAAATGGCCAAATGGGGTGGCAGAAGGTGAATGATGACGAAACTATATCACAACCTGAGACCGAATGGAATACAAGGATCGCTGAGATTCACAACATTTACAAAATGGTCGATAGTTGGTACGATTGTGAACGCTCGAGTAACATGCGTATCTTGGTGGAACTGAATGTAACAAACTGAAAAAATGTGACATTATCGCCATAGAAAATAAGACTAATTGTCAAGTGTTTTTACCATTGTTCAACACCAAATGAGTCAATAGCCGTTAGGAATACTATTGGCGACAAAATAATCATTGACTTATATGGTGGTAATAGACCCGTACGTGTCACTAATTAGTACATTCTCACCTATATCTACGCAAGTGGTAAGCCGTGTGATTGGACACGAATGATATTACACGCACGCGAGAGAACCACCCGCCGGGCATCACACTCTGCTAACACGCTCATCATCATTTCGTCGCCGGGCTGTGAATTACCAAAGCCATCAATGTGTGTTTAATGTCATGTTCTCATATCGCCTACTTAGCAGGCCACGTGGCACATCAACCCTGTATATATAAAGGCCACGACACCTCACCAAGTCAGTATTAGGGTTCGCTCTCCAAGCCGTAGACAATTCATCGCTAGACAGACTGAAGCCTATACAAATAAGTGGCAGCTAGAACTGTTTTCAAAAAATACCGCTATTCATCTGTGGTGAGTAAATAAAGCATATAGATACGCGACTGTGTCCATCTTAACGTTACACAATTATAACCTTTTAGCCTATAATTGAACATATCCGTATACTGATCGTAATAACTATAGTCTTTACTTTTACTTTAAACATATTTTAATGTATTTAGAAAAAATATACATAGGGATCAGGGCACAAGTTACAAAACTTACAAACTTGCCCCTCTCCTAATACAATCATGGAACATACATAAAAATACATAGCAGATATAGCAAACTGTTTATAAAGAAGAGTGCAGAGTGTGTGTGCTGCGGATGTCGGGTTTCCATCTGTATTCCAATCTCGGTTATGAAGAAAACGCTAGAACTCAGTGAGTTGAAAGATGAATAGCGAAATTTACCATACATGGGTTTGTTCAAAACGCTCTGTTTTAGCTATAAAAGATTGAGTAATGCGGAAAAGAGTAGTGTTCTTTTGATTTGATATACCTTTTACCCCATATAAGAAATGATTTGCTTCTAATGATTGAAAGCCATTAATACTTAAATTTCGGTAAAAGTCAATTCTCTGATCTACAAATAAAGGGCAAACATGAAAATAGTGATTGGCGTCTTCAATGTCTAAGTTACAGGGGCATATAGGCGAAACTATAGTCACTTTCCTCACGTTCCGGGAAGTCCAAAAACACACGAAAACCCGTATAAGCATGGAATACATATTCTCCGAAAAGTCATGCTCATCGGTTTCACATTAGTACAAAAGGCTTGCATGGAACGCTCTTTATTGTTAGTCGAACAGACTGACACTATACTGTGGAAACGATCTCTCTATATAACGTTGTTTATTACTTCAGTAAGCCTTGTCATGCATAGTGTCTTAACGTGTGTACGTATTTCATGTACTTGCCGACTTATTTGGTTCATGGAACTTGCCTAAAAAAACAGTAACAACTTCGTTAAATGTGAGACTTTACGATTGCGTTTACCCCCCCCCCCCCCCCCCCCCCCCCCCCCACAGTACCGCATTACCCGTATGCGCCGTCGCTTTCCGCGATCACTAACGCGTTACAACCCCACGTGGCTTTAACCGTTCTCACCCCTAGACAAGTCGTCCTACTAATTTGTTATGAGGTTGGTGGAACCTGCTGAATTGCTATGTTGCTGGTAGATCAAACTGATGGTGTTAAGAAAATGTACCGTTATTGTTCTTAAGTTGTCGTTTGGCGGTGTTTGGCTAATACGATCGATTTTAGAAATAACTGGTGTCTGCATGAAACATTCGTGAACACATATATATTAAAATAATCTAATCATGACTGCTCATGTCTTTGCAAAACGACAGGAATAGACATTCTGTTACGAAAACCCTGTGTCAATGGACCACGAAAATGATAATTTGACAAAATAACAGTGCATTGTTTTTAACAACATCAGTTTGCCTTACCTACATATCATAGTAATTCAGCAGGATCCACCAACTTCCTAGAAAATTAGCAGGAACACTTAGCAAGGGACGTGCCCTTATAACTATGCGGCATCGCTATTCATGAATGTATTAAAAGCCCATGTGCATGGCTCTAACCGTAATAGCACTTCGTGAAGTATTTCAGATCGGCACGATGTCATTGATGAGCGTGTTTTGATCGGCACGATATCATTAGACTTTGCTGTCACCATGCAGTTTGTTTCAATAATTAACTAGATCTAATCAGTCACTCGACCACCCTTTTATTCAAGGTAGTCATGCAGGTTCAAAACTGTGTGCGAGAGACCGATTAAACATCAAACAACATCGTCGCGTGAGCGCATAATATGAGCCAAATATAATATAATCCATTTGGACACGCAGCATACTATTATATCTCATTATTTATCAATGTGTCGTATACTGTTTGAGTTGTCAATAAATATTAGATTAAACGCCACCGAATATATCCGCATTCGCGTAAGGTTTCAATGAGCTTAACCCTTTACCCAACAGAAGGGCCCTGTGCCAATGCATTCTCTTATATATGCGAGTCGACCATAGGTCGCCTCGCATATATAAGAGAATGCATTGGCTTAACACATTAAAAATTATAAAATTGTTAAAGAATGTAAGAAAAAATGGTAAAAAGTGTTAAAAAAAAGATTTTTTTTAGGCCAATGCATTCTCTTATATATGCGAGGCGACCTATGGTCGACTCGCATATATAAGAGAATGCATTGGCACAGGGCATAACTGCAACTATCACAATGTGGTCAAGGAGCCGGTTCCAATGATATCCATATTTGTATGGTTCTATTGAGACAGACCGAAGATACTTTAGGCTGTTGAAGCTTTATTTGGCCGGTTTTGGCCGGTTTGTTGGGTAAAGGGTTAATAACAAAGAAACCAAACACAAAATAAAACATTGACATTGTGATACACCACGGCGGATTGATGTTATAGGCCCTTCATAACTAACAAGAGTCCACCTAAATGTACTCGACTTTAATACAGTATGTGCACGAGTGTCAACCTGAGTGCACCAGAGTTCCGCGAAAGATCTGCTTTAGTCGGTTAAATATTTGCAATGCTGTACAACTAATTTACAAGAACATATACGTTAGCATTAAATGTATAGCAAACACGCCAAGGATTATGCATCAAACAATATCTAATCGTGGTTCATTAAATATTCCATATCCATTTGCTCCATTTGTGTTCAGTTCCAGCAATACAGCCGAATGTTTGCTGAATTTAATAAACAAGATCTGCCGAGTAATATCTCAGTCAATCCAGATTTATAGAGACACGGCTTTGAAGTTTGCCGATTTCCATCCAGATGTATAAAATGTGTTTCCATATCTTACTGGGAAGGTTTTGATAAACATTTTCTAAATTCGGTCTTCAAAAGATATCAAACTATATTATTCCCCACGGTGTGTCGAAAGATCGCGACCAATGGTATAGAACAACGATATATAGTCTATTGACAAATTTCGCATAACACCGAGATTGAATTTGTTAGCACGAGTAAAGGCTTTGTTTAGTGCTGAATTTAGTATGCCACGTTTCGAATCTCATTGACAACTAACGAAATCGCTGATATGTTGCACGGATTGCGTTTGGAAATATAATGGATGTCTGATTGCTGGATACTATTTCTCATCGGACACAACTCATTATAGTCTGTTATGTCTCACTGGCGGTTGTTAGAAGTTGTTCTACTATATTACCGGTTCACGTGGCATTCGTCTCTGACAAATATCTTCAGTTTGGCATTCCGCACTACAGTGAACCAATACATAGTAAATACGCGCATTTTCGAGATAGTCCATTCATTCATTTCCTCGACAGACCGTTTCTCATAATTGTCATATCAAATTTGTATCCTGGTCCCTTAACGACACCATATCCACACTAACAGCCACACCAGCAGCCACTTTAAACATAATTATTTGAGCAGCAACCACATTAAACATCATATTGTGAAACTATCTCTTAATAAATTCACTAGCAACTAAACACAAGAGGAGAGAGACTCTGATCAGTTCTGCAATTTGTGCTCCGATCGTCTGTGCCCGCACATATTTGCATATATATACAAATATGTGTAATTTATATATATTATGGGTCACAATAAATATGTTCAACAACAACCGCATGCATCACAAATAATGATAGGGATTGGGCATCGGACAACCTATAATTATAGACAAACGCTTAAAAGTTTAAGTTTGGTGATTTCTAACCAGATGTACAAAATGTGTTTCAAAATCACATGGGCATTGGTGTCTGTTGCATGTTCATGTTAGGATGTTGCTGCATCATAAAAACAGATATGTATTAGGTATCAGAGGAATCTTTCATTGGCCTCAGTATATCTCTACTCGTGTATGACTATAGCTGGACAGTTTAATACGGTTTTCGCGAGCAAAGCAGCATATCATGTACGAACATATACATAATCCCAATAGTTTTTCACCACGTGCGCGAATCATTTATAGACATATGCATTCATATATATATGCCATACATTTATTTAACAACCACCATTTTCTCTTCAGAGTGACACGAGACGTTTGATCGGAACCATGGTATGCCAAGGAGGGAGACTTGGGCGGGCTTCTGGTGTTTCAGATCTTAGTGCTCACCATCGGTTGCAGTTTGAATCACCTGCGAGAATATTATCGCTGACGGAAGAAAGGAGCAAACCTGAGCACGCAGTTTCTTGTAACGAAAACACATCGTCGAACCGCCTCAATAGCCTGCATGTAAATACTCCGAGAAAAGTTCAAAGATTGAACCGCGTCACGCGTAAACGTTCCATGCGAGCTTCCATTCTGCTGAAGAACCATCTTGCTCCTGTCCACAAACAACGGTGCATTGTGGGTATTTCATCATATCACGAAATCGTGGCTGACATTGTGAAGTCGGCCGAAGAAATCGCCGCAATAATACTGAGGTGTGGTGAAACAACCAACGGCGTCAACCTTAAGGAAAAGTGTGATCAGTCCTCAAAAGTAAACATCGAGTCATGTGACCTAAATACTGATACGTGTCCAACCAATGGACGTGCAGACAATTTGCCTGTTCTGAACAGTGAACTGATCACAAACAATATGGTTAACTATGGAAAGTGTAGTGCTGCGAATAAACGGTCTTATATGAGGACAGTTGTCAGAAAGTTCAAGCGTTTCTACAAGAAGATGAAGCAGACGACCGTTGCGAAAGTGAACATTTCTTCCTATGCACATGTATCCCATTAACGGTCATTGTACTTGTATATGATGTAGTTAATGTTGTTATTGTTGAATCTTATAGTGCTATGTAGTGTTTGTGTATGAAGGGTAGTGTATGTGACTAAACATATTAAAGTTGTTAAAGTATATATATATATTTCACGGGTCTTACTAAATACCCATCCATGTAGGGAGGTTAGGGGTGAGGAAAAACTTCCAGGATACGATTGAGGGAAAGTTTCTTTTGTATAAGATCTCGAACACCCACCCTGACACAGATGCGTATAAACAGGAGAGCATTATGTACATGAAGTGTGGTGAGTAGATACAACTAGATGTCCAGTTGGTCGCTCAGTTTCTGTTATCATTATATTTTTTCACCTGCAGCCTGTTTTAATAACCAATAACAAGTAAAAACGAAGTATACACCGACAAAATACATGCATTCTTTGAAATGGCAGAAGCGGGAATCCCGAAATCAAACGTTATTATCTTCACAAAGACGAATATTTGTTTTTGCAATAATGAGCAAGTTTTGTTCAATGGACAAGCTTTTTGTTATAGAACCCAGCAATTCCATATCTATCAACCACGGATGGAGATGTTTCCCCTAAATTTGGTGAATGTTCGATCATGTTCTACAATTGGAAATGCTATTCCTCAATCAACAAAACATTGAAATTTCAGACCGAAAACATATTGCTTTACTGATCTTTTTGATTGAATCTTAGTACAAGATAGTTTAGTTATTTCCTTATGAACATTTCGTATTTTAGTCCCAATGTCTTGGGTACGTTCATATAGTCCATAGTAGATATATGAGCACAAATGTGTGAATTGTAAATGATAACCAATGCAAGTACTCGTCTGTGTGTCGATCCATAGCACACCTCTGTTGACAAAAGTTGTATGATGGGTCGTAAACCAGGGGCCTGTTTCATGAAGGCAACTTATGACATAGTTGGGACTTAAGATGGTCATAAGTTCAAACTTCAGTCATAAGTGCGTTTCACGAACACGGTCTTAACTTAAGATGGTCTTAACTTTGGTCTTAACTTTACGACTGGTGTGAGGTGTCATAAGATAATCTTAAAGTTAAGACCTACGTTGTGATTTGCAGTTGGTCCGAAATGTGGATGGGATCTAGTCCATGTATATATTATTATAAACAAATTTAACTGAATAACATCTTGCTAGCACGGAATGGTGTTTCAGAAATGGTAGTAATTAATAACCAACTGGTAAGCTATAGCAGTGACGTGGCCAGTGGTTGCAAGATTGGCGGGGTGTCCGCTACTTACTGTAAACCGACAAGACCGGACTATATATACATTTCTAATTGCTGTAACAAATAGAATATATTTCCATAGAGCTGGACATCATTTGCGATTCAAATCACCCAATCGCAATGATCATGTTGAGACAATTAGTCCGAACATTTTCACATCGAGGATAATAGTGAATGATTTATACTCAGTGTTTTTTATAAATGCTTATGTCAGCTATTATTATTATTATTATTATTATTATTATTTACTTGCCTTTCTATATTATTATGTTATAATTTGATTGTAAAATGTATTGTATATGTACCCCGTATATATATCGGCAAGATAATAATACATAATATGTGTTATTTTATTATTATTATGTATATTATCATAACCCACCCACGCGAATCTCAGATCTTATACACTTATTGCATCTGCATCACATGTGTATTAACTATGAAATAAAAAGATATATAGCATGTATATATATATAGTATACGGACCGCGCGGGCACACCGGGATCCGCGAAAGAACATATCACTGTGAACCGGCCCACAGACCACTGGGGGAATTACTAAAATGCCAATATAGACTATACCAGTGGTATAGTCTATATTGGTATTTCAGTAATTTTCTCCAGGGGCCTCTGAACTGGCCGTCTGTTCACGTTTTGTTAATTATAAACGCTCTTTATTAGAAGTAGTTGCTTTGGTTTTTATTAAAACATATTTGCAAAATGTCGTTCAAAATAACGTACTTTCGAAGTTCATATGCAGTTTGTTAACTATAACAGGCGTTTAGCATATTTGTCAACATAACCAGAGCAAATGGCATTAACATCATTTATATATGGCTTCTACAAGTATGTCTCAGATTGGAAATAAGTCTATTTGGAGCACGATATGAAGTCCTGTTCACATTATAGCAATATAAATAAAGAGCGTTTCGTGTTAGTATTCCATGAATGTTGGCAATCAATAAAGAGCATCTAGCTCAGTGCTTCCATCGTGGTGTATTTTATGTGTATGCCGTCGTGGCGACATATTCGGTTTCCTGGTATTATAGATGCTTCGAAGACGTATAATGTAATATAACCTAATATCTGCATTGAAAGGGGCGAACATGTGTCTCGCGTCGCCTTAATGGCATGTTATATGGGTGAAGGTTCACATTCTGAGTTACGATGTATAAGTCCCTTTAATAACTGAAATAATATATTTGAGCTCGCTACGTTTGTTTAAAATCGGCACTGGAAGCGTTCAGCTATGTGTGGAGTCTGACGCGAAAACACAGTTAGAAAGCGCGCTCGTGCAGTTAAGTATGCACCAGTCATTATACTGATTATCGCCCTTGGATTACAATATCATAATTATTCTTAGACACGCCCTAGTATCTTTCACCAGACACTGTACCTGGGCATATAACATACACAGAACCAACATTTTCTGCGCATAGCTGTAATAAATTGTCGAGAGCCAGTCTAAAAGCGCGCGAACTTAAAATACTACTTAAGTATGACTTAATCTTGTTTTGTGAAACGCGTTCTTGAAACGGAAAAGTTACATCATAAGATCCACCTCAGATCTTAGATTAAGTCCATCTTAAGATAGTCTTATGACATTGCTTCATGAAACAGGCCCCAGGGGCCTGTTTCATGAAGCAATGTCATAAGATTATCTTAAGATGGACTTAATCTAAGATCTAAGGTGGATCTTATGATGTAACTTTTCCGTTTCAAAGGCACGTGAGGCCTTAGTTGTCGAAAATATTCATATTTGTTCCAATCACCGTAAACAGAAAAACATTAAAACGCATACAGTTTCGTTCATGTATACCATGACCATCGCGTAAACAGCATGTTATCATAAATACCTACTATATTTTACCTAAGCAAGAGCCTATGTGTGTTACAAAAGACAACACAATGCTACTGGCTAATCACACACAAATGGCATAAACGCTCTTTATTAGTTCCATATCAGGAATTCACCAACAAATAACGCTCTTTATGTTTACCATCATAATATAAACACCAGAAACGTAACTTGTTAAGCTTTTGTTTACATAACAATGGTCAAATATATGACATTGTAATACGACCCTGCCTAACTATGCTTAAAAGCCATGTCCTGATTGGCCAGTGGCCCGAGTTACCATGGCTATCTCGTTCCAGTTTTGTGGTACAATTCTACTTTTTCCAATTGTACCACGAAAAAAATCGGTTTATTCATATCGCCGCACGCGACTTTTCCCGTCTGTTCTAACTCCGCGCAAACGGGGCATCAACGGAGTACACCCGCACCCGTAACCCTTTGAATTATTTTGCTACATCTTGACAATCTTGCGAATTTTCTAGCGATTTTTCGCTTGAAACCAGTTTGGTTGCCAATGAATATGGTCCAAATGATGTTATTATATACTGATATACGTTACGACCAAAGAAAGTTACTTAATAAGTATATTAAATGACAAACTAAATCCATGGGGCCGGGCTGTGCATTCGTCGATTCGAATCTCGATCATATTCGATATTTCGGAATCAAGTTGAAAATGAAAGCGCTTGTTCACCAGTACAGAAGGGGAATAAGATTAGTTTAGTAAACTAGTTCATTTAGATCGCTTTGTGTAAGGAAAATGGTCCATAGTCGATGATAATATTCATGTTGTCCCAACAACGTTCAACACAGAAATGACAGCAATCGTATTTCCTGTACAATTTAAATGAAAGGCACGGGCGCCGCTGAAAACACATCGTTTTTTAGCCAATCACAACGATTATTTACGCAAACAAATTACTAGAGTACTCCATGCAAAGAATCGAGTACGCCCAATACGAATTACACCACGAAATGATTTATCACCTGAGACCGAAAAAGCGCAGTATTTCGTTGACTATTCAGTCAAATTGTGACCATAAACTTTCAGTCGTATTACAAAAGAAATAAATACACGGTGTATCGGTGTGTATGGTCAAGTTGTACCACAAAAAACTGATTGTAGGACTCCGCTACGCGTCGTCCTACAATCAGTTTTTTGTGGTACAACTTGACCATACACACCTCTACACCGTGTATTTATTTCTTAAATAACATACTGTTTATGCGATATTTCTTATTTGTATACGGACAAAGTCTGTCTACGTTTTGATGTTCTTTCTGTTTGTGGCGGTTTTTGACGGGTGGAAATAATTTCACAGGATACCCACCACCAAGGCCAATCGTATCTTTCAAGAACACGTTTCACAAAACAAGATTAAGTCCTACTTAAATAGTAATTTAAGTTCGCGCGCTTATAGACTGGCTCTCGACAATTTATTACAGCTATGCACAGAAAATGTTGGTTCTGTGTGTGCTATATGCCTAGGTACAGTGTCTGGTGACAGATACTAGGGCGTGTCTAAGAATAATTATGATATTTTAATGCAAGGGCGATAATCAGTATAATGACTGGTGCATACTTAACTGCACGAGCGCCCCTTTTAACTGTGTTTTCGCGTCAGACCCCATCCACACATAGCTGCATGCTTCCAATGCCTATTTTATACAAACGTATCGAGCTCAAATATATTATTTCAGTCATTAAAGGGACTTGTACATCCTAACTCAGAATGTGAACCTTCACACATATAACATGACATTAAGGCGACGCGAGACATATGTTCGCTCCTTTCAATGCTGATATTGGGTTATAATACATTATACGTCTTTGAAGCATCTATAATACCAGGAAACCGAATATGTCGCTACGACGGCATACACATACAATACAGCACAATGGAAGCACTGAGCTAAACGCTCTTTATTGATTGCCAACATTCATGGAATACTAATACAAAACGTTCTTTATTTATATTGCTATAATGTGAATAGGACTTCATATCGTGCTCCAAATAGACTTATTTCCAATCTTACATACTTGTAGAAGCCATATATACTTACTAAAATATATGAGGCCGGGTTTAGGGGATAATTATGTGATAAATAGTAATTAATGGGTGTCAATCAAAACGGACCGTCGATCTTTAAAATCAGCTTGGAGTTAGATGATTTGGTTTGCTGGGGATTAAAGTCGTGTTTTGTCGGTGTGCCATATAACCGTATTCAAAGTTATATTGGCAGTGTTAAAGACCAAATAGAGGCTTATGTTCACCAGGAAACAAGATAAAAGAAAAAAACACATAAACCATTTCTGGTAAACCTCGCTCAGATACATGAAATCACATCCCTGGGGACAAGCCCGGTGTATTGGCGTTCCAAATCGCCAATGGTGCCATATCTGTGTGGCTTCTCGCACAAAGAAATCTACTATAGCCAGCACATCTTTAGCAATGTCGTATATAGCAGCTGGGATGTACATGTACCCAATAAACATGAGCACATTGGTTGCAGTAATACTATCGATACACATCTAACAGTATTTTGTGAAAATGGGATAGAAAACGATACAGGAATTATTAATTGAATTGTTCAGAAAGTCAGTCAGGAAAAACCTGTTTGATTTAGTCATTATAAACTTGACCACATCTTATGCAGAAAACATCTTAATTAAATCGCAATATACGCAGTAGTTGTACAATGAGAACATAAACACTTCTTGTGCTCTGGAAATCTGTACCATACATTCCAGATATTGGACAATTGCATTTTTTTTTTGGACAATGTAAAAACGATCGAAGTCATACTACATTGACACATTTTGCTGGCATTGGTTCCCAGAGTTTATTGCGATCATCTCAATTACTGTAGGTGTTCAGTGGTGCTTACCGGTTACGAAAAATCGAAATAAAAGGCCAAGATTTTGGAGATTCATTGAAGTATGGGCAATTGTTGGTTATCAGATGGTTAATGAAAGGATGACAAGCCAACCGTCCGGCAAATCTAGACAAAAAAACAAAAAAGGTTTACGATATGTTAGCCCGGACACGTATTCTTAGCTTGGGGTACACACTGTAAATAGTAATTGACGTTATATGTGTTTAATAGGCGTTTAGCTGTTTATTAAATGTTTGGAATCTAAACGGCACGTTTCATATTTTGATGTATTATACCAATGTGTTTATGTATAGGTGTATAGCAACAAAGTGTTTAACTTGTTGCAAAGGCATAGGTCATATTCCATACAGTGTATAAAACAAATCTAATGTATTGGCTACATGGATTGTAGAAATTCTCAATGCTTAGTCTAGACATAAATTAAACCTGCTGATTGTGTACACATAAATGTTTTTATTGCAGAAAATCGGGGGAAAACCCCCACCAGGATCTGGGTGTTGATTACGGCGAATGTTTATTCATTTTATTACCCCACCCGCTTCATATGCGATAAAATAGCCTGCGGGACATGACGGACATAGGAGCCCCTAGAATCCCTGCATGTGACAGCATTATTGAATGTCGATAACAACGATTGCCTTGTTCGGCCATATTCTTCTTTAATTGTTATACGACACCAAAACAAACGATGCGTTTAACCAGTCAGACCCATTGACATATATATTGGCGTTTAGGTAATTTGATTCCGCGATTTCATAGCACCGATCCACAGATTTTGATTCCGCGGCGCATGCGCGTGTTGGCATCACGTTATTCAAAGATGAAGTTCAAGAATGATGTCGGCATTCAGTCGTTGATCAGAGTTTGTGTCGGTTTGTTCATTTCCACAACAAGGTAACAGTAATATTCCAATTCTTGGACACTTTCTGAATTTCGTAAGTACATTTTATTTGCAACTGCGGTTGATTTACTTTTAAAACCTATCGAAAACAAGTCAAGTAAGTTCAAGTCACTCAGTAAAACTGAAAGTGAAAGTGACTGACGGCCATTACTGCTCTGCGACTGAGAGTGAGATTGGTCGATGAAGTGACAGATTCATATCACAATTTTAGTATTAACTTAGAAATTCATATCATACAGTACATGTAAGGACTAATTTAGAGAATTTACCTAATTTTCACAGCTTGATTTATATTATGCAAATAAATCTACTAAGAGTATAATTATAAAGATTGTTTTCATATGATTTTTAACTTGTATTTAAATTTTAATGTTTAAGTTTAGTCTTGAGACTAATATTTACATGTACCGTACATGTAGGCCACGGTACATGATTGTTACATGTACATGCACTAATAATACTATTGCACATGTACTTAAATGTTTTACCGATATATTAGTAGGCTACTAGTATAATCATAGTACATGTATGGCATGTTTATTGTGTTACTTTTTCAAGTTTTTTATCTATATTTTGGAAAATTCATATTGACTATAACTGAACATCAACACTGACATAACAACACTGAACAATTACATGTAAACTAAAATTCTGTAGAAATATTATGGTAATGTGTGGTATATAATTATATTATAAATATATAATTTTGGGCTTTGATTTGAACCACATTAAATTTTAATTTCAAACCATCATTGCATCAACTTAGATTCAAGACAAAATATTGTGCTGTCCCTAGTTTTACATGAAATAGATGGTAGTAATCTTTTATATTTTGTGAATTTTTAAAGAAATAATTAAACATTGAGTGAAATCTCATTGAATCTTATCAATAATTTCAAGTTCAACAATAGATCAATTAGAATTCTCAAAATGAATGTCTTCAAATGCACTATGTGTTGTTACGAATCGCATAATTATAGACAATTTTTTTATCATGTTGTTCGCTTTCATAAATTTGATAAGATGTTCATTGTTAATTGTACAGTTGAATCGTGTGCTTACACTACGAAAAGTTGGCCAGCTTTTAAAATGCATATGAAACGAAGGCACTCTTCTGTGATTGATTCTCTGACAAGCACAAGTGATTCAGTTATGTTCGACGAGGCAGAAGAATATAATGACAATCTTCCTAGTGACATGCATATGCCAAATAACTTGCTTCAACCAAACTGTTTAATTTCATACAGTGCTGCCTATCTGTTATCTTTGGAAACCAAACACAAACTTTCACAGGAAGCACTACAAAGTGTCATTTCAACCACACCAGAGCTCATATCTCATCATATCAGTGCTTTCAAACAGCGGATCACATCTGAACTTGAGCAACGTGGTATTAATGACAGTCACACCATAATGGATGTTAGAACTGATGACTGCTTCGAAGGTTTGGAAACTCAATATAAGCGTCTCAAATTTTATAAGGAACATTTTGGCTATCTCGAACCTGAGGAAATTATTCTTGGTCATCATATGCATCGTGTCAATGGGAAAATAATTCAGAAACTTAATTATGGATATGTTGTTCCTTTCCGGAAAAATCTGGAAAATTTTCTCTCACTACCGGAGGTTTGGCTCTCTATAGGATCATCTCACACTAACGTTAACACAATGAGTGACTTCTGTGATGGCAGTTATATTTCTCAGCACAATTTATTCGGAAAGGACATTAAGGCTCTGCAGATTCTTTTGTATACAGATGACATTGAGATTGTGAATCCAATTGGAACTAATGTAAAAAGACACAAAATAACTGTATTTTACTTCACGCTTGTGAATATTCCTCCAAAATACCGATCTAAGTTAACGAGCATTCAACTTCTTGCGGTGAGTAAGACAAAGGATGTTCGAAAATATGGAACTGGAATTCTACTGAAAGATTTTGTTGATATTGTTAAAGTTTTGTCAACGGAAGGCATAAATATCTGTGTAAACAATAATAATGAGATAATAAAGGGTTCTCTACTGGCTATTTGTGCTGACACACCGGCAGCCCACTGGCTTGGTGGATTCAAAGAAGGAGTTGGGTTTGCAAATCGGCCGTGTAGAAATTGTGATATTACAAAACAACTAATGAAACCAGTGGCAATAGAAAAACAATGTATAATGAGGACAATCGATGAACATAAGCAACGGTGTGATCAATTGGCGTCCTTGTCAAAAAAAACTCGGATATATTGGAGTAAGCATTGGGGGATCAATAACAAGAGTTTTCTGAATGACATTCCCATGTTCGACGTATGTCAATGCATTCTTCAAGACCCTATGCATCTTTTGTTGGAAGGTGTTATTCCATATGAACTGAAATTAATGCTGTACTGTTGTGTCATTGATGAAAAGTTTTTCACTATGGACTGGTTCAATTCACAACTATCAGCCTTCAGCTACTCATATCTTGAAGTTGACAGACCATGCCGCATTGAAAAACAAAGTTTGCTGTCAGAAACCAAGATTAAACAAACATCGGGTGCAGTAATGACTCTGTGCAAAATATTACCTTTCATACTGGGGAAAAAGATACCAGAGGGCTACACAAAGTGGAATTTATTTCTCCAACTGATACAACTAACTTTCATTGTGTTAGCACCCGAAGTAACGTTGTCGACAGTGGGCTACCTGGAACAACTTATAGCATCTCATCATGTACAATTCCAACATGAATATCCTCATGCTTCAGTTACACCAAAAATGCACTATCTTCTGCACCTGCCTATGCAGATGTTGAAATTTGGACCACTCCGACATCATTGGTGTATGCGCTTCGAAGGAAAGCATGCTTTCTTCAAAGGATTCAAGTGGAAATGCTTCAAAAATTTACCAAAATCGTTGGCCACAAAACACCAACTTATGATGTGCCATGCCCAACTTGGACCGAATGGGTCAAAAAACGCAAATTTCCTTTACACTGGAGATGTTGTGGGAGAAGGAGATGAAATTATTATGGAAAATCTACCATACCACTCATTAGAAAACATCGTCTGAACTACGCCCAATTGTAAATATTTACATCTAGATTCGGGACGTAACTATCGGCGATAATATAACACAAATGAGTTCGCCATAGAGAGTCATTGAATTTAATTAATATATAAGAATGACGGTGTGTACCGTGAATTTGGATTAATATTCGCAACAAATAACTACTTTGAGCAAGATTATTCTCAATTTCTATTTGATCACCCTACCGGGGTGTTTCATATCACTTTAAATTCATTGACTTGTCGCATATATTCTGTTGAGTATAAAATGAGATGGTCCCATAAAAGGCCGGATGTACCGTTAGTGTACAGTATGTTTCCCTTTAAACCTACAAATTTGTTACATGCAGTGGTATATGGATTTATGTATTAATTCAAGGCAATAAGTTAACTTCAGTGCATCTTTCTGAGACATAGTACTTAAAGACACGGTTGGCCTTGGCGGTGGGTATCCTGTGAAAATATTTCCACCCATCAAAAAACCGCCACAAACAGAAAGAACAACAAAATGTAGACAGACTTTGTCCGTATACAAATAAGAAATATCGCATAAACAGTATGTTATTGTCATATCTTTGACCATTGTTATGTAAACAAAAGCATAAAAAGTTACTTTTCTGGTGTTTGTTTATATTATGATGGTAAACATAAAGAGCGTTCTTTGTTGGTGAATTCCTGATATGGAACGAATAAAGAGCGTTTATGCCATTTGTGTGTGATTAGCCAGCAGCATTGTGCTGTCTTCTGTAACACAATCAGGCTCATAGTAAATCTTTATGATAACATGCTGTTTACGCGATGGTCATATGAAGCGATCAGCAAAATAACTATGTGCGATTTGGACCATTATATTTTTGTGAGTGGTAAGACCTTGATTCTTTTACTTCAGGTAACAGGAATCGAGACCTTCATCAAAACATGGAAATGGTTGGAGAAGCAGACTGGCTTTTTCAAAGGGAAAGGGCAAAAGACAAAGTCGGTCATTGATGTCAAAAAGGTAAGATCCAACACTTTTCCCTGTTTGTGATGACTTTATGTAAATTCTTGAGTTCCCAAAATGATAAATTTATTGCCTAATTCTGCCATCAATTGAGCTAACACATGTGACTTAGCAGACAGATTAAATTTTAGAAATATAAAATGCATGTATATTATTATTTTTGGCACTTTTCCGTCATCTGTCTATCAATGACGTCTCTACCATTGCCTATGCAGGGCTTAAAATCCATTGGAAGTGAGGGGAATCAAATTTATTCTGATCTTTTGATAGTTAAGAATCTAAATATAAGCATGATGTGCCAAAATCAGATTACGAGTGCCGCAGCCATGAGCGGGGGTGGGTTTGGAAGCACGTGTGTTTATGATTTGCTTCATTCTAGAGTGAACGAATCAATTCGTTTTGAGCATTTTATGTGTACCATACCATAGTATGGTACACATAATATCTACGTCTGGATTGACCACTCGTCGTTAGTCCGTCCGTTTGTCCGTAGACACTTTATACATGGTGCGATAACTCAAACATGATCTAAATGATCAGAACCAAATTTTGTGTATGAGTTTCTCAGACCAAATTTATACAGATTGAGTACAAATATGGGTCTGATCCAAGTTTTTTTTACGGAGTTATGGAACTTATGGCCCTTTTTTTACTTAGAATTCGCACATGCTACGATAACTCAAAAAACTGTTGTTTGATCGGAACCAAATTCGGTATCTGAGTTTCTCAGCCCAAACTACAGATCAAGTTCAGATATGAGTTTGATCAAATTTTTTTAACAGAGTTATGGTCCTTTTTCCCAAAAAAAATTAAATTAAATTTTTTTTTTTAAATTTCAACTCCTAACTCATTTTATACACAAAAAAAAAACATTTCAAATATTTTTATTATTAATAATTACTGAGACTCATTTGAAGGTACTCAATCCGATTAAGCACCCCTAAATTACTATTTCTTTGGCTCCAAGGGTAATAAATATTTGATTCGAGTCGAGGAACCCACCCATCTAAGCTCAGAGTGATCAGATATAGATTTTTGAAGTTTGTTATTTCTAGAGATGTTTACTAATAATAGTCCCCACAAACACTTATTCTTAAGGACGAATATGGATAACTCTAAATTCAAGTGGTAATGCAGTTTTGACCGAGCTCATCCTTTTGACGGCGTGTTTCTGGGCCACAAACAATAGAAATAACAAAACTTCAAATATAAATATCTGATCACTCGGAGCGTTGATGGGTAGGTTCCTCGTCTCGAGTCAAATAGTTTTTACCCCCGAAGCCAAAGAAATAGTAATTTATGAGTGTCAGATCGGATTGAGCACATTTAAACATTTATTATTATGGACTAAGTCCTTAAAACCACAAATATTAATTAGAATGTGTCTTCCATTCTAGGGTGTAATGTCTGAAGACTTGGATAAAGAAACAAAAACAGATCATCAGACAGCCCCAAAATTAGTGCTCTTTCTTTCGGAGGACAGCGGAGAGATGGAGGGAGCAGCTGTTGTAGGCGATGGTGTTCGGACTTGGTTGCATAGTAATGACCCATGTGAAGCTGTTCTCTGCCTCTTGGCCATTTATTATGTTGGTCATCTGTCATATCCAAAAATTTATCAGTGTATGTTAGGGCTTTTGCAACAATTTGTTCTGAAATGTCAGTTTACAGAGCAAAAATCTTCTAACTTCACAACATTTGTCAAGAAATATGAAAACGTCTGATGCTCGAGTGAATGCCAATTGATGTACATACCTACACATCCCTGGTTAAGTGGTTCTGCTGAGTTGCTATGATGTTAGAAGGGCAAACTGATGTTGTAAGAAAAAGTACCATTATTTATTTTTGCAGTGTTTGGTTAAGTACTCTATTAAGCGATTTGAGAAAAAACAGTGTCTACTAAATATCCGATGATGTTAAATTTTGCTATATATATACCGGTATATATGAACTGGACTACAGAAAAATGGTCAAGGTAATGAAACTACTTAATATATGTTTTAATAATGCCTGTGCTGGTATTTGTAAAATGATATGAATAGCCAGCCATCTTGATTATGGTCTATTTGCAACAACCAACACATCAATTGTTAAAATATTTCGCAATATACATGTATATCTTGAATGTTTTAAACACACACAACTGCTTTTCTTCGATTTGTTAAATCATGAACAGCAAAAATGATAACTTAGGTAAAATAATTCATTTTCTTAACAGCATCATTTATTTCTACCAGCACCAAAGCAATTCAGCAAGATCATCCAAAATCATAGCAAATTAACAGGACCAGAGGGCGAGTCACAGGCTTTGGTATATGCATTATGAACTGATATGTATATGTGCCTTATAACAATCAATCTGCAGCACAGTATCTGAGACTGCATCTGATTTAACATTTTTCTGTGGGATCCACCACATGAATAGTTGGAGTTTCTTGATTATGAGGAGTATCTATTTTTAATCCTTTTATGATGGGATCTGCGCTGGTGCAGCACTTAAGATCCTGTGCCAGTGCATTCTCTTATAAATGTGAGTCCGGATCCCATAGAGGGTCTTACATATTTGAGAGAAAGCACTGGCTTACAAGGTCAATGTAAATGTTGTTAGGCCAATGTATTCTCTTATATTTGCGAGGCTCCAGTTATGGAGGGTTAACAAATCATGAAATCAATGGGAATAACTGTTGTAGCTCTGCATGTTCAGAACAATAGTACTGGCTAGGTATGCCATTGTTTTGTCACAAACAGCTTTCTCTGTTTTGACAACTCATCTTTTGGTGCTAAAGATATATTGTTGCTGCTTTCTATTCTCAATCTTATATATTATATTTAGAAAAGTTGATATATTTAACATTTTAACGGTACTGATGGCCATGGTTGTAGGTTATAATTTAGACAAATAAGTTACCATATTATGAATTTACTCATGAATATACTATAATAGTACACTATAATGATAGTATGAATGCGATATTACCCACAAAACACACTTTGTGTGAACTAAGCATTTGTTTATATACATGACATAATTAGTGTTTGATAAGCAAAATAATGAACAATGTGGCAATTTTTTTCCGAGAGTGATTTACTGTGACCAATCAATATTGAAATATCTTTAGTGACGAGGATTAGTGAGCGCCTTATCGGTATGTTATAAATAATCTGGCTTCAATTTTAACCAAAGATTTATAACACAATACACAGCGCAAAGGCCATCCGTATATTTAATTGAATAACTTATGGCACCATCTACAATGTTATGCCTATTTTCATATGCTTTTGTGCTGAATTTTCAAGGATATATTCATGGCTCCAGACCGAATTACGACACATCTATCGTTAGGTCATTAGTATGTAGAAATTATAGCAACATATTAAATATGTTTATAATGCAGTCTTTTAATGTGTTAATATCTATGTGAAACATAATTTGTATACACCAGTACTATGAGCAGTCATGGAAAATAGCACATTTTGACATTACCACAGAGAACTATTGGAATAACTCAGTTGTATTAGGTGCAAGGCAGCAAACATTTTGGAATTATATATACCCGGTAGATTACTTTGTAGCAATTCGTTTTGGACTTTGTGTAGGCAAGCTGTGTTTTTTTTTTTTTAAAGGGGGACTGTACCAGTGTACCCTAAATCTGGCATTTTATAGGATCATCTCCTTTTATAACAGAATCAATGGAACAAATGAATAAATTAGAGCCATGGATGAGCGCAAAATACACTCATGTGTTCTAATAACAATGCAAACATCATGATAATTATAATTAAAATGAGTCATGTATTCATATTCATTATAATTACCATGTTATTTGCATCGTTCATAGAGCATATGAGTGGATTTTGCACTAATACATGGCTCAAATTCATTCATTTCTTACACATAATCTGTTGAGTATAAAAGGAGATGGTCCCTAAAATTACTGGATTTAGTATACATTACCCCTTTAAGGTCTCAAGAATATTGAGAAACGTATAAATTTTCCTAATGCATTACTGCTAAGGTAAAAAAAAAATAGTGATATTTCCGGACATTCGCCGCTACTATTGTACTAACCCGTGAAAAAATTAATAAATGCAAAAACCTAATTAAAATTTCCTTTATTATCTCTGATTATATTTTCTGGCCCCGAATACAGGTACATGTAGTTAGGCTCATTTGTGTTAAAATCCCACCATTACAGTGCTTATTTAGCACCCTATGTTTATTACAAGTCCCTTGGAAAAACAGATGAATATAATCCATATATGAATGTTAAAAAAAATAATAAATTATTTACCCCCCCCCCCTAATTTTGTCCCCGTCTGTTAGCGGAAACATCACTATTTTTTAGACCTAACATCAAAATCAGCCTGAAAATATGTATACAACTATTGAACTGTGAGAATGTATAATTTTAATTATGTTTTGTCTGTAGCTGTTAAACATATGTAAATTTTACTATCCTGTTACTGTTAAATATGTTACTTGAATAAACACATTCTATTTTATAAACATATTTCGTCTTATAAACGTGTCCATGTGTGTGTAAAGTGGAACAACCCCATAAACGCCCGGATGTGTTTTTAACCTAAACACATAAACACATCAGCTAAACACATTATTATGTTTATAACCTAAATGGCATGTTATTATAATGCGTTTATTTCCAAAACATTATATGTGTTTAATGACACAAACGTGGTGTTTAGGTAATAAACACATCAATATGTTTAGAAACTAAACGCCATGTTAACACTATGTGTTTATTCCTTAAATACATTTGTTTATTTTCTAAACATATTTGACATTTATTCATTAAAAACGTGACGTTTAGATAATAAACATTCCATTTAGAAAATAAATGCGTGGACGCGTGTGAAAACTGTAACGGTATTGCGTTTAAGATTGTGTTGAGATCCTAAACACCTATTTTTACAGTGCATATACTTTGCCTTTTTTTCACCGATAAGTTCCTGGGGCGATGTCCCTTCTTGTGTGTTGTGCGATATGAGTATATTACTCATAAATATAACACACTCACGCAGTCGGTCAAATCTGTAGGTATTTTTATAGATAATAATATGTACCAGATAGTCTTTCGCCAACAAGACGTAATTTTACGAAATTTAGTGAGTGAGATATATATGTGTATAGTTGATTCCTTGTTTCGTTGATGCCGTATGCGTATACTGTTCTCCAAGTACCCATGCAGTTGACCAACTTGACCCGGGATTAACAATTTATAATACTAAGGGTGGGGTGCAATTTTAGGGTGACCACATGTATAATGTAGTACAGCATATATTATCGCAACATCTTTCCGTTATGGACGATATACAAGTTTAGTTGTAGTATCAATTCTGTGTGAAACGCATACAAATCATAGTTAATACACTGCTCGCACAAATCATGGCGGTTCAAAGGCATTTAAAGTGATGTGAAACACTCATGTGTGGTGATAGTTGCGTCCCGAATCGAGAAGTAAATATTTACAATTGAGTGTATGTCAGGCGACGTTTTTCTGTGGAGTGGTACGGTCGATTTGTCTTAATTTGTTGGCGATGTTAGTAAAATGTTACAATCCTCCAATTGGCGTAGCACCTGCGTACGAAAGTATCAGTTTCACGGACCCTGATAAGTGCATAGTATTAAGGGATGGGTTGCCGATGTGCTACACACAAAACACTTGCTCTTGTGATGCCCACACATGCACAATTATTCCGTTCAAATGGCCAAATGGGGTGGCAGAAGGTGAATGATGACGAAACTATATCACAACCTGAGACCGAATGGAATACAAGGATCGCTGAGATTCACAACATTTACAAAATGGTCGATAGTTGGTACGATTGTGAACGCTCGAGTAACATGCGTCTCCTGGTGGAACTGAATGTATCAAACTGAAAAAAGGTGACATTATATCGCCATAGAAAATAAGACTAATTGTCAAGTGTTTTACCGTTGTTCAACACCAAATGAGTCAATAGCCGTTAGGAATACTATTGGCGACAAAATAATCATTGACTTATATGGTGGTTATAGACCCGTACGTGTCACTAATTAGTAGATTCTCACCTATATCTGCGCAAGTGGTAAGCCGTGTGATTGGACACGAATGATATTACACGCACGCGAGAGAACCACCCGCCGGGCATCACACTCTGCTAACACGCTCATCATCATTTCGTCGCCGGGCTGTGAATTACCAAAGCCATCAATGTGTGTTTAATGTCATGTTCTCATGTCGCCTACTTAGCAGGCCACGTGGCACATCAACCCTGTATATATAAAGGCCACGACACCTCACCAAGTCAGTATTAGGGTTCGCTCTCCAAGCCGTAGACAATTCATCGCGAGACAGACTGAAGCCTATACAAATAAGTAGCAGCTAGAACTGTTTGCAAAAAAGACCGCTATTCATCTGTGGTGAGTAAATAAAGCAAGATAGATACGCGACTGTGTCCATCTTAAAGGGGTACTGTACGCCAAATGTTGTTGTTGGTTTCTATAGTCTCAGAGTCGGAGAATAAGGTAACAATTGTTTCATTATTTGAAAGTCTGTTGAGTACGAAGTAGTGTTACGGATGACAAATTTACCGGAATGCAAAAATACAAATTGTCGTTGTCGAGTAATATTTGTACAGTTTTCAACCAAATGAATCAAATAAAAGTTATATTATAGGCATACTAGTCCCATATAATCATTTAAGTTATTGTATTGTCGCTAGTCAGTGAGTGGCTTGAGTGTTCTCCCCGTATCATCATAATATTTTAAGCGATCGTGTGTGCGATCGGTTTAACAAGCCAGTATCCCTCAATTACTTTGTTTGATTACGGTAATTCGTAATTTAATTGACGCCATTTTATGGCTCCAGTCATAAATTCAATTTATACCAAATTATTAACTTTTAATTTATTAAATTTTAAGATAGCCTATTAACCTGAGCGTTTACAGAATACATCTTCGACTCAAATTACTTATGTTTCTATATATTATCGATATTAGATCGTTGTTGTCACCGGAAATTTAATGAAAATGGCGTACAGTACCCCTTTAACGTTGCACAATTATAACCTTTTAGCCTATAATTGAACATACCTGTATGCTGATCGTAATAACTATAGTCACTTTCCTCACGTTCAGGGAGGTCCAAAAAACGCACGAAACCCCGTATAAGAATGGAATACGTATTCTCCGAAAAGTCATGCTCATCGGTTTCACATTAGTACAAAAGGCTTGCATGGAACGCTCTTTATTGTTAGTCGAACACACTGACACTATACTGTGGAAACGATCTCTATATATAACGTTGTTTATTACTTCAGTAAGTCTTGTCAATGCATGCATAGTGTCTTAACGTGTGTACGTATTTCGCGTGCCTGCCGACGTTATTTGGTACATGGAACTTGCCAAAAAAAAAATAGTAACAATTTCGTTAAATGTGAGACTTTACGATTGCGTTTGCCCCCCCCCCCCCCCCCCAATACCGCACTACCCATATGCTCCGTCGCTTTCCGCGATCACGAACGCGTTACAACCCCACGTGGCTTTAACCGTTCTCACCCCTAGACAAGTCGTCCTACTAATTTGTTATGAGGTTGGTGGAACCTGCTGAATTGCTATGTTGCTGGTAGATCAAACTGATGGTGTTAAGAAAATGTACCGTTATTGTTCTTAAGTTGTCGTTTGGCGGTGTTTGGCTAATACGATCGATTTTAGAAATGACTGGTGTCTGCATGAAACATTCGTGAACACATATATATTAAAATAATTTAATCATGACTGCTCATGTCTTTGCAAAACGACAGGAATAGACATTCTTTTACGAAAACCCAGTGTCAATGGACCACGAAAATGATAATATGACAAAATAACAGTGCATTGTTTTTAACAACATCAGTTTGCCTTACCTACATATCATAGTAATTCAGCAGGATCCACCAACTTCCTTGAAAATTAGCAGGAACACTTAGCAAGGGACGTGCCCTTATAATTATGCGGCGTCGCTATTCACGAATGTATTAAAAGCCCATATGCATGGCTCTAACCTTAGTAGCACTTCGTGAAGTATTTCAGATCGGCACGATGTCATTGATGAGCGTGTTTTGATCGGCACGATGTCATTAGACTTTGCTGTCACCAGTTTGTTTCAATAATTAACTAGATCTAATCAGTCACTCGACCACCCTTTTATTCAAGGTAGTCAGGTTCAAAACTGTGTGCGAGAGACCGATTAAACATCAAACAACATCGTCGCGTGAGAGCCTAATATGAGCCAAATATAATATAATCCATTTGGACACGCAGCATACTATTATTTCTCATTATTTATCAATGTGTCGTATACTGTTTGAGTTGTCAATAAATATTAGATTAAACGCCACCGAATATATCCGCATTCGCGTAAGGTCTAAACGAGCTTAACCCTTTACCCAACAGAAGGGCCCTGTGCCAATGCATTCTCTTATATATGCGAGTCGACCATAGGTCGCCTCGCATATATAAGAGAATGCATTGGCTTAACACATTACAAATTATAAAATTGTTAAAGAATGTAAGAATTTTTTTTTTAGGCCAATGCATTCTCTTATATATGCGAGGCGACCTATGGTCGACTCGCATATATAAGAGAATGCATTGGCACAGGGCATAACTGTAACCATCACAATGTGGTCAATGAGCCGGTTCCAATGATATCCATATTTGTATGGTTCTATTGAGACAGACCGAAGATATTTTAGGCTGTTAAAGCTTTATTTGGCCGGTTTTGGCCGGTTTGTTGGGTAAAGGGTTAATAACAAAGAAACCAACCACAAAATAAAACATTGACATTGTGATACACCACGGCGGATTGATGTTATGGGCCCTTCATAACTAACAAGAGTCCACCTAAATGTACTCGACTTTAATAGAGTGTGTGCACGAGTGTCAACCTGCGTGCACCAGAGTTCCGCGAAAGACCTGCTTTTGTCGGTTAAATATTTGCAATGCTATACAACTAATTTACAAGAACATATACGTTAGCATTAAATGTATAGCAAACACGCCAAGGATTATGCATAAAACAATATCTAATCGTGGTTAATTAAATATTCCATATCCATTTGCTCCATTTGTGTTCAGTTCCAGCAATACAGCCGAATGTTTGCTGAATTTAACAAACAAGATCTGCCGAGTAATAGCTCAGTCAATCCAGATTTATAGAGACACGGCTTTGAAGTTTGCCGATTTCCATCCAGATGTATAAAATGTGTTTCCATATCTTACTGGGAAGGTTCAGATAAACATTTTCTAATTTCGGTCTTCAAAAGATATCAAACTATATTATTCCCCACGGTGTGTCGAAAGATCGCGACCAATGGTATAGAACAAAGATATATAGTCTATTGACAAATTTCGCATAACACCGAGATTGAATTTGTTAGCACGAGTAAAGGCTTTGTTTGGTGCTGAATTTAGTATACCACGTTTCGAATCTCATTGACAACTAACGAAATCGCTGTTATGTTGCACGGATTGCGTTTGGAAATATAACAGCTGTCTGATTGCTGGATACTATTTCTCATCGGACACAACTCATTATAGTCTTTTATGTCTCACTGGCGGTTGTTAGAAGTTGTTCTACTATATTACCGGATCACGTGACATTCGTCTCTGACAAATATCTTCTGTTTGGCATTCCGCACTACAGTGAACCAATAAATAGTAAATACGCGCATTTTCGAGACAGTCCATTCATTTATTTCCTCGACAGACCGTTTCTCATAATTCTCATATCAAATTTGTATCCTGGTCCCCTAACGACACCATATCCACACTAACAGCCACACCAGCAGCCACTTTAAACATAATTATTTGAGCAGCAACCACATTAAACATCATATTGTGAAACTATCTCTTAATAAATTCACTAGCAACTAAACACCAGAGGAGAGAGACTCTGGTCAGTTCTGCAATTTGTGCTCCGATCGTCTGTGCCCGCACATATTTGCATATATATAAAAATATGTGTAATTTATATATATTATGGGTCACAATAAATATGTTCAACAACAACCGCATCACAAATAATGATAGGGATTGGGCATCGGACAACCTATAATTATAGACAAACGCTTAAAAGTTTAAGTTTGGTGATTTCTAACCAGATGTACAAAACGTTTTTCAAAATCACATGGGCATTGGTGTCTGTTGCATGTTCATGTTAGGATGTTGCTGAATCATAAAACAGCTATGTATTAGGCATCAGAGGAATCTTTCATTGGCCTCAGTATATCTCTACTCGTGTATGACTATAGCTGGACAGTTTAATACGGTTATCGCGAGCAAAGCAGCATATTATGTACGAACATATAAATAATCGCAATAGGTTTTCACAACGTGCGCGAATCAGTTATAGACATATGCATTCATATATATATGCCATACATTTATTTAACAACAACCATTTTCTCTTCAGAGTGACACGAGACGTTTGATCGGAACCATGGTATGCCAAGGAGGGAGACTTAGGCGGGCTTCTGGTGTTTCAGATCTTAGCGCTCACCATCGGTTGCAGTTTGAATCACCGTCGAGAATATTATCGCCGACGGAAGAAAGGAGCAGACGTGAGCACGCAGTTTCTTGTAACGAACGCGTATCGTCGAACCGCCTCAATAGACTGCATGTAAATACTCCGATAAAAGTTCAAAGATCGAACTGCGTCATGCGTAAACGTTCCATGCGATCTTCCATTCTGCTGAAGAACCATCTTGCTTCCGTCCATAAACAACGGTGCATAGTGGGTATTTCATCATATCACGAAATCGAGGCTGACATTGTGAAGTCGGCCGAAGAAATTGCCGCAATAATACTGAGGTGTGGTAAAACAACCAACGGCGTCAACCTTAAGGAAAAATGTGATCAGTCCTCCGAAGTAAACATCGAGTCATGTGATCTAAATACTGATACGTGTCCAACCAATGGACGTGCAGACAATTTGCCTGTTCTGAACAGTGAACTGATCACAAACAATATGGTTAACTATGGAAAGTGTAGTGCTGCGAAGAAACGGTCTTATATGAGGACAGTTGTCAGAAAGTTCAAGCGTTTCTACAAGAAGATGAAGCAGACGACCGTTGAGAAAGTGAACACTTCTTTTTATACACATGTATCCCGGTAACGGACATTGTACTTGTATATGTATATGTTGTAGCGAATGTTGTTATTGTTGAATATTATAGTGCTATGTAGTGTTTGTGTATGAAGGGTAGTGGATGTGACTAAACATAATAAAGTTGTTAAAGTATATATATGTATTTGACGGGTCATACTAAATACCCATTCATGTAGGGAGGTTAGGGGATCATACTAAATATCATCCATGTAGGGAGGTTAGGGGGGTCAGGAAAAACTTCCAGAATAGGTCGAGGGAACGTTTCTTTCGTTTAAGATCTCGAACACACACCGTGACACAGATGCGTATGAACAGGAGAGCATTATGTACAACTATAGATGACCAGATGGTCGCTCAGTTTCTGTTATAATTGTATTTTTTCATCTGCAGCCTGTTTCAATAACCAATAACAAGTAAAACAGAAGTATACACCGACAAAATACATGTATTCTTTGAAATGGCAGAAACGGGAATCCCGAAATCAAACGTTATTGTCCTCACAAAGACGAATATTTGGGGTTTTTTTTGCAATAATGAGCAAGTTATGTTCAACGAACAAGCTTTTTGTAATAGAACCCATAAATTCCATTTCTATCTACCACGGATGGAGAAGTTTCCCCTAAATTTGGTGACAATGTTCGATCATGTTCTACCTCAATCAACAAAACGTTGAAATTTCAGACCGAAAATAGATTGCTTTACTTATCCTTTTGATTGAATATTAGTACAAGCTATTTTAGTTATTTCCTAACGAACCTTTCGTATTTTAGTCTCAATTTCTTATGTACGTTCATACTATAGTCCATAGTATATATATGAGCGCAAATGTGTGAAATATAAATGTTAATGATAACCAATGCAAGTACTCGTCTGTGTGTCTATTTACAGCACACCTCTATTGACAAAAGTTTTATGATGGTTCTTAAACCAGGCCATTAAATTGCTCTTGCTTCAGATAAATATTTACTACCTGCGACTCAAACATCTGCTGTCAAACTCTCAACGTCATGTAACTCTGAATAATCCAATATATACACAGAACGACACACGTCTGCTAATTGGTCTGTTAATATGGCACGGCACGGCAGGATAAAACGAGAGGCGCAGTTCTACACACTTCCCCGATGGCACAAGTGCCGTATCAACAAGCTTATTAACACACGTGTGTTTATTTAAAGACGTATTGTGGACTTGTTCGGGTGCATTAAACTGTTAAGTTAGAATTCAGGCACTGTGCCAACAGGGGGAATGTAGCATTCTACTACATTGTCGAAAATCTCAAGCAAATCGACCGTACCACTCCATAGAAAACATCATGTGAACTACGCTCAATTGTAAATATTTACTTCCCGATTCGGGAAGCAACTATCGGCGATAAAGTAACGAAAACGATTTCGCTATCGAGAGTCACTGAAATTAATTAATATATAATAATGACGGTGTGTGTTGTCAGTTTGAATTTAATATTTGTAAAAATAACTACTTTAAGCAATATTATCATCCATTTCTATTTTATCACCCTACCGGAGTGTTTCACATCACTTTAATTGTCCGTCACCCGTCCTAGAATCCGCGAATCCATGCATTAAACAATACAGGCTTACAAGGTTTATCTAGGCAAATACAGGGCTTGTGTTTCGTGTGTGATGCTTTTAGTTTGTAGCTCGGGTTTCATTTTATCCAGGCCAGCATTTTGGGACCAAACCCCCCTCCCATTAATAAATAAATCAGAATAATATGAAACAAAATTATATCAGGCTGGTTCTTTCCAGCAATTACTATTTTGCATATTCGAACACAACCCAAAACCAGAACGAATATATAAAGATATGCATATGTATTGCATATTCTAAGGGCCTATAACATTCACCTCACTACTATAATGGTGCATGTGCACATACAGTTTTCACGTTTTTTTGGCCGATGCACTCCGTGTGGCACCCTAATAGACTCGGTAGTATGTCAATGCGTGTTTGATTGCGTATATGTTTGGTCTACCGTCCTATACAAAATAAAATGATTTTGGTAATCAGTGACTGCTGTAATAGGACCAGAGGGTAAGATGATATTTGCCCACAGTTCTTATAACTTTGTACTTCTGACATGCGAATGTCACATTTTTTCATTAAAATTGGGTTTATGTTTTATGTATGAGGTCATGCAAGGACTACTGGAACATGATTATTGATTGAATATCGACCAGCAGAAATAACAAGACAGAATAAATCATTGATAACCACTGCCTGAAAATACATGTAATAATATTGAAAGTGGAATATATTATTTAACACCATATAGATCCCGCCTCCAAGAAAACGTGACTTCCAGAACATTGAGTTTATTACAACAAAAAATGGTGCCACCATGCCCGAGAAAACCATTGTTTAAAAGATTTCGTGATGGCGCGATATTTGCAAATCCAAATAAAAGAATGGTGACAGAAGCAAACAGCTGCGCAGAAATAGATCTGTGTTGGCAGTTTAATTTGTTTCTATTTCCAAACTTCATCGAAATACTGAACACATTTAGTTATCAGCTGACTTTCAATGAATAACTGTACTTAAGGCACAGTTAGTCAATTGTGTTGACCGGACAGAATTATTGGAGAATGTCAGCGATAAATACTGAGTTCTGTGAAATACTGGTTAACATTCTATTTGTTTACGAATGTCACAACATTGCAACGCTTCCAGTAACGAGGAGCTATGTACTCCCAACCATTGCAGTATAAACAGACCTTTACTCTGAATGCAACGGCATCAAATATCATTCAAGGGGTATGTTGGTTGAGGGATAAATATGCCCAGACCAACTTCATATCAATCACAATGAAATAAAAAGTGGCCATCTGCATGGGATCCAACTTGAAGTTGATAGCGGGTTAATTAGCTCGTATATATATATATATATATACATGTATATAAGGTACAGTAGCTGCTTCGCTGCATGTAAGTAAAAACTGTCCGTGAATTTGGGCAAACTACAATGATTATCAAGAAAACACAAAGAGCATTGTTGGTTATTTGAAGAAGCGAGGCAGTCGAATGTATGCTAATTATATGTACACTAACTAGGGAACAGAGTATCACAAACAGCCATACATTGTCAGTCTCTTACACGCGTGCTAAATCGTATCGATACAAGTGTGCAAACTCCATGCAGGGTTTACCTACCTTGATGACTCGAGAAGACCGCTGCTACCGGCGACATTTCACCCACATTTGGTGGACTTCCGCGATATTAAAATATATAGTGAGCGAACAGAGCAATATGCTGCCCTTGTTAATCACACACAATATCGAACAAAATTTGTGTAAATTTTGGACCAATGCTAAATATAGAAACACGGACTAGTACCCAGCCGGTTACAGAGTCAGAAAGGAAGCATGACTGATGCGCTCTGGTAGAGATCGACAAGTCTGCTCAATTTCCTGGTACCCTCGATTTACCGGAAGTTGGATCTATATAGTGTGTTCAATACCTGTTCATCTCAAATGAATTAATACGAATCGGTTGCTTGAAGTAGCTTTAAAAACTGTCAATTCATTAGCTGCACAGCTGGGCTGCATACACCGGTATAACATAGTCATGACTGTCTCACCTGTTGAGGTATGTGCTTAAAGTGTTCTCTTGTCACTAATATGGGCATATCATGCTCAGAAATTATGCAACATGTAAGCACAGTACACATATATAAGTGATATAATTCCTATATCTTAATGTTTCCTAATTAATCTTTGATAAATATTGATTGGAAAAAAATTGTATCACAAATTGTTCCGACCTCGATAGCACCAACCGCACCCGCTGGACCTGTTCTGCAAATCCTCCCTGTGACATAATGCGTTTCCCCGAAGGCGATTGTGCTTTCAGCGGCGCCCGTCATTATGAAGCACCAAAGCCAAATTCCGAACAAACCGTTTGCCGACTTTCTTTATATCGTTATTATATAGCGGTGACGATATTTTCCTACAATCAGGTTTGTCATCCGTCATGTTTGACCTCAGACGACTTAATAGGCCAGGCAAATATGGACATAGGTGTCGCCTCGAGAGGGAATTTATGGGACCTACATTTTTGGTTAGCGTAAATACTAAACTTTCGGAATCCGTATGTTGGATATGTCAGATAGGCGGACTTTTTTCTCACCGCGTGGTTTTCTTGAGGCACACGATGAAAAAATCGGTCATTTTTTAAATAAAGCCGACATTATTGACAGAGTATTTTCACACATTTTGAGAAGAAATATTCGTCCAATTTTGATACATGAGAGTGGGGCGATAACCAGAGTAGGGTAATACATGTAACCATTGAATCTCGGAATGACAATCAAGACGTCATGTGACGTCGACTAATATTTTGGGTGAGACAAATATGACGATTCACGCAAAGCGTTGTCTTTCGTTTCTTTTAAATCACAAAGTAAGATGGGTATGCCACATTGTTTTATACCGTCTGAAACTACTGCCAATTGGCTATATTTTGATATATAACTTATCACCGCATTATTTTTTATCAGAGGCAGAAAAATCAACCATCCCCCATAAAGTTAAGATGCGCCATGCTGTGGTATAAGGCACACATAACTCACGGTTACATGTCAATAGGCTTAATTAACACAACGGCCGTTGAAAGTCTGGTAAAGAATGTAATAATATATAAGTTCCTGTCTACAAACTCGAACATTAAAGTAGAAACAATATATAATGTACCCCCAGACCCGAAATTTTAATAAATTTTAGAATTTTTTCTAAAAAATGATATAAAACGCATTTTTTAAATTTTCTGGAAGGCAAAAAAAGAAAAGAATTAGTAAGGATGGACATAATTCGTGTATACGGCAATTTCATTCCGCCTTGGATTAAAAAATTACATACTAATCCAAAATGGCTGCCAATATGGCCGCCGCAATATAGGTGGAAATTGGGAAATATGTAAGAATGCACAATCCCTTGCTTAAATGGCTTAACTAACAAAGCTGTCGTCGATGAACTGCTAAACTATAGTTCATTGTAATTCAATTGAGTATTTGTCACTAAAAACAAGCATTCTGATTGGCCGAGAGCGGATAACTTTAGTTTTCGATTCACCGACATCGGCCGCTTCAGCCTGCATCAAATCTGAATGTAGCACGGTCAAATTTCATTGGCACAGAACGAGTAGCGAAACGAGCACACCCGCGCGTTGTTGTCAATAGATACCGTTCATCGGCCGCTTCAGCGTGCATCAAATCTGAATGTGGCACGGTATAATTTCATCGGTGCAGAACGGAGTAGCGAAAAGAGCCAACCCGCCCCACAGGAAATGGTTACGGAGCAGTGTTCCGAGTAACGCAATGAACAAACCCAACGATTTGTGCACGGTGACAACAGCAAAATGAAAGTCTCGATTCGTGTCATGAAAACGACTAAATCATACTTTGTATACAGTTTTTTTTTGCAAATTCCTTGCTAGATCGAATTACAATGGAGATAAACGTACCCTGTTTCGTTGTACATTCTGGGATTCGAGCATGAAAACAGTTTGTGAACTCGCCGGCAAGCCGGCTCGTTCACAAACTGTTTTCATGCTCGAATCCCAGAATGTACAACTCAACAGGGTATGTTTATCTCCTAATTGTATATACCCCGATTTAAAAACTCGAACAATAAAGTGAAAAGTTTACACAATGCACCTCCTGGCACAAAATTTTGATAAATGTTTGCTATTTTTCTGCAAAAAATAACCTAAAGCCATTTTTGTCATCTTCTCGGAAGCCATAAAGCGCAGAATGTAGCGTGGTGGAGATATTTGGTGTGTACTATAATTCAATGTCGTTTTTGGATTACAAAATGGCTTAATAACGCATTTATCGCCATTGCCGCCTTCTAATATCTCACACAACGCAAAGTATTATATTCATTGTATCATGTTACTCCGGGGCATCATAATGCGCAATTCTATTTAAAATTTCTACCAGAATGATGCCCATTATTGACGAATCTTGCATTCATGAGCATTCGTGCTCAAGTAATCCGTGTCCCTTGAAACAGTTGGCAATTTGAGCGAGGTATTTACAGATGGCCAGGATTGTTTAAAACGAAGAACCGAGTAACAGTAATACATTGAATGCCTGATCGTTATTTATGCCAGTTATCTTTGACATAATCAATAAGAAATTACTTAACCCGACAATAGAAGGTCAATCTTTCTCAAAGGATATTATTCCAAGTGCAACCAGACATGATGGTACATATGAGGTGGATATGTCGTGGATACCATTATCGAAGTCTGGGCTAGACGAGGTTGATGCGGGTTCACACCCGACTCGATTGGGCGAAAATGGGACCGATTTTAAAGCTAGATGTGAGATAAGGAACATATCATTTTGCCATCCAATAAATACATGACCACTTCGATAAGAAATTATAATTTGTTCACACTCACTGAAGCAACCATATTTGAAGCAGTGATTTTGATTCTGAGTCGGTGCCTCCATTAATCTTTTATATATACAATCTACAATTGCTGTACAATAGCTTCGACCCACAGAAGACGGTCGTGATAACACCGAGTTAATTTTTCCAGACACTAAATCACCATCGCCGCTTTCATTGACTAGTGTCCAATAACGCAAAGAAGATGAGCTTCAGAAAAATATAGCGCTCGTCGTACAAAATTAGTTCAGATTTTGCATCTTCTGACAAATTGTTTGATCAGTGATAAACATAAGAATAGTCCAGAATGAGAATCCCTCCTGTGTGTCTAACTTAATTATGCAGTTTCTGTTGAACAAGATCGCCACGAAGGACCGCTTTATTTGCAATATATGAACGCGATAACCTTCAGAAATATAACTGTTGTTTCCAAATTGGTGGAAAAGTAAACTTTTCTACGTTATGTTACATTTGAACGGCCCATATTCAGACCATGAGTCCTGCTGCTGTTGCAAGCACCATTGGTGTTTGAAACGTAAAACTCATGTCATTAATGTTTCAATCGGGCTTTATTCAATATTCGTATTTACAGGCAACACCGGCGGAAAACAATATGGCGAATAATTCCTCGTCCCCGTATCGTCCTGATTGAACAAAGACATATGCATGTATTCCCCACACGCTGTTCAGTAAATACTAAACTACGGCTATCGTGTCCAGTTACTGATTTCGCTCAGCACATTCTGAGTTGTTATGGATGAGTTATCGTAGATCAGATTCTGGTCTGCACAGAAGTTGTTGCTATATATTTGACATTTCTGAGATGCAGAGACAAATTACACCAAGACTCGTGATCCCATTTTGTTTTACCCATTTGCACATCAAACACTATCACAATATAATATCAGGATACGCACTATAGACGGACCACCCACGTCGCGCATAGTGGGGTAACAAAAGATACATTTGAATTTAACTGTAACACATCTGGCGTTATATATGACCGGTGGGTGGAATTATAATGCTTTAATCATGAACGGCCATAATCAAGATATGGTATGTTTTCAGACATCCGACCCGCTGGCATCAGCAGGTCCCTAACCGCATTATTTTTGGACTTATCTAGATAGTTATTATACGCTTCCTGGTATCAACCTTTGTATGGCATGTATACAAATAATTGCAATTGTCGTCCTTTTCATTTTGTTGTCACAATGAGCTAAAACTTACACTGGGATACCAAACGTTCAAAATGTATCAGTCTACATGATAAAACTCCATGCCAATTATCCGATCTATATGTTGTTTTATGAGTGTACAGCCTTTCAGAAGTAATCCTACCTACTCATCAGCATAGAACGATATGGGTAATATGAGTGTTCATCTAGCATGGGATAACTGTCAGTATTTGGGATACCTCGTCTTACAAGCAATTGTTCAGTCACTTCGAGGGCAAATGAGGTGACACGAGACTCCAGTACCATACTATACAATGTAAGATACAATCGAAATGTATAGGAACATAGTTTGACAGTTGTATGTGATTGACCACATCGCTGGTATTTTCGTTGTTGGAAATGTCGCTTAGAGCCTTGACTTTGCTTTGCAACTTATCTACTGCTAGTACAAGGTAATACATACCACCCGTTAAGCAGCTGACAAACTACAAGAGGTATATCAACCAGGTTTACATCTCCTTGTGTGCGAAATATGTGTCATGGAAAATAATCCGGTTAATGTTAGAATACAAAATTCAACGATTCTATTGCGTGATGATGGAACAGAACGAACGTGTATAATGTGACGGTTTGATAATTTGCGGACTTGGCAGCAATTTCTATTGGTCAGTGAGATCCATTTATACTTACTTTTAGAACGGTATACATGAGACCCAATGTATCAGTAGCTCCGTTCTTGTAATCACGCCTCGGTGATAGAGGGTAACCAACGATTCGTATCAACATGAGTTATTTGATGAGGTATATATATCCGAATTGGTTAATTGGTTAATTCTGTTATTCGTGGTCGCATTTTGTTACAAATAGCCATAGAGAGTGCCAAGTATGCTTAATTATCGTGTTAGATATAATATAACCCACACAATTCCATTATTCTTTTCGCAAAGATGGTCAGACAGCCATCTGCCTTAAACTAATCATGTTCATTGTGAAATAATTTGCACGACATGCCACCGATTTTGAAGAACAAATCTTACTTGAGCGCGAATGAATGCAAATTTTGTCGATCCTCTCACTCGTGGGTACAATCTGGTTGTCATTTCAATAGAACTGGCAACTGTTACGTGATAGTATTGCAAAATGATATGAATATAATAGGACTATTGGTTTTATCAGACATTGTGTTAATTGCGACGTGACAGATTTTACAATTTCCATCCATATACCGGCAACCGTTTTGGCAGCCATTTTGGGGGTAATATGTCATGTACATGTAGTAACCGACGACGGCATGAAATTATCGTACATACAAATTATATCCACCACGCTACATTATTGTCTTTACGCATTTCGAGAAGATGACAAAAGGAGGTTTTTGATCAGTTTCGGACTAAACTAATTAAATATTTAATTAAAAATTGGGACCAGGAGGTGCTTTGTGTACCGGTTTCACTTAAATGTTCTAGTCGATGGATCGGGATATACATATTACATAAAACTGTAGCAGCTTATCAACGGCCGTTCTGTTAGTTAAGCCATTTTGGCAAGTAATCGTGCGTTCTTACAAATTTTACAATTCCCACCTATTTACCGGCCACCATATTGGCAGCCATCTTGTGTTATTAGGCCAGTTTTTAAACCAAGACGGAACGAAATTACCGTATACACTAATTATCTCAACCCTTAATCCATTATTTTCATTTTTGCATCCCGGAAGAAGACGAAATGCATTTTTAGATTATCTTTTTGGGGAAAAAATCTAAAATTTGTTAAAAAATTGAGCAGGATGTACATTATGCAATATTGTTACTTTAATGCTCGGCTGTGTCGATCGAAACATATATATTAGACAATACCTTAGCAGTCCATAAACGGCCGTTGTGTTAATTTCGCAATTTGGCACATAATCGTGCGTTCTGTGTGCCTTACACCACAGCCTGCCGCCTCTCAGCTTTAGGGGGGGGGGGTTAATTTTTCTGCCTTTGATACAAAATAATGCGACCAAAATTGATAAGTGATATATTATAACATAGCTAATTGGCAGTAGTTTCCCATGGTATAAACTAATTGGGCATAACCATCTTACTTCTGATTTTATAAGAAACGAAAGACAACGCTTTGCGTGAATCGTCATATTTTTCTCACCCTAAAAATTATATTACGTCACATGACGCCATAACTGTTATTCCGAGATTCAATGGTTATATGTATTATCTTACTCTTGTTATCGCCCCATTCACGGGTATCGAAATTGGACGAATATCTCATCTCAAAAGGTGTGAATATACTCTGTCAAATATGTCGGCTTTATTGAAAAAATGACCGATTTTATCAACAGGTGCCTCAATAAAACCATGCGGTGCGAAAAAAGTCTGCCTATCTGACAAAGCCAACATACGGATTCCGAAAGTTAAGTGTTCATGCTAACCAAAAATGTAGGTCTCATAAATTCCCTCTCCAGGCGACACCTATGTCCATATTTGCCTAGACTATTAAAGGGACATAAATGAACAATACAGAACGTTCCTTATATGCTTAGATGATATGTAGGAACGTGGGAAAACATATGTTCATATGACCAGCGGAATGTCATGGGATAGGCGTCTTTGGCCTCTGTTGACTACTTTAATGGGGGGTAATACATTGCATGGTCAATAAAGAGCGCTTTTCATCAGCTCAGAAGATATGTTGGGAAATTAATGCACAGAGGTAACATGTGGAATGTCACGGGATAGGTGTCGTTGACCTCAAATTACTTTTAAAGAGGCATTCATAATTAATAGTAAAGAGCGTCTATTATCAGCTCAAAATATAGACAGTAACTTTATCAAGAGTTTGATGTAAACATATTTTATTATTCCAAATAAATAGTCATACAGAATATGTAACAATGATTTATCATAATTTGGTGGAATAAGTGGATTTGGCATAAAGCAAAGGTTGCTGAATTAAAGCCATATCCATTATTGTCATGATACCCCAGTCATGAGGATTTTAGGTGTATATATTACCCGGTGCGGTTTGATCCGTCACCCGGGTTTGTCCAACAGGGGAGGGGTATATATAAATTGGTTGATGTAGTATTAAGGCATCTGTATGCGTATGGATTTGGAATATGTGTACATTTATATTTATATTTAAGTCTCAGATATAGATGCATCATGTTCATGCCAGTCCTGCTTGACTGTATATATATTAGATATTGAAGATATTTATAATGAGTTTGCCATGCAATATATAGGGGCTGTTATATCAAGTGTCTATACCCTGTATGTCATGTTTGTCACCCGTCATTTCTGAATGCCAATTCCATAGTACATGTGCATACACATACATTCCCAGCCATATTTCATGTGTGTAAACCATATACAGATTCATTCCCAGTCATATATCATATGTGTAAACCATATGCACATACATTCCCAGCCATATATCATGTGTGTAAACCACATACAGATTCATTCCCAGTAATATATCATGTGTGTAAACCATATACACATACATTCCCAGCCATATAGCATGTATGTAAACCATATACAGATTCATTCCCAATCATATATCATGTGTGTAAACCATATACACATTCCCAGCCATATATCATGTGTGTATACCATATACAGATTCATTCCCAGTCATGTTATATTCTTCCATGTTCTGTTGACAATTTGTAAATGCACTGTACCGACCATCCACCATTCTTATCTGGCTAAGTTTGCTCCTATATAGAACTGTGTGGGGTCGTTGTACCCTATCTGGTCGAATATTAACGAGCCACCCCTTACCAGTAATGACTAATTCATTAGTAAGGACATCCAAAGTAAGATTATAAATAAATAATACCTGCCACTTAAGGAAAATCTGCTGTCAAAATCTCAACTTCATGTAACTCCGACGTCGCGAATAATCCTCTATAATATGACCCCTCGTTGTAAAGGACGAACCGCGATGATCCATTAGGCGTCATGATAGTTAATTGACCCAAGCATCATTTATCGATGGATATTGCTGTTTTAATTCTGAATAAATCATGAGTGGGCGACCTGGTTTTATATTACAAAGATTTGACCCTCGGGCGATTGGTTTCCCTGTAAACATGATCATTTTTATTCACTGTAGCGCTGACACTGTGAGGAATCCTTGGTAAACAGATACTCTATCGCTTTAGACCATTCTCGCCGTTCCAATGATCGATCACCTTTAGTAGCTTCTGGTCACAATTATTTTGTCTCTACATACAGTCCACCCAGGTGTTGAATGATTGAGTGAGATCATTCAGCCTGCAGACCCCGGATGACAGAGTAAAGACTAGAGATCATTCAGCCTGGATACCCGGGGTGACAGAGTAAAGGGTTGGCATTATTTCCGATGTGGTCTGGTGTGAGTGTTTTTGTTTACATTTTTGCCGGGCCGTTGATCTTTTGCTATGCATGCTCACGGCATAAGACTGTTTAATGTGAACATAACACCTCGGATGTTTAGATAATACCTCGGGTATGTAGCACACGGGAGAGCTGAATTGAATTGAATTGCATTATTTCACTCAATCATATAAATTGTATGAGATACAGAGTGAAAAACGTATATACAGAGCTATGTACATAATGTTAGTATGGCCGTTGCGTTTGGCGTTCGATGTCCGTAAGTGTTATTCGTCGTGTTCTACGTCATCATCATCATCATCATCATCATCATCATCATCACCATCATCATCATCGTCATCATCATCGTCATCATCATCATCATCATCATCATCATCATCATCATCATCTTCATCATCGTCATCATCATCATCATCATCATCATCATCACCATCATCATCATCATCACCATCATCATCATCATCTTTGTCGTCGTCACCTTCGTCGTAATCATCATCCTCATTGCCATCATCATCGTCGTCGTCGCAGACGTCGTCGTCGCCGCCATCATCATCATCATCATCACCACTACCACCATCATCATCCTACGCGCCATCATCGTCGCGAGTGTTTCAACATCAGCATGTATATATTCATTGTCTGTCATCATCATAATAATAGTCATCATCATCATCACCATCATCATCGTCCTCGCAGTCGTCATCGTCGTTATCATTATCGTCATCATCAACAACACTCAACACTCAATGGTCACTCTCATCGTTTTTTTGGTGATAAAGTTTAATACTCAGGTTCCCAAAATTGTGATAAAGTTACCCAGTTTTCTAAGAATTGTGATAAAGTTATCAACAACGTGAACAACATCAAATTGGTGGCTAAAGTTTTTTTAAACCCAAAATCAGAAATATAATTCAAAAATCGAATTGATTTTGTAACGGGAGCATTGACTAGCTTAATGGCTGGGCAGTGGATTATCAAAGAATGTGCCACCAAATGCAACAAAACAGAACTGAGGATTAACTCTACTGAATCCACTGCCTGTCATAAGGCATACGAATGGTAGATGGTGGGTAGTGGTATATTGTCAAGTACATTTGACAATGGTGGGATCAAAGAAGTCTAGACATAGAATTTGAGGTATGGACATTGAGGTGTTCGATTAAATTTTAAGTTGCTTTGGCACGGTGTCAACATATATTTATTTTACTTGTTTAAGTGGATGTATGTTATTATAATTATATATAATGTTAGATGTTCAATAAAAACAAAATATTAATTAATTGTGAGCCGAGAACATGACAATTTAATTTGGATAAAACAGTCTGAATTGGTAAAACATTGGCCAAAAGATGTTTCGGCCCAACATAAACACTGGTTGATAGTAACACAAATTTGTTAACAAATATCAGCCTTCGATACAGGCTAATATTGCATGCAAATTTGCCACTCTGACATGCCAAAATTGATTCACTAAAAGAAGTAACAATAATAATTTACGAAATAGCGGAGATAGTTGATAATTTGAAGTGCGCATTATTCACTCTCCGGGCTTTGGGATCTAGTTTTGCAAGATCGCCATTCTCCGGGTATATTGTGTGCCGCACACCATCCCAAGCTCGCCCACCCTATAGGAAAAAACATTATTTATTGTAGACTTGTGGGGTTGTAAATTCTTTCAGACACACCGCCGTTATTTCGTACATTGCAAGTAGAGTTATCACCCTGCCAACACTGTTAAACTTGTTTGGTTGAAGTGAAGCGGTTTCTGGCATAACAGATTAGCAAGCAATTGTAGCCTGTATTGAAGGTTAATATTCTTAACAACTTTCCTCTACTGCAGTATAAAGTATAATGTAGGTCCGTAGCGGGTGTTAACGTCGGCACCAGATCCGATGGCGCCACCCTAGCATCGACTGCACACAACACTAGCGGGTATGAGTTACATGATGCTTTCGATCCACGTTCTATGTCAAATAGAGAAAGACCAGCACCAAACATAGTCTCCAAAATAGTCTGTACAATAAGTCCGGCCATTTATGGCACGATCTCCTATTATACTCAACAGAATATATGCAACAAATGAACGAATTTGGGCCACGGATTGGTGCAAAATATACTCATGTTCTCCATGAACGATGTAAACATGGTAATTATTTAAGGATTAACTGTCATGTGGACTGTTTTGATGGAGATGTAACCGTGAGGTAAGTGGTCATAACTTGTGTAAAACCCGAAGGTGTTTACATACAAGTTATGACCACTTACCTCACGGTTACATCTCCATCAAAACAGTCCACATGACAGTTAATCCTTATATACATTTAGCGAAAAAGCCACTTTTGTAAATGTATTTAAATCGAAAAGTGTATCGTGACAAAACCAGCCCAAAATATCCCATTGCACCCGATCATAAACCAGCTGAGAAGTTATCTTTGTACCATTTGTCACGTGACTGGTCGGAATTTCCCATTTGTCACGTGACGTGTTTTTGAAAGCCGGTCAAATTCTCTCACCTGCAGACAACACTTTCATCAAAATTCATTTTATTTTCTGTTTTATTTACAAAATACAATAGGCAACAATGTTCGAACAATAACAGTATACAATGAGATGTGCTACATTATTCTGGAACATAAAAGCGGATACATTTCACGCCGATTTACCGTTCAATTTTATCGGATTCGGAAACAAAAATAATTTTAGTGTTCACTGACAAGTTTGCACAAGCGGAAAATTAACCTGCATCTACAAATAAAAACTATTTAAGGATTAACTGTCACATGGACTATTTTTATGGAGATGTAACCGTGAGGTAAGTGGTTAGAAATTAATACTACGTGACACCTAAGGTGTTTTTAATCAATTCTATATTGGCAAAAGTTAACACGAACAATTTCAAAACGAGGCTCTTTATATTGAAACCTGATGATTTATTAAGTCAATCCTGCGCGAGTGGAAATGCGCCCAAAACATTACGCGTTCTTCTTCTCCAAAATCAATGACACGTCGATGTAATTGTGGTTGTCATTATGACCCTCTTGCAGGTTTATCGAGAAATAATTGCAACTAGTCACGTGGTCGCCAACCAATCGGAATGCTGGATTTAGTGATAATCACACTCAGTATGTAAATATAATGAAAATGAGTCAATTACTCGTGTCTTAAACTCATTTTCATTATAATTACAATGTTGTATATATTATTATGTAATGCATATATACCCTCCTCGTATGGAGGCAAAACACAATTAAAACAAACTATTTATTGTAATTTGTATATGATTACACCCTCCTGGTCCGTTACCAGCCCAACACACCGCTAATGGATATGGATAATGACAGAATTTGTTAAATAAACAAATGATATAGAACAAAATGGGCAATGATAATTCTACGAAGATATATTCATTCATGGCCAAGATTCGTCAACAAAATGGCGGTTGCGATATGTTTGAGCACGTGAATTCAAATGTGAGCCCTCTTAAAACTGTTCCAATTGTTTTTAGTATTGCGACAAGTGATTTTGAGACGACCGAGATATTGGTGATTATGATGACGAAGATGACGGTGATAATGATATTATTATCATTATGGTGGTAATGATAATGATGCTGATGATGCTCATTAGTCTTATTATGATGATAGTGATGATGAAGATGACAATGACGATGATTATGATGATGATGCGCGACAGCTCGCTGTATATTTTATACATACATATTCATTCTGACCATCTTTTGTATATAATTTTGTGTTCTCATCCATTCATGTCACATTGGGTCAGAGAATAAAGCAGTAATTATATAATTGTTGATTTGCAACGATTACACGAGTAAATCAAAAACAAAACAATCATAGTATAAACTGATAACGGGCTGATTTTCGGGAGAGCAGGCTGAAAATACGAACAGTTTACATTGATGCGAAAAATCGGAAATAGTCTCTGGCAAGTGGAAATCAAAGAACAACCGCTGATTACATTTGGCTCATGTCAACCCTTAACCCTTTACCCAACAAAACGGCCAAAAACGCCCAAATAAAGCTTCAACAGCCTAAAATATCTTCGGTCTGTCTCAATAACACCATACAAATATGGATATCATTGGAACCGGTTCATTGACCACATTGTGATGGTTACAGTTATGCCCTGTGCCAATGCATTCTCTTATATATGCGAGTCGACCATAGGTCGCCTCGCATATATAAGAGAATGCACTGGCCTAAAAATAAATCTTTTTTTAACAATTTTTATAATATTTCTCTACATTCTTTGACAATTTTAAGCCAATGCATTCTCTTATATATGCGAGGCGACCTATGGTCGACTCGCATATATAAGAGAATGCATTGGCACAGGGCCGTTCTGTTGGGTAAAGGGTTAATGGTATCACTCAACTATACATGTGTCATCCACATACTGTAGTCAGTGTGCAATCGCTGCCGATGTTGGGTTGATCGCTTTTGCATCGCGATTATTCTTCGACACTTTCCGATATGCATACACGATATCGTGAGCAAATATGACAGAGTAAATCACACAGCATATAGACAGACCACATACGCCGATGACAGTCATAGAACTCCGACCGTCGTACACACTCTGCTTGCGCCTCAAGTAACGCGATGTTTCGTTCTTTCTCACGAACAGGCCATGTTGTATCTTCTGGATTTTATGATGCAATGCCAACAGCGTAGTATTCTTTTTGACACATCTGCAACTTCTATACATCTGTTGTTTGATAATGTGTCCTATAAAGTTACAGAATAAAACAATTTACATGAAGTTATATTCAACAACAGAGAAGGCATAAGAATCATTCATCTGATTTGTATCAAATTCGGTTTGGCACACAAGTTTGATTCAAGTAACATTTAGGCAGATGTTCTCTCCATGGACATTCATATCTAATTACAATAAATATATTATTTTAAAGAAAATTGGGATTAACCCTTTCTATACTGAATGTTTTGTCTCATTCAGTATAATATACTGAAAAATCTATTATTTATTTAGAGGGGTGGTCATGTATTAAGAGCAGACGGCAGGCAGAACAAAATATAATACAAGTACAGAAGGAGTTATATTTACTCGAGGGATTGGATAATAAGTTCAACAACCATGGTCATTTGTTTGACTTATTTTCTGTATATTTAGTACATGTATGATTAAGTAACACGCCATTGGCTTATTTGAAGCCCTCTCTCACACAAGCGTGTTTGTCATAAAATGATTGTGATAACGTTGCCTTGGTACGCTGCACATGTTTAGTAGATGAAATCAATGATAATCGTTGAACAACGTACATAATGGAAACAACTATTGGGTAACGGTTGAAGGCCCACTGTTGGTAAATCCACGTCTAAAACTAAATTATCTCGGAGCTTATTATGATAACTAAGGGTTAAAAATGAGAAAATAATTAAAAGGCATAATAATTTATGTTATATTATCCAAATGAACTAATCCATACAAGGCAATTCAAATTAAATTTGACATGTTGTTGATTACAAATGGACATGCTTAACAAACATACACTAAACATGCTATACAAACGTACACCAAATATGCTATACAAACACATACAAGAAGCATGCTACACAGACATATACTATACTATAGGGACATGCTACACAAACAAGAACATCTTTAGTTTAATTTGTTATAATTCTATACAAGGCCATATAAAGTTCCATATTCGATGTATGGATTTGAATCTTGCAATTTAATACCACAGGGTTGGGAGGGTGGGATAGCAAAAAAAATATCGTCTTTGCCTCGTCAAGATTAATTCAAACGTGATTCATAAAGAAAGCTCAAAATTCGCGCGAAATTGTTGAAAAAGAGTTCAGCCAATGAGATTCGAGGAATATATGTCACTCACGTATATTTACACACTAAGTGTTGTCATCACTAAATCCAGCATTCTGATTGGTCGGCGCCCACGTGGCTAGTTGCAGTTATTTCTCGGTGAATGCGTAACGCCTCATAACACCAAGCTAATAACACCATCGATACGTCATTAGGTTTGGAAAGACGAACGCGTAATGCTTTGGGCGCATTTTGACTCGCGCAGGATTGACTTAATACATCATCGGGTTTCAACATGAAGAGAAATTGTTCCTATTAACTTTTGCCAAGGGTGCTATTGGGTATTTTGGGCTGATCTTGTCACGATACACTTTTCGATTTAAATATATTTACAAAAGCGGCTTTTTCGCTAAATGTATATAAATATAAGGATTAACTGTCATGTGGACTATTTTTATGGAGATGTAACGGTGAGTTATGTCCACTTACCTCACCGTTACATCTCCATAAAAACAGTCCACATGACAGTTAATCCTTATGTGAACGTGCGCCGGTGAACATGAAAAGCTGTCATCCGCGTACCGTGCTAATTAAGTAATTTGTATTCAAATTTAACCAATGTAAATAAATCGTGGATTTGTCAAGACTGCTTATGATCATATTCGGTATGCGACTGACCTCTATCAAGTCGTGAGGTAAGCGTTGTCTTCGGGTGGTCCGCTGCTGTTATCGATGTTGATTTCATCACTGGTGTTTGTGCTTTTGGTGAAGTTGTCCTGGTTACGGTTACTTGTTCGGCCACAGACGTCATTGTGTTTGTAGTTGCTACCACCGGCGTAGTATTGAGCACCATTATTGGCTTGGCTGCAGACGTCATTGCCTCTGTAATAGCGACCACCGGCATGGATTTAGACACTGTTCCCGTTATCATGAGTGTCGTTGTCATGGTATTTTCTGTTGTCGTTTCTGTTGTTGTTGTTGTTGTCCGTGTTGCTGTTGTTGGTTCTCGGGTATTTTCTATTGTAGTAGTCGTCATCCCCACACGTTTAGTTGTCGTTTCTGGAGCTCTTGTTGTCGTCGTTGTTTTCGTCGTTATGTCCGATGTTGTACTAGTCCGTGTTGTGGTCTTTGTTGTTGTTGTTGTTGTTGTGAGAATATCTGAAACATCACATAACACATGATGCGATATACAGGCTGCGCTATTCGGAGTACATCTATAGTGTACGGCAGAGTTTCTTCGACGTAAACCAGCTTGTGACCTCGGTTGTTCTAGAAGTTTGTTTTCGTCAACATTCAGTTGAATATCACTCCTATATCGGAGTTTTCGCCCAGACTTTTCAGCGGGATGATTCGTCAGTTGTAACGGGCAGTTTTTGGGCTTTATCCATATATCAATAATGGATGCTATATTTATCGGAAATATTGATATCATACGCTCACAATATTGTACTATAATCTAGAATTTATGTTATAATGCGAATAGATATGTTGTGTAACTACAGGTATTCATGTTTTTATGTTGGTAACAGACGAGTTCGCATTCTTGTGATTTAATGTAACAATGTGATAAATTGCATTTTTTTTCTTATTAAATTCCAGTGTATTAATAATGTCCATTTATCAATGATACCAGTTATTTAAGTGGGCGTGTCGCTTGACTTAAACTCCGCTATGGGAGAGTAATTCACGAAACAGAAGACGTGAAACAAACGCTCTCTATTTCTACCATATCAGGAATAAACTAACAACGAACGCTCTTTATTGTTCCATCGGGACCAGAAATGTCTTAAAGGCACGTGATGCCTTAGTTGTCGAAAATATTCATATTTGTTCCAATCACCGTAAACAGAAAAACATTAAAACGCATACAGTTTCGTTCATATATACCACTAGAAGGTGACCCGACTTCGTCCGGGCTATTAAAAAAACAAATTTCAAGTCGATTGCTCCACCCGTTTCCTAGATCTGGTCTGCGCATGCGCGAAGCTGGTGTCGCACGTGCTCGGCGACCCGATAAAATTCGTATCCGGGGCAAGATACATTCACATACCAAATTTAAAGTCAATATCTCAACCCGTTTCCGAGATCTCGTCTGCGCATGCGCGAAGCTGGCGTCGCACGTGCTCGGCGACCCGATACAATTCGTATCCGGGGCAAGATACATTCACATACCAAATTTCAAGTCGATAGCTACACCCGTTTTCGAGATATATAGCCCAATGTCATTTGCGGATACCTCGGCCGGTGATGAGTTAACGCGACACAGTCAAATGCATCGGCAGGGTGAGAGTTAACGTAATCTAACTTTATGACCTCTGACGACGTCATAGAAATTACGCATTGATTTTATCCTGATAAAAGCATCGTACCACTTGTACCTAATAATTGAGGCAGATAACTAAAACGGATACATACATATTATATATCGTTGGAAAGATGAAGCCACACAGATTCTAACCGTGCAAATTATATGACTGGCAATTTATTATTCGCGCTATATCGAATCGATTTGTGAGCACCGAACTGAAATATATTAGCGCAAAAACGGCGTAAAAACAGATTTGACCTCCGCACGTGAAAAGTTGACCTCGCACGGACAAATAAATATGCCTATGTTCGTCTCCGGCCGAAAATACCCTAAAATACCAAATTTCATCGAAATTGGCTTAGTCGTTTTCGAGTCCATCGATTTCAAACACACACACACACACACACACACAAACAAACAAACACATACACACACAGATCTTTCAAAATATATAATAGACTAGAAGGTGACCCGACTTCGTCCGGGCTATTAAAAAACCAAATTTCAAGTCGATTGCTCCACCCGTTTCCTAGATCTGGTCTGCGCATGCGCGAAGCTGGTGTCGCACGTGCTCGGCGACCCGATAAAATTCGTATCCGGGGCAAGATACATTCACATACCAAATTTAAAGTCAATATCTCAACCCGTTTTCGAGATCTCGTCTGCGCATGCGCGAAGCTGGCGTCGCACGTGCTCGGCGACCCGATAAAATTCGTATCCGGGGCAAGATACATTCACATACCAAATTTCAAGTCGATTGCTACACCCGTTTTCGAGATATATAGCCCAATGTCATTTGCGGATACCTCGGCCGGTGATGAGTTAACGCGACACAGTCAAATGCATCGGCAGGGTGAGAGTTAACGTAATCTAACTTTATGACCTCTGACGACGTCATAGAAATTACGCATTGATTTTATCCTGATAAAAGCATCGTACCACTTGTACCTAATAATTGAGGCAGATAACTAAAACGGATACATACATATTATATATCGTTGGAAAGATGAAGCCACACAGATTCTAACCGTGCAAATTATATGACTGGCAATTTATTATTCGCGCTATATCGAATCGATTTGTGAGCACCGAACTGAAATATATTAGCGCAAAAACGGCGTAAAAATAGATTTGACCTCCGCACGTGAAAAGTTGACCTCGCACGGACAAATAAATATGCCTATGTTCGTCTCCGGCCGAAAATACCCTAAAATACCAAATTTCATCGAAATTGGCTTAGTCGTTTTCGAGTCCATCGATTTCAAACACACACACACACACACACACACACACAAACAAACACATACACACACAGATCTTTCAAAATATATAATAGACTAGAAGGTGACCCGACTTCGTCCGGGCTATTAAAAAACCAAATTTCAAGTCGATTGCTCCACCCGTTTCCTATATCTGGTCTGCGCATGCGCGAAGTTGGTGTCGCACGTGCTCGGCGACCCGATAAAATTCGTATCCGGGGCAAGATACATTCACATACCAAATTTAAAGTCAATATCTCAACCCGTTTTCGAGATCTCGTCTGCGCATGCGCGAAGCTGGCGTCGCACGTGCTCGGCGACCCGATAAAATTCGTATCCGGGGCAAGATACATTCACATACCAAATTTCAAGTCGATAGCTACACCCGTTTTCGAGATATATAGCCCAATGTCATTTGCGGATACCTCGGCCGGTGATGAGTTAACGCGACACAGTCAAATGCATCGGCAGGGTGAGAGTTAACGTAATCTAACTTTATGACCTCTGACGACGTCATAGAAATTACGCATTGATTTTATCCCGATAAAAGCATCGTACCACTTGTACCTAATAATTGAGGCAGATAACTAAAACGGATACATACATATTATATATCGTTGGAAAGATGAAGCCACACAGATTCTAACCGTGCAAATTATATGACTGGCAATTTATTATTCGCGCTATATCGAATCGATTTGTGAGCACCGAACTGAAATATATTAGCGCAAAAACGGCGTAAAAACAGATTTGACCTCGGCACGTGAAAAGTTGACCTCGCACGGACAAATAAATATGCCTATGTTCGTCTCCGGCCGAAAACACATCCAAATACCAAATTTCATCGAAATTGGCTTAGTCGTTTTCGAGTCCATCGATTTCAAACACACACACACACACACACACAAACAAACACACACACAGATCTTTCAAAATATATAATAGATGACCATCGCGTAAACAGCATGTTATCATAAAGATTTACTATATTTTACCTAAGAGCCTGAGTGTGTTACAGAAGACAGCACAATGCTGCTGGCTAATCACACACAAATGACATAAACGCTCTTTATTCGTTCCATATAAGGAATTCACCAACAAAGAACGCTCTTTATGTTTACCATCATAATATAAACAAACACCAGAAAAGTAACGTTTTATGCTTTTGTTTACATAACAATTGTCAAATATATGACAACTAGCAGGTTAGCCCGCCACTGGCGGCAATCGTCAGAAACATTTTTTTTCATTAATTATACTTTCATATTTTAATATGGAAGTATATTGTTATTCAATTTTTTATTTTTCACTATTATTATTATTTATTCTTAATATATTTTGTAACCCTTATATCTCAGAAAGTTTAAAAGATAAAACATTGAAATTTGGTAGGTATGTGTACCTTGCCGACCTACAGCGACTCGGGACATTTAGGTTGGTGTCCTAACTTGCTTACCAGAGTTATGGCCCTTAAACAAAAAATTTGGAAAAAGTTTGTGCGGAGATTTTCTCCTGTAAGAAGTCAAGCAGCTGAATTCGGTTCTCGTAATCGTGTTAACTAACGAAAGGCCACGAATCGGGGAAATTTTCACCAAGGTCCGAAAACAATTTGTTGACCCGGGGAGGGGTGCAAACTTTGTCAATTTTTTTCTTGTCACCGATTCCAACCATTTTTACTGTCGGGTATCTATACGATGTACTGATGCTACTCGTGAAAGAATTTTGTAAATCGGGTGAGAAATGACCAAGTTATAACACATCGAAAAATGTACTAATAAAGTCCATGTGTAGAAAGTGCTTGTGTCCCGATCTTCTCCTAGACGAAGCGCAACAGCTGGATTTGCTCTATGTGAGCGCCTTAAACATAGACAGAAGACCAAACCAGGACATTTTGACAAAGGTCGGCTCAATTTTTTCCGGGCTAGGGGAGGGGCAAAAGTTGTAAAAAAAATTCTTGTCGCTGATTTGAACTAAACTTGTTGTGAAGTATCTATAAGATGTACTGAGTGTCATTATGAGTGAATTTTATGAATCGGTTGAGAAATGTAGAAATTGTGGCCCCTTCCTTTTTTTCAAGTTTACATAAAATGCACTATGAATTTAAATTCCTTCAACCAATCGTCACGTGTTTGGTGTCATTCGATGGGGAATTTCTAGTACTTCTAAACGATTACCCACTTGCCGCAGTATGTCGATAGAGGCGAGAGATATTCGAAAAGTATAAACTGAACAACATACATATTGGCCTACATAGTAAAATATCGGCGCAATACCTCACCAAAACCCTGGTAAATAGTATAGGGGCATAAAATACGGACACAATGGCGCAAATATTAGCTCGATATCTCGAAAATTGGCCGATATATGGCGACTTTTCTACCCGCGTCATCAAATTTCGAGGCATGGGTGGGGGTCACACCAGAACGTTCCAACTGAACACAGAAATGTCAATAAACCATACTATCGACATTCCAATCAATTCCGAACGATTCCCTTATTATACTTTCATATTTTAATATGGAAGTATATTGTTATTCAATTTTTTATTTTTCACTATTATTATTATTTATTCTTAATATATTTTGTAACCCTCATATCTCAGAAAGTTTAAAAGATAAAACATTGAAATTTGGTAGGTATGTGTACCTTGCCGACCTACAGCGACTCGGGACATTTAGGTTGGTGTCCTAACTTGCTTACCAGAGTTATGGCCCTTAAACAAAAAATTTGGAAAAAGTTTGTGCGGAGATTTTCTCCTGTAAGAAGTCAAGCAGCTGAATTCGGTTCTCGTAATCGTGTTAACTAACGAAAGGCCACGAATCGGGGAAATTTTCACCAAGGTCCGAAAACAATTTGTTGACCCGGGGAGGGGTGCAAACTTTGTCAATTTTTTTCTTGTCACCGATTCCAACCATTTTTACTGTCGGGTATCTATACGATGTACTGATGCTACTCGTGAAAGAATTTTGTAAATCGGGTGAGAAATGACCAAGTTATAACACATCGAAAAATGTACTAATAAAGTCCATGTGTAGAAAGTGCTTGTGTCCCGATCTTCTCCTAGACGAAGCGCAACAGCTGGATTTGCTCTATGTGAGCGTCTTAAACATAGACAGAAGACCAAACCAGGACATTTTGACAAAGGTCGGCTCAATTTTTTCCGGGCTAGGGGAGGGGCAAAAGTTGTAAAAAAAATTCTTGTCGCTGATTTGAACTAAACTTGTTGTGAAGTATCTATAAGATGTACTGAGTGTCATTATGAGTGAATTTTATGAATCGGTTGAGAAATGTAGAAATTGTGGCCCCTTCCTTTTTTTCAAGTTTACATAAAATGCACTATGAATTTAAATTCCTTCAACCAATCGTCACGTGTTTGGTGTCATTCGATGGGGAATTTCTAGTACTTCTAAACGATTACCCACTTGCCGCAGTATGTCGATAGAGGCGAGAGATATTCGAAAAGTATAAACTGAACAACATACATATTGGCCTACATAGTAAAATATCGGCGCAATACCTCACCAAAACCCTGGTAAATATTATAGGGGCATAAAATACGGACACAATGGCGCAAATATTAGCTCGATATCTCGAAAATTGGCCGATATATGGCGACTTTTCTACCCGCGTCATCAAATTTCGAGGCATGGGTGGGGGTCACACCAGAACGTTCCAACTGAACACAGAAATGTCAATAAACCATACTATCGACATTCCAATCAATTCCGAACGATTCCCTTATTATACTTTCATATTTTAATATGGAAGTATATTGTTATTCAATTTTTTATTTTTCACTATTATTATTATTTATTCTTAATATATTTTGTAACCCTTATATCTCAGAAAGTTTAAAAGATAAAACATTGAAATTTGGTAGGTATGTGTACCTTGCCGACCTACAGCGACTCGGGACATTTAGGTTGGTGTCCTAACTTGCTTACCAGAGTTATGGCCCTTAAACAAAAAATTTGGAAAAAGTTTGTGCGGAGATTTTCTCCTGTAAGAAGTCAAGCAGCTGAATTCGGTTCTCGTAATCGTGTTAACTAACGAAAGGCCACGAATCGGGGAAATTTTCACCAAGGTCCGAAAACAATTTGTTGACCCGGGGAGGGGTGCAAACTTTGTCAATTTTTTTCTTGTCACCGATTCCAACCATTTTTACTGTCGGGTATCTATACGATGTACTGATGCTACTCGTGAAAGAATTTTGTAAATCGGGTGAGAAATGACCAAGTTATAACACATCGAAAAATGTACTAATAAAGTCCATGTGTAGAAAGTGCTTGTGTCCCGATCTTCTCCTAGACGAAGCGCAACAGCTGGATTTGCTCTATGTGAGCGTCTTAAACATAGACAGAAGACCAAACCAGGACATTTTGACAAAGGTCGGCTCAATTTTTTCCGGGCTAGGGGAGGGGCAAAAGTTGTAAACAAAATTCTTGTCGCTGATTTGAACTAAACTTGTTGTGAAGTATCTATAAGATGTACTGAGTGTCATTATGAGTGAATTTTATGAATCGGTTGAGAAATGTAGAAATTGTGGCCCCTTCCTTTTTTTCAAGTTTACATAAAATGCACTATGAATTTAAATTCCTTCAACCAATCGTCACGTGTTTGGTGTCATTCGATGGGGAATTTCTAGTACTTCTAAACGATTACCCACTTGCCGCAGTATGTCGATAGAGGCGAGAGATATTCGAAAAGTATAAACTGAACAACATACATATTGGCCTACATAGTAAAATATCGGCGCAATACCTCACCAAAACCCTGGTAAATATTATAGGGGCATAAAATACGGACACAATGGCGCAAATATTAGCTCGATATCTCGAAAATTGGCCGATATATGGCGACTTTTCTACCCGCGTCATCAAATTTCGAGGCATGGGTGGGGGTCACACCAGAACGTTCCAACTGAACACAGAAATATCAATAAACCATACTATCGACATTCCAATCAATTCCGAACGATTCCCTTATTATACTTTCATATTTTAATATGGAAGTATATTGTTATTCAATTTTTTATTTTTCACTATTATTATTATTTATTCTTAATATATTTTGTAACCCTTATATCTCAGAAAGTTTAAAAGATAAAACATTGAAATTTGGTAGGTATGTGTACCTTGCCGACCTACAGCGACTCGGGACATTTAGGTTGGTGTCCTAACTTGCTTACCAGAGTTATGGCCCTTAAACAAAAAATTTGGAAAAAGTTTGTGCGGAGATTTTCTCCTGTAAGAAGTCAAGCAGCTGAATTCGGTTCTCGTAATCGTGTTAACTAACGAAAGGCCACGAATCGGGGAAATTTTCACCAAGGTCCGAAAACAATTTGTTGACCCGGGGAGGGGTGCAAACTTTGTCAATTTTTTTCTTGTCACCGATTCCAACCATTTTTACTGTCGGGTATCTATACGATGTACTGATGCTACTCGTGAAAGAATTTTGTAAATCGGGTGAGAAATGACCAAGTTATAACACATCGAAAAATGTACTAATAAAGTCCATGTGTTGAAAGTGCTTGTGTCCCGATCTTCTCCTAGACGAAGCGCAACAGCTGGATTTGCTCTATGTGAGCGTCTTAAACATAGACAGAAGACCAAACCAGGACATTTTGACAAAGGTCGGCTCAATTTTTTCCGGGCTAGGGGAGGGGCAAAAGTTGTAAAAAAAATTCTTGTCGCTGATTTGAACTAAACTTGTTGTGAAGTATCTATAAGATGTACTGAGTGTCATTATGAGTGAATTTTATGAATCGGTTGAGAAATGTAGAAATTGTGGCCCCTTCCTTTTTTTCAAGTTTACATAAAATGCACTATGAATTTAAATTCCTTCAACCAATCGTCACGTGTTTGGTGTCATTCGATGGGGAATTTCTAGTACTTCTAAACGATTACCCACTTGCCGCAGTATGTCGATAGAGGCGAGAGATATTCGAAAAGTATAAACTGAACAACATACATATTGGCCTACATAGTAAAATATCGGCGCAATAGCTCACCAAAACCCTGGTAAATATTATAGGGGCATAAAATACGGACACAATGGCGCAAATATTAGCTCGATATCTCGAAAATTGGCCGATATATGGCGACTTTTCTACCCGCGTCATCAAATTTCGAGGCATGGGTGGGGGTCACACCAGAACGTTCCAACTGAACACAGAAATGTCAATAAACCATACTATCGACATTCCAATCAATTCCGAACGATTCCCTTATTATACTTTCATATTTTAATATGGAAGTATATTGTTATTCAATTTTTTATTTTTCACTATTATTATTATTTATTCTTAATATATTTTGTAACCCTTATATCTCAGAAAGTTTAAAAGATAAAACATTGAAATTTGGTAGGTATGTGTACCTTGCCGACCTACAGCGACTCGGGACATTTAGGTTGGTGTCCTAACTTGCTTACCAGAGTTATGGCCCTTAAACAAAAAATTTGGAAAAAGTTTGTGCGGAGATTTTCTCCTGTAAGAAGTCAAGCAGCTGAATTCGGTTCTCGTAATCGTGTTAACTAACGAAAGGCCACGAATCGGGGAAATTTTCACCAAGGTCCGAAAACAATTTGTTGACCCGGGGAGGGGTGCAAACTTTGTCAATTTTTTTCTTGTCACCGATTCCAACCATTTTTACTGTCGGGTATCTATACGATGTACTGATGCTATTCGTGAAAGAATTTTGTAAATCGGGTGAGAAATGACCAAGTTATAACACATCGAAAAATGTACTAATAAAGTCCATGTGTAGAAAGTGCTTGTGTCCCGATCTTCTCCTAGACGAAGCGCAACAGCTGGATTTGCTCTATGTGAGCGTCTTAAACATAGACAGAAGACCAAACCAGGACATTTTGACAAAGGTCGGCTCAATTTTTTCCGGGCTAGGGGAGGGGCAAAAGTTGTAAAAAAAATTCTTGTCGCTGATTTGAACTAAACTTGTTGTGAAGTATCTATAAGATGTACTGAGTGTCATTATGAGTGAATTTTATGAATCGGTTGAGAAATGTAGAAATTGTGGCCCCTTCCTTTTTTTCAAGTTTACATAAAATGCACTATGAATTTAAATTCCTTCAACCAATCGTCACGTGTTTGGTGTCATTCGATGGGGAATTTCTAGTACTTCTAAACGATTACCCACTTGCCGCAGTATGTCGATAGAGGCGAGAGATATTCGAAAAGTATAAACTGAACAACATACATATTGGCCTACATAGTAAAATATCGGCGCAATACCTCACCAAAACCCTGGTAAATATTATAGGGGCATAAAATACGGACACAATGGCGCAAATATTAGCTCGATATCTCGAAAATTGGCCGATATATGGCGACTTTTCTACCCGCGTCATCAAATTTCGAGGCATGGGTGGGGGTCACACCAGAACGTTCCAACTGAACACAGAAATGTCAATAAACCATACTATCGACATTCCAATCAATTCCGAACGATTCCCTTATTATACTTTCATATTTTAATATGGAAGTATATTGTTATTCAATTTTTTATTTTTCACTATTATTATTATTTATTCTTAATATATTTTGTAACCCTTATATCTCAGAAAGTTTAAAAGATAAAACATTGAAATTTGGTAGGTATGTGTACCTTGCCGACCTACAGCGACTCGGGACATTTAGGTTGGTGTCCTAACTTGCTTACCAGAGTTATGGCCCTTAAACAAAAAATTTGGAAAAAGTTTGTGCGGAGATTTTCTCCTGTAAGAAGTCAAGCAGCTGAATTCGGTTCTCGTAATCGTGTTAACTAACGAAAGGCCACGAATCGGGGAAATTTTCACCAAGGTCCGAAAACAATTTGTTGACCCGGGGAGGGGTGCAAACTTTGTCAATTTTTTTCTTGTCATCGATTCCAACCATTTTTACTGTCGGGTATCTATACGATGTACTGATGCTACTCGTGAAAGAATTTTGTAAATCGGGTGAGAAATGACCAAGTTATAACACATCGAAAAATGTACTAATAAAGTCCATGTGTAGAAAGTGCTTGTGTCCCGATCTTCTCCTAGACGAAGCGCAACAGCTGGATTTGCTCTATGTGAGCGTCTTAAACATAGACAGAAGACCAAACCAGGACATTTTGACAAAGGTCGGCTCAATTTTTTCCGGGCTAGGGGAGGGGCAAAAGTTGTAAAAAAAATTCTTGTCGCTGATTTGAACTAAACTTGTTGTGAAGTATCTATAAGATGTACTGAGTGTCATTATGAGTGAATTTTATGAATCGGTTGAGAAATGTAGAAATTGTGGCCCCTTCCTTTTTTTCAAGTTTACATAAAATGCACTATGAATTTAAATTCCTTCAACCAATCGTCACGTGTTTGGTGTCATTCGATGGGGAATTTCTAGTACTTCTAAACGATTACCCACTTGCCGCAGTATGTCGATAGAGGCGAGAGATATTCGAAAAGTATAAACTGAACAACATACATATTGGCCTACATAGTAAAATATCGGCGCAATACCTCACCAAAACCCTGGTAAATATTATAGGGGCATAAAATACGGACACAATGGCGCAAATATTAGCTCGATATCTCGAAAATTGGCCGATATATGGCGACTTTTCTACCCGCGTCATCAAATTTCGAGGCATGGGTGGGGGTCACACCAGAACGTTCCAACTGAACACAGAAATGTCAATAAACCATACTATCGACATTCCAATCAATTCCGAACGATTCCCTTATTATACTTTCATATTTTAATATGGAAGTATATTGTTATTCAATTTTTTATTTTTCACTATTATTATTATTTATTCTTAATATATTTTGTAACCCTTATATCTCAGAAAGTTTAAAAGATAAAACATTGAAATTTGGTAGGTATGTGTACCTTGCCGACCTACAGCGACTCGGGACATTTAGGTTGGTGTCCTAACTTGCTTACCAGAGTTATGGCCCTTAAACAAAAAATTTGGAAAAAGTTTGTGCGGAGATTTTCTCCTGTAAGAAGTCAAGCAGCTGAATTCGGTTCTCGTAATCGTGTTAACTAACGAAAGGCCACGAATCGGGGAAATTTTCACCAAGGTCCGAAAACAATTTGTTGACCCGGGGAGGGGTGCAAACTTTGTCAATTTTTTTCTTGTCACCGATTCCAACCATTTTTACTGTCGGGTATCTATACGATGTACTGATGCTACTCGTGAAAGAATTTTGTAAATCGGGTGAGAAATGACCAAGTTATAACACATCGAAAAATGTACTAATAAAGTCCATGTGTAGAAAGTGCTTGTGTCCCGATCTTCTCCTAGACGAAGCGCAACAGCTGGATTTGCTCTATGTGAGCGTCTTAAACATAGACAGAAGACCAAACCAGGACATTTTGACAAAGGTCGGCTCAATTTTTTCCGGGCTAGGGGAGGGGCAAAAGTTGTAAAAAAAATTCTTGTCGCTGATTTGAACTAAACTTGTTGTGAAGTATCTATAAGATGTACTGAGTGTCATTATGAGTGAATTTTATGAATCGGTTGAGAAATGTAGAAATTGTGGCCCCTTCCTTTTTTTCAAGTTTACATAAAATGCACTATGAATTTAAATTCCTTCAACCAATCGTCACGTGTTTGGTGTCATTCGATGGGGAATTTCTAGTACTTCTAAACGATTACCCACTTGCCGCAGTATGTCGATAGAGGCGAGAGATATTCGAAAAGTATAAACTGAACAACATACATATTGGCCTACATAGTAAAATATCGGCGCAATACCTCACCAAAACCCTGGTAAATATTATAGGGGCATAAAATACGGACACAATGGCGCAAATATTAGCTCGATATCTCGAAAATTGGCCGATATATGGCGACTTTTCTACCCGCGTCATCACATTTCGAGGCATGGGTGGGGGTCACACCAGAACGTTCCAACTGAACACAGAAATGTCAATAAACCATACTATCGACATTCCAATCAATTCCGAACGATTCCCTTATTATACTTTCATATTTTAATATGGAAGTATATTGTTATTCAATTTTTTATTTTTCACTATTATTATTATTTATTCTTAATATATTTTGTAACCCTTATATCTCAGAAAGTTTAAAAGATAAAACATTGAAATTTGGTAGGTATGTGTACCTTGCCGACCTACAGCGACTCGGGACATTTAGGTTGGTGTCCTAACTTGCTTACCAGAGTTATGGCCCTTAAACAAAAAATTTGGAAAAAGTTTGTGCGGAGATTTTCTCCTGTAAGAAGTCAAGCAGCTGAATTCGGTTCTCGTAATCGTGTTAACTAACGAAAGGCCACGAATCGGGGAAATTTTCACCAAGGTCCGAAAACAATTTGTTGACCCGGGGAGGGGTGCAAACTTTGTCAATTTTTTTCTTGTCACCGATTCCAACCATTTTTACTGTCGGGTATCTATACGATGTACTGATGCTACTCGTGAAAGAATTTTGTAAATCGGGTGAGAAATGACCAAGTTATAACACATCGAAAAATGTACTAATAAAGTCCATGTGTAGAAAGTGCTTGTGTCCCGATCTTCTCCTAGACGAAGCGCAACAGCTGGATTTGCTCTATGTGAGCGTCTTAAACATAGACAGAAGACCAAACCAGGACATTTTGACAAAGGTCGGCTCAATTTTTTCCGGGCTAGGGGAGGGGCAAAAGTTGTAAAAAAAATTCTTGTCGCTGATTTGAACTAAACTTGTTGTGAAGTATCTATAAGATGTACTGAGTGTCATTATGAGTGAATTTTATGAATCGGTTGAGAAATGTAGAAATTGTGGCCCCTTCCTTTTTTTCAAGTTTACATAAAATGCACTATGAATTTAAATTCCTTCAACCAATCGTCACGTGTTTGGTGTCATTCGATGGGGAATTTCTAGTACTTCTAAACGATTACCCACTTGCCGCAGTATGTCGATAGAGGCGAGAGATATTCGAAAAGTATAAACTGAACAACATACATATTGGCCTACATAGTAAAATATCGGCGCAATACCTCACCAAAACCCTGGTAAATATTATAGGGGCATAAAATACGGACACAATGGCGCAAATATTAGCTCGATATCTCGAAAATTGGCCGATATATGGCGACTTTTCTACCCGCGTCATCAAATTTCGAGGCATGGGTGGGGGTCACACCAGAACGTTCCAACTGAACACAGAAATGTCAATAAACCATACTATCGACATTCCAATCAATTCCGAACGATTCCCTTATTATACTTTCATATTTTAATATGGAAGTATATTGTTATTCAATTTTTTATTTTTCACTATTATTATTATTTATTCTTAATATATTTTGTAACCCTTATATCTCAGAAAGTTTAAAAGATAAAACATTGAAATTTGGTAGGTATGTGTACCTTGCCGACCTACAGCGACTCGGGACATTTAGGTTGGTGTCCTAACTTGCTTACCAGAGTTATGGCCCTTAAACAAAAAATTTGGAAAAAGTTTGTGCGGAGATTTTCTCCTGTAAGAAGTCAAGCAGCTGAATTCGGTTCTCGTAATCGTGTTAACTAACGAAAGGCCACGAATCGGGGAAATTTTCACCAAGGTCCGAAAACAATTTGTTGACCCGGGGAGGGGTGCAAACTTTGTCAATTTTTTTCTTGTCACCGATTCCAACCATTTTTACTGTCGGGTATCTATACGATGTACTGATGCTACTCGTGAAAGAATTTTGTAAATCGGGTGAGAAATGACCAAGTTATAACACATCGAAAAATGTACTAATAAAGTCCATGTGTAGAAAGTGCTTGTGTCCCGATCTTCTCCTAGACGAAGCGCAACAGCTGGATTTGCTCTATGTGAGCGTCTTAAACATAGACAGAAGACCAAACCAGGACATTTTGACAAAGGTCGGCTCAATTTTTTCCGGGCTAGGGGAGGGGCAAAAGTTGTAAAAAAAATTCTTGTCGCTGATTTGAACTAAACTTGTTGTGAAGTATCTATAAGATGTACTGAGTGTCATTATGAGTGAATTTTATGAATCGGTTGAGAAATGTAGAAATTGTGGCCCCTTCCTTTTTTTCAAGTTTACATAAAATGCACTATGAATTTAAATTCCTTCAACCAATCGTCACGTGTTTGGTGTCATTCGATGGGGAATTTCTAGTACTTCTAAACGATTACCCACTTGCCGCAGTATGTCGATAGAGGCGAGAGATATTCGAAAAGTATAAACTGAACAACATACATATTGGCCTACATAGTAAAATATCGGCGCAATACCTCACCAAAACCCTGGTAAATATTATAGGGGCATAAAATACGGACACAATGGCGCAAATATTAGCTCGATATCTCGAAAATTGGCCGATATATGGCGACTTTTCTACCCGCGTCATCAAATTTCGAGGCATGGGTGGGGGTCACACCAGAACGTTCCAACTGAACACAGAAATGTCAATAAACCATACTATCGACATTCCAATCAATTCCGAACGATTCCCTTATTATACTTTCATATTTTAATATGGAAGTATATTGTTATTCAATTTTTTATTTTTCACTATTATTATTATTTATTCTTAATATATTTTGTAACCCTTATATCTCAGAAAGTTTAAAAGATAAAACATTGAAATTTGGTAGGTATGTGTACCTTGCCGACCTACAGCGACTCGGGACATTTAGGTTGGTGTCCTAACTTGCTTACCATAGTTATGGCCCTTAAACAAAAAATTTGGAAAAAGTTTGTGCGGAGATTTTCTCCTGTAAGAAGTCAAGCAGCTGAATTCGGTTCTCGTAATCGTGTTAACTAACGAAAGGCCACGAATCGGGGAAATTTTCACCAAGGTCCGAAAACAATTTGTTGACCCGGGGAGGGGTGCAAACTTTGTCAATTTTTTTCTTGTCACCGATTCCAACCATTTTTACTGTCGGGTATCTATACGATGTACTGATGCTACTCGTGAAAGAATTTTGTAAATCGGGTGAGAAATGACCAAGTTATAACACATCGAAAAATGTACTAATAAAGTCCATGTGTAGAAAGTGCTTGTGTCCCGATCTTCTCCTAGACGAAGCGCAACAGCTGGATTTGCTCTATGTGAGCGTCTTAAACATAGACAGAAGACCAAACCAGGACATTTTGACAAAGGTCGGCTCAATTTTTTCCGGGCTAGGGGAGGGGCAAAAGTTGTAAAAAAAATTCTTGTCGCTGATTTGAACTAAACTTGTTGTGAAGTATCTATAAGATGTACTGAGTGTCATTATGAGTGAATTTTATGAATCGGTTGAGAAATGTAGAAATTGTGGCCCCTTCCTTTTTTTCAAGTTTACATAAAATGCACTATGAATTTAAATTCCTTCAACCAATCGTCACGTGTTTGGTGTCATTCGATGGGGAATTTCTAGTACTTCTAAACGATTACCCACTTGCCGCAGTATGTCGATAGAGGCGAGAGATATTCGAAAAGTATAAACTGAACAACATACATATTGGCCTACATAGTAAAATATCGGCGCAATACCTCACCAAAACCCTGGTAAATATTATAGGGGCATAAAATACGGACACAATGGCGCAAATATTAGCTCGATATCTCGAAAATTGGCCGATATATGGCGACTTTTCTACCCGCGTCATCAAATTTCGAGGCATGGGTGGGGGTCACACCAGAACGTTCCAACTGAACACAGAAATGTCAATAAACCATACTATCGACATTCCAATCAATTCCGAACGATTCCCTTATTATACTTTCATATTTTAATATGGAAGTATATTGTTATTCAATTTTTTATTTTTCACTATTATTATTATTTATTCTTAATATATTTTGTAACCCTTATATCTCAGAAAGTTTAAAAGATAAAACATTGAAATTTGGTAGGTATGTGTACCTTGCCGACCTACAGCGACTCGGGACATTTAGGTTGGTGTCCTAACTTGCTTACCAGAGTTATGGCCCTTAAACAAAAAATTTGGAAAAAGTTTGTGCGGAGATTTTCTCCTGTAAGAAGTCAAGCAGCTGAATTCGGTTCTCGTAATCGTGTTAACTAACGAAAGGCCACGAATCGGGGAAATTTTCACCAAGGTCCGAAAACAATTTGTTGACCCGGGGAGGGGTGCAAACTTTGTCAATTTTTTTCTTGTCACCGATTCCAACCATTTTTACTGTCGGGTATCTATACGATGTACTGATGCTACTCGTGAAAGAATTTTGTAAATCGGGTGAGAAATGACCAAGTTATAACACATCGAAAAATGTACTAATAAAGTCCATGTGTAGAAAGTGCTTGTGTCCCGATCTTCTCCTAGACGAAGCGCAACAGCTGGATTTGCTCTATGTGAGCGTCTTAAACATAGACAGAAGACCAAACCAGGACATTTTGACAAAGGTCGGCTCAATTTTTTCCGGGCTAGGGGAGGGGCAAAAGTTGTAAAAAAAATTCTTGTCGCTGATTTGAACTAAACTTGTTGTGAAGTATCTATAAGATGTACTGAGTGTCATTATGAGTGAATTTTATGAATCGGTTGAGAAATGTAGAAATTGTGGCCCCTTCCTTTTTTTCAAGTTTACATAAAATGCACTATGAATTTAAATTCCTTCAACCAATCGTCACGTGTTTGGTGTCATTCGATGGGGAATTTCTAGTACTTCTAAACGATTACCCACTTGCCGCAGTATGTCGATAGAGGCGAGAGATATTCGAAAAGTATAAACTGAACAACATACATATTGGCCTACATAGTAAAATATCGGCGCAATACCTCACCAAAACCCTGGTAAATATTATAGGGGCATAAAATACGGACACAATGGCGCAAATATTAGCTCGATATCTCGAAAATTGGCCGATATATGGCGACTTTTCTACCCGCGTCATCAAATTTCGAGGCATGGGTGGGGGTCACACCAGAACGTTCCAACTGAACACAGAAATGTCAATAAACCATACTATCGACATTCCAATCAATTCCGAACGATTCCCTTATTATACTTTCATATTTTAATATGGAAGTATATTGTTATTCAATTTTTTATTTTTCACTATTATTATTATTTATTCTTAATATATTTTGTAACCCTTATATCTCAGAAAGTTTAAAAGATAAAACATTGAAATTTGGTAGGTATGTGTACCTTGCCGACCTACAGCGACTCGGGACATTTAGGTTGGTGTCCTAACTTGCTTACCAGAGTTATGGCCCTTAAACAAAAAATTTGGAAAAAGTTTGTGCGGAGATTTTCTCCTGTAAGAAGTCAAGCAGCTGAATTCGGTTCTCGTAATCGTGTTAACTAACGAAAGGCCACGAATCGGGGAAATTTTCACCAAGGTCCGAAAACAATTTGTTGATCCGGGGAGGGGTGCAAACTTTGTCAATTTTTTTCTTGTCACCGATTCCAACCATTTTTACTGTCGGGTATCTATACGATGTACTGATGCTACTCGTGAAAGAATTTTGTAAATCGGGTGAGAAATGACCAAGTTATAACACATCGAAAAATGTACTAATAAAGTCCATGTGTAGAAAGTGCTTGTGTCCCGATCTTCTCCTAGACGAAGCGCAACAGCTGGATTTGCTCTATGTGAGCGTCTTAAACATAGACAGAAGACCAAACCAGGACATTTTGACAAAGGTCGGCTCAATTTTTTCCGGGCTAGGGGAGGGGCAAAAGTTGTAAAAAAAATTCTTGTCGCTGATTTGAACTAAACTTGTTGTGAAGTATCTATAAGATGTACTGAGTGTCATTATGAGTGAATTTTATGAATCGGTTGAGAAATGTAGAAATTGTGGCCCCTTCCTTTTTTTCAAGTTTACATAAAATGCACTATGAATTTAAATTCCTTCAACCAATCGTCACGTGTTTGGTGTCATTCGATGGGGAATTTCTAGTACTTCTAAACGATTACCCACTTGCCGCAGTATGTCGATAGAGGCGAGAGATATTCGAAAAGTATAAACTGAACAACATACATATTGGCCTACATAGTAAAATATCGGCGCAATACCTCACCAAAACCCAGGTAAATATTATAGGGGCATAAAATACGGACACAATGGCGCAAATATTAGCTCGATATCTCGAAAATTGGCCGATATATGGCGACTTTTCTACCCGCGTCATCACATTTCGAGGCATGGGTGGGGGTCACACCAGAACGTTCCAACTGAACACAGAAATGTCAATAAACCATACTATCGACATTCCAATCAATTCCGAACGATTCCCTTATTATACTTTCATATTTTAATATGGAAGTATATTGTTATTCAATTTTTTATTTTTCACTATTATTATTATTTATTCTTAATATATTTTGTAACCCTTATATCTCAGAAAGTTTAAAAGATAAAACATTGAAATTTGGTAGGTATGTGTACCTTGCCGACCTACAGCGACTCGGGACATTTAGGTTGGTGTCCTAACTTGCTTACCAGAGTTATGGCCCTTAAACAAAAAATTTGGAAAAAGTTTGTGCGGAGATTTTCTCCTGTAAGAAGTCAAGCAGCTGAATTCGGTTCTCGTAATCGTGTTAACTAACGAAAGGCCACGAATCGGGGAAATTTTCACCAAGGTCCGAAAACAATTTGTTGACCCGGGGAGGGGTGCAAACTTTGTCAATTTTTTTCTTGTCACCGATTCCAACCATTTTTACTGTCGGGTATCTATACGATGTACTGATGCTACTCGTGAAAGAATTTTGTAAATCGGGTGAGAAATGACCAAGTTATAACACATCGAAAAATGTACTAATAAAGTCCATGTGTAGAAAGTGCTTGTGTCCCGATCTTCTCCTAGACGAAGCGCAACAGCTGGATTTGCTCTATGTGAGCGTCTTAAACATAGACAGAAGACCAAACCAGGACATTTTGACAAAGGTCGGCTCAATTTTTTCCGGGCTAGGGGAGGGGCAAAAGTTGTAAAAAAAATTCTTGTCGCTGATTTGAACTAAACTTGTTGTGAAGTATCTATAAGATGTACTGAGTGTCATTATGAGTGAATTTTATGAATCGGTTGAGAAATGTAGAAATTGTGGCCCCTTCCTTTTTTTCAAGTTTACATAAAATGCACTATGAATTTAAATTCCTTCAACCAATCGTCACGTGTTTGGTGTCATTCGATGGGGAATTTCTAGTACTTCTAAACGATTACCCACTTGCCGCAGTATGTCGATAGAGGCGAGAGATATTCGAAAAGTATAAACTGAACAACATACATATTGGCCTACATAGTAAAATATCGGCGCAATACCTCACCAAAACCCTGGTAAATATTATAGGGGCATAAAATACGGACACAATGGCGCAAATATTAGCTCGATATCTCGAAAATTGGCCGATATATGGCGACTTTTCTACCCGCGTCATCAAATTTCGAGGCATGGGTGGGGGTCACACCAGAACGTTCCAACTGAACACAGAAATGTCAATAAACCATACTATCGACATTCCAATCAATTCCGAACGATTCCCTTATTATACTTTCATATTTTAATATGGAAGTATATTGTTATTCAATTTTTTATTTTTCACTATTATTATTATTTATTCTTAATATATTTTGTAACCCTTATATCTCAGAAAGTTTAAAAGATAAAACATTGAAATTTGGTAGGTATGTGTACCTTGCCGACCTACAGCGACTCGGGACATTTAGGTTGGTGTCCTAACTTGCTTACCAGAGTTATGGCCCTTAAACAAAAAATTTGGAAAAAGTTTGTGCGGAGATTTTCTCCTGTAAGAAGTCAAGCAGCTGAATTCGGTTCTCGTAATCGTGTTAACTAACGAAAGGCCACGAATCGGGGAAATTTTCACCAAGGTCCGAAAACAATTTGTTGACCCGGGGAGGGGTGCAAACTTTGTCAATTTGTTTCTTGTCACCGATTCCAACCATTTTTACTGTCGGGTATCTATACGATGTACTGATGCTACTCGTGAAAGAATTTTGTAAATCGGGTGAGAAATGACCAAGTTATAACACATCGAAAAATGTACTAATAAAGTCCATGTGTAGAAAGTGCTTGTGTCCCGATCTTCTCCTAGACGAAGCGCAACAGCTGGATTTGCTCTATGTGAGCGTCTTAAACATAGACAGAAGACCAAACCAGGACATTTTGACAAAGGTCGGCTCAATTTTTTCCGGGCTAGGGGAGGGGCAAAAGTTGTAAAAAAAATTCTTGTCGCTGATTTGAACTAAACTTGTTGTGAAGTATCTATAAGATGTACTGAGTGTCATTATGAGTGAATTTTATGAATCGGTTGAGAAATGTAGAAATTGTGGCCCCTTCCTTTTTTTCAAGTTTACATAAAATGCACTATGAATTTAAATTCCTTCAACCAATCGTCACGTGTTTGGTGTCATTCGATGGGGAATTTCTAGTACTTCTAAACGATTACCCACTTGCCGCAGTATGTCGATAGAGGCGAGAGATATTCGAAAAGTATAAACTGAACAACATACATATTGGCCTACATAGTAAAATATCGGCGCAATACCTCACCAAAACCCTGGTAAATATTATAGGGGCATAAAATACGGACACAATGGCGCAAATATTAGCTCGATATCTCGAAAATTGGCCGATATATGGCGACTTTTCTACCCGCGTCATCACATTTCGAGGCATGGGTGGGGGTCACACCAGAACGTTCCAACTGAACACAGAAATGTCAATAAACCATACTATCGACATTCCAATCAATTCCGAACGATTCCCTTATTATACTTTCATATTTTAATATGGAAGTATATTGTTATTCAATTTTTTATTTTTCACTATTATTATTATTTATTCTTAATATATTTTGTAACCCTTATATCTCAGAAAGTTTAAAAGATAAAACATTGAAATTTGGTAGGTATGTGTACCTTGCCGACCTACAGCGACTCGGGACATTTAGGTTGGTGTCCTAACTTGCTTACCAGAGTTATGGCCCTTAAACAAAAAATTTGGAAAAAGTTTGTGCGGAGATTTTCTCCTGTAAGAAGTCAAGCAGCTGAATTCGGTTCTCGTAATCGTGTTAACTAACGAAAGGCCACGAATCGGGGAAATTTTCACCAAGGTCCGAAAACAATTTGTTGACCCGGGGAGGGGTGCAAACTTTGTCAATTTTTTTCTTGTCACCGATTCCAACCATTTTTACTGTCGGGTATCTATACGATGTACTGATGCTACTCGTGAAAGAATTTTGTAAATCGGGTGAGAAATGACCAAGTTATAACACATCGAAAAATGTACTAATAAAGTCCATGTGTAGAAAGTGCTTGTGTCCCGATCTTCTCCTAGACGAAGCGCAACAGCTGGATTTGCTCTATGTGAGCGTCTTAAACATAGACAGAAGACCAAACCAGGACATTTTGACAAAGGTCGGCTCAATTTTTTCCGGGCTAGGGGAGGGGCAAAAGTTGTAAAAAAAATTCTTGTCGCTGATTTGAACTAAACTTGTTGTGAAGTATCTATAAGATGTACTGAGTGTCATTATGAGTGAATTTTATGAATCGGTTGAGAAATGTAGAAATTGTGGCCCCTTCCTTTTTTTCAAGTTTACATAAAATGCACTATGAATTTAAATTCCTTCAACCAATCGTCACGTGTTTGGTGTCATTCGATGGGGAATTTCTAGTACTTCTAAACGATTACCCACTTGCCGCAGTATGTCGATAGAGGCGAGAGATATTCGAAAAGTATAAACTGAACAACATACATATTGGCCTACATAGTAAAATATCGGCGCAATACCTCACCAAAACCCTGGTAAATATTATAGGGGCATAAAATACGGACACAATGGCGCAAATATTAGCTCGATATCTCGAAAATTGGCCGATATATGGCGACTTTTCTACCCGCGTCATCAAATTTCGAGGCATGGGTGGGGGTCACACCAGAACGTTCCAACTGAACACAGAAATGTCAATAAACCATACTATCGACATTCCAATCAATTCCGAACGATTCCCTTATTATACTTTCATATTTTAATATGGAAGTATATTGTTATTCAATTTTTTATTTTTCACTATTATTATTATTTATTCTTAATATATTTTGTAACCCTTATATCTCAGAAAGTTTAAAAGATAAAACATTGAAATTTGGTAGGTATGTGTACCTTGCCGACCTACAGCGACTCGGGACATTTAGGTTGGTGTCCTAACTTGCTTACCAGAGTTATGGCCCTTAAACAAAAAATTTGGAAAAAGTTTGTGCGGAGATTTTCTCCTGTAAGAAGTCAAGCAGCTGAATTCGGTTCTCGTAATCGTGTTAACTAACGAAAGGCCACGAATCGGGGAAATTTTCACCAAGGTCCGAAAACAATTTGTTGACCCGGGGAGGGGTGCAAACTTTGTCAATTTTTTTCTTGTCACCGATTCCAACCATTTTTACTGTCGGGTATCTATACGATGTACTGATGCTACTCGTGAAAGAATTTTGTAAATCGGGTGAGAAATGACCAAGTTATAACACATAGAAAAATGTACTAATAAAGTCCATGTGTAGAAAGTGCTTGTGTCCCGATCTTCTCCTAGACGAAGCGCAACAGCTGGATTTGCTCTATGTGAGCGTCTTAAACATAGACAGAAGACCAAACCAGGACATTTTGACAAAGGTCGGCTCAATTTTTTCCGGGCTAGGGGAGGGGCAAAAGTTGTAAAAAAAATTCTTGTCGCTGATTTGAACTAAACTTGTTGTGAAGTATCTATAAGATGTACTGAGTGTCATTATGAGTGAATTTTATGAATCGGTTGAGAAATGTAGAAATTGTGGCCCCTTCCTTTTTTTCAAGTTTACATAAAATGCACTATGAATTTAAATTCCTTCAACCAATCGTCACGTGTTTGGTGTCATTCGATGGGGAATTTCTAGTACTTCTAAACGATTACCCACTTGCCGCAGTATGTCGATAGAGGCGAGAGATATTCGAAAAGTATAAACTGAACAACATACATATTGGCCTACATAGTAAAATATCGGCGCAATACCTCACCAAAACCCTGGTAAATATTATAGGGGCATAAAATACGGACACAATGGCGCAAATATTAGCTCGATATCTCGAAAATTGGCCGATATATGGCGACTTTTCTACCCGCGTCATCAAATTTCGAGGCATGGGTGGGGGTCACACCAGAACGTTCCAACTGAACACAGAAATGTCAATAAACCATACTATCGACATTCCAATCAATTCCGAACGATTCCCTTATTATACTTTCATATTTTAATATGGAAGTATATTGTTATTCAATTTTTTATTTTTCACTATTATTATTATTTATTCTTAATATATTTTGTAACCCTTATATCTCAGAAAGTTTAAAAGATAAAACATTGAAATTTGGTAGGTATGTGTACCTTGCCGACCTACAGCGACTCGGGACATTTAGATTGGTGTCCTAACTTGCTTACCAGAGTTATGGCCCTTAAACAAAAAATTTGGAAAAAGTTTGTGCGGAGATTTTCTCCTGTAAGAAGTCAAGCAGCTGAATTCGGTTCTCGTAATCGTGTTAACTAACGAAAGGCCACGAATCGGGGAAATTTTCACCAAGGTCCGAAAACAATTTGTTGACCCGGGGAGGGGTGCAAACTTTGTCAATTTTTTTCTTGTCACCGATTCCAACCATTTTTACTGTCGGGTATCTATACGATGTACTGATGCTACTCGTGAAAGAATTTTGTAAATCGGGTGAGAAATGACCAAGTTATAACACATCGAAAAATGTACTAATAAAGTCCATGTGTAGAAAGTGCTTGTGTCCCGATCTTCTCCTAGACGAAGCGCAACAGCTGGATTTGCTCTATGTGAGCGTCTTAAACATAGACAGAAGACCAAACCAGGACATTTTGACAAAGGTCGGCTCAATTTTTTCCGGGCTAGGGGAGGGGCAAAAGTTGTAAAAAAAATTCTTGTCGCTGATTTGAACTAAACTTGTTGTGAAGTATCTATAAGATGTACTGAGTGTCATTATGAGTGAATTTTATGAATCGGTTGAGAAATGTAGAAATTGTGGCCCCTTCCTTTTTTTCAAGTTTACATAAAATGCACTATGAATTTAAATTCCTTCAACCAATCGTCACGTGTTTGGTGTCATTCGATGGGGAATTTCTAGTACTTCTAAACGATTACCCACTTGCCGCAGTATGTCGATAGAGGCGAGAGATATTCGAAAAGTATAAACTGAACAACATACATATTGGCCTACATAGTAAAATATCGGCGCAATACCTCACCAAAACCCTGGTAAATATTATAGGGGCATAAAATACGGACACAATGGCGCAAATATTAGCTCGATATCTCGAAAATTGGCCGATATATGGCGACTTTTCTACCCGCGTCATCAAATTTCGAGGCATGGGTGGGGGTCACACCAGAACGTTCCAACTGAACACAGAAATGTCAATAAACCATACTATCGACATTCCAATCAATTCCGAACGATTCCCTTATTATACTTTCATATTTTAATATGGAAGTATATTGTTATTCAATTTTTTATTTTTCACTATTATTATTATTTATTCTTAATATATTTTGTAACCCTTATATCTCAGAAAGTTTAAAAGATAAAACATTGAAATTTGGTAGGTATGTGTACCTTGCCGACCTACAGCGACTCGGGACATTTAGGTTGGTGTCCTAACTTGCTTACCAGAGTTATGGCCCTTAAACAAAAAATTTGGAAAAAGTTTGTGCGGAGATTTTCTCCTGTAAGAAGTCAAGCAGCTGAATTCGGTTCTCGTAATCGTGTTAACTAACGAAAGGCCACGAATCGGGGAAATTTTCACCAAGGTCCGAAAACAATTTGTTGACCCGGGGAGGGGTGCAAACTTTGTCAATTTTTTTCTTGTCACCGATTCCAACCATTTTTACTGTCGGGTATCTATACGATGTACTGATGCTACTCGTGAAAGAATTTTGTAAATCGGGTGAGAAATGACCAAGTTATAACACATCGAAAAATGTACTAATAAAGTCCATGTGTAGAAAGTGCTTGTGTCCCGATCTTCTCCTAGACGAAGCGCAACAGCTGGATTTGCTCTATGTGAGCGTCTTAAACATAGACAGAAGACCAAACCAGGACATTTTGACAAAGGTCGGCTCAATTTTTTCCGGGCTAGGGGAGGGGCAAAAGTTGTAAAAAAAATTCTTGTCGCTGATTTGAACTAAACTTGTTGTGAAGTATTTATAAGATGTACTGAGTGTCATTATGAGTGAATTTTATGAATCGGTTGAGAAATGTAGAAATTGTGGCCCCTTCCTTTTTTTCAAGTTTACATAAAATGCACTATGAATTTAAATTCCTTCAACCAATCGTCACGTGTTTGGTGTCATTCGATGGGGAATTTCTAGTACTTCTAAACGATTACCCACTTGCCGCAGTATGTCGATAGAGGCGAGAGATATTCGAAAAGTATAAACTGAACAACATACATATTGGCCTACATAGTAAAATATCGGCGCAATACCTCACCAAAACCCTGGTAAATATTATAGGGGCATAAAATACGGACACAATGGCGCAAATATTAGCTCGATATCTCGAAAATTGGCCGATATATGGCGACTTTTCTACCCGCGTCATCAAATTTCGAGGCATGGGTGGGGGTCACACCAGAACGTTCCAACTGAACACAGAAATGTCAATAAACCATACTATCGACATTCCAATCAATTCCGAACGATTCCCTTATTATACTTTCATATTTTAATATGGAAGTATATTGTTATTCAATTTTTTATTTTTCACTATTATTATTATTTATTCTTAATATATTTTGTAACCCTTATATCTCAGAAAGTTTAAAAGATAAAACATTGAAATTTGGTAGGTATGTGTACCTTGCCGACCTACAGCGACTCGGGACATTTAGGTTGGTGTCCTAACTTGCTTACCAGAGTTATGGCCCTTAAACAAAAAATTTGGAAAAAGTTTGTGCGGAGATTTTCTCCTGTAAGAAGTCAAGCAGCTGAATTCGGTTCTCGTAATCGTGTTAACTAACGAAAGGCCACGAATCGGGGAAATTTTCACCAAGGTCCGAAAACAATTTGTTGACCCGGGGAGGGGTGCAAACTTTGTCAATTTTTTTCTTGTCACCGATTCCAACCATTTTTACTGTCGGGTATCTATACGATGTACTGATGCTACTCGTGAAAGAATTTTGTAAATCGGGTGAGAAATGACCAAGTTATAACACATCGAAAAATGTACTAATAAAGTCCATGTGTAGAAAGTGCTTGTGTCCCGATCTTCTCCTAGACGAAGCGCAACAGCTGGATTTGCTCTATGTGAGCGTCTTAAACATAGACAGAAGACCAAACCAGGACATTTTGACAAAGGTCGGCTCAATTTTTTCCGGGCTAGGGGAGGGGCAAAAGTTGTAAAAAAAATTCTTGTCGCTGATTTGAACTAAACTTGTTGTGAAGTATCTATAAGATGTACTGAGTGTCATTATGAGTGAATTTTATGAATCGGTTGAGAAATGTAGAAATTGTGGCCCCTTCCTTTTTTTCAAGTTTACATAAAATGCACTATGAATTTAAATTCCTTCAACCAATCGTCACGTGTTTGGTGTCATTCGATGGGGAATTTCTAGTACTTCTAAACGATTACCCACTTGCCGCAGTATGTCGATAGAGGCGAGAGATATTCGAAAAGTATAAACTGAACAACATACATATTGGCCTACATAGTAAAATATCGGCGCAATACCTCACCAAAACCCTGGTAAATATTATAGGGGCATAAAATACGGACACAATGGCGCAAATATTAGCTCGATATCTCGAAAATTGGCCGATATATGGCGACTTTTCTACCCGCGTCATCAAATTTCGAGGCATGGGTGGGGGTCACACCAGAACGTTCCAACTGAACACAGAAATGTCAATAAACCATACTATCGACATTCCAATCAATTCCGAACGATTCCCTTATTATACTTTCATATTTTAATATGGAAGTATATTGTTATTCAATTTTTTATTTTTCACTATTATTATTATTTATTCTTAATATATTTTGTAACCCTTATATCTCAGAAAGTTTAAAAGATAAAACATTGAAATTTGGTAGGTATGTGTACCTTGCCGACCTACAGCGACTCGGGACATTTAGGTTGGTGTCCTAACTTGCTTACCAGAGTTATGGCCCTTAAACAAAAAATTTGGAAAAAGTTTGTGCGGAGATTTTCTCCTGTAAGAAGTCAAGCAGCTGAATTCGGTTCTCGTAATCGTGTTAACTAACGAAAGGCCACGAATCGGGGAAATTTTCACCAAGGTCCGAAAACAATTTGTTGACCCGGGGAGGGGTGCAAACTTTGTCAATTTTTTTCTTGTCACCGATTCCAACCATTTTTACTGTCGGGTATCTATACGATGTACTGATGCTACTCGTGAAAGAATTTTGTAAATCGGGTGAGAAATGACCAAGTTATAACACATCGAAAAATGTACTAATAAAGTCCATGTGTAGAAAGTGCTTGTGTCCCGATCTTCTCCTAGACGAAGCGCAACAGCTGGATTTGCTCTATGTGAGCGTCTTAAACATAGACAGAAGACCAAACCAGGACATTTTGACAAAGGTCGGCTCAATTTTTTCCGGGCTAGGGGAGGGGCAAAAGTTGTAAAAAAAATTCTTGTCGCTGATTTGAACTAAACTTGTTGTGAAGTATTTATAAGATGTACTGAGTGTCATTATGAGTGAATTTTATGAATCGGTTGAGAAATGTAGAAATTGTGGCCCCTTCCTTTTTTTCAAGTTTACATAAAATGCACTATGAATTTAAATTCCTTCAACCAATCGTCACGTGTTTGGTGTCATTCGATGGGGAATTTCTAGTACTTCTAAACGATTACCCACTTGCCGCAGTATGTCGATAGAGGCGAGAGATATTCGAAAAGTATAAACTGAACAACATACATATTGGCCTACATAGTAAAATATCGGCGCAATACCTCACCAAAACCCTGGTAAATATTATAGGGGCATAAAATACGGACACAATGGCGCAAATATTAGCTCGATATCTCGAAAATTGGCCGATATATGGCGACTTTTCTACCCGCGTCATCAAATTTCGAGGCATGGGTGGGGGTCACACCAGAACGTTCCAACTGAACACAGAAATGTCAATAAACCATACTATCGACATTCCAATCAATTCCGAACGATTCCCTTATTATACTTTCATATTTTAATATGGAAGTATATTGTTATTCAATTTTTTATTTTTCACTATTATTATTATTTATTCTTAATATATTTTGTAACCCTTATATCTCAGAAAGTTTAAAAGATAAAACATTGAAATTTGGTAGGTATGTGTACCTTGCCGACCTACAGCGACTCGGGACATTTAGGTTGGTGTCCTAACTTGCTTACCAGAGTTATGGCCCTTAAACAAAAAATTTGGAAAAAGTTTGTGCGGAGATTTTCTCCTGTAAGAAGTCAAGCAGCTGAATTCGGTTCTCGTAATCGTGTTAACTAACGAAAGGCCACGAATCGGGGAAATTTTCACCAAGGTCCGAAAACAATTTGTTGACCCGGGGAGGGGTGCAAACTTTGTCAATTTTTTTCTTGTCACCGATTCCAACCATTTTTACTGTCGGGTATCTATACGATGTACTGATGCTACTCGTGAAAGAATTTTGTAAATCGGGTGAGAAATGACCAAGTTATAACACATCGAAAAATGTACTAATAAAGTCCATGTGTAGAAAGTGCTTGTGTCCCGATCTTCTCCTAGACGAAGCGCAACAGCTGGATTTGCTCTATGTGAGCGTCTTAAACATAGACAGAAGACCAAACCAGGACATTTTGACAAAGGTCGGCTCAATTTTTTCCGGGCTAGGGGAGGGGCAAAAGTTGTAAAAAAAATTCTTGTCGCTGATTTGAACTAAACTTGTTGTGAAGTATCTATAAGATGTACTGAGTGTCATTATGAGTGAATTTTATGAATCGGTTGAGAAATGTAGAAATTGTGGCCCCTTCCTTTTTTTCAAGTTTACATAAAATGCACTATGAATTTAAATTCCTTCAACCAATCGTCACGTGTTTGGTGTCATTCGATGGGGAATTTCTAGTACTTCTAAACGATTACCCACTTGCCGCAGTATGTCGATAGAGGCGAGAGATATTCGAAAAGTATAAACTGAACAACATACATATTGGCCTACATAGTAAAATATCGGCGCAATACCTCACCAAAACCCTGGTAAATATTATAGGGGCATAAAATACGGACACAATGGCGCAAATATTAGCTCGATATCTCGAAAATTGGCCGATATATGGCGACTTTTCTACCCGCGTCATCAAATTTCGAGGCATGGGTGGGGGTCACACCAGAACGTTCCAACTGAACACAGAAATGTCAATAAACCATACTATCGACATTCCAATCAATTCCGAACGATTCCCTTATTATACTTTCATATTTTAATATGGAAGTATATTGTTATTCAATTTTTTATTTTTCACTATTATTATTATTTATTCTTAATATATTTTGTAACCCTTATATCTCAGAAAGTTTAAAAGATAAAACATTGAAATTTGGTAGGTATGTGTACCTTGCCGACCTACAGCGACTCGGGACATTTAGGTTGGTGTCCTAACTTGCTTACCAGAGTTATGGCCCTTAAACAAAAAATTTGGAAAAAGTTTGTGCGGAGATTTTCTCCTGTAAGAAGTCAAGCAGCTGAATTCGGTTCTCGTAATCGTGTTAACTAACGAAAGGCCACGAATCGGGGAAATTTTCACCAAGGTCCGAAAACAATTTGTTGACCCGGGGAGGGGTGCAAACTTTGTCAATTTTTTTCTTGTCACCGATTCCAACCATTTTTACTGTCGGGTATCTATACGATGTACTGATGCTACTCGTGAAAGAATTTTGTAAATCGGGTGAGAAATGACCAAGTTATAACACATCGAAAAATGTACTAATAAAGTCCATGTGTAGAAAGTGCTTGTGTCCCGATCTTCTCCTAGACGAAGCGCAACAGCTGGATTTGCTCTATGTGAGCGTCTTAAACATAGACAGAAGACCAAACCAGGACATTTTGACAAAGGTCGGCTCAATTTTTTCCGGGCTAGGGGAGGGGCAAAAGTTGTAAAAAAAATTCTTGTCGCTGATTTGAACTAAACTTGTTGTGAAGTATCTATAAGATGTACTGAGTGTCATTATGAGTGAATTTTATGAATCGGTTGAGAAATGTAGAAATTGTGGCCCCTTCCTTTTTTTCAAGTTTACATAAAATGCACTATGAATTTAAATTCCTTCAACCAATCGTCACGTGTTTGGTGTCATTCGATGGGGAATTTCTAGTACTTCTAAACGATTACCCACTTGCCGCAGTATGTCGATAGAGGCGAGAGATATTCGAAAAGTATAAACTGAACAACATACATATTGGCCTACATAGTAAAATATCGGCGCAATACCTCACCAAAACCCTGGTAAATATTATAGGGGCATAAAATACGGACACAATGGCGCAAATATTAGCTCGATATCTCGAAAATTGGCCGATATATGGCGACTTTTCTACCCGCGTCATCAAATTTCGAGGCATGGGTGGGGGTCACACCAGAACGTTCCAACTGAACACAGAAATGTCAATAAACCATACTATCGACATTCCAATCAATTCCGAACGATTCCCTTATTATACTTTCATATTTTAATATGGAAGTATATTGTTATTCAATTTTTTATTTTTCACTATTATTATTATTTATTCTTAATATATTTTGTAACCCTTATATCTCAGAAAGTTTAAAAGATAAAACATTGAAATTTGGTAGGTATGTGTACCTTGCCGACCTACAGCGACTCGGGACATTTAGGTTGGTGTCCTAACTTGCTTACCAGAGTTATGGCCCTTAAACAAAAAATTTGGAAAAAGTTTGTGCGGAGATTTTCTCCTGTAAGAAGTCAAGCAGCTGAATTCGGTTCTCGTAATCGTGTTAACTAACGAAAGGCCACGAATCGGGGAAATTTTCACCAAGGTCCGAAAACAATTTGTTGACCCGGGGAGGGGTGCAAACTTTGTCAATTTTTTTCTTGTCACCGATTCCAACCATTTTTACTGTCGGGTATCTATACGATGTACTGATGCTACTCGTGAAAGAATTTTGTAAATCGGGTGAGAAATGACCAAGTTATAACACATCGAAAAATGTACTAATAAAGTCCATGTGTAGAAAGTGCTTGTGTCCCGATCTTCTCCTAGACGAAGCGCAACAGCTGGATTTGCTCTATGTGAGCGTCTTAAACATAGACAGAAGACCAAACCAGGACATTTTGACAAAGGTCGGCTCAATTTTTTCCGGGCTAGGGGAGGGGCAAAAGTTGTAAAAAAAATTCTTGTCGCTGATTTGAACTAAACTTGTTGTGAAGTATTTATAAGATGTACTGAGTGTCATTATGAGTGAATTTTATGAATCGGTTGAGAAATGTAGAAATTGTGGCCCCTTCCTTTTTTTCAAGTTTACATAAAATGCACTATGAATTTAAATTCCTTCAACCAATCGTCACGTGTTTGGTGTCATTCGATGGGGAATTTCTAGTACTTCTAAACGATTACCCACTTGCCGCAGTATGTCGATAGAGGCGAGAGATATTCGAAAAGTATAAACTGAACAACATACATATTGGCCTACATAGTAAAATATCGGCGCAATACCTCACCAAAACCCTGGTAAATATTATAGGGGCATAAAATACGGACACAATGGCGCAAATATTAGCTCGATATCTCGAAAATTGGCCGATATATGGCGACTTTTCTACCCGCGTCATCAAATTTCGAGGCATGGGTGGGGGTCACACCAGAACGTTCCAACTGAACACAGAAATGTCAATAAACCATACTATCGACATTCCAATCAATTCCGAACGATTCCCTTATTATACTTTCATATTTTAATATGGAAGTATATTGTTATTCAATTTTTTATTTTTCACTATTATTATTATTTATTCTTAATATATTTTGTAACCCTTATATCTCAGAAAGTTTAAAAGATAAAACATTGAAATTTGGTAGGTATGTGTACCTTGCCGACCTACAGCGACTCGGGACATTTAGGTTGGTGTCCTAACTTGCTTACCAGAGTTATGGCCCTTAAACAAAAAATTTGGAAAAAGTTTGTGCGGAGATTTTCTCCTGTAAGAAGTCAAGCAGCTGAATTCGGTTCTCGTAATCGTGTTAACTAACGAAAGGCCACGAATCGGGGAAATTTTCACCAAGGTCCGAAAACAATTTGTTGACCCGGGGAGGGGTGCAAACTTTGTCAATTTTTTTCTTGTCACCGATTCCAACCATTTTTACTGTCGGGTATCTATACGATGTACTGATGCTACTCGTGAAAGAATTTTGTAAATCGGGTGAGAAATGACCAAGTTATAACACATCGAAAAATGTACTAATAAAGTCCATGTGTAGAAAGTGCTTGTGTCCCGATCTTCTCCTAGACGAAGCGCAACAGCTGGATTTGCTCTATGTGAGCGTCTTAAACATAGACAGAAGACCAAACCAGGACATTTTGACAAAGGTCGGCTCAATTTTTTCCGGGCTAGGGGAGGGGCAAAAGTTGTAAAAAAAATTCTTGTCGCTGATTTGAACTAAACTTGTTGTGAAGTATCTATAAGATGTACTGAGTGTCATTATGAGTGAATTTTATGAATCGGTTGAGAAATGTAGAAATTGTGGCCCCTTCCTTTTTTTCAAGTTTACATAAAATGCACTATGAATTTAAATTCCTTCAACCAATCGTCACGTGTTTGGTGTCATTCGATGGGGAATTTCTAGTACTTCTAAACGATTACCCACTTGCCGCAGTATGTCGATAGAGGCGAGAGATATTCGAAAAGTATAAACTGAACAACATACATATTGGCCTACATAGTAAAATATCGGCGCAATACCTCACCAAAACCCTGGTAAATATTATAGGGGCATAAAATACGGACACAATGGCGCAAATATTAGCTCGATATCTCGAAAATTGGCCGATATATGGCGACTTTTCTACCCGCGTCATCAAATTTCGAGGCATGGGTGGGGGTCACACCAGAACGTTCCAACTGAACACAGAAATGTCAATAAACCATACTATCGACATTCCAATCAATTCCGAACGATTCCCTTATTATACTTTCATATTTTAATATGGAAGTATATTGTTATTCAATTTTTTATTTTTCACTATTATTATTATTTATTCTTAATATATTTTGTAACCCTTATATCTCAGAAAGTTTAAAAGATAAAACATTGAAATTTGGTAGGTATGTGTACCTTGCCGACCTACAGCGACTCGGGACATTTAGGTTGGTGTCCTAACTTGCTTACCAGAGTTATGGCCCTTAAACAAAAAATTTGGAAAAAGTTTGTGCGGAGATTTTCTCCTGTAAGAAGTCAAGCAGCTGAATTCGGTTCTCGTAATCGTGTTAACTAACGAAAGGCCACGAATCGGGGAAATTTTCACCAAGGTCCGAAAACAATTTGTTGACCCGGGGAGGGGTGCAAACTTTGTCAATTTTTTTCTTGTCACCGATTCCAACCATTTTTACTGTCGGGTATCTATACGATGTACTGATGCTACTCGTGAAAGAATTTTGTAAATCGGGTGAGAAATGACCAAGTTATAACACATCGAAAAATGTACTAATAAAGTCCATGTGTAGAAAGTGCTTGTGTCCCGATCTTCTCCTAGACGAAGCGCAACAGCTGGATTTGCTCTATGTGAGCGTCTTAAACATAGACAGAAGACCAAACCAGGACATTTTGACAAAGGTCGGCTCAATTTTTTCCGGGCTAGGGGAGGGGCAAAAGTTGTAAAAAAAATTCTTGTCGCTGATTTGAACTAAACTTGTTGTGAAGTATCTATAAGATGTACTGAGTGTCATTATGAGTGAATTTTATGAATCGGTTGAGAAATGTAGAAATTGTGGCCCCTTCCTTTTTTTCAAGTTTACATAAAATGCACTATGAATTTAAATTCCTTCAACCAATCGTCACGTGTTTGGTGTCATTCGATGGGGAATTTCTAGTACTTCTAAACGATTACCCACTTGCCGCAGTATGTCGATAGAGGCGAGAGATATTCGAAAAGTATAAACTGAACAACATACATATTGGCCTACATAGTAAAATATCGGCGCAATACCTCACCAAAACCCTGGTAAATATTATAGGGGCATAAAATACGGACACAATGGCGCAAATATTAGCTCGATATCTCGAAAATTGGCCGATATATGGCGACTTTTCTACCCGCGTCATCAAATTTCGAGGCATGGGTGGGGGTCACATCAGAACGTTCCAACTGAACACAGAAATGTCAATAAACCATACTATCGACATTCCAATCAATTCCGAACGATTCCCTTATTATACTTTCATATTTTAATATGGAAGTATATTGTTATTCAATTTTTTATTTTTCACTATTATTATTATTTATTCTTAATATATTTTGTAACCCTTATATCTCAGAAAGTTTAAAAGATAAAACATTGAAATTTGGTAGGTATGTGTACCTTGCCGACCTACAGCGACTCGGGACATTTAGGTTGGTGTCCTAACTTGCTTACCAGAGTTATGGCCCTTAAACAAAAAATTTGGAAAAAGTTTGTGCGGAGATTTTCTCCTGTAAGAAGTCAAGCAGCTGAATTCGGTTCTCGTAATCGTGTTAACTAACGAAAGGCCACGAATCGGGGAAATTTTCACCAAGGTCCGAAAACAATTTGTTGACCCGGGGAGGGGTGCAAACTTTGTCAATTTTTTTCTTGTCACCGATTCCAACCATTTTTACTGTCGGGTATCTATACGATGTACTGATGCTACTCGTGAAAGAATTTTGTAAATCGGGTGAGAAATGACCAAGTTATAACACATCGAAAAATGTACTAATAAAGTCCATGTGTAGAAAGTGCTTGTGTCCCGATCTTCTCCTAGACGAAGCGCAACAGCTGGATTTGCTCTATGTGAGCGTCTTAAACATAGACAGAAGACCAAACCAGGACATTTTGACAAAGGTCGGCTCAATTTTTTCCGGGCTAGGGGAGGGGCAAAAGTTGTAAAAAAAATTCTTGTCGCTGATTTGAACTAAACTTGTTGTGAAGTATCTATAAGATGTACTGAGTGTCATTATGAGTGAATTTTATGAATCGGTTGAGAAATGTAGAAATTGTGGCCCCTTCCTTTTTTTCAAGTTTACATAAAATGCACTATGAATTTAAATTCCTTCAACCAATCGTCACGTGTTTGGTGTCATTCGATGGGGAATTTCTAGTACTTCTAAACGATTACCCACTTGCCGCAGTATGTCGATAGAGGCGAGAGATATTCGAAAAGTATAAACTGAACAACATACATATTGGCCTACATAGTAAAATATCGGCGCAATACCTCACCAAAACCCTGGTAAATATTATAGGGGCATAAAATACGGACACAATGGCGCAAATATTAGCTCGATATCTCGAAAATTGGCCGATATATGGCGACTTTTCTACCCGCGTCATCAAATTTCGAGGCATGGGTGGGGGTCACACCAGAACGTTCCAACTGAACACAGAAATGTCAATAAACCATACTATCGACATTCCAATCAATTCCGAACGATTCCCTTATTATACTTTCATATTTTAATATGGAAGTATATTGTTATTCAATTTTTTATTTTTCACTATTATTATTATTTATTCTTAATATATTTTGTAACCCTTATATCTCAGAAAGTTTAAAAGATAAAACATTGAAATTTGGTAGGTATGTGTACCTTGCCGACCTACAGCGACTCGGGACATTTAGGTTGGTGTCCTAACTTGCTTACCAGAGTTATGGCCCTTAAACAAAAAATTTGGAAAAAGTTTGTGCGGAGATTTTCTCCTGTAAGAAGTCAAGCAGCTGAATTCGGTTCTCGTAATCGTGTTAACTAACGAAAGGCCACGAATCGGGGAAATTTTCACCAAGGTCCGAAAACAATTTGTTGACCCGGGGAGGGGTGCAAACTTTGTCAATTTTTTTCTTGTCACCGATTCCAACCATTTTTACTGTCGGGTATCTATACGATGTACTGATGCTACTCGTGAAAGAATTTTGTAAATCGGGTGAGAAATGACCAAGTTATAACACATCGAAAAATGTACTAATAAAGTCCATGTGTAGAAAGTGCTTGTGTCCCGATCTTCTCCTAGACGAAGCGCAACAGCTGGATTTGCTCTATGTGAGCGTCTTAAACATAGACAGAAGACCAAACCAGGACATTTTGACAAAGGTCGGCTCAATTTTTTCCGGGCTAGGGGAGGGGCAAAAGTTGTAAAAAAAATTCTTGTCGCTGATTTGAACTAAACTTGTTGTGAAGTATCTATAAGATGTACTGAGTGTCATTATGAGTGAATTTTATGAATCGGTTGAGAAATGTAGAAATTGTGGCCCCTTCCTTTTTTTCAAGTTTACATAAAATGCACTATGAATTTAAATTCCTTCAACCAATCGTCACGTGTTTGGTGTCATTCGATGGGGAATTTCTAGTACTTCTAAACGATTACCCACTTGCCGCAGTATGTCGATAGAGGCGAGAGATATTCGAAAAGTATAAACTGAACAACATACATATTGGCCTACATAGTAAAATATCGGCGCAATACCTCACCAAAACCCTGGTAAATATTATAGGGGCATAAAATACGGACACAATGGCGCAAATATTAGCTCGATATCTCGAAAATTGGCCGATATATGGCGACTTTTCTACCCGCGTCATCAAATTTCGAGGCATGGGTGGGGGTCACACCAGAACGTTCCAACTGAACACAGAAATGTCAATAAACCATACTATCGACATTCCAATCAATTCCGAACGATTCCCTTATTATACTTTCATATTTTAATATGGAAGTATATTGTTATTCAATTTTTTATTTTTCACTATTATTATTATTTATTCTTAATATATTTTGTAACCCTTATATCTCAGAAAGTTTAAAAGATAAAACATTGAAATTTGGTAGGTATGTGTACCTTGCCGACCTACAGCGACTCGGGACATTTAGGTTGGTGTCCTAACTTGCTTACCAGAGTTATGGCCCTTAAACAAAAAATTTGGAAAAAGTTTGTGCGGAGATTTTCTCCTGTAAGAAGTCAAGCAGCTGAATTCGGTTCTCGTAATCGTGTTAACTAACGAAAGGCCACGAATCGGGGAAATTTTCACCAAGGTCCGAAAACAATTTGTTGACCCGGGGAGGGGTGCAAACTTTGTCAATTTTTTTCTTGTCACCGATTCCAACCATTTTTACTGTCGGGTATCTATACGATGTACTGATGCTACTCGTGAAAGAATTTTGTAAATCGGGTGAGAAATGACCAAGTTATAACACATCGAAAAATGTACTAATAAAGTCCATGTGTAGAAAGTGCTTGTGTCCCGATCTTCTCCTAGACGAAGCGCAACAGCTGGATTTGCTCTATGTGAGCGTCTTAAACATAGACAGAAGACCAAACCAGGACATTTTGACAAAGGTCGGCTCAATTTTTTCCGGGCTAGGGGAGGGGCAAAAGTTGTAAAAAAAATTCTTGTCGCTGATTTGAACTAAACTTGTTGTGAAGTATCTATAAGATGTACTGAGTGTCATTATGAGTGAATTTTATGAATCGGTTGAGAAATGTAGAAATTGTGGCCCCTTCCTTTTTTTCAAGTTTACATAAAATGCACTATGAATTTAAATTCCTTCAACCAATCGTCACGTGTTTGGTGTCATTCGATGGGGAATTTCTAGTACTTCTAAACGATTACCCACTTGCCGCAGTATGTCGATAGAGGCGAGAGATATTCGAAAAGTATAAACTGAACAACATACATATTGGCCTACATAGTAAAATATCGGCGCAATACCTCACCAAAACCCTGGTAAATATTATAGGGGCATAAAATACGGACACAATGGCGCAAATATTAGCTCGATATCTCGAAAATTGGCCGATATATGGCGACTTTTCTACCCGCGTCATCAAATTTCGAGGCATGGGTGGGGGTCACACCAGAACGTTCCAACTGAACACAGAAATGTCAATAAACCATACTATCGACATTCCAATCAATTCCGAACGATTCCCTTATTATACTTTCATATTTTAATATGGAAGTATATTGTTATTCAATTTTTTATTTTTCACTATTATTATTATTTATTCTTAATATATTTTGTAACCCTTATATCTCAGAAAGTTTAAAAGATAAAACATTGAAATTTGGTAGGTATGTGTACCTTGCCGACCTACAGCGACTCGGGACATTTAGGTTGGTGTCCTAACTTGCTTACCAGAGTTATGGCCCTTAAACAAAAAATTTGGAAAAAGTTTGTGCGGAGATTTTCTCCTGTAAGAAGTCAAGCAGCTGAATTCGGTTCTCGTAATCGTGTTAACTAACGAAAGGCCACGAATCGGGGAAATTTTCACCAAGGTCCGAAAACAATTTGTTGACCCGGGGAGGGGTGCAAACTTTGTCAATTTTTTTCTTGTCACCGATTCCAACCATTTTTACTGTCGGGTATCTATACGATGTACTGATGCTACTCGTGAAAGAATTTTGTAAATCGGGTGAGAAATGACCAAGTTATAACACATCGAAAAATGTACTAATAAAGTCCATGTGTAGAAAGTGCTTGTGTCCCGATCTTCTCCTAGACGAAGCGCAACAGCTGGATTTGCTCTATGTGAGCGTCTTAAACATAGACAGAAGACCAAACCAGGACATTTTGACAAAGGTCGGCTCAATTTTTTCCGGGCTAGGGGAGGGGCAAAAGTTGTAAAAATAATTCTTGTCGCTGATTTGAACTAAACTTGTTGTGAAGTATCTATAAGATGTACTGAGTGTCATTATGAGTGAATTTTATGAATCGGTTGAGAAATGTAGAAATTGTGGCCCCTTCCTTTTTTTCAAGTTTACATAAAATGCACTATGAATTTAAATTCCTTCAACCAATCGTCACGTGTTTGGTGTCATTCGATGGGGAATTTCTAGTACTTCTAAACGATTACCCACTTGCCGCAGTATGTCGATAGAGGCGAGAGATATTCGAAAAGTATAAACTGAACAACATACATATTGGCCTACATAGTAAAATATCGGCGCAATACCTCACCAAAACCATGGTAAATATTATAGGGGCATAAAATACGGACACAATGGCGCAAATATTAGCTCGATATCTCGAAAATTGGCCGATATATGGCGACTTTTCTACCCGCGTCATCAAATTTCGAGGCATGGGTGGGGGTCACACCAGAACGTTCCAACTGAACACAGAAATGTCAATAAACCATACTATCGACATTCCAATCAATTCCGAACGATTCCCTTATTATACTTTCATATTTTAATATGGAAGTATATTGTTATTCAATTTTTTATTTTTCACTATTATTATTATTTATTCTTAATATATTTTGTAACCCTTATATCTCAGAAAGTTTAAAAGATAAAACATTGAAATTTGGTAGGTATGTGTACCTTGCCGACCTACAGCGACTCGGGACATTTAGGTTGGTGTCCTAACTTGCTTACCAGAGTTATGGCCCTTAAACAAAAAATTTGGAAAAAGTTTGTGCGGAGATTTTCTCCTGTAAGAAGTCAAGCAGCTGAATTCGGTTCTCGTAATCGTGTTAACTAACGAAAGGCCACGAATCGGGGAAATTTTCACCAAGGTCCGAAAACAATTTGTTGACCCGGGGAGGGGTGCAAACTTTGTCAATTTTTTTCTTGTCACCGATTCCAACCATTTTTACTGTCGGGTATCTATACGATGTACTGATGCTACTCGTGAAAGAATTTTGTAAATCGGGTGAGAAATGACCAAGTTATAACACATCGAAAAATGTACTAATAAAGTCCATGTGTAGAAAGTGCTTGTGTCCCGATCTTCTCCTAGACGAAGCGCAACAGCTGGATTTGCTCTATGTGAGCGTCTTAAACATAGACAGAAGACCAAACCAGGACATTTTGACAAAGGTCGGCTCAATTTTTTCCGGGCTAGGGGAGGGGCAAAAGTTGTAAAAAAAATTCTTGTCGCTGATTTGAACTAAACTTGTTGTGAAGTATCTATAAGATGTACTGAGTGTCATTATGAGTGAATTTTATGAATCGGTTGAGAAATGTAGAAATTGTGGCCCCTTCCTTTTTTTCAAGTTTACATAAAATGCACTATGAATTTAAATTCCTTCAACCAATCGTCACGTGTTTGGTGTCATTCGATGGGGAATTTCTAGTACTTCTAAACGATTACCCACTTGCCGCAGTATGTCGATAGAGGCGAGAGATATTCGAAAAGTATAAACTGAACAACATACATATTGGCCTACATAGTAAAATATCGGCGCAATACCTCACCAAAACCCTGGTAAATATTATAGGGGCATAAAATACGGACACAATGGCGCAAATATTAGCTCGATATCTCGAAAATTGGCCGATATATGGCGACTTTTCTACCCGCGTCATCAAATTTCGAGGCATGGGTGGGGGTCACACCAGAACGTTCCAACTGAACACAGAAATGTCAATAAACCATACTATCGACATTCCAATCAATTCCGAACGATTCCCTTATTATACTTTCATATTTTAATATGGAAGTATATTGTTATTCAATTTTTTATTTTTCACTATTATTATTATTTATTCTTAATATATTTTGTAACCCTTATATCTCAGAAAGTTTAAAAGATAAAACATTGAAATTTGGTAGGTATGTGTACCTTGCCGACCTACAGCGACTCGGGACATTTAGGTTGGTGTCCTAACTTGCTTACCAGAGTTATGGCCCTTAAACAAAAAATTTGGAAAAAGTTTGTGCGGAGATTTTCTCCTGTAAGAAGTCAAGCAGCTGAATTCGGTTCTCGTAATCGTGTTAACTAACGAAAGGCCACGAATCGGGGAAATTTTCACCAAGGTCCGAAAACAATTTGTTGACCCGGGGAGGGGTGCAAACTTTGTCAATTTTTTTCTTGTCACCGATTCCAACCATTTTTACTGTCGGGTATCTATACGATGTACTGATGCTACTCGTGAAAGAATTTTGTAAATCGGGTGAGAAATGACCAAGTTATAACACATCGAAAAATGTACTAATAAAGTCCATGTGTAGAAAGTGCTTGTGTCCCGATCTTCTCCTAGACGAAGCGCAACAGCTGGATTTGCTCTATGTGAGCGTCTTAAACATAGACAGAAGACCAAACCAGGACATTTTGACAAAGGTCGGCTCAATTTTTTCCGGGCTAGGGGAGGGGCAAAAGTTGTAAAAAAAATTCTTGTCGCTGATTTGAACTAAACTTGTTGTGAAGTATCTATAAGATGTACTGAGTGTCATTATGAGTGAATTTTATGAATCGGTTGAGAAATGTAGAAATTGTGGCCCCTTCCTTTTTTTCAAGTTTACATAAAATGCACTATGAATTTAAATTCCTTCAACCAATCGTCACGTGTTTGGTGTCATTCGATGGGGAATTTCTAGTACTTCTAAACGATTACCCACTTGCCGCAGTATGTCGATAGAGGCGAGAGATATTCGAAAAGTATAAACTGAACAACATACATATTGGCCTACATAGTAAAATATCGGCGCAATACCTCACCAAAACCCTGGTAAATATTATAGGGGCATAAAATACGGACACAATGGCGCAAATATTAGCTCGATATCTCGAAAATTGGCCGATATATGGCGACTTTTCTACCCGCGTCATCAAATTTCGAGGCATGGGTGGGGGTCACACCAGAACGTTCCAACTGAACACAGAAATGTCAATAAACCATACTATCGACATTCCAATCAATTCCGAACGATTCCCTTATTATACTTTCATATTTTAATATGGAAGTATATTGTTATTCAATTTTTTATTTTTCACTATTATTATTATTTATTCTTAATATATTTTGTAACCCTTATATCTCAGAAAGTTTAAAAGATAAAACATTGAAATTTGGTAGGTATGTGTACCTTGCCGACCTACAGCGACTCGGGACATTTAGGTTGGTGTCCTAACTTGCTTACCAGAGTTATGGCCCTTAAACAAAAAATTTGGAAAAAGTTTGTGCGGAGATTTTCTCCTGTAAGAAGTCAAGCAGCTGAATTCGGTTCTCGTAATCGTGTTAACTAACGAAAGGCCACGAATCGGGGAAATTTTCACCAAGGTCCGAAAACAATTTGTTGACCCGGGGAGGGGTGCAAACTTTGTCAATTTTTTTCTTGTCACCGATTCCAACCATTTTTACTGTCGGGTATCTATACGATGTACTGATGCTACTCGTGAAAGAATTTTGTAAATCGGGTGAGAAATGACCAAGTTATAACACATCGAAAAATGTACTAATAAAGTCCATGTGTAGAAAGTGCTTGTGTCCCGATCTTCTCCTAGACGAAGCGCAACAGCTGGATTTGCTCTATGTGAGCGTCTTAAACATAGACAGAAGACCAAACCAGGACATTTTGACAAAGGTCGGCTCAATTTTTTCCGGGCTAGGGGAGGGGCAAAAGTTGTAAAAAAAATTCTTGTCGCTGATTTGAACTAAACTTGTTGTGAAGTATTTATAAGATGTACTGAGTGTCATTATGAGTGAATTTTATGAATCGGTTGAGAAATGTAGAAATTGTGGCCCCTTCCTTTTTTTCAAGTTTACATAAAATGCACTATGAATTTAAATTCCTTCAACCAATCGTCACGTGTTTGGTGTCATTCGATGGGGAATTTCTAGTACTTCTAAACGATTACCCACTTGCCGCAGTATGTCGATAGAGGCGAGAGATATTCGAAAAGTATAAACTGAACAACATACATATTGGCCTACATAGTAAAATATCGGCGCAATACCTCACCAAAACCCTGGTAAATATTATAGGGGCATAAAATACGGACACAATGGCGCAAATATTAGCTCGATATCTCGAAAATTGGCCGATATATGGCGACTTTTCTACCCGCGTCATCAAATTTCGAGGCATGGGTGGGGGTCACACCAGAACGTTCCAACTGAACACAGAAATGTCAATAAACCATACTATCGACATTCCAATCAATTCCGAACGATTCCCTTATTATACTTTCATATTTTAATATGGAAGTATATTGTTATTCAATTTTTTATTTTTCACTATTATTATTATTTATTCTTAATATATTTTGTAACCCTTATATCTCAGAAAGTTTAAAAGATAAAACATTGAAATTTGGTAGGTATGTGTACCTTGCCGACCTACAGCGACTCGGGACATTTAGGTTGGTGTCCTAACTTGCTTACCAGAGTTATGGCCCTTAAACAAAAAATTTGGAAAAAGTTTGTGCGGAGATTTTCTCCTGTAAGAAGTCAAGCAGCTGAATTCGGTTCTCGTAATCGTGTTAACTAACGAAAGGCCACGAATCGGGGAAATTTTCACCAAGGTCCGAAAACAATTTGTTGACCCGGGGAGGGGTGCAAACTTTGTCAATTTTTTTCTTGTCACCGATTCCAACCATTTTTACTGTCGGGTATCTATACGATGTACTGATGCTACTCGTGAAAGAATTTTGTAAATCGGGTGAGAAATGACCAAGTTATAACACATCGAAAAATGTACTAATAAAGTCCATGTGTAGAAAGTGCTTGTGTCCCGATCTTCTCCTAGACGAAGCGCAACAGCTGGATTTGCTCTATGTGAGCGTCTTAAACATAGACAGAAGACCAAACCAGGACATTTTGACAAAGGTCGGCTCAATTTTTTCCGGGCTAGGGGAGGGGCAAAAGTTGTAAAAAAAATTCTTGTCGCTGATTTGAACTAAACTTGTTGTGAAGTATCTATAAGATGTACTGAGTGTCATTATGAGTGAATTTTATGAATCGGTTGAGAAATGTAGAAATTGTGGCCCCTTCCTTTTTTTCAAGTTTACATAAAATGCACTATGAATTTAAATTCCTTCAACCAATCGTCACGTGTTTGGTGTCATTCGATGGGGAATTTCTAGTACTTCTAAACGATTACCCACTTGCCGCAGTATGTCGATAGAGGCGAGAGATATTCGAAAAGTATAAACTGAACAACATACATATTGGCCTACATAGTAAAATATCGGCGCAATACCTCACCAAAACCCTGGTAAATATTATAGGGGCATAAAATACGGACACAATGGCGCAAATATTAGCTCGATATCTCGAAAATTGGCCGATATATGGCGACTTTTCTACCCGCGTCATCAAATTTCGAGGCATGGGTGGGGGTCACACCAGAACGTTCCAACTGAACACAGAAATGTCAATAAACCATACTATCGACATTCCAATCAATTCCGAACGATTCCCTTATTATACTTTCATATTTTAATATGGAAGTATATTGTTATTCAATTTTTTATTTTTCACTATTATTATTATTTATTCTTAATATATTTTGTAACCCTTATATCTCAGAAAGTTTAAAAGATAAAACATTGAAATTTGGTAGGTATGTGTACCTTGCCGACCTACAGCGACTCGGGACATTTAGGTTGGTGTCCTAACTTGCTTACCAGAGTTATGGCCCTTAAACAAAAAATTTGGAAAAAGTTTGTGCGGAGATTTTCTCCTGTAAGAAGTCAAGCAGCTGAATTCGGTTCTCGTAATCGTGTTAACTAACGAAAGGCCACGAATCGGGGAAATTTTCACCAAGGTCCGAAAACAATTTGTTGACCCGGGGAGGGGTGCAAACTTTGTCAATTTTTTTCTTGTCACCGATTCCAACCATTTTTACTGTCGGGTATCTATACGATGTACTGATGCTACTCGTGAAAGAATTTTGTAAATCGGGTGAGAAATGACCAAGTTATAACACATCGAAAAATGTACTAATAAAGTCCATGTGTAGAAAGTGCTTGTGTCCCGATCTTCTCCTAGACGAAGCGCAACAGCTGGATTTGCTCTATGTGAGCGTCTTAAACATAGACAGAAGACCAAACCAGGACATTTTGACAAAGGTCGGCTCAATTTTTTCCGGGCTAGGGGAGGGGCAAAAGTTGTAAAAAAAATTCTTGTCGCTGATTTGAACTAAACTTGTTGTGAAGTATCTATAAGATGTACTGAGTGTCATTATGAGTGAATTTTATGAATCGGTTGAGAAATGTAGAAATTGTGGCCCCTTCCTTTTTTTCAAGTTTACATAAAATGCACTATGAATTTAAATTCCTTCAACCAATCGTCACGTGTTTGGTGTCATTCGATGGGGAATTTCTAGTACTTCTAAACGATTACCCACTTGCCGCAGTATGTCGATAGAGGCGAGAGATATTCGAAAAGTATAAACTGAACAACATACATATTGGCCTACATAGTAAAATATCGGCGCAATACCTCACCAAAACCCTGGTAAATATTATAGGGGCATAAAATACGGACACAATGGCGCAAATATTAGCTCGATATCTCGAAAATTGGCCGATATATGGCGACTTTTCTACCCGCGTCATCAAATTTCGAGGCATGGGTGGGGGTCACACCAGAACATTCCAACTGAACACAGAAATGTCAATAAACCATACTATCGACATTCCAATCAATTCCGAACGATTCCCTTATTATACTTTCATATTTTAATATGGAAGTATATTGTTATTCAATTTTTTATTTTTCACTATTATTATTATTTATTCTTAATATATTTTGTAACCCTTATATCTCAGAAAGTTTAAAAGATAAAACATTGAAATTTGGTAGGTATGTGTACCTTGCCGACCTACAGCGACTCGGGACATTTAGGTTGGTGTCCTAACTTGCTTACCAGAGTTATGGCCCTTAAACAAAAAATTTGGAAAAAGTTTGTGCGGAGATTTTCTCCTGTAAGAAGTCAAGCAGCTGAATTCGGTTCTCGTAATCGTGTTAACTAACGAAAGGCCACGAATCGGGGAAATTTTCACCAAGGTCCGAAAACAATTTGTTGACCCGGGGAGGGGTGCAAACTTTGTCAATTTTTTTCTTGTCACCGATTCCAACCATTTTTACTGTCGGGTATCTATACGATGTACTGATGCTACTCGTGAAAGAATTTTGTAAATCGGGTGAGAAATGACCAAGTTATAACACATCGAAAAATGTACTAATAAAGTCCATGTGTAGAAAGTGCTTGTGTCCCGATCTTCTCCTAGACGAAGCGCAACAGCTGGATTTGCTCTATGTGAGCGTCTTAAACATAGACAGAAGACCAAACCAGGACATTTTGACAAAGGTCGGCTCAATTTTTTCCGGGCTAGGGGAGGGGCAAAAGTTGTAAAAAAAATTCTTGTCGCTGATTTGAACTAAACTTGTTGTGAAGTATCTATAAGATGTACTGAGTGTCATTATGAGTGAATTTTATGAATCGGTTGAGAAATGTAGAAATTGTGGCCCCTTCCTTTTTTTCAAGTTTACATAAAATGCACTATGAATTTAAATTCCTTCAACCAATCGTCACGTGTTTGGTGTCATTCGATGGGGAATTTCTAGTACTTCTAAACGATTACCCACTTGCCGCAGTATGTCGATAGAGGCGAGAGATATTCGAAAAGTATAAACTGAACAACATACATATTGGCCTACATAGTAAAATATCGGCGCAATACCTCACCAAAACCCTGGTAAATATTATAGGGGCATAAAATACGGACACAATGGCGCAAATATTAGCTCGATATCTCGAAAATTGGCCGATATATGGCGACTTTTCTACCCGCGTCATCAAATTTCGAGGCATGGGTGGGGGTCACACCAGAACGTTCCAACTGAACACAGAAATGTCAATAAACCATACTATCGACATTCCAATCAATTCCGAACGATTCCCTTATTATACTTTCATATTTTAATATGGAAGTATATTGTTATTCAATTTTTTATTTTTCACTATTATTATTATTTATTCTTAATATATTTTGTAACCCTTATATCTCAGAAAGTTTAAAAGATAAAACATTGAAATTTGGTAGGTATGTGTACCTTGCCGACCTACAGCGACTCGGGACATTTAGGTTGGTGTCCTAACTTGCTTACCAGAGTTATGGCCCTTAAACAAAAAATTTGGAAAAAGTTTGTGCGGAGATTTTCTCCTGTAAGAAGTCAAGCAGCTGAATTCGGTTCTCGTAATCGTGTTAACTAACGAAAGGCCACGAATCGGGGAAATTTTCACCAAGGTCCGAAAACAATTTGTTGACCCGGGGAGGGGTGCAAACTTTGTCAATTTTTTTCTTGTCACCGATTCCAACCATTTTTACTGTCGGGTATCTATACGATGTACTGATGCTACTCGTGAAAGAATTTTGTAAATCGGGTGAGAAATGACCAAGTTATAACACATCGAAAAATGTACTAATAAAGTCCATGTGTAGAAAGTGCTTGTGTCCCGATCTTCTCCTAGACGAAGCGCAACAGCTGGATTTGCTCTATGTGAGCGTCTTAAACATAGACAGAAGACCAAACCAGGACATTTTGACAAAGGTCGGCTCAATTTTTTCCGGGCTAGGGGAGGGGCAAAAGTTGTAAAAAAAATTCTTGTCGCTGATTTGAACTAAACTTGTTGTGAAGTATCTATAAGATGTACTGAGTGTCATTATGAGTGAATTTTATGAATCGGTTGAGAAATGTAGAAATTGTGGCCCCTTCCTTTTTTTCAAGTTTACATAAAATGCACTATGAATTTAAATTCCTTCAACCAATCGTCACGTGTTTGGTGTCATTCGATGGGGAATTTCTAGTACTTCTAAACGATTACCCACTTGCCGCAGTATGTCGATAGAGGCGAGAGATATTCGAAAAGTATAAACTGAACAACATACATATTGGCCTACATAGTAAAATATCGGCGCAATACCTCACCAAAACCCTGGTAAATATTATAGGGGCATAAAATACGGACACAATGGCGCAAATATTAGCTCGATATCTCGAAAATTGGCCGATATATGGCGACTTTTCTACCCGCGTCATCAAATTTCGAGGCATGGGTGGGGGTCACACCAGAACGTTCCAACTGAACACAGAAATGTCAATAAACCATACTATCGACATTCCAATCAATTCCGAACGATTCCCTTATTATACTTTCATATTTTAATATGGAAGTATATTGTTATTCAATTTTTTATTTTTCACTATTATTATTATTTATTCTTAATATATTTTGTAACCCTTATATCTCAGAAAGTTTAAAAGATAAAACATTGAAATTTGGTAGGTATGTGTACCTTGCCGACCTACAGCGACTCGGGACATTTAGGTTGGTGTCCTAACTTGCTTACCAGAGTTATGGCCCTTAAACAAAAAATTTGGAAAAAGTTTGTGCGGAGATTTTCTCCTGTAAGAAGTCAAGCAGCTGAATTCGGTTCTCGTAATCGTGTTAACTAACGAAAGGCCACGAATCGGGGAAATTTTCACCAAGGTCCGAAAACAATTTGTTGACCCGGGGAGGGGTGCAAACTTTGTCAATTTTTTTCTTGTCACCGATTCCAACCATTTTTACTGTCGGGTATCTATACGATGTACTGATGCTACTCGTGAAAGAATTTTGTAAATCGGGTGAGAAATGACCAAGTTATAACACATCGAAAAATGTACTAATAAAGTCCATGTGTAGAAAGTGCTTGTGTCCCGATCTTCTCCTAGACGAAGCGCAACAGCTGGATTTGCTCTATGTGAGCGTCTTAAACATAGACAGAAGACCAAACCAGGACATTTTGACAAAGGTCGGCTCAATTTTTTCCGGGCTAGGGGAGGGGCAAAAGTTGTAAAAAAAATTCTTGTCGCTGATTTGAACTAAACTTGTTGTGAAGTATCTATAAGATGTACTGAGTGTCATTATGAGTGAATTTTATGAATCGGTTGAGAAATGTAGAAATTGTGGCCCCTTCCTTTTTTTCAAGTTTACATAAAATGCACTATGAATTTAAATTCCTTCAACCAATCGTCACGTGTTTGGTGTCATTCGATGGGGAATTTCTAGTACTTCTAAACGATTACCCACTTGCCGCAGTATGTCGATAGAGGCGAGAGATATTCGAAAAGTATAAACTGAACAACATACATATTGGCCTACATAGTAAAATATCGGCGCAATACCTCACCAAAACCCTGGTAAATATTATAGGGGCATAAAATACGGACACAATGGCGCAAATATTAGCTCGATATCTCGAAAATTGGCCGATATATGGCGACTTTTCTACCCGCGTCATCAAATTTCGAGGCATGGGTGGGGGTCACACCAGAACGTTCCAACTGAACACAGAAATGTCAATAAACCATACTATCGACATTCCAATCAATTCCGAACGATTCCCTTATTATACTTTCATATTTTAATATGGAAGTATATTGTTATTCAATTTTTTATTTTTCACTATTATTATTATTTATTCTTAATATATTTTGTAACCCTTATATCTCAGAAAGTTTAAAAGATAAAACATTGACATTTGGTAGGTATGTGTACCTTGCCGACCTACAGCGACTCGGGACATTTAGGTTGGTGTCCTAACTTGCTTACCAGAGTTATGGCCCTTAAACAAAAAATTTGGAAAAAGTTTGTGCGGAGATTTTCTCCTGTAAGAAGTCAAGCAGCTGAATTCGGTTCTCGTAATCGTGTTAACTAACGAAAGGCCACGAATCGGGGAAATTTTCACCAAGGTCCGAAAACAATTTGTTGACCCGGGGAGGGGTGCAAACTTTGTCAATTTTTTTCTTGTCACCGATTCCAACCATTTTTACTGTCGGGTATCTATACGATGTACTGATGCTACTCGTGAAAGAATTTTGTAAATCGGGTGAGAAATGACCAAGTTATAACACATCGAAAAATGTACTAATAAAGTCCATGTGTAGAAAGTGCTTGTGTCCCGATCTTCTCCTAGACGAAGCGCAACAGCTGGATTTGCTCTATGTGAGCGTCTTAAACATAGACAGAAGACCAAACCAGGACATTTTGACAAAGGTCGGCTCAATTTTTTCCGGGCTAGGGGAGGGGCAAAAGTTGTAAAAAAAATTCTTGTCGCTGATTTGAACTAAACTTGTTGTGAAGTATCTATAAGATGTACTGAGTGTCATTATGAGTGAATTTTATGAATCGGTTGAGAAATGTAGAAATTGTGGCCCCTTCCTTTTTTTCAAGTTTACATAAAATGCACTATGAATTTAAATTCCTTCAACCAATCGTCACGTGTTTGGTGTCATTCGATGGGGAATTTCTAGTACTTCTAAACGATTACCCACTTGCCGCAGTATGTCGATAGAGGCGAGAGATATTCGAAAAGTATAAACTGAACAACATACATATTGGCCTACATAGTAAAATATCGGCGCAATACCTCACCAAAACCCTGGTAAATATTATAGGGGCATAAAATACGGACACAATGGCGCAAATATTAGCTCGATATCTCGAAAATTGGCCGATATATGGCGACTTTTCTACCCGCGTCATCAAATTTCGAGGCATGGGTGGGGGTCACACCAGAACGTTCCAACTGAACACAGAAATGTCAATAAACCATACTATCGACATTCCAATCAATTCCGAACGATTCCCTTATTATACTTTCATATTTTAATATGGAAGTATATTGTTATTCAATTTTTTATTTTTCACTATTATTATTATTTATTCTTAATATATTTTGTAACCCTTATATCTCAGAAAGTTTAAAAGATAAAACATTGAAATTTGGTAGGTATGTGTACCTTGCCGACCTACAGCGACTCGGGACATTTAGGTTGGTGTCCTAACTTGCTTACCAGAGTTATGGCCCTTAAACAAAAAATTTGGAAAAAGTTTGTGCGGAGATTTTCTCCTGTAAGAAGTCAAGCAGCTGAATTCGGTTCTCGTAATCGTGTTAACTAACGAAAGGCCACGAATCGGGGAAATTTTCACCAAGGTCCGAAAACAATTTGTTGACCCGGGGAGGGGTGCAAACTTTGTCAATTTTTTTCTTGTCACCGATTCCAACCATTTTTACTGTCGGGTATCTATACGATGTACTGATGCTACTCGTGAAAGAATTTTGTAAATCGGTTGAGAAATGACCAAGTTATAATACATCGAAAAATGTACTAATAAAGTCCATGTGTAGAAAGTGCTTGTGCCCAGATCTTCTCCTAGACGAAGCGCAACAACTGGATTTGGTCTATGTGAGCGTCTTAAACATAGACAGAAGACCAAACCAGGAAATGCCAATGTCAAATATTACACCAATGACCACTGGCTATATATTCAACATCCATTCCTGTTCGGCGCACTGCGTTAATTGTTATATTGGCTAATGGGTAATCACTCTATGTCGGCTGTCTGTCTTGTAAGTCGGCTGTGATTCTGCGGTTTTATCACGGTGCGGCTTAAAATTGACATATTTTGAGTCCAAAACGCTCAAAATTCATTAGTTTTAGAATAGTAGTTCGTTTTGTTTTCACTTTTTTTTAAACCCCCATTTTTTAGAAAAATAATTCTCGACTTTGACATTTGAGAATTAACAAAACTGTGGTGTCCGTCGTATATTGTTATAACACTTCTCAGCATGGACCAAGTTTTCATAAAGCACATTCCGTCTTATGCGCGGACTTTCGCTTGCAGTTCTCAATTTAATTGAAACTATTTTCTAACCGTTCAGGCGCCCGTAAACCATTTTAATATATGATATATTCAAATTGAATGAATGGGAGTCAGCGTATCCCGTCCGACGCCCCAACCTTGCCACCCCTTAGTCGCTAATTTTGGTATCATAATTTCGGAACGTGACACTTTGCGGTTTGGTATTGGTTTACCATCTGACATAGTGCATACTTTTGTTGAATTCAGATCTGACCATTTAAAAACTGTCTCTTTATCATCTGTATTAGTCACGAGTGAAAATATATGACTTTATTGTCCGACTGTTAAGACCGCCGATTGCATATTTCGCATTAATTGGACGAGACGTAATGTAAAGTCTTATAACTTACGAATAGGCGACAACGTCGACGTCGTACATTCGTTCGCTACTCGGAAAATATACAATAAATGCCTTAAAGCGCCGACTAATTCACCACCTGCGTGTATTCAAGAATATGAATCACACCAAAATTTAGCGAATTGCATATGGAATGTGTAGGTATAAGCTGCCATGTATATATCATTTCCAGAATGCTACCATTTCATGACAATCTATTTGTTAAAATAAAGCACCTTAAACTGTTGGGAACATCGAGATATAGGCAAGCGAGCAAAGGGAGTTTAATGTCATCATACCATACGCTATTTCGCTGTTCCGAAATGGGTGGTCGTTCAATGTAGCATAATTACATTGAACGACATATATAAGTATGTTTTTGTGTGAATAACGATTGTTAACTTGGTATTATGAACTTATGCATGACTGTGAAGACTTGCAATAACATAATAAATGGTAAAATACGCGCATTCATATCCGTATATTCCCAAAAATATCCGTCTATTTTACAAGCTCGACATGCTATATTTGTTTATGGTATACCGGGGGGGGGTGAAAAAAATTCAGGCACGTATGCCGGGGTGGGCGGGTGGTCAAAGCCACCAACAAGCAATTTTTTCCGCAACTAAAAAAAAAAATTCCTGCTTGTTTTTTAGTGTTTTGGCAACTGTAAACTGTAAACTGACTGCAGGCAGTTATCGTGTTGTAATTTGTTGCAAATTTTTAAATCCAAGATGGCCGCTGGCAGCCATGTTTTTTTGGCCGAATGACCTCAAAATGACTCATTCCTATTTACATGTCCATGTTAACATCCATGATAAATAGTATGCACAGAAATTCATATACAGCTGTTTACAGTGAATTTCCCCCCGCAAATCTGTTTTAGTGTTAAAAGGTGGAGGGGTGTCAAAAAATGGTCGGAAAAAACTGCCGAAAACGGAAAAAAATTTGGCGAAGGGGTGGGTGGGTACAAAAAATGATCGAAAGGGAAAAAATGCAATACGTGCCTGAATTTTTTTTTGGACCCCCCCCCCTGGGTATACTACCGTTTCAACACATCGGCTATTTATCATTTTGCTGGTGAGAAGGCGTATGTTCAGTTTGGTGCTATTTATGTGCACAGAAAAGGCACCATTACTCGGGAAAGCAACATACCGAAATGCATATAGATGTACGCGAATCATGTAACGTTCTCACACAATGCAGCTTTCCCAAACCCGCGCTCTTTAAAATAGAATTGGCTGCATGACTGGCCTACTTCTGATGGCACAGTGTGTTACGCACCTGTCCGATTAAGTCGCTTTGAACCCAAAATGTATACAAAATTCGCACAAGCTGTGGAAAAGTTCGCGATCTTGGACAGTCAGAACAATCGGTTGGACAGTCAGTACAATCGGTATAAACGTTTGTAATGACATAACGTGTCTTGACCGCATTACCTGTTATGCTATATTGATATGTTTCTAAATTATATTTAATGCTTGATTCCTGATACACATATATAGTGACATTTCAGTGATCTTTCTAGCGCGTTCCCGAGCATGATAGAACTTCAAATAAAACATATTCGCCTTTGTCCCATTCTGGTGATTTGGGCTCGTTTTTAGCATGTTACTAATTTTATAATAAGACGTAATCAAGACATGTGTTATCAGTTGTGTGAGTGATTGCCATTCGCGCATAATTGTTTCATAAATAAATATATCCGCTGCACGTAGATATAACCGTCACTTATAGTACTGGCCGTTGAAATCACTGACCCGACAAACTGATAAACCAAGACTTAACACTTGGCAAATTACAGATCGGCATTGATTTAAAACTTCGCACTTCACTGTGGACAGACTATAACTATCCGTATATTTCACGAGAATATACCATCCCATAGCAGTTATAATTTTTAACATCTCAAGTCTTTAATTTGGAATATAGGCACAAGAGATAGACACATGCATGTGGAACCCGTGCATGTTCTTTATTCCCGTTGCCAATTAAATATATATATATTATACACATGTGGGTATGTATACTAATAAAACCGAACTGTGTGTGTGTTCATTTGTTTGTCGGTCTGACCTGATATTGGTGGCCAACCGGTTGGATCATGACAAACTAAAATTGGAACACACGGTGAATTGTCACGTGGAGTGTCATGGGTTAGGTGCATCTGACGTCGTGTGATTTAATTTGGAATTCATGAATAATTTAATAACATGCTTACATCTATATCTACAGTATACCCTAAGTAATCGACTCCTTAAACATAGCAGAATTATGGGTAATATTTCAGGATTTAGTGGGAAATATAGCCTGCTGACATTCATCCGAAAGCTCTCCTGAATCCCGAAAAGTTACCCATAATTCTGCTGTGTTTAAGGGGTCGATTACATAGGGCATTACTGTATATTTGCGAATTTCTGTCTGTCTGCCTGTGTCTGTCTTCTACAAAAATTACAGGAGACCATCTAGATGATACCAAAGGGTCTACTAGGGCTCACTTTTTACGAGAAATATAATTTCAAAAGTAGCCTCATTCTTAATCTTTTATTTTTGCGAACTGATGTGTTTATGATGTTCATGTATCATAATATAAGGTCTGAAGTATGCATGGTTGTAACTAAATAAATACTTCAATAGTTGTGGAACGGATTAATCGAGATAAACAAAATTACGATCGAAAAGGTGAGCCACTACTTATATTCCATGACTTTTTAAAGTTATAGATATAGTTAGAATTACTGTGGTTATGGTTACGGCTAGAGCATGGTTATGCTTATATAGAAACATTTAGTATTGGGACATGGTACGGGTTGCCGATAGGTACGGTTATGATTAAGATTTGGGTTATGGGAAAGGTAATGATTGAGAGAGGATTTGGATTGGAATATATATGATATTTATATGGAAGTATCAAACTTCCAATAGGAAGTTTAAAAATTCTAGTTAAATATTTGTTTTTCAATTTGACCCGATTTTTTGTGTTTTTCAATGGGTTAATTTAAATTTTTAATTTTTCAATTTAATTTTTAGTTTTTCAATTTGACCCGATTTGACCTTGAATTGATCATTTTTAAGGTCAAGAGAAATCATGGTACCCGTCCATAGGGCGGAAAAACTGACCCGATGAAATTCTCCCCTCCGTAAGAACGACAGACATAAGAATCACACAACACGCATTTTTTGTTTTTCAATGAGTTAATTCTGCCTTTTTAATCAAGAGAAATTATGGTACCCGTCCCTAAAAGAGGTATGATTCGATGAAAATCTCCCTGTTCATAGGAACGACAGACATAAGAATCACACGACACGAATTTGTTGTTTTCCAATGAGTTAATTCTGCCTTTTTAATCAAGATAAATGCATTCCGGTTCCGGTGCGTTTTGCATCCGTAGTTTCGTACGCATTCGTACGCATAGGGTGACCGTTTAGCAACGCCGATGGCAATAAAGAGCGTTACTCGGTTAACAACGCCAAATTTGATCAACATAAAGAGCGTAATTGCCTTAACCCCCGCAGTGCCGAGGACTGTGATTTTGATGACTGGGTGTGGAGAATGAGTGCTCAGAGCTTCTCCAAAACGCCGCGAAGACGATTCCCGTGGGATGTTACCATTAGATGGAAAGTTTGAGCTCAATCGAGCCAGCCGTTTTAGAGTCTATAGAGGACACATATATTTATATAGTTCTCAAAATATATAGGAGAAGATAACATACTGTTTATGCGATATTTCTTATTTGTATACGGAGAAAATCTGTCTACATTTTGTTGTTCTTTCTGTTTGTGGCGGTTTTTGACGGGTGGAAATATTTTCACAGGATACCCACGGCCAAGGCCAACCGTACCTTTAATTCGTTCGCTTGAATCAGTCTTTGTGTGGCACCAAGAGGCCGACCAATAAGACTGTTTAGCGTATTTGTCGACCTAAGTTGATCACTGGAACCGGACACCGATGTAACAAAATCGAGAATAATGCCGACCTTCCAGACACCAAGGCGATTAAATTCGCAAGCATATAATTATACAGCTGAATTTTGCTCACCTGTTTCACATATTGCAATAACATCTCGCTGTGCATATGTACATGATCGATCTGACATCCCGAGTTGGAGATGCATGTATGCACACACGGAACCACGGTCGTTTGGCTGTTGTTCATCCCACCGAATCCAGGGGACTGGCATGTCGTCCCAGGTAATCCAATCCCCATGTTGCTTGTTGTCCATTCCAAGCCAGAATCGGACAGGTTTGATGACCAAGCCAGATATTCTGTACAAAATAACCGCAACAAATCATGAATGAAAGCATCAGGTATAGATGTATATGTATATGTACACGTGCAAGCTAATTTAATAACTGATAAATCCCGCTCGTATATCGAGTGTGGCTTTTGGTCATCGAACTCTCTTGTATGTTCGGGAGATATCCAATCAATGAGAGGTTCCGTGGCTTCAATGTAAATTGCTTGGCATTACTTCGGAAAAAAATAATGCATATCAAATAATTACCAATACATGTTTCCATGTCCCCATCCACAAATTCCTAATACCAAACGGCTGCATAACCGGGTATCTGAAACCAAAGTCGCAATATCCGTGACTACAATTTCGGCGAAATCAAGCAGTCGAATTAAGAAATAAATATAACATTTAAAATTCTAGTATGTTGACGAATGCGGTCTTCATGTCGTGCTGTAATTAGTTTCTTTGTGGTAAAATTCTAACATACATGCACGTTCGTCGTATATTTATTTCTTAATTATATTCAGATCATCTCAACATCTGTATACGATACTGATTATTGAGTTTAATATCACTCCACGATGACATACTCACAGCGTGTTAACGATGAAGTAGAACTGATCCTCACTCAAAAGCACTATTAAATTCCCTCTCTGCTTGTGGCACACATCGAAAGCTTGAGAATGTTCAACGAATGTCTCCGTTCCAACCCAATAGCACATCCCAGACGGTTGGTACAGTACCATCTTATCGGGATCTGGACATGCACCTGTTATTACAAGAAAACCATAGTCAGAAATGGTAACGCGCTCAAGATCACATTTTATATACCCATGATTGTCATTATGGAATCTTTTTCATTTCTGTTATTTGTAATAGGCATAGCTTATCATAAACCAAAAATCAACATTATTGACGTAATGTAAACGCCAATAAAAGAAATTGAAATTATCAACTAAACCTTTTACCGGGCTTGTCCTCGGGGTCGCACTACAGCTCGGCCTCGGGGTTGCACTACAACTTTTAATGTGTCCCAATAATGATGATTCTATAAATAGAACCACCAGAGCTATGGCAGCGCCCAGGCGAAACAGGAATTTGTACATTAGTATACACGCGGCGCACGTAACATATATATAATATGTAGCTAAGGCCGTCGCTTAAACTGCTTATGCCCGTGGGGAAGATTTGAGCATATATGTGCGAGGCTCTGTCGATCTAAATAATCGCACTTGGCCAACGCCGACCGCCGCGTTCTATCGACAGCGACAATTACGATAATATTTAGCTTTTTTTAATGAAATGAATGTAGTTTGTGTCTATTTTATTGAATGGCGTTGTGGTGGTTGGGCTAAATGTACCCCAAATCTGCACAATGTGCAATATCCCTCAACAAAACAGCCCAAACTACATTCATGTCTTATATTTATTTAGTTGTTTTCCTTATTTATATTGTCATAAAATCAGCGGATTTAATTATACCACGCAACGCTGTAAGCTAGTCCAATATTCTACCTTCGAATCGATGGATTAGCCTATGGCGCATTTAACAAATGCTCCCAATTATTCTGCAAGACACTCATAGTTATTCAGATCAACAAGATATGACGTCGGTTCGCGTTATTGCGTGTTTTATTGGGATATGAAACGCATGACCCAATTAACAGTTGAGCAATCAATGAACAATGTTTAATGTAACACACACGGGCTATGTAATTACATGATATAACCTTTAACCGGCAACTAAACAATATCATTCGACGATGCAGATAAACCCAGTTTAGGGGGTCTATTAGACCACATATGACGGATCCGTCTTTTCTGTACCGCGTATTACATGGGTGGAGCTGTAGATAATATCGATTGACGGCGTGTCAATAATGTGAGAGTGGTGGCTTTGTATTATCATGTCATAATTGATTCATTATCACACGATGGTTGTTATAAGCGTGCGCTTGTTTGCGTTCATTGAGTGGGGACCAATAATAATTCAACTGGCTTATGTGTGGTGAGTCTGGTAACTGGAGAGTTTGATAGCATGCTCATCTCGCCGAATCGGGCAGCCACTGAACGACCGCAAATGCCATCTTATAACCGGATTGGCTGGACGTCAATGTAGGTTTAAACCACGTTTAAACTCGGAGCTTTAAACTGAAAATTATGAATCAGGTCAACAGTTTAACCGACAGCATTGACTATCTATTTTATTTATCCATCACACAAGATGTGTCCTTTTCATAGGGAAATTATCATTTTCCAACGGGTTTCATTGGTTTCTTCGACGGCGTTGGTGCATTTGAGAGTCATGTGAAGCTACGTCGGTGTGCATTATGTAGGCAAAAAATGTGCAGAAGAAACAAAATAGTTCTTCTGTTCTTTAATACTGTTTTCTTACCGATTTCTGCCATGTAATATATAGCCATCTCCATGATATATAGGGCATCTAATGGTGTGGTTAAAGGGGTACTTTCGACTAAATCCGACCAATTTTGGGACCATCTCCTTTTATACTCAACAGAATATATGCAACATACGAATGAATTTGAGCCATGGATTAGTGCAAAACAACATGTTAATTATAATGAACTTGAATTTATGACTCCGGTCATACATTCATTTTCATTATAATTACAAGCTTGTTTGCATTGTTAGTACAGCAAATGAGTGTATTTTGCGTTCATCCATGGCTCAAATTTATTCATTTGTTGCATATATTCTGTTGAGTATAAAAGGAGATGGTCCCATATATGGTCCGATTTAGTGTACCGTACCTATTTAAAGATACGACGCGTTCATGTCGGAAATGGGGTCAGGATGGTGGCACATTTTTGTCGCCGCGTTCCATAACACTTATATATAGGTACTAGAAGGTGACCCGACTTCGTCCGGGCTATTAAAAAACCAAATTTCAAGTCGATTGCTCCACCCGTTTCCTAGATCTGGTCTGCGCATGCGCGAAGCTGGTGTCGCACGTGCTCGGCGACCCGATAAAATTCGTATCCGGGGCAAGATACATTCACATACCAAATTTAAAGTCAATATCTCAACCCGTTTCCGAGATCTCGTCTGCGCATGCGCGAAGCTGGCGTCGCACGTGCTCGGCGACCCGATAAAATTCGTATCCGGGGCAAGATACATTCACATACCAAATTTCAAGTCGATAGCTACACCCGTTTTCGAGATATATAGCCCAATGTCATTTGCGGATACCTCGGCCGGTGATGAGTTAACGCGACACAGTCAAATGCATCGGCAGGGTGAGAGTTAACGTAATCTAACTTTATGACCTCTGACGACGTCATAGAAATTACGCATTGATTTTATCCTGATAAAAGCATCGTACCACTTGTACCTAATAATTGAGGCAGATAACTAAAACGGATACATACATATTATATATCGTTGGAAAGATGAAGCCACACAGATTCTAACCGTGCAAATTATATGACTGGCAATTTATTATTCGCGCTATATCGAATCGATTTGTGAGCACCGAACTGAAATATATTAGCGCAAAAACGGCGTAAAAACAGATTTGACCTCCGCACGTGAAAAGTTGACCTCGCACGGACAAATAAATATGCCTATGTTCGTCTCCGGCCGAAAATACCCTAAAATACCAAATTTCATCGAAATTGGCTTAGTCGTTTTCGAGTCCATCGATTTCAAACACACACACACACACACACACACACAAACAAACAAACACATACACACACAGATCTTTCAAAATATATAATAGATGTCTTCGATATAAGAAACCCAATGGTGTGGTTTAAGTTTTCTGAGGTTTACCATTCGGGTCAAAAATGGGGATCGGGGAGGGTGGCATCAACATATTTTTCCAACGACATTCCTACACACATATATATAGGCGTTTCCGTGTTGGACCAAATTTTGTAATTTAAAGGTGCCAAACATGGTGCTGTTTATGTCAGGAATGGACCGATGAAGGGGCGTCAAAATGTTTAACAAATGTCGCCGACTTCAAAAAGTTTAGTGACGCCGAATGTCGGGATGGGGGTCAGGATAGGGGTCGTTCCACCATCAAAGTAATGGAAACTGGCTAATCTTTGACATTGATACACAATGCAGAACTCTTCAGCCAAATACGTATGTATATTTACTCACGGATAAACCACATATTAAACGTTTGCGTTGCACTTTATTGATGTGTTGCTCATTGGCGCGCAACAATGATGGTACTAAATAAACAAAATACATATATATGTTTCACTGTCTTCATTGAACCAGAATGACCCGAGAACAACCATCTGCATCTGATTCCAAGTCTATAAGTATATATTGTAAAATAGTTTAACGATGGCTGCGTTGATAATTTGTTTTCGAAACATTTATGAAGGGAATCTGGTTGTCGTTTTGTAATATCTCGCACAGTTGTTGAAACTGCTCTGCTGATCATGACATTGTCTTGAATTATTCATATTTAACAAACAAAAAACTAATTTCCACGGACATATTTACTAAAATTACCCATACTTGAACTGTACTTGATGGCATCAATGTTGCCTTAGCAACAGCAGCAGTAAAATAATAATCACTAAACATAACATACAAACCTTCATTAAATACTTCACCAAATCCATTGACTAGAATGACAAGTATAAGAAACCCCATGTCATGTTTTCGAAGATGAGGCATTGTTCACCATCTGCGCTGTTTATATGGTGTCAGTGAGGGGCCCTGCCTTTATGTTGCTTAAAATCGAACCATGGTATCAAAAGGACGGGATAACACAACCATGCAATATACAGCAAGGATTGTCGATACAGTGTGTTGTATACCTCTTATTCAGTCCATGTGTGCATAGGAATGGACAGTTGCATGGGTTGTCCCCTTTAATTAAATATCAGTCTCATTCTCCCGTCCTCGTTAGCCCGTCCACAGTGTTTGCTGTAAACCGTGAGAATGGTATTGTGTGTACCTAGTATGACAGTGTTCGTTTGATATAGTAGTCTTGATTGGATATTGTATGATGTGCGCCGGGAAAATGACATTGTTCGTATACCCAGTATGACCGTGCCCGTTTGGTATAGTGTTCTTTGACGGATGGAGCTTTGTCTACCTTAAGAAACTCGTGGGCGTTACTCTTTTTCAGTAGAAACCTTTCGCAAAATTACTATTACGATTACGGATAGGGTATATTTACCTGGTAAGGTCGACACCATCACAATTTGCCTACGATGATTAGTTGGTGAGACTATATTCAGTTTACTGTTACACATATATTTGATAGAAAAAGTAATGTGTGTCTCTTTCAGAGCTCATGTTCTCATTGTTTCTATACAGCACACGGATACTGATAGAGCCTCCCTAAGCTGGACCGGTGGCACACCCTTGACACATCTGCACACAATTAAACTAATTGGGGTATATTTCGTCTCACATAAGAACCCTCGTGTGTAAGGATCGAATTGTGGCCGTATACTGGCAGGATATTGTCCATATCCGTAATCCTATTCGTGATTTTGCGAAATGTCTGTATTATTGGAACTCGTTAAACACGGCGACTTGCCTTTCGTGGTTGAGAAATTTAAACACCATAATATATATAATAATATAAAAAATATAGACACTGCTTTACCTACAAGATGACTACCAACACCAAGCACAGCCGACCAGACTGGAGATTATTGAGACTCAAGAAACGTTATGCACAAATCAACAGCGATTTGTTCTTCATCAAGGAATGCAAGAAGAATCAACTCATCCCGAATGGATTGAAGATTAAAAACCCACTTGCTAACACTCATCGGACTACGTATTCGGATGACATATGCATCCGTTCTAGCGAGAAAATTCGAAATCACCTAGTGGATGTGTTGTACAGTAAAAGGCGACTATCGAGCAGAGCCTTACATCATTCTTGGACTCCCACGTAAGTGCCAATTCCCAAACAGCATATGACTTTTACAACAAAATTCTTCATGATTTACTCCTAACCAAGCGTAAAAAACTAAGTAAATTGAGAGAACAGTCCGCCAAATCACAATGTGTAGAACCGGGAGAAGTTATATCTACAGTGGTTAATTTATCGAATTACAACCCTAGTGATACGGAACTTTCTGTTCTACAGAAAGGATTGTCGTTTTGTCCAAGCAAACCGTTAGACAAAGTTCAAGTTTGTGATGATTTTGATGCTTATTTTCGTCGTCTCCGACTCAAAGAATATTTCTATGACCGAGACCAACCGAAGGAATATTGTTCAAATATTCAAAAGCGTTCAACTTGGACACCCCCGGCTGGTCGTAATTTGAAACTGGACCATTATATTGATACTGTGCGAAGTAGAGTGAAATCGGAAATCACGTCACATAACCACAAACTGTTAACTAGTTTGAAACCTATTGAGAAAAAAGCCATTTCAAGCTTAAAAGCTAATCGTGATATCACCATTAAACAGAGTGACAAGGGTGGTGTGGTTGTTATTCAGAACACTAGTGACTACATAGCAGAAGCTAATCGCCAACTCAATGACACAAACTATTATACAAAATTGGATGCGGACCCTACTGATGCTTTCCAATGTGAACTCGCGGACCTCATACACTCGTTGCCCGAAAACGACAGAGATCTCGTTCGTCCCGCCGTGGTTTAGACACCCCGCATTGGAACATTCTACACACTTCCTAAGATACATAAACATGGTGTCCCAGGCCGTCCAATTGTATCAGGGTGTGGAACTATCACTGAGACAATTTCTAAGCTGACAGACTACGAACTCAAACCTATCTGCTCACAGTTATATAAAAGACTCCACTGACTTTCTAAACAAGATATCCAGCATTGGTGATATTGATGAACAAACTTTACTTGTAACTCTCGACGTAAAGGCATTGTATTCTAATATAAATCACGTGTATGGAATACAGGCTCTGACACGATCGTTAATCTCATATTCTGGAAACACCTCAATGGCCACCGAAACCATCGCTAAATTGACCGAATTTATTCTTAACCACAACTACTTTCAGTTTAATGGAGATATTTTTCTACAGAAATTGGGAACCGCGATGGGCACTTCCATGGCCCCTCAGTTCGCCAATATATATATGGCTGACTTTGAGAAAACATTCTTGGACAATATTGAGCTAAAACCTAAAGTTTATTTTCGGTATATAGATGACATTTTCATCATTTGGGAGCACGGTTTGTCAGAACTTGAAGAATTTTATGACAAAATTAACAATGTTCACCCTAACCTAAAGTTTACCATGGAAAAGTCTACAGAGACTATCAGCTTCTTGGATGTCAGAGTTTTCAAAACTGATGGGAAATTAGAAACTGCTGTTTATAGGAAACCAACTGACAAATATAATTACTTACATTCTACAAGTTTTCATCCGGATCATACTAAGAGATCTGTTATGTATAGTCAGGCTTTACGTTACCATCGAATCAACTCGGATCCGAACATTCGCACACAACAAATCTCCAAATTAAAATCGGAATTCGTGAAACTCGGGTATGAAAAGCGAACTGTGGAGAAGCAGACAACTTAGGCGCTTTCCAAGGATCGTACGGATTTGTTAGCTTATAAATGTTCTGACGTTAAAGAACGCGTTCCGCTTGTTGTGACACATCACCCCGCAACTAAACTAATAAATAAGACTCATTCTGGTTCGGTCCCAGCATATTCTGGACGGAGATGATCTACTTCAGAACATATTCAAAGAGAGGCCGTTACTGGCGACTATGCAACCACCTAACCTACGACAGATGCTTGTTTCTAGCCAATGTCGGTCGACTAATCTTTCTATCGGAACCAAACCGTGTAACACTCCAAGATGTGGCACATGCCAACTAGTATCTTCGGATACTATTAGTTCTTAGGACGGATATCCGATCATTCCGAAGGGTCTATTCACCTGTCGAAGCACAGGTGTGGTATACATCTTAACTTGCGCACGATGCCCGGATGTCCACTACATGTAGAGATAATGGACAGCCGTTATGTAGACAAATCACTGGCCACCGACAGAATATCAACAACCACGACGATTTGCCTGTTGCGAACCATTTCTGCCTTCCGCGCCATTCGGTTACGGACATTCGCGTCCAAGTGATACAGGGAGGACTATCGGACTTTCACAGTCGCAGGATTACAGAGCAAAAATACATTTCAATGTTTGACAGTTTCAATTCCGGTATCAATGGAGATGCTGGATTCATGTCCGCGTGGTTGTAGTCTTTTGTGATATCTTATTGCAACTAACATCAGCTATATACCTTTCAATTGTACCTATACACTAGGTCCTAATTTATATATACTAGAATTTGGTAACCATCAACTTGTTTACCTAGGATACAACGTCATCACGTCATCATCAACGCTTCGTGTAGTTTTAACGTTTCTTGTCTCATTTCTCGTTTTTCTGTCACTTGATAAAGACTATGTTAGACGAAAGCTCGTGAGAAAAAATTATACAATAGGTCTTAAAGGTGTTACCATTTATTTCAACCCAACTATATATATGAGAAGCGGCTTATAGTCAATAGTCCTGTTTGCTGTTCCAATGACACCTGGCATCTCGGAAAAATATTTCTCGGTATTCCACACCAAGGCAGTTAAAAGGTGTTATATTATATTTGACACAATTCTCGCCTCGGCCAAACACTAATACTGGAGTTTCATGTTGACCTTTCATGTTTCAACGTCACAGATACCCCATTATATGCAAATGAGCAGCACGCCTCTATAGACAAAGAAATGAAATACGTGGTGTTCATAAGATATATGCAAATGTTTGTTCTTGTGGGCGGGTTTAGAAGGGAACTATAGTTCTATATTTACATACACCTAATAACTCTTCCGATTTCCCCATAGCGTTACGGTGGACACGCCCCCTTATTCAATGCGTTCATAAACATATGAACGTAACGTGACGTCACTTCCAGTGTCGTTCATAGGTTTATGAACACATTGATCCCGGAAATGACCGGGGATTGTCTGACATTGCCGACTGCTTGAGTATCTATAGTATGTCCGGATTTGGCAGGAAATTTATTTTTGGTCTATAAGCAGTGTTGTTGCCCGGTGTTACTGAGCGTTGATGTTCAAAACTCCCGCTACTCAATAGCGTTTTATCATTTTCCTTGCCGCTACAAATATTCCCCCGAACCTCACAAATATATCATTATGGTAGAACGGCGTGTTGTCAATTTATTATCCACAGCCGAAACTTAATTGTTAGTTTCAGATATTATCATTCTTGAAATCAACACGTCTACATTAGTTACTAGCTAAACAAGACATTTTGTCATATATGTATACTTAACTGTGAACGTGAACGGATTCTCAAAATGTTTGGTTTTCCAAAAAACGAGGATTCGAACTTTCTGAACTGAACTCCATGCGTTCATTTAAATAGATGAATAAATAGTGGGAAAGACAGACAATCCTAGTTCATAATGAATTTAAGTATATAAATAGTTTGCTGAATTTTTCTCGCGGTCAAAATCCCATGACCACATTGAAACCGCCGTTCATTTCTTATATGTTGGAGCTTATTGTGCGTAAATTTGAGATGAACGTTCTCGATTGCGAATGTCGACTTGTGGTATAAAGCTTGGTATAAAGTGCCCATTCAGAAAAAAAGCTCGATGTAGCACACCGGAGCTGGGCTCTAAGCTCGAGGTAGCACAAAGGAGCTGGGTTTTAAGCTCGAGGTAGCACAAAGGAGCTGGGTTCTAAGGTCGGCATATAGAGACCTAGTGAAATACATAGTTATTCTGGCTCTTGGTACTAACCCAATGATCATCCTTTGTGAATATTTTCATTCATGTCTTTGAACACCGTGATTTGGTGACTTGTGTACGGCCACGTAGAACGTCGAGGCATACTGTCGTTAATATCTTGACCAATAGGCATAATATTAACTTCCCTGTCATGATTAATAAATGTATCTATCATGGCTCCGTTAATTACTCACCGGATGTGTGTGTGACCTATGTATAATATTCAACTTGACTCCCAAAACGCCCTTGTCTACGTAATATCCACCCTTCTCTCCCTGTATAGCTTTGCATTGTATGATGTTATTTCTATTTGTTTAGTTTATAAAACCCGCTTTGGCGAATGTTATGGATCTTGCCAGATTTGGCGAGTTTTATATTCGTATACTAGTACTTTAAATTAAAACAGGTATTTTCTATCGATACTGCTCCACGCAATTGGATAGAACGGAAACTGATTGCATTTATGTAATTTTTTGAATAATTTGCTTTAAAATTTCTTTTAAAGTGCATCTTATAGTTTCAGATTTTTACAAGCGAAAGCTCTATTATACACTTAACAGTCCATTTTTATAGGTTGTAATTATTTACGGAAGTACGTATATGTTTACTTGGCGTTTTATCGCAATCGGTACAATGTTATAGAATGAATATATAGATATAAATATATCTTGCATTTCACATATTTTGTTGATGTTATATGGTATTGGGTGTTGTGTGTGGGATGATTGATTGCTGTATTTACAGTGTATTTTCAAATATTTAGACCGGAGCGTTCTCATTTGTACATAGTGTATTATATGTTTTCTCGTGTACCTAATTACCAATTGGCTGAGAATAAACCATTACTTACATTACTTACAAATAACCGAATTACCCTACAGGTATAAACAAAATAGTATTCTCTGAAAATAAACTCCGAAAAATCATAAATTTGTGGATAGCAGGGTGTGTCGATTCAAATGGGAAATACATGTACATTGTGGATTATGGCGGCCATATTTTCCAACCAAATTCGGAAATATCTCCCATTCAGACTACGCCGCGAACATACATACATTTTAGCCAACATGACAATAAACAAATGACAGTATGTACACAAAATGACACGAGCGCCACAAAGACATTATTTGTTTATTTGCAAAGCCAACATTTAAGTTGGAACATAGCCAAACATATATACATATACATGTATACAAAGAAACAGTTTATACAAACAATTTATACGTTAACAATTATCATATCATATTTTCATAACAAATCCACCATAATATAATAACTGTACACAGCACTTATACATACGATTCATTAACAATTACCTTGCATAAGAATGCAATTCCCAATTTATGGATGTGTCGGATTACACACACACACCCACACATATATATATTTCATCTGTGTATATAATATTATATTTAAGAAATCTTTTTCAATGCCAATTTAATATATATGCTCAGTCTTTTCAGAACGCTCATGTTTTCAAGAGAAAGTAGTCCATGGAATTTATTTCGGTTTGGATTATCCCAATAATATTTTGGAATATATAATTCGCGTAAGTGTTTTAGCTCTTGGCATATGATCATAAAATGGTATTCATCACATGTGCTATTGCTGCACAAAACACAGTTTAAATCATTATTATCTTTTCCTTTCGTCCATCTATTCTTTTCAACTGGTAATTTATGGTTTGATGTTCGTATTTTCAGTAAGAAGTTAGATAAATGGGCTGGCAAATATACTAGATATCGATTCATTTTTATCGAGTCCTTACTGTTGCTGTAGAATATTGCTCTGGTAGATGAGGGCGACTTCAGACTGTCAAAAAATTACGTTCATAATTTTCAATCAGTTGACTTTTTATGTATCTTAACGCTGTTCTGCTTAGCGATGACTGACTTGACCAAATGTGGTCCATGTTTACTTCGTGAAGAATCCCTTCCACAAAGCTAATCCATTTGATCTGGTCTTTTAATACGATATTGTCTTCATGTACATACCTCAATCAAAGAAATATGTTCTTTGCTAGTTCTGACCCATCATGACTCACTAGCTTTGACCAATACGATAGTGCTCTATATTTTATTTCTATTGATATCGGATGCCTTCCAAGTTCTGCATATACCATATAATTAGGTGCACTCGATTTCATTGACGTTATAATTTTACAAAACTTAAGGTGGAGCGTCTCTAGGGCCTGTATTCTTTCGAAACACCAGACCTCACTTCCGTATAGCATAATTGGCAGAATCATACAATCGAATAGTTTCAGCGAAATTGTATACAAGTTGGGTCAAATTATTGAGTAACCTTACCCACAGACAGATATAAAATCAGACATGCAATCAGACATACCGACATGCGGACATAATATGCAGGCAGACAAACACAGGCACGCGAACATACCTTTCATCCTAAACATATTTACATAATGCGGATAAAATCCGAAAGGTACACAGGATAAGTATGCCTAAATTCTTACACTCGCCTTTGCTAATTTACTGGCGGAATCATAGTTAGATTTTGGAATATTATTCAAGCATTAGTATTGTGTCGTTTACTGCTCATATACAATTCATACACCATAATGCATAAGTACAAGGAATACAAAAGCGGTCACAACTGCGACAGGACGCCCTATATTGTAACGTCACATCCGCATGGACGAGTGATGTCAACACTGACAGACTACAAAGCACATAGATACAATTTCAACAAAACATATTACATGTATCAACGTAATTCGTCTTTCGTCTGTATGATGCGGTAATGCATAACTTAATTGGGAATGAAAGCTTATTTCCTTTGCATTTTTGACCCGAACAATGGCTTTTGATTTATGTGGTGATGAGTTAATAATTGGTCCAAATATACCACTTTGGATTTGCGTTGATATGTTTGGAGATTACTCAGAATGGAGACTTGACAGCATTTTGTGTGATAGCCACAATAAGTGGGTATGGAGAACTATAAATGATACGAAAAGCATAGGGTCTTCAATGAAACAAAATAATTCAGACAGAAGTTTTGTAATGTGAAGCAAAACAAGTTCATCATCGTCAAGCTCATCCACCCGCAAATTGTTCAAATTCAATAGCTAGAGGTGATCCTCGACATGTCTGTAAATTTTCGAAATATTTCTCAGAAACAAAGCTGACTGCTGTAGCTGCCGATATACCCCAACCTTGTTTATGAATATACAATTATCCTTTTTTCATATAGATAATTATGATTTGTGCTATTTTAGTATAACCATCAATTTACTACACGATCCTACCCTTATTCCATTCAATAAACCCATTCTATAAATTGTGATTGTAAACGCTTGGGTAACAACAGGAAATAGTGTCAGGTGACCTTTGACTTCCGGTTGTCTTCTGTTTACATTCCGTATGCTACGTTTCAAGATACTACGGCTTCCAATATTTTCCCAACAAACTCTAATTCATGAAGAGTTTGAAAGATTTATCTGGGACTATTTCTTTAGACGGATAAACAACGCATAGATACGTGAAACGTCATCGCATGACTTATAGAAGCCGATGTTAGTTTCGCTCCCATTTGTTGATTTCAGTATGTTTAGTAGGTTTTTTGATCATGTAATAGATAGAATATACAACTCGTCCTTTGTTTATAGCGGAATTTACAAAACTCGTCTAGTAAATTAGGTTTGCCCCTTGCCAAGGCTCGATCCATTCCTAATTTACTGGACTCGTTTTGTAACTTCCGCTATAAACTGGAGACTCGTTGTAGATCCTCAATATATTCACACATACAATTGTGAATTATAACACATTTCTTCTCAATGCCTATTGTCATACAATGAGAGTATTTAATAAATTGAATTGAATTTGTGTGCGCCACGATGAATGCTGCATGTCGGCCATGTTAACGACTTTCGGAAAAAACAGCAATAGTGACGAAGATCCATGTGAAGTTTGGTGACGATCAGATGAGGTATGTTGCCCGTGGTGTGTTGACTCGACGACTAACACCAGCACATGGCAATGGCTCAGACTTGATGTACAGTTTAGCTAAAAAACATGCACGAAACAATAAAGAGCGTTCCATGTTAGTTAGTTAGTTCTCAACACTTCCGTACGAAACATCGACAACATTGGTATGACTTTATTGATAGCTAACACCAGAATAATGTTAAGGTGTTTATTATAATCGGTCTCAATTTCGCCTCCGTCCGGTTTAGAACCATTAATTGTGGTCGTGGGTTATTTGTCCACGAACGTTAAGGTGATATATATGTCTAAGCCTACCGTTACAGGTTCATATTCATGTATTCACTGCCTTAAACATGATTATAAGATATGAGAGGAGCAAAAAAAGTACCAGCACAGTGGTGTACATGTATCGGCCTAGCTACGGTTACAAGAACAGGTGGACTATGGACAACACATAGGTTGTTATAACAGGATATTTCCTTCCTGGGGTTATTATAACATTGTTTTTAAAACAATAAAAACACATCACATAACTTGTGTTTTCACGACAATAACAACTCATCACACAACATTAACAACACGCCATCGAGAGATCGTGCCACTTAAAAGAGTGAGTTTCTCTGCTGGAAATAATAGCCATATAAAAGACCGGATGGTTTACCACGTTCTATACAACCAGTCATCCAAGGGAAGAGAAGACAGAACGAGTTATAAGAAGATACACTATAATAATCCGAGCAACTACAAACATCATCTTGGGTAGGTCGAACTTACATGTTTAAATGGGTAACAATACATGGAATTAAATAACCCAATGGTTGTGATAATTTGGTTAAAATAGTACACGTTTTGATAGTTTAATTGATTATTTGCAAATCCATATTAGCTGGTACACAGCCAAACATATTTACACACACAAGCAATTTACACACTAACGATTATCATGTAACATTTCAATAACAAATTCACCATGTAACTAATATACAGCAATTACAATCCGTTAACATATAGTAGCATTGCAATTTCCCATTGTGTCCCATTAGATAGATATGAATATGTATGGGTACATCGTTATCCAATATTATCCATAAGGGATCTTTTTAATGATAGTTCCATAGATGAGCCTAGTCTTTTCACAGCGCTCATGTTTTCAACAGAAAGCAAGCCATGGAATTTATTGTGGTTTGGATTATCCCAATAATATTTGGGAATATATAATTCGCATAAATGTTCCAACTCTTGACATGCGATTAAACAAATGGTGCTCATCACATGGGTTATTTGTGCATTTTTGCAGGAGCCCCTGTACACGCTACAGTGAAAATGTAAAGACTTGCCATGCCATAGAAGTTATTAGATTTCAACTGATTAATGATTCTTAATATATGTGTGAAATAAATCATATGCAGAAATTATAAAAATGTATTTGAATTTTTTTTTAGAAAATATATTTTGAAATTGTAGATAGGCAACATGTGCGCATAAATACGCTCATAATGAACGTATTTCAAAAAGCAGTTCCATAGCAGTTTCAGACATTCGAAGTCACTCGGATGCGTTTCCATCTGAAGTCGGGTCGGAGTTCTTCCACAAAGATATTTCAGGTTTGGCGTGTCGTATACCATTGACCAGTTCCACGCGAAGAGCAGCCATACTAACCCGAAGAAGGCTTAAGAGGGAGAAGTCTATCAGAACAAGAGTATTGACCAAGAACCATCGTTTGATAAATCGTCGAGGTGATACAACTAGCATAGAAGATGACTTCTCGAAATTTGACTCTGCGTATACAATGAAGATTCGAGATTCGTCGCGACTTCAATTAACTGCCAAAGATGCATCCAGTTACTATGCACAGACTGCCGTCAGAGAAAGAATAGAACACCACTTCACTTGCGACAGAGCCACCTGGTCCAGCAAACATTCGGAGTCATCGTCCCACCATCTGATAACGACGGAAATGTCCATCACCAGAAGGACGGGACGTACATTTGTGCTGGTAGGAACTCCAAATCATTCAGCGACATCCAGCTCGCCAATCCGTGACGTCATTGCCCACCACATCACGATGTACAACATGTCGGACAAAATGCCATCAAAGTTTTCTAAAAGGAATGCCGTGAAGAAGTTAAAGTCGCTTTGCAAATCTATAGCCAGAAAGAGCACAGCAGTCTTGCAGAAGTCAGCATCCATCTGAGCAGGATTCGTAAAATGATGCCAATTTCGTGTTATTATATAACAGTGCTACATGTTATACATGCATTCTGTCTCATTATTGTTATTATATGCCGAGAGGTTATTTTGTTTCTAAATGTCTGTTTAATTTATTTTCGATTAAAACAAAACTTGAAATCACAAACTGTCTATTTAATAATATTCACGTGCTGCAGTGGATTTGCACCTATCTGTTTTGGTGGAGTAATTGATACAGATTTTCTTTTTGTAACAGTTTCAGCAGCAATGCAACATACCGCCACGTTTATCCATTATACTCTTCAAATAGATGTTATTGTATGAGAGGTAGGATCTTAACTTTCTGAAACATACTCTAGAACACTATGATAACAATTTAAATGAAAATACTTTCTGTATTTCATGGATACAAATACAATACAACTACTTCAAAATATTGTAATCAGTGCAACTACAATAACATAGCGAAACGATTACTCCATCCCTGATTATAGTTAAGTTTTCCTTCGACTATATTGAACGAATCCGCATCCAGAACAACCATTGTAGCATTATCATAATGACCTTGGGTCGCGGAAAGGGTCTCTTGGACTCTTCACCGTGAAACGACCGGAATTTGGTCGTCGTTTTTGACAACCTTTCGATAAGCGCTAATAATATCGAGCACAAAGATCACCGAATATAGTCCGAAACATATTGCGACGCTGAAAAAACTGATGGAAATGGCTGACGGCCATTCCTCGTAAGCGCTATATTTGCTGCGCTTGTATCTAGATGTCACTGTTTTAACGATCTTCAGGGCGTTCCTCAGATTGCCTATTTTGAGGTCGAGTTCCGCAAATGTTATTGGTTTCTGTGAGCATCTACAGCTGCTGTAAATTAAATTATGTGACTTGAACCCAGACCTTTAAAGAAACGAAACAAATAAATCAATTAAAGGTACTCAATCCGATTAAGCCCCCCTAAATTACTATTTCTTTGGCTTCGGGGGTAAAAAATATTTAATTCGAGTCGAGGAACCCACCAATCAAAGCTCAGAGCGATCAGATATAGATTTTTGAAGTTTGTTCATTTTTCGAGTTATCCATCTTACAACCGCAATTTGTCCGTTTGAGCACGTGGTTCTGACCCACATCTCCAAAAATTAAAACTTCATAGATGGGTTCCCCAACTCGAATCAAATATTGTTTACCCCCAAAGGCAAAGCAATAGTAATTTAGAAGCGTCTAATCGGATTGAGTAACTTTAAATTTTGAAGTTTGGTGACGTTCAGATGAGGTATCTTTCCTGTGGTGTGTTGACTCGACGACTAACACGAACACATGGCAATGGCTCAGACTTTATGTCAAGTTTAGCTAAAAAGAACATGGATGAAACAATAAAGAGCGTTCCATGTTAGTTAGTTAGTTAGTTCTCAACACTTCCGTACGAAACATTGACAACATAGTTATGACTTTGTTGATAGATAACACCAGAAGTATTTTAAAGTTATTTCGGAGGCTAATTATTTGCAGGTAATTGGCTCAGTATATTGTTTGTTTGTTCACTGTTTCGTAACCATGTGCGTCAACACATTCCCATACGTGATCGTAGTCAGCTTGGGTCGACAGAGATTATGCACTGCTCAAGTTGTACCGGGACTCCGATCAGCCTCATAATCGGTCTCAATTTCGCCTCCGTCCGGTTTAGAACCCTTAATTGTGGTCGTGGGTTATTGGTCCACGAACGTTAAGGTGAGATACATGTCTAAGCCTACCGTTACAGGTTCAGATTCATGTATTCACTGCCTTAAACATGATTATAATATATGAGAGGAGCAAAAACAGTACCAACACAGTGATGTACATGTATCGACCCAGCTACCGTTACAAGAACAGGTGGACAATGGACAACACATAGGTTGTTATAACAGGATATTTCCTTCCTGGGGTTATGGTAACATTGTTTATACAACAATAAAAACACATCACATAACTTGTGTTTTCACGACAATAACAACTCATCACATAACATGTGTTTTCACGACAATAACAACTCATCACATAACTTTAACAACACGCCATCGAGAGATCGTGCCACTTAAAAGAGTGAGTTTCTCTGCTGAAAAAAATAGTCATATAAAAGACTGGATGATCGACCACGTCCTATAACAAGTCATCCAAGGGAAGATAAGACATAACGAGTTATAAGAAGAGACACTATAATAATCCGAGCAACTACAAACATCATCTTGGGTAGGTCGAACTTACATGTTTAAATGGGTAACAATACATGGAATTAAATAACCCAATGGTTGTGATAATTTGGTTAAAATAGTACACGTTTTGATAGTTTAATTGATTATTTGCAAAGCCATATTAGCTGGTACACAGCCAAACATATTTACACACACAAGCAATTTACACACTAACGATTATCATGTAACATTTCAATAACAAATTCACCATGTAACTAATATACAGCAATTACAATCCGTTAACATATAGTAGCATTGCAATTTCCCATTGTGTCCCATTAGATAGATATGAATATGTATGGGTACATCGTTATCCAATATTATCCATAATTGATAGTTCCATAGATGAGCCTAGTCTTTTCACAGCGCTCATGTTTTCAACAGAAAGCAAGCCATGGAATTTATTGTGGTTTGGATTATCCCAATAATATTTGGGAATATAAATTCGCATAAATGTTCCAACTCTTGACATGCGATTAAACAAATGGTGCTCATCACATGGGTTATTTATGCAATTGTGCAGGAGCCCTTGTACACGCTACAGTGAAAATGTAAAGACTTGCCATGCCATAGAAGCTATTAGATTTCAACTGATGAATGATTTTTAATATATGTGTGAAATAAATCATATGCGGAAATTATAAAAATGTATTTGAATTTGTTTTTGAGAAAATATATTTTGAAATTGTAGGTAGGCAACATGTGCGCATAAATACGCTCATACTGAACGTATTTCAAAAAGACAAATATGACCATATTGGCATTATTTGAATCTGAATTACGCTCAAAATAAACCTAAGTCGACGCTCTTTATAATGTGTTTTCAATGTGGCTCCCGCCATAATATGTAATAAGGGTATGAGTCCAATATGAACCTATGTGAATATTTAGGTCCAATATGGACCTATTTGCACGAGGATATGTTGGTGCATATGCCTCAGTTCCTTGCATTATAAAGACAAGATCACATGAACTTCATAACCACCTCATAACCACAGCAGGAGCCAATTACCAAGATATAAATTAATGCCCTAAATAATCGACTTCTTAACCACAACATAATTATGGGTAATTCTTCAGGATTTAGTCGGAAATATTGCTTGTTGACACTCACCGGAAAGCTCTCACTGAGAGCTTTCATGTGAATGGCAACAAGCAATATTTCCGACTAAATCCTGAAAAATTATCCATAATTCTGCTGTGGTTAAGGAGTCGATTAGTTAGGGCATTACTGTAGTTTGCGAACATTTCGGCACGCCCCATCTGATTTGACACCAACTTATGTATGCTTATACACTTGTTTATATGTGTTACTTCATCAACGATATCAAAGAGAGTTCTTCCTTTCGTAGCATTGAGTTCGCATTCTTTTTGTGGAGATTTGTTGCATTGTTCACCCAGTATATTGTGTTACATTGCTATGACTTACTTCCAGGCAACACAATGGCAATCCAAGACGTCAGATTATACGGCGGAACAACATCATTGACATCGACATCCATTACAATGAAACGTTCCATAGCAGTTTCAGACATTCGAAGTCACTCGGATGCGTTTCCATCTGAAGTCGGGTCGGAGTTCTTCCACAAAGATATTTCAGGTTTGGCGTGTCGTATACCATTGACCAGTTCCACACGAAGAGCAGCCATACTAACTCGAAGAAAGCTGAAGAGGGAGAAGTCTCTCAGAACAAGAGTATTGATCAAGAACCATCGTTTGATAAATCGTCGAGGTGGTACAACTAGCATAGAAGAATACTTCTCGAAATTTGACTCTGCGTATACAATGAAGATTCGAGATTCGTCGCGACTTCAATTAACTGCCAACGATGCATCCAGTTACTATTCACAGATTGACGTCAGAGAAAGAATAGAACACAACTTCACTTGCGACAGAACCACCAGAAAACATTCGGAGTCATCGTCCCACCATCAGATAACGACGGAAATGCCCATCACCGGAAGGACGGGGCGTACATTTGTGCTGGTAGGAACTCCAGATCATTCAGCGACATCCAGCTCGCCAAACCGTGACGTCATTGCCCACAACATCACGATGTACAAAATGTCGGACAAAATGCCATCAAAGTTTTCTAAAAGGATTGCCGTGAAGAAGTTAAAGTCGCTTTGCAAATCTATAGCCAGAAAGAGCACAGCAGTCTTGCAGAAGTCAGCATCCATCTGAGCAGGATTCGTAAAATGATGCCAATTTCGTGTTATTATATAACAGTGCTACATGTTATACATGCATTCTGTCTCACTATTGTTATTATATGCCGAGAGGTTATTTTGTTTCTAAATATCTGTTTAATTTATTTTCGATTAAAACAAAACTTGAAATCACAAACTGTCTATTTAATAATATTCACGTGCTGCAGTGGATTTGCACCTATCTGTTTTGGTGGAGTAATTGATACAGATTTTCTTTTTGTAACAGTTTCAGCAGCAATGCAACATACCGCCACGTTTATCTATTATACTCTTCAAATAGATGTTATTGTATGAGAGGTAGGATCTTAACTTTCTGAAACATACTCTAGAACACTATGATAAAAATTTAAATGAAAATACTATTCTGTATTTCATGGATACAAATACAATACAACTACTTCAAAATATTGTAATCATTGCAACTACAATAACATAGCGAAACGATTACTCCATCCCTGATTATAGTTAAGTTTTCCTTCGACTATATTGAACGAATCCGCATCCAGAACAACCATTGTAGCACTATCATAATGGCCTTGGGTCGCGGAAGGGTCTCTTGGACTCTTCACCGTGAAACGACAGGAATTTGGTCGTCGTTTTTGACAACCTTTCGATAAGCGCTAATAATATCGAGCACAAAGATCACCGAATATAGTCCGAAACATATTGCGACGCTGAAAAAACTGATGGAAATGGCTGACGGCCGTTCTTCGTAAGCGCTATATTTGCTGCTCTTGTATCTAGATGTCACTGTTTTAACGATCTTCAGGGCGTTCCTCAGATTGCCTATCTTGAGTTCGAGTTCCGCAAATGTTATTGGTTTCTGTGAGCATCTACAGCTGCTGTAAATTATGTGACCTGAACCCATACCTTTAAAGAAACGAAACAAATAAATCAATTAACGGTACTCAATCCGATTAAGCACCCCTAAATTACTATTTCTTTTGCTTCTGGGGTAAAACATATTTAATTCGAGTCGTTGAACCCACCAATCAAAGCTCAGAGTGATCAGATATAGATTTTTGAAGGTTGTTCATTTTTCGAGTTATCCATCTTACAACCGCAATTTGTCCGTTTGAGCACGTGGTTCTGACCCACATCTCCAAAAATTAAAACTTCAAAAATCGATATATGATCACTCTGAGCTTTGATAGATGTGTTCCCAAACGCGAATCAAATATTGTTTACCCCCAAAGGCAAAGCAATAGTAATTTAGGAGCGTCTAATCGGATTGAGTAACTTTAAATTTTGTAGTTTTCCGAGATATGGTAAATCGGACGGATTCGTATGGTTACCATTTTCTGTTCTGTACTCCTAGACAAATAGAAGGAACGTATATATATCATGGCAGTGCGGATGTGGGGGGGGGGGCATCGGAACGCGTTACAAGTCCATGTGATATAGATACCACAACAATATATGCCAACATGATTAATCGCAACATTCAAAAACATTTGAGAAAATAAAACGAAATATCACATGAAAATCTCCCCCCCCCCTTTATTTGAAACAATCTGCGCATGTCCTGTAGCTGTTAACGCCACGAAACTGAAGCCTGGTCTTATAATATAAACCAAGAAGCGACAGACCAGGGACTCACACAGGTGATACTGATTTACGAATGTTCATAATTATATCATCTGTATGACGAATGAGTCATTGTAAAACATTTACAAATAAAGATAAAGCTCTCAATGCACATGTTACTGACTAAGACCACATGTTACTGACAAATGTCTGTCTTGGTCATACCAGGTTTAACTTAGCCAATGTCCCATCTGACTTGGCAGTCTTTGCCATCTCGACTACGGATTTTTAGTGTGCTTATGGATTAAGCATTTAGGGTAGAGATAGTGATGTTGTACCTGTTGGTCGTGGATCTGCTGAGGTCAACGGTGATATCTCTTTCGCTGTTGTTGAATGAATTGCTGGCGTTGGACTTGTAATCGCTGATGTGACTGACCATGTTCCAGATGTCGACATTGGCGATGGACTTGTAATTGTTGATGTGACGGACCATGTTAGTGGTGTCGATGCTGGTGTTATACTTGTAATCGCTGATGTGCTAGTCCATGTTACAGGTGTCGTTGTTGGCGGTGGACTTGTAACTTCTGTTGTGACGGACCATGTTACAGGTGTCGATGTTGGCGTTGGACTTGCAACTGCTGTTGTGACGGACCGTGTTAGTGGTGTCGATGCTGGTGTTAGACTTGTAATCGCTGATGTGCTAGCCCATGTTCCCGGTGCCGATGTTGGCGATGGACTCGGATCTGTTGATATTCTAATCAACGTTCCCGGTGTCGTTGTTAGTAATGGGCTTGTAAGCGACGATGTGCTAGTCCATGTTACAGGTTTCGCTGTTGGCGATGGACTGGTAACTGCTGATGTGACGGACCATGTTACAGGTGTGGATGTTGGTGATGGACCTGTAATAGCTGAAGTGACGGGCCATGTCCAAGGTGTCGATGTAGACACGGGTTGTGGTGGAGTTGTCGTCATCTCTTCAAAAGAACAAATATTTTCTTTTTAATTGTTTCGTAGCTGTACTCATTGAATATTCCACACGCCACAAGATGCTATTGGCATGTGCTAGGAACATCACAAAATTGGCAGAAGAGCTCTAACTGACGCCGGGTTTCCTTAATTGAATATCGGATATTTTCCGTAAATTAAGACTATTTGATTCCTACTCATCTTCATGTTGCAGCAGGACCCATCAACATCACGACTAAATCAACTGGACCCACCAAACATAATAGCAATATCAGCAGAACCCACTGATTCCATAGCTAAATGAGCAGGACCCACCAACATCATGGCTAAATAAGCAGGACCAACCAACATCATAGATAAATCAGCAGAACCCACCAACATCATACATGTAGCTAAATCAGCAGGACTCACCGACATCATAGCTAAATCAGTAGGACCCACCAAACATCACAACTAAATCAGAAGGACCCACTGACGGCATAGCTAAATCAGCAGGACCCACCAAACATAACTAAATCAGCAGGACCCACCGACATCATAGCTAAATAAGCAGGACCCACCAATAATCATAACTAAATCAGCAGGACCCACCAACATCATAAATATTTCAGCAGGACCCACGGACGTCATACCTAAATCAGCAGGACCAAAAGACATAAAACATTTGAAGATGTAATGGGACCATTTATAGCTACGGGCGGACTTCGTGGTGTGTATTGCTGTTACAATGGTCACATCCGCCATACACAGACAGAACTAGAATGCACTCACTGGAGCTGCCTATACTTGCGCCCATCACACATTTGGCATGTTGTGTGGTGTCTTGCCAACAACAGATTGAACCACGGGTGCTGGCCCCTCGTTTGAGAGATTGATAACAAAAATCGAGATATCAAATCTCTGTTCATCCATCGCTGAAATAGTTGTGTGTACGGACATAATATCTCTGTTATCTCAATTTGATCTACACTAGTTACACTAATGATAGTCTTAGTAATACGTACGAGTTGTTTGACATATTAATATAACAATATAGACATCGTTCATATGAAGGGTGTGAAGACGATTGGTTGCCGACGATGCTATATTATATGCCAATTGGGTTAACTTACTAGTTTGACTAGAATGATATCAAGTGTGTATGCCAGTGGCAAAAAACATCAAAATAAATTACAAAATACCGACACAATTAAATAAAGGAAACGGGATCATTGGTTAGTCTTTGATTAACAATGTGTCAATGTGAACATGCCTTTAGCGACTGATCTACAGACTTCGGGAACATATCAAAATCGTTTGAGAATGAGAAAGCTTGTTTTCCCAGTTAATTAATAACGCATTTTAATAATCCATGTTTCACATTCACATTTTCATTGCAATTGTTTTTCAATTGAACCACGCGCCCGACTGTTTGACCGGACATGATGATTTATATACACCAGGATCTTTCGAAATTGTTTTGAACTTTCCAGAAATATGTTCGCACCTCACAGTCACTGCGAAAAAAAAAACGATTCCGCACGCATCTTTTAGACTGATCTCAACTCATTTCCTCGAGTTTCAAGATATATAAAATAGGCTTCTAATGGGCATGTACTGTTGCCGACGTTTGTTTTACATGTAGTATATATATATTTATAATAATCAAACACGAAGTTGTTGGCAGATGAAATGGTTTAGCCTGTCCGTGTAATACGAGTCTCAGCTGTCTGGACATCGACGCAATCATGTCTGGTGTTTTGCGCGCCCATGTAGCTTGTGACGTCATGATGTGCGTCGTGACGTCATGGCGTCCTGATCGGTTTCCAGAAAGAAATAATTCAATATTGTTCATTTATGAACGATTTATTACCAAAATAAAACCAGATTGCAATGCAAATTAAGTTTACATGTGGATTTAAATTACAATTGATGCAATCATTTCATATTAGCGCGTGTTAATTTTTTACAATATGTACTTCCGGTATGACGTAACATATTCACGGAAGGACAGACATCCGAGCCGAAAACATTAATTGCGCAAGTAATAATATATTAGACATATTTTGTTCTTATACCAATCTTAAATATCGCATACGTTACATGTTATTGGCACGTCTGTGCACGCTTTCTTATGTAAACAAACATCAAAACGTTACTAAACCATTTTGTGTATAGACAACCACTCGGAACTTCCAGATTGTTGCGCGGATATCAAGTTATTGGCGTCATAAACAATCGCATTGAAACCACAACACATGTTATTTTAATCGATCCATCCTACCCACTGTCATTTCAAAATATAGCTAATCCATATTACTTCATGATTGGGAAATGATATGACAGAAAAGGTGTACATAATATAATTTTTCTCGCAAAGAGGTCAATATTTTTCAATCCAGTTAGTATTTTTTTCTCCTAACCTATGGTAATTACGTAACATATTTTCTCCTAACCTATATATATGGTAATACATACCAAATAAGGGATTTACTATGACATTATTGTGAGTTGTAAGTTGTAAGCGCACCATATTAGGGGTTTTACATCCGACGTATAATGCGCGCGAATCTAAAAAAAAGAAATGACGCAATATCGTGACTCTGCTTATAAACAATTCACTGTGCTTTTTGCGAGAAACTAAACAACACTCGACCTGCATTTTCGCTAACACAAAGCGTCTTTTCTGAATAATATCGCATCCATATCATCATTATGCTATACTATTAGTATATTCTTGATGAAATTATCATAATTTGATAAATGTTATTTCTAAATTATAACCTTCAACGAAGGCCGCCCGTCTCTTTAACCAGGCTTGGTTATATATATATATATATATATATATATACAGGAGGGTTTTATTGGGGAAAATTGTGCAATTGGATACAAGTCCGATCCACAAGGTGATTGCCGAACATAGCTTAAACCATTTGTTAACAGTTGGATGAAGCGAAATTCTCGAAGCATTGCTGTGAGATTAAGCTTCCATGTTCCACAATTGTATGTGTGTTCTGCTCAGAGGGCGCATGCATGGTGATGAATCTGGCCATTGTTGTCAACGGTCCATTAATATATATATTAGGAAGCTAAATCTCCTTTTAAATAAAATTGGATACATTTAAGTAAGAAATTGTTTGTCAGAACATGTCAATTGATGGTTGTCCCAGATAAATAGCTCCATGTTTCCAAACTAGTTCTCGATTTGTGAACATTTTAATGAATAAAACTCAAATTTACACCGAATGCGCTCGGCTAAGATTGAGTTTATCTGATATCTGAATTATCTCTGAACTTCTATCATTATTTGTATAAAGTCCGTATAGTAGTATTTAACGTGTTTGTCGACCTACTTGGATCCCAGAGACTGACCGGCTTATGACCTTTAACCCTTTAAGTGCCAGGTCCAATTTTTGTATCAACCCATACACCCTGTGCCAATGCATTCTCTTATATATGCGAGGCGACCATAGGTCGTCTCGCATATATAAGAGAATGCATTGGCCTAACATTTTTACAATTATTTACAATTTTAATAATTATTTTGTTATATATTCTTTAACAATTTTATAATTTCACCCATACAGAGCCCCAGACAAACATGAGCAGACGACACTCTTCTATATGCTTCCATGTATGTGTGGAGCTCCCTGCAGGGTTATTCATCCATTTTTTTTATTTTTTACAATTTTAATAATTTATTCTTATATTCTTTAACAGACTTATTTGTAGGTTTAGGGCCGACGAGGTCGGCCCCTGGCACTCAAAGGGTTAAATACATGTATAGAGCAGCAAGGAATAATATACCACGCGTGATACTGACCTGCCTCGCAGATGACGATCACTTCCCTCAGAGAATTTGTGCATGATCGGTCAGAATATGTTAAGGATGGCACGTGCATGTAAGCACACATATTCGGTCCGTCGTCTGGTTCCGTGGACGTCCATACATTCCACGGAGAGATCGTTCCATCCCACATCAACCAGCCTGTACCCGCGGAGTTATCAATTCCTAACCAGAATCGTTTAGGAGCAGTGTTGGTTGAAATATAATTGAATCTGAAACCCACAAGAACGGTCATGTTCATATATAGTTATAGTTATACCAAGAACGGTCATGTTCATATATAGTTATAGTTATACCAAGAACGGTCATGTGGGCTCTTTCACGTTAAAGGTTGACAAAATGAATTTTTCGGATAGGAGGGAAAATGATGCATTTGTCATTGTGTTTGGAGTGTCTTAATAATATTTCTATAGTACTGACGCACAGCCCAACCTGCAGACAAAATTTCACTACTATATTGGGAAAAATAACAAAATTATAGGGCGATGAGTACCAATTTTGGCATATTTTGAGTGGCCAATCATTGCTGTGATGATTTTGTATTCATTATGTTTATTTTAATTTATGGGTTTGCCAAAAAAGTCCTCATTTAACCTTTAGCTTATGTCTGCTTGATCATGTGGTGAACATTTTGAGTGATTTCGTGCATTCAGTTTGATGATATTTGAATTTGAAGGTTATTGAGATATTCCGTTAAATGATTTATAGCATGTGAATCTAAAATAAAGCTTTTTATAAACACAAATTACAATAACCATGGATCAGGAATACAGTTCAGTTGGACATTTCATGGTATAGATGATTAATGGTAAAATTCGTTTTCTGTGTATTATTCTATTTAAATTATATTCAATTCTCCAAAATATGTGCACATAAATTCCGTTAAAATCTGTCCTCTCCGAGAATCTTTGTCAACTGCTAATATTAATGAATGAGAAAATCATTTTGTATTGTGGGTAAACTGTCACTAGTATTGAGGGTGTATAAACTTACTTTAATATTGGTGGGCTGAACCATCCCGATTTGGTACAGCAGCTCATTAAATGTAAAAAAAAATGTCCTCTCCGAGAATTCAAGCATAGAACCCAGAGATTTTCTGGAAGATTGGTTTATATTGAACTTTAACCATTCTGTTAATGAGAATGGGGTGTAGTAATAATATACTATATTAAAATACAGTTTATGCAACATGCTGTGTCCAATTTGAGCTACTAATTTGTTATTTCATTTATTTCCATTGAGGCAATTCAGGTCTGCTCAACTGCAATTGTCTGAGAAAATTGTCAATCTGAAGAATTTCTTGATTATTGATAATCATGTCATTGATTACAAGTGGTTTGATGGAAGGGTTGTTCGTAAAATATTTGTTTCTCAATAGTTAAATATAATTGTCTTGAATTATCGGAGAGGACACATTTTTTAACAGATTACAGAGTATCTGCACTTACTTGCAATATTAAAGGAATAATCCATGTGTGTGTACATATAATAACATTGGAATACCATAGGACCCATAAACTGAGATAAATAAACACAGTTCATACCATGGTGGTCTGTATAGCTCTCAATAAAATAGATTAGACCATAAAAAAGTATTATCCATATATTTATACAGCCATAACATGAGGATTCTGCCCCTATGACCCCCCGATACACTCAATACAGGTTACCACAGTTCATATAACAAACAGTAAGTAACCCCCAATAGTATGATTTCACACATTACAATGTTTTACAAGTAGCTTGGACGCTAAAATCAAGAATAATCAATGTTAATCTAAGCGCTCCATGGCCCCTAAATTTCAATGAACCATGGCAGGATGAACAAATTGGAAATTATTGTTCATCGCAATAATCCACACCAAGAATTAACAATGTTTGTCTGCCTTCTTGGACTGGATAAAAAGATTTTTGAAGTTCTTATTTATTTAGAGTTATCTTACCCTTTTAATGCCTCTTGACTAGGACCGCTTGAAGCCCCTGACATGATAAACTGAAGATAGCCCATTTTCCAAATGCTCTATAGCTCTCAATAGATTTGTTTCGTACATACCGGTAGAAAAGCATCAATTGATTTCTGTCTCTACATTAAATCCATGACAACACCATAGCCCTCAATGTTAATCTTCTCACCCTCATTACTCAACCATGACACTATGAACAAAGTATAAACTATGTCTCCATACCAAGTATTATGGAAATCGGCCCAGTGAGACTGCAAATAATTTTGAATTTTAAATAGTGCATTACTACATTAAATGTGGGTTCGCTCTGTCTGCTCATATTCTGAAAACATCCATACACATGGATAATGGACTATTCCAATTTATACTTTTAGAATGAAATGGGAGAGTCCATTCATTTGTGAATGCCAATGAGTTACAGATTATAATAGGGCTAACATATGACAGCTAAAAATAACTCTAGTTCAATAATTCGCCTTGTCTGCAGGTGTCTCTTGTCTCTTATACAGTAAAGCCTGTATTAATTAGTAAACCTCACATCTGAATAATTGTAAGTCAAATAAGGGCCATCACTCCAGTAAAAAAAATTGTATCAAACCCATTATTCGAACTTGATCTGTATTTTGGGCTGTGAAATCACAAACCAAAATACCAGATTTAGTTCCAGTCAGATAAAAACATGTTTGAGTCATCGCAGCATGCTTGAATTCTAAGTCGAAAAAGGCCCATACCTCTATTTAAAAATAATATCAAACCCATTTTCAAACTCATCCTGCATTTTGGGATGAGAAACTCGTACAAAATTTTGTTCCGATTGATTAGAAAATGTTTGAGTTATCGCACCATGCGTAAAATGTCTACATACGGATAGACAGACGGACGGACGATGAGTGGTCAATCCGAACGTCAACATTACGTATAACATACGATGGTATGGGTACACATACAAATCGGTTATGGGACAACAGATTTTGCCCCAACTTATCATTTGTCGAGTCATGTTTCCAAGAGTCTCAATATGTTTATCTTCACATTTCTCAGTTTGACAGGTCTATTCAAGTTCTCTAAAATATATAACAAGGCAATGAAAATCGGCAATCTTTCTAAGATTGAGTTACAAGACTCTGATGTCTACAGTGAATGAATGTTAAAAAAGTATGTCCTCTCCGAGAATAAGTCAGTGGAAATTTGCAATTTTTAAATATGCTCTTGTTGAGTCAATTTTTGTCCGATTTTGAAAATGCTTTCAATATTACAATCCTTGAAGCATGCACTTCAACTCTTTACACTACTGAAGCATTTTCTATTATCAGAGAATAACAATTGGGGAATATGAATATTAAGAGTTCATAATTTACATATAAATTAAAAAAATATGGAAATTCAAAGATTTTTCCAGTAATTTTGACATACATGTTCTCTGATTGTTCAATGCTCAATGTCATGTGATATCATTCCGGAAACAGATGCATAATAATTAAAATTCAGACATTAGAAATTAGTTGTTCAGTATTTTCAATTTTGAGGGAATCCTGCATAGACCAAACCTGAAAAATCAAAATACACTTGCTCTTGCTCTGAAACTTTAGTTCCCGATCCAGTATGATGTTCCTAACATGAATTAATGAAGAAAAATTGATTTGAGAAAAAACTTTTTTTGCACCCTATTTGGCCACTTGTGGTCAACCTTAACGTGAAAGAGCCCTTGTTCATATACATGTATAGTTATACCAAGACCGGTTATGTTCATATATAGTTATAGTTATACCAAGAACGGTCATGTTCATATATAGTTATAGTTACACCAAGAACGGTCATGTTCATATATAGTTATAGTTATACCAAGAACGGTCATGTTCATATATATTTATAGTTATACCAAGAACGGTCATGTTCATATATAGTTATAGTTACACCAAGAACGGCCATGTTCATATATAGTTATAGTTACACCAAGAACGGCCATGTTCATATATAGTTATAGTTACACCAAGAACGGTCATGTTCATATATAGTTATAGTTACACCAAGAACGGTCATGTTCATGTATAGACCAAACCTGAAAAATCAAAATACACTTGTTCTTGCTCTGAAACTTTAGTTCCCGATCCAGTATGATGTTCCTAACATGAATTAATGAAGAAAAAGTGATTTGAAAAAAACTTTTTTTGCACCCTATTTGGCCACTTGTGGTCAACCTTAACGTGAAAGAGCCCTTGTTCATATATAGTTATACCAAGACCGGTTATGTTCATATATAGTTATAGTTATACCAAGAACGGTCATGTTCATATATAGTTATAGTTACACCAAGAACGGTCATGTTCATATATAGTTATAGTTATACCAAGAACGGTCATGTTCATATATATTTATAGCTATACCAAGAACGGTCATGTTCATATATAGTTATAGTTACACCAAGAACGGCCATGTTCATATATAGTTACACCAAGAACGGGCATGTTCATATATAGTTACACCAATAACGGTCATGTTCATATATAATTATAGTTATACCAAGAACGGTCATGTTCATATAAAGTTATAGTTATACCAAGAACGGTCATGTTCATATATAGTTATAGTTACACCAAGAACGGTCATGTTCATATATAGTTACACCAATAACGGTCATGTTCATATATAATTATAGTTATACCAAGAACGGTCATGTTCATATATAATTATAGTTACACCAAGAACGGTCATGTTCATATATAGTTATAGTTATACCAAGAACGGTCATGTTCATATATAGTTAAAGTTACACCAAGAACGGTTATGTTCATATATAATTATAGTTACACCAAGAACGGTCATGTTCATATATAGTTATAGTTATACCAAGAACGGTTATGTTCATATATAGTTATAGTTATACCAAGAACGGTTATGTTCATATATAATTATAGTTATACCAAGAACGGTCATGTTCATATATAGTTACACCAAGAACGGTCATGTTCATATATAGTTATAGTTATACCAAGAACGGTTATGTTCATATATAATTATAGTTACACCAAGAACGGTCATGTTCATATATAGTTATAGTTATACCAAGAACGGTTATGTTCATATATAGTTATAGTTATACCAAGAACGGTTATGTTCATATATAGTTATAGTTATACCAAGAACGGTCATGTTCATATATAGTTATAGTTATACCAAGAACGGTCATGTTCATATATAGTTACACCAAGAACGGTCATGGTCATATATAGTTATAGTTATACCAAGAACGGTCATGTTCATATATAGTTATAGTTATACCAAGAACGGTCATGTTCATATATAGTTACAGTTACACCAAGAACGGTCATGTTCATATATAGTTACACCAAGAACGGTCATGTTCATATATAGTTATAGTTACAAAAAGAACGGTCATGTTCATATATAGTTACACAAAGAACGGTCATGTTCATATATAGTTATAGTTACACCAAGAACGGTCATGTTCATATATAGTTATAGTTATACCAAGAACGGTCATGTTCATATATAGTTACAGTTACACCAAGAACGGTCATGTTCATATATAATTACACCAAGAACGGTCATGTTCATATATAGTTATAGTTACACCAAGAACGGTCATGTTCATATATAGTTACAGTTACACCAAGAACGGTCATGTTCATATATAGTTACACCAAGAACGGTCATGTTCATATATAGTTATAGTTACACCAAGAACGGTCATGTTAATATATAGTTACACCAAGAACGGTCATGTTCATATATAGTTACACCAAGAACGGTCATGTTCATATATAGTTATACCAAGAACGGTCATGTTCATATATAGTTATAGTTACAACAAGAACGGTCATGTTCATATATAGTTATAGTCACACCAAGAACAGAATCATAACTTTGACTTCGTTGTGAGATTTAACACGGTTAAAAACATATTATGTACTTATTCTGGTGCGTGAAACTAATACGTTAGTATTCAGGCGCTATGCCAACTGGAGGAATATATCATTCTAGTAACATAGCGGAATATTTCAAACAAATCGACCTTGCCACTCCATCGAAAACAGAGACCTGAATAACGCGCCATTGTAAATATTTACTTCTCGATTCGGGACGCTAAGTACTATCTGCGATTAGCTAACGAACACGACTTCGCCACCGAGAGTCACTGTATTTAATTAATATATAAGAATGACGGTGTTGTTGTCAATTTGGATATAGGGCCTAATATTTGTAAAATATAATTCTTTGAGCAAGATTATCTTCATTTCGATTTGATCACCCTACCGGAGTGTTTCACATCACTTTAAGACATACATTCCAAACATATATGACAGGAAGTCTATATGCGCATGTATATCTTTACAGCCTGTTCTTTTTAGACATAATAATAATATAATAGTAATGACCAGTTGTATATAGCGATTAACCCTTTACCCAACAGAACGGCCCTGTGCCAATGCATTCTCTTATATATGCGAGTCGACCATAGGTCGCCTCGCATATATAAGAGAATGCATTGGCTTAACACATTAAAAATTATAAAATTGTTAAAGAATGTAAGAAAAAATGGTAAAAAGTGTTTAAAAAAAGGGTTTTTTTTTAGGCCAATGCATTCTCTTATATATGCGAGGCGACCTATGGTCGACTCGCATATATAAGAGAATGCATTGGCACAGGGCTAACTGTAACTATCACAATGTGGTCAAGGAGCCGGTTCCAATGATATCCATATTTGTATGGTTCTATTGAGACAGACCGAAGATATTTTAGGCTGTTGAAGCTTTATTTGGCCGGTTTTGGCCGGTTTGTTGGGTAAAGGGTTAACCAATTACTTGCTCTAACACGCTTGGTACAATATTACCACAGTCATTTGTACATGCCAACCAATGAACCGGCTGCAGCCATAAGATTGCAGGCGCTGCTCTAGTTTGATCAGAACATGCTCTGATACTCATCAGTATGACGAGCTGACTGGTACTCTTTTAACGCATGAGTGACGCGAAACCGACACAGTACGAGCGACCTTGCTCAAGGGTCACAACTTGGCGCGGGTTTTGAAACAGCGAGCAATCCGACAATTGGACGTCGCCCAAAGCGGCCAAGCCACTGCTATGTGGAGACTCAATGACCAGCGACGCGCTGCGAACCCATATCGATGTGTTTACAGCGAATATATGTCCGACACGCTAACCACTAGCTGGACGACGGACAGCAACCTGTCCATTGGTTGTTCTATTGCCAATTGAAGCATGCGTGTTATACACCTATAAAGCGAACACATCAATTCCGTTGGGCATATATTTCAGACGTGCAGCGATAGACTAACGATCGATAATTAAGAGGTGATTAATGATGCGTGGCATAAACTCCACACTCGTACACTAGACATCATATTTCACATAAAAATAACAATAATTTGAGACGAATCTGTGGAAATAAATGAACTAAATAAATCACAGGTCCCCTGGTGCGACAACACTACCATGACTATATCTTAATACAAGGTTTATATCTATCGGACCTATATTGAACATAGATTCACATGTGATCAAAATTCATCAAAATCCCTGTGCATAAGATAAAGCCACGTACCCAGTTCTTCAGACCATATCGCATCTTTAATTTGGTGTATCTCCCGAATCGATAGGTGGACGATCACCAAATATATATATGAACATGTGCACTTTCTAAACCGGACAAACCCTTGAACAGATTCCCATCCAATTTAGCATAGTACTAGGAGCTGAGGTCACATAAACAGGACCACACACGGTAAATAATTGTGAATTCTGTGAATTGTGGAATTTCTGCAGCACTGCTATGCTATATTTGATGGGAATCTAAATAACAGGGTATGTGGCATTATCTTATGTACAGGGGATATTGATGCATTTTGATCGCAAGTGAGTCTATGCTCAATATAGGTCCGATAGATATAAACCTTGTATTAAGGTGGATACTCATGGTGGGGTTGTCACACCAGTGGACCTGTGGAGCACACTTCACATAGTAATGCCCGACGGCCACAGTGCATTGTCACTCAATAAAACACCACCAAAATACATCCATTTATCACTCAATAAACCACCACCAAAATACACCCATTTCTTAATATAAAACGTCAATAAGATTAGTTAACTGCTACATGTATCACGAATAAGTTTATTCTCTGGCCCGAACAACACTCCTCTACAATGCAGAAATAATACAGCTTATTGTATCATCCCCTTATACAAATTTTCCATGGTTTAACATAGTTGAAAAAAAACATAGTTTTTTACAATGATGTTTAGAGGAGGGTTTTGTTTTCACAACTCACAAGGAACAAATATCGATCACATTATTGCCTGACTCCCTCGCGCGTGCGACATCTAAGGTCGAATGAAGTCAAGAGTGTTTGCCACTTCAGTAAATGCCAATATCAACAGTTCGATGGCAAGGTTTTGTCGGACTTGTCGATTAATGAAGCACAACTTTCAATATAATCTTACTTCCATCCAGACCCGTATAGATATTTTCTTATCCATAGAATTTCACAGGTAATATAGTTATGCATATTAAATCAATTGCTATATTTCGGCTGATGGTCTGTACATGATTAACGCTTATGGACTTAGTGACCCCTGATACTGCCACCCACTATACATACACGTACTTGATTAGCTTTTCTCACGAAACCATTTATATTTAGACAAAATGAAGTATATTACATATTTACAAAAGAAACCGATAATTCAGGATAATTGTCTAAAAAATGAAGTCTGAACGTCGAAATAAAACGCCAAACAAATTAACATTCGTTTCTGAATAGACACCATCCCCATAGAATACCGTTTTTCTTATAGCAATTACCCACATGCTTCATTCCATTTCATCTACTGTAACTCTCTCTCCCCTTCTTACCTATGTTCTGTCTAACACTCTCTCTCCATCTCTCTCATATAGAAACCTAGAACAATTTTTGTTGTATACCATGGCATTCATTAACATGTTCTTGATTTCAATCAAAATATTTAAAAAAAAGAAAGATCGAATTAAGAAAAGAGTAAAATAAAAAAAAGGGGATACTACTCATAAAACCAAACAATAAGGGATACTACTCATAAAACCAAACAAAAAGGGGATACTACTCATAAAACCAAACAATAAGGGATACCACTCATACAACCAAACAAAAAGCGGATACTACGCATAAAATCAAACAATAAGGGGATACTACTCATAAAACCAAACGATAAGGGGATACTACTCATAAAATCAAACAATAAGGGGATACTACTCATAAAACCAAACAATAAGGGGATACTACTCATAAAACCGAACAATAAGATCATGCAGGTGTGACATATTACAAAAATCAAAGTAAGTGTAAAACAGGACTATACCATATAAAATGTACGTTGGAAATCAGCCGTGTGCATGCAAGTAATGAGACAGTTTCATCAACGACAAGACTTTGACCACATGAATCAAGGCAAAAACACAGTAATTCACTACGCATGCATATAGCGCATACGATGTGTATGGTGGAATAAGGGATTTCGGAGATGAAAATATTAATGTAAAGAGTAATGTCTTAATGTCTTATTCGAATTGATCTAGTCACTTGAGTTAATATGGAAGGCAATTCAAAACAATCGGGCCAGCAATCGAGAAAGCAAGTGCCGATCTATACTGAATGGCCCTGTGCCAATGCATTCTCTTATATATGCGAGTCGACCATAGGTTGCCTCGCATATATAAGAGAATGCATTGGCTTAACACATTAAAAATTATAAAATTGTTAAAGAATGTAAGAAAAAATGGTAAAAAGTGTTAAAAAAAGATTTTTTTTAGGCCAATGCATTCTCTTATATATGCGAGTCGACCATAGGTCGCCTCGCATATATAAGAGAATGCATTGGCTTAACACATTAAAAATTATAAAATTGTTAAAGAATGTAAGAAAAAATGGTAAAAAGTATTAAAAAAAGATTTTTTAGGCCAATGCATTCTCTTATATATGCGAGTCGACCATAGGTCGCCTCGCATATATAAGAGAATGCATTGGCTTAACACATTAAAAATTATAAAATTGTTAAAGAATGTAAGAAAAAATGGTAAAAAGTATTAAAAAAAGATTTTTTAGGCCAATGCATTCTCTTATATATGCGAGTCGACCATAGGTCGCCTCGCATATATAAGAGAATGCATTGGCTTAACACATTAAAAATTATAAAATTGTTAAAGAATGTAAGAAAAAATGATAAAAAGTATTAAAAAAAGATTTTTTAGGCCAATGCATTCTCTTATATATATCGAGAAAGCAAGTGCCGATCTACTGAATGGCTGGGAAGTAGGTCATTTATGTCATCACTTGATCTCAATTCAAATGCAGGAACCTTGATGAATTCGGTCAAATAACTAGGAGCCAGTCCGTTTTTACATTTGAATACCAAACGAAGTATTTTGAAAATGATTATATGCGTGACAGGCAGCCAATGGAGGTATTTAAGCACTGTCGTGACAAACAAACAAACCATGATGTATCAAAATATCGTTCCCACCAAAATCCAAGTTTACCTCTCCAACTCACAAGTATTGACCAGAGGAATAAGTGCCGAAAAACCGCCGAGTTGACCCACCAGAAAGGGAAAAAACTTATTTCAACATCAATCAAAATCCCATTATACTCAGCAAAGAGCTATATATACACAATTAATATCTTATAAGCATTGAACCTACCGATATTAGCTCTTTGACTAAACATATGTCTAACATAGCTTGCGGGACCCATACCAGAAACGTGTATAATTATAAACTTGTCGCGATGAGTGAAAGAGCATGTGAGCGAAAGGATGTATGCAAGTTACTGATAGATGGGGATGAAAGAGTTAGTGTGTGATCTTTTTTTGCAAATCTTGTTACAATATTTATATACATTTAATCTTGATCAATAAAAACTTAAAAACAAAAAAAAATAACTAGGAGCCAGTCCGTTTTTACACTTGAATACCAAACGAAGTGTTTTGAACATGATCTATGCGTGACAGGCAGCCAATGGAGGTATTTAAGCACTGTCGTGATACAGGTGTGTTCATAAATATTGTAACATTCCAGTTGCTATGTGTTTTGCATTATTTCAAATTTTCGAATCATTTTTCTCAATATATCGTACAATACAGTTGTTTCAGTATTATGTACTGATTTATAGCAAGATTTGTGTGAAAATAAGAAAAGAGTAAAATGAATTTGATTTGTGTTCACAGGTGATTAAAATCCCAACGGCATGCGCGTGAACTTGTGCAAGTTACAGGTACGTGATAGTAGCGCATGGGGGTAGATCGACAATATCATTCTCACTCGTGGTGTAAATTGGTTTTTCAGACATACTATCAGTATATTCTATATATTATCATCAGTTTGTATCAGACCTACCGTTGGACTCGATCTCCCACACTGTTAGAAAAAATACCGTTGCTTTAACGGTCTGAGACCGCGCAACATCGCTGAAAACCTTTGACCGTTAAACATACGGTCAGACCGTAGCAGGTTCCACGGTATAAAACCATTTAAGTAACTGGCAGATCGTAACCATACTGTCATACCGTTGTATTTTTCACGGTTCAACACCGTTTAATTAATATCAAGAGCGTAACTAATAAAGGTAAGACCAATGGTATTTTTCATGGGTCAACACCAATTTTTTGCTCTTAATTTGCTAATTTACCATAGAATTAGCTAGGTTCTCATGGTGACAATATGATTTCCGGGTAGGCATTACGATTCATATGTTTTTGAATGGTCGAAACTAGTATTATTCGTAACTGAAAAATACATTTTAGTTCTTCTGTTACGATCATAGTTTTGATGAAATGTAAATCCTCAATGCATAAAGTGATAGAAAATACTTATGAAACTTTGCAGTTTGCAGAGGATCAAGCTTGTTATCTGCCACGTAGAATTTTATCCGGAAAAAGGCTGTGCACGCGTAATGTGTTCGCCTTTCACTAACTACTGTATAAATATGGCTATAAACAAAAAACAATACTAGTAATAGCTGATAAGCCAACCCATCACTATTCAATTATGAATAATACTAATTTCGACCATTCTAAAACATGAATCGGCATGCCCTTTTAAGACATAAACAGAACAAAGCTACATGTTTCACAGTTAAAACTCAAATTTATGTACATGTAAATGTAAAATATCTTAATGGCATACTTTTTCGTAACATGTTAGGCGTGAAATTGTCCAGTCACTTGTGAACACAGTTTTTGTTTTAACAGGTGAATCCGTACATATGACAATACAGTACCAGTCAGAAGGAGTGGTATTTTTAGGCGCACCTTTATTGCGATATTGAGCGTGCTTAATTTCTAAAAAGGCGTGAATATAGCACAATACCAAAAATCTGTCGCGCTTATTATTGTAATATTGAACACAAAATATTGCGATACTAAGCGCGCTAAATTTCATACAGACCCGATAGTGTTATATTTATATTAGATAAATACTGTGCATATAGTGTACATATAGTGTACATATAGCATTTACAACTATAATTATATACAAATCGAAAATATTGTCTCTATTTATACAATAAACAATATAGAAGAAGCAATAATTTGATTTAAATGTCACAATTTTGAGCGCAAGATGTCGCAATATTAAGCAAAAAATATTGAGATATTAAGCGCTAAATATTGCAATAATATCACAAGCAACACGCTTATAAGCGTTTCCACTTGCAATATTATTGCGATATTGGGCGCGCTTAATATGACACTTCTTTTGACTGGTACTGTATATCAATAACAGCTAGTTGGGATTGGAGCCTTCAAGACAACAGCAGATCCCATAATAACTGTGCGCGATGACTTGGCGACAATGTTCTCCTGTAGTCGCACATTTTCCATGAAATTTTAAAGCATGATGCATCAAACTGTATTCTGGTATCACGACACTTAGTATCAATATCAGTGAGTCAGCCAAAGATAGTTTGATAAGAACATCCAACCAATAGTGTATTCCCGGTAAATTGTCGTAATAACTTGACGATAACATGGCGAATGATGACAATGTCTCATATCCACACGTTTCAATGAAAACTGATGCACTGTCAACTGGATTGTCAACATTCTAATAGTAATAGCTGCTCGTTGTTGTTATTATTGTCACTATTGGTTGACATCGAATCTCGTGTTAATTGTACCTGTATCCCAATTTCAACATCAGCATTGAGTCGAATGAAGTCAGGTTACAGCCTACCTCAGATCATGCCATGATTGATTGGCATGAATCTCTACTCTCGAATTTAGTGGAAATTGTCAATGATTAAGCCGGTTTTCGCAGAATTTAAACTTGTCCGGTTATCAAAGGAACCGGAATCAGACCGTCTCTATCAACTGTCCACAAATGAAAAGGTAACAGTTTCCCCAAAAAAACATGCGATAATCGCCAACCAGATAAATGGCGAATAAATGAGGTGAGTGCTAAAGTGGGAACTTAAACCCGGAATGAGAATAACGTACTCATGATTATACGTACGGACCCGAATAACACAGAATGAATGCCGGATTAATAATACATATTAGATATCAGCAGAGTATGATTCGGTCATACTGTATGGAGTCATTGCCGTATATAATCTGGTCGCCGATAAATATACTATTGAATTTTGACGGCATGATTTTGAATCACGAAATTTTTTAATTTAGACAATTTTCATGGGCACATAAAATAACGGTAAAAAAACGTCAAACTGATGAAACGGTATTGGCCGTCGATTTTGACGGTCCGAAACCGTCGAACCGACAGTATTTACTAATAGTGCACCAGGGGCGGCGGAAGCTACAAAAAAGTGGGGGGGGGGCACAATTTTTGTTAATATGCTACATGTTTGAATTGAAAACTGTTCCAATGTGCGCCAGCGCAAAGTTTGTTTAGTAAAATGTTATTCGTGGCTACCATTTTGAAATCAGAAAAGAAGAAAGAGTTTAAATGATGCTACTCTGCTACTCTCTTATTTTTGCAGCCAATGTGTGAAAGATGACCGATGACGTTGACACAACTTCCAAAACCGACATCCTTTGTCATATATGTTATGATGAAATTAGTATACAGTATACTATATAAATATGATCCAATTCACTCCACATACGACACAACATCAACTGATAATGTATATAGCAAGTGATCCCATATCAGGAGTTTGACCCCCTTGGCATGAAATTGTATACCTGCCCAGCCCCAGGTTTGCAGTTTTATTGAAGACACTCAAATTTAAACCTTTGATTGTTATGATGAATGTGATTTTAATTAGACAAGTTGCTGGGTCCAAGACATGGCTATGATGGTACCACCAGAAGACCGGAGTTCTACAAAGAACTCAAAGTATGTAGTAAAATTCCCAGAGGGAAATTACTCAGACACAGTGTCAATATTGACCAAGGATTAACTATCTATCCTGCTAGTCATAGCCATAGTGGCATGACTGATAAGATTAAACACATTTGTCTTGGGAATCAAAAATTATTTTCTCCAATGTATTTAGTATTGGAAGATTATGTACCCATACTTGGGGAAAAAAGTTGGGGGGGGGGCACGTGTCCCCTGGCCCCGGCTCCGCCGCCCCTGCAGTACACAGCGCCTCGTGGTGTATTATACTATATTGCTGCTGAATGATAAGTGCTTTTTTTTTCAGTCATATTTAAAACTTTCCAAAACAGTGTTGGTTTCTTGTTTCTTGCCGACATTCCACATTTATGATGATGATGTACCTGTATAGCGGCATGAATCTTGATCAAGTTATAAGATGACATGAATTGAATGATTACACCTTTATATACTCACTAGCTGATACATTCAGCGTCGGAGGGGCGTGTGGCCCCTTTGTGCGTTATGGGCCTCCGGCCCTTGTGTGAGCTTCGCGCACATTTTGATCTTAGACAGAGGCGGCCCCTTTGTGCGCTTTATGTGTGGAACGCCATCGCGCTCTATGTTTGGAACGCCATCGCGTTCCACACAAAAGGAAAGACCAACTTGCATCCATACTCTATAGAACGCAACAAAATCAACATCCATTTCTTAAATCTAAGTTTACTCACACTTTGTCCCTAATGAAAATACAATGTGTCAGATCGTGGAGAATAATGAGGTTTCCAGACTGTGATCCACACACATCTAGCGCCTCAACCTGTTCCATCGAGACAGAGCTTCCGACCCAATAGCAGCGTCGGAGTAGTGTATATGGCGTCGCTCCTTCATTTGGACACTGTGATGCTGGAAAATAGCAAAATGCCTGCTGTAAACAGTAATGTAAACGGATTCGAACCTCCAAATAATGTCTGGAAAGAGGAATAATATAAATGTGTGTCTGAAAGGAGGGACAATATGTGTAAGTTTGGAATGAGGGATACTATAGATGTATACGTCTCGACGGACGGGTTATATATGTGTATATCTGGAAGGAGGTGATAATATATATATGTTTGGAAGGATGGATAAATATATGTGCATGATTGAAATGAGGGATAATAAACGTGTTTCTGGCTCGAGGAATAATAAACGCGTATGCCTGCCAGGAGGGAAAATAAACATGTATGTCGATACACACCAGACAAGATTATCTAACTCTGAAAACAAAACGTGCCAAATTTCATATCCATTTTCCAGATGTTTTCAATGTTCGCAAAGATTTGTTAAAATACTCGCTGTTGTTCGATATCAGGAAATCGAAACATGGTCTTCATTGTTCCATGATGCAGAGGCTGATTTTTCTCAATACTATGAGTTGAAGAAATCTTGCTGTGCATATAAGAGGATTATAAGAGACATGTGATGGGCATATATTTCTCCAAATAAAACTGGCAATCGAATACTGCTGTTTAATTAATGTAGCTATGCGATTTGTTATTACATGGTGCAGTACACCAAATAATTTACAATCAGTGTTAACAACTCAAGCTGGCATGTATTCGCACGAACGCGTTGAACTTGCACATGTATCAATAATTAAAGAACAAAAATGTGACCAAGAGTTATTTTCAACGTATTGCGTCACACTACAGTTTTGACAAACCTCACACAACCCTTAAAATGGAGCAAAATATGAAAAGACTTTCGGGTGTACATGTATGCAATTTACCATTTGTATATATCACGTCATGTACACACAATATACCATATCTTATCCATGTGCTACGTCGAGTTATGTAGTAACTGACGAGTTTTTTGTTGTAGCTCACGAGTTATGTAGTAACAATCGACGAGTTTTGTGGTAGCTCACGAGTTTTGTAGTAAAATCGACGAGTTATGTAGTAATTTCAGGTTACGAGTTTTGTAGTAAAATATCGACGTGTTTTGTAGTAAAAAACAAGACACGTCGATGTTACTACAAAACTCGTCGATTGTTACTACGAAACTCGTCAATTGTTACTACAAAACTCGTCAATTTAACCACAAAACTCGTCAAGTCAACGTCAAGTTGAGTTACAACATCATTACTTCAGAACGCGACGACCGAGGTAATCGCGACCGGGTCCAAGTTAATAACATAGTCATAAATCCTGTAGGTCCGAAGTTTCGCCCCGATATGTCGAGAAACGACGGATGAGTGACGACGAACCATCATCCGATTGAGCTACAATGACATTAACGTCAGGACGCGACGTCTGACGTAATGGGGGCCAGATTCAAGTTAATAACATGGCCACAGTACTTCTAGGTACGAAGTTTGGCTCAGATCTGATGAGAAACGACGCAGCAGTGACGAGGGACCAACATCAAGTTGAGCTACAACGTCATTAACGTCCACCACACAAACACTTACACAAAAAATACATTGCATTTACACTATACGATTTTATTAAGTCCAAACCCGCCTTTGAAACTGACTAAAAATTGTTACTACAAAACTCGACGAGTATTACTACAAAACTCGTCGATATTTTACACAAAACTCGTAACCCAAATTACTACATAACTCGTCGATTTTACTACAAAACTCGTGAGCTACCACAAAACTCGTCGATTGTTACTACATAACTCGTGAGCTACCACAAAACTCGTCAGTTACTACATAACTCGGCGTAACACCATGGGACGAAGTTGATCATTTTGACGCGTTAATTTATGTTTGGTTTATTCCATAAGTCGCATGCACATATATTCCAGTTTGATTCGTTATTTTCGCTGAAATAGCTCCCTGTGACGCGTACATCACGCCAAAATGGATTTAATATAATTTTCGGAGTATATGCTGTCATAAACAAAAATAATGCGTCCTCTCCAATAGTATGTGAGCGACAAGGACCCCATACTTAATGCACATACCCTACACATTGTTATACAACATTGGAACGCCCGTGACATGGTGCATATGATAGGATGTGCAGTCTGTTACCAAAAGTGGTGCGTGTATGCTTAAAATCCTCGTTTCCATGGCAACCTCAAGATTTCATTGAAATTATGAAAACGATCACCTATTTGTGTTAAAACTCATGGCTCATTATATTTATGCAGAGTTAGTGGCTGCGTATTGCCCGATAAATTTGGTGTAAAGGTAACTGGTCTGTGTGATTTGTTAAGGGTCAAGGTCATCAACTAATAAGTTAATTTAAGATGAATATTTTGAAATCTGTTTCTGTTCAGACAATCACACGCTTGCTTTGCAGTACAAGATAGTTATCATAAAGTGTCATAAATATCTTGAGATCTTATATATGCTATTAGTTTGTGTAGCTGATAAACCATTTGACTAGATATTAAGGATACTTTAGGATAATTAATTCCTGTGAAAACTACACAATTTTTGTGACGTAATATAAGTATCAATGAATGTTCGCGCCAGATTTGAGCGATGTTATTGCCTTCGTTTGGGGGTTGGTTTGCATCCCCTGATTGATATGTCCAATTTTGTTTATATAAAACTTGCTATTTTATTAGTTAGCCTCACTGGCCATGTCATGCCTCATCACTAAACATAGGTTTCTATAGCAACAATCACCTGTTTTGATATAAAAGTGGCAAATTAGTATTGGGCTGGTAGCTTGAGCCCCCTGGTTCGTGTGTTGCAGGTACACTGCCAAAAATAATTTCTTAATAAGATAAAATATCTTGAAACAAGAAAAACTATTTCCTGAAACAGGAAAATAAATCTTATTTTGAGAAATATACCCCCAAAGTCTGCTACATCAAGAAAATTTAAGAAACTCCCACCAGACAAAAGATAGTTTTCTCAAAAAAGATAGATTTTAGTCTTGAAACAAGAAAAAATTTCCTTACTAAGAAAATGGCTTCAAAAATTAAATATATATTTCTTGTTTCAAGATTTTTTTTCTAAGTTAAGAAATACTTAAAGAAAATATTTCTAAACCAAGAGTTAATTGTTATGTACAAATTACTGCTGTAATAGAATAACTGTAAAAGTCCAACGATAGCAAAATTGTGATCAAAATTTTGTGGTAAACATTGAAAAAGGTCCAACCTGTTGATTAAATATTCTGAAATTCATATTCATACTTAAATATTTGAACTACATGTAATACTACAGCTATAGGATTATATAATTGTTGACAAGTCACTCACTGTAACAGTTTTGTTTACATAACATTGGAAAAGGTCCAACCTGTTGATTAAATATTCTGAAAATGTTATTCATAGTTAAATATTTTAACTAATAATACAGCTAGAATTATATATTTGTTGACAAATCACTGTAACAGTTTTGTTTACATAACAATAGTTTCAACAGCTGTAATTTTGTTATTGGCAATCTGTCAGTAAGTGTTTTTATCTATTTCTCAATGCGCTTAGGGCATGCTGACCTTTATACAATTTTAATAAAATTTTGTTTGCACAATATAGTGGGTCGCCATTGAGGAGGCCTCCCTTGAAATCTCCAGTTGGTGGTTTGCCACACCATCCCGAACTAGACAAACCTCTCTGGTGGCCCCTTGCATTGCACCTATTAATTAAACCGGTACTTCAAGCTGGTATATACCCCTCTTATATAAGGATGGAAGATGCTACCAATTTCAAACCGATGGTATTTCTTCAGAGTTGACTCTCTTGTATTATGAAAGCAAGCCCAATGAGGCCATGCACCTATTGTATGTTTATAACACACAAAAGACTATATCTTAGCAGAATGCATGTCTCTGATGATACAAACAATAAATTATCCAATTTATCCATAGTTGAATTTCATTTGGCTATATAGGAAAGCATACAATGTGGCTTTTATTTAGTTTCCACAAAGTATTTTAAGTAAAATATCCATCAAGTGATGTATTCTGCCTTGTCCTATATATTAAAATGCATGCAATGGCCATGAGAAATGCTTAATTTATTGGTAGAGATGTCAATCAGATAAGAAATACTGACATTTTAGGTTTGATACACCATTTCAGCTGGCTTGGCATCTTTTAAATTTGAAACCTAAGGGAATTTATTCAGCTTTGACTCTCTAAATTATGGAAGAAAGCCCAAATGAAGCCACTATTTGCATGTTAGTAACATGTATAAGGCTATATCTCAACATAATACATGTCTCTGATAAAATGCACAATAAAATATCAATAGTTCAATTGCATTTGGCTATAGAGGGATGCATACAATATTGGTTTTATGTAGTTTCCACAGACTATTTTAAGTAAAATATCCATCAATTGATGTTTTCTACATAGCCTTGTATATTAAAATGCATGTAATGACCATGGGAAATGTTTAATTCATTAGTTGATATGTCCATCTGATAAGAAATACTGACAATTGAGGTTTAAAATACCATTTCATGGGATTATGGGATCATAAATATCAAACTAAGGGAATTTCTTCAGATTTGACTCTCTAAATAATGGAAGAAAGCCCAAATGAAACCACTATTTACATGTTAATGACATGTATAAGGCTATATCTCAACAGAATACATGTCGCTGATAAAATACACCATAAAATATCCATAGTTTAATTGCATTTGGCTATAGAGGGATGCATACAATATTGCTTTTAAGTAGTTTCCACAGACTATTTTAAGTAAGATATCCATCAAATAATGTTTTCTACCTTGCCCTATATAGCATAATGCACACAGTGACCATGAGAAATGTTTAATTTATTGGTAGAGATGTCCATCTGATAAGAAATACTGCCATTTGAGGTTTGATACACCATTTCAGCTGGCTTGGCATCTTACAAATTTGAAATAAGGGAATTTATTCAGCTTTGACCCTCTAAATTATGGGAAAAAAGCCTAAATTATGCCATTATTGGCATGTTTATAACATATATAAGGCTATATCTGAACAGAATACATGTCTCTGATGAAATCAACAATAAAATAACCATAGTTTAATTTGTTTTGGCTATACAGGGATGCATACAACATGGCTTTTAGGTTGTTTCCACAGACTATTTTAAGTAAAATATCCATCAAATGATGTTTTCTGCCTTGTCCTGTATATTAAAATGCATGCAATGGCCATGAAAAATGTTTAATTTATTGGTAGAGATGTCCATCTGATAAGAAATACTGCCATTTGAGGTTTGATACACCATTTCAGCTGGCTTGGCATCTTACAAATTTGAAATAAGGGAATTTATTCAGCTTTGACCCTCTAAATTATGGGAAAAAAGCCTAAATTATGCCATTATTGGCATGTTTATAACATATATAAGGCTATATCTGAACAGAATACATGTCTCAGGTGAAATAAACAATACAACATTTGATTTGGCTATACAGGGATGCATACAACATGGCTTTTAGGTTGTTTCCACAGACTATTTTAAGTAAAATATCCATCAAATGATGTTTTCGGCCTTGTCCTGTATATTAAAATGCATGCAATGACCATGAAAAATGTTTAATTTATTGGTAGAGATGTCCATCTGATAAGAAATACTGCCATTTGAGGTTTGATACACCATTTCAGCTGGCTTGGCATCTTACAAATTTGAAATAAGGGAATTTATTCAGCTTTGACCCTCTAAATTATGGGAAAAAAGCCTAAATTATGCCATTATTGGCATGTTTATAACATATATAAGGCTATATCTGAACAGAATACATGTCTCAGGTGAAATAAACAATACAACATCCATAGTTTAATTTGATTTGGCTATACAGGGATGCATACAATATTGCTTTTATGTAGTTTCCACTGATTATTTTAAGTAAAATATCCATCAAATGATGTTTTCTACATTGCCTTGTATATTAAAATGCATGTAATGACCATGGGAAATGTTTAATTTATTAGTTGATATGTCCATCTGATAGGAAATACTGACATTTGAGGTTTTAAATACCATTTCATGGGATTATGGGATCATAAATATCAAACTAAGGGAATTTCTTCAGATTTGACTCTCTAAATGATGGAAGAAAGGCCAAATGAAGCCACTATTTGCATGTTTATAACATGTATAAGGCCATATCTTTGCAGAATGCTTTTCTCTGATAATAAAACAAATAACATATCTATATTTCATAGTTTAGTTGGCAAAACAGGGTGCATAACATGTGGTTTTAAAGTAGTTTCACAGACTATTTTAACTAGAATATCAATTAAATGATGTAATCTAACTTGCCCTGTGTTTTAAAATGCATACACTGACCATGATAAATGTTTAATACAAACAGCGTCCTTAATGCTGCACCAGCCTAACTCCCGTTATGAAAGGGTTAAATTAATAAACAAAGGTTACACAGACATCCCCCCTTCAACAGCGCGGTGAGTGTGTTTTTTATGTAATATATGTCATATCCGGTATAAGAGCCCCCCCCCCCCATTTCGTACGCTGTATTCCATGCCCTGTTATGAGGTACGCCATATTCCGGCCCCTCTGTTAGGAGGTATTCGGTATTCCAAAAATACCGGTATTCGTATACCAACCTTCCAATAAAACGATCATAAGAATAATACAAATGCGATGTTTGTCACAATAAATGCACGGTTTGACATACAGATCGTCGATCATCAATTTATATCAATTTAGACATGGACATGATGACCGGCGTTCGTACGGCAATAGAGAATTTATCCATATGGCTGTTAACTGGTATTTCGCATTCCACCCTCTGTGTTAAGTGGTATTATTCCGTATTCCAGGGGGTGGGGTGCTCTTATATGGTGTGAAGTTTACAACTAATGTGGCAGTCATGAATTTTTTAATTATTAGAACTGTTTGGGATATATACACCCCAATAACCCTGTCTTCACGCTCCTGTTGGTGGTGGCCTTATCAATCTATTGCTTCGTTGAACTTTTATTATTGCAAATTTGAGGTAAAAGTTCTTGAAGCGTGTAATTTCGTTCCACTTTACAACAGCGGAAAAATGATTCCTATTTTTTTAACCTACCGGCGCAGATCGAGGCTGGACGTCCAATTTACGTTTTCATAGGATACAAATTGATCGGATTTTAGGTAAGTGAAACTAATTAGTCATCAATTGAAGTGATTTCTCATTATGAACAGACTGTTACTAGTAAAATACTTAATCGAACTACAATTTAAAATGCACGACTTATCCTGTTTTATTCAAATGAAATTTGATAGTAAATCGGCCTAATTTTGTTTCCGTTAAATATTTCAGAAAATGGAATCCGTCATTGATAAATGAACATTTGTTTGGTCAAAATAGTAACTTCTGACGGACTATGATTATATGGCATTTATGAATCATATATAAAGGTAGCCCTGCACAATATTCCCAACTGTGTTCCCAACTGCAAAAACGATTTTTAATGAATTATAAATTGGCCTAAATTTGATGCTTCATAAAAGGAAAAACTGTCCGGGAATGGCTATTTTCGTCTGCAAAATCAAATTCTGCCATAAATGCAGTGCATTATCGGTCGACATTAATATGACAATAGTTGGAATATTAAAAGGTCCCAGTTATTGAAAATATACATGTAGCTTATAAGGAAATTGTCAGTTATGATCAGTTATACCGGTACTTCATACCATTATTCTAACAAATGTCAACCTGATAGAATTCCCACAATCTCTTTAATATTGTCATGCCATGGCCAATTTAACACTAAGTGAACGTTCAGATTACCACGATACAATCGTAAGTGGAAATATTTCTGTCGTAGGAAGTAACCGCTCAACTGTGCATGCTCACCTCAAAATCGTAGGTAAAAAATAATATCATGCACTGTTTTATTTAAAAGCGAAATTGTGGCGTATCCTTGGTTATCCCCATTTGCGACGTAATCACTAATCAGTCATGTGTATGTAAAAATTGTGGCCTGAAGGATCGCATGATAGTCAATCACATGCTTTACAAAAAACTGTGATTTCATCATGTACGACATCGTAATCATGTGAACAAACTATCCACGATCTCGTCGATCCCGGTTCCTCCACTTAAGATTGTATCTTTCATCTGTACGTTCACTGAGTGAACATTCATGATTCATATGACTACGATTCAATTGTAAGTGGACAGATTCCCATCTTGGGTAATAACCGATAGTTGGACTGCGCATGCTCATGACATGATCACGAGTTATATCAATGCAGAATTGCAAAATTGTGACGTATCCTTGGTTACCTCCACTTGGTGAAATTTGCGTGTACGTAAAAATCGTACAAAGTAAATGGAAATATCATAGGATAGTTAATCACGTGGTTAACCACCGATATTAAATATACTCATCTGCGATGACATCGTAACAAACTATCCATGATTTTGTCAGGCCCGATTCCTCCACTTACGATTGAATTATGGTCTTCTGACATCTGAATCGCCGAAAATGCTAATATTGTTGGAAGAATGAACTTTACACTTGTTTTTTGAATATGTTTGCAAATTATGAAAATACATGCATCCATATCACATACATATATATGCAGCATACATGTACATGTATTTTTTCTTCAATTACAGAAATACCAGATTCATTAGCCATGGTGGATGCGGCATCATGCCCTCTCATCTTCAACATATGAAGATTGATTTCGCCCATGATTAGTCTTAAGCGTCGGTCCTGTCTAGCTAGACACGTGGCAATGAACAAATGACAGGTGAAATATCACTGGAAGTCTGTTCGCCAAAATACCAGTGGTGAGTTTATATCTATAGCTACCATGCAGATGAATATTTGTACATTGTCACCAATACATGTATATACCGCTATCCTCAAAATTATGGACCTTAAAAATGGGGGGGGGGGGAGGGGGGCCGGAAAAAAACTGCAGACACAGGGTGGAAAAAACTGTTTTCTTCGGTTTGGGTACCCCCCCCCCCCCCCAAAACAGCAAAAACTGCAGTTTTTTTCCACTGACCATTTGCCCCCCCCCCCCCAGAAATATCAAATCTACCCCAGCCGGACAACAACTCGGTTTGACCGGAAACCGAAAAAAACACCTGAGCATACAATTCACGAGAAGGTGCTTGGTAACTTAGTTTAGATTATTATGACTAAAATGGTCATTGTCTACCAGTAGAACGCAGATTTGTACCTCGTGATGTCATGACATGTACAAACATGTATATTGTTGATCGCAACGCTATGTATGCACTTTAAAAAATGACAACTAGTCATTACCTCGACTTTGAAAAATCTGATGCAAATGAGATGAGTGAGATACCAGCATATAACTGTTTTCTGATACCATTGGAGGAGAAATTGTTTAATACATGGGATAGTTCTGCAGTAAAAATTTGCCATATAAGCGATCGCAGGGTAGAATTCTGCAATCGACTGGTAGACACTGACATAGTTGGCATTATTAAGAGGGTTAATGGGGTCAATATCACATGTATGTAAACCAAGACAGTGGTTATCCAAAATTGTTTTATGTGGATTGTACTACTCATGTATATATGATTTGGATATTAAGGTTAATCCATATTCTATAAAATGAGAGAAAATTGAAGTTGTGAGTCTGAAAATACATATTTGGAATTTTTTTTACATGCAACCCCCCCCTAAATGAATAAGGACAAAATTTACGTGTAAATTTTTTACGCCCAGGTACCCCCCCCCCCCACCCCCGGTACGTTGTGTCCCGCAGTTTTTTTTCCGCGGGGGGGGGGGGGGGGGGTGGGGATACCTGGTAATGATCGCAGTATATGATATCCACCACGGTATCAAGTCGATTACTGTTGTGGAGCACCATGCAGTTATGATACACCAACAAATATCACACCAAAAGTTGAAAATTAAAACAGCCACATGGATCTTGTTCAATGAACTTATATATGCATGAATAAGATGAATCACTAAATTATATTTTCATGCTTGTTTGTGTAATGCCAATCAATGCAGCCTGACAACATGGATGGGTGGAGTTTATAAATTGACAGCCGAAACAATGTTGGCAACTTCAAAGTTCATTATGTGCTACATTTAACCCCCCGTATATACAATACAATTTTTCTATCAGCGTTCCCATGTCCTATATTTGGAGTACTATATACATGTACATGTAACGAAGGCCATCCGTTCCACAGATATGAGGAAAAACACTGCATTTTATTTTCATGCATGCGAAACATGACAACATGCATATGGGGTGTAACATGACAACATGCATATGGGGTGTAACATGACAACATGCATATAGGGTGTAACATGACAACATGCATATGGGGTGTAACTGCGGTATATGCAGCGTTGAAACTGTACTAGTAACCATAATGAGGTGTTGGAGGTTACTGTGCTTTATATCTTTAATACTGCAGTATTAACGGGGGGGGGGGGTACTATATTAAGAGGTGGCCAATTACTTTGAGTATACATGTAGCCATACCTCACACATGGAACAGGGCTTGACTTATTCTTAGGTACATGGAAAAATAGGTACGCGGAGCAATACATAACACCTAGTCTGCTTAGTATATTTTACATAAATATCAACCGATTTTGTGCAGTGTTGAAGCGGTAACCTTCTAGTACTGCTGTGTTAGAAGTTTCTGGTGTGAGACCACACAAGCCATATTTCTGAATAAATCCTGAAAAATTACCCACAATCCTGAGGTTAAGTAGTCACTTACTTTGGGCATTACTGTAATTCCCTGACATTCCCCCAATATATGACTAAAAGAAAATTCACCCTTTTGAAGTTTTGATATCGTTTAACCATGAAATGGCTCGAAAAAGATGTTTTATGAGATTTACGTTTGTTTTTTATTTAATTTTGTTTGTTCAAGTAGCATATCAAATGAGTGAAATTTTATTTTAGTCATTCGTGTGGGTATCGTGAGTGGGGAGATATTTAAGGGGAGGTATCCTGTTACAACGGTATATGCTACTAGTACATGTACATAAGTATTAACTGTCATGTGGACTGTTTTTATGGAGATGTAACCGTGAGGTAAGTGGACATAACTTGTGTAAAACCCTTTACATACAAGTTATGACCACTTACCTCACGGTTACATCTCCATAAAAATAGTCTACATGACAGTTAATCCTTATATTTATATATATTTAGCGAAAAAGCCACTTTTGTAAATGTATTTAAATTGAATAGTGTATCGTGACAAAAACAGCCCAAAGTACCCAATAGCACCCTTGGCAAAAGTTAATAGGAACAATTTCTCTTCATATTGCAACCAGGTGATGTATTAAGTCAATCCTGCGCGAGTCCAAATGCGCCCAAAACATTACGCGTTCGTCTTTCCAAACCCAATGACGTATGGATGGTGTTGTGAGCTTGGTGTTATGAGCCGTTGCGCATTCACCGAGAAGTAACTGCAACTAGCCACGTGGGCGCGGACCAATCAGTATGCTGGATTTAGTGATGACAACACTTAGTATGTAAATATATGTATTTGTAGCTGATTCTGACCAACATGCAGCGTTTGAATGGATAACAATACTCTTATAACTGCCCCCCACCCCCCCCCCCCCCCGGGTGATTAATTTGGACCGTACATCTTAATAATATGTACATGATTAGTCATTCCGCTTTTCTGATGTCATTACAAGCATTCAAATCTTATTTTTCAGACAGGAGGAGCTGCCTGATTGGATTGAGACATACAAATTTCATTCAAGGCCTGATATCTGATAACCAATCATAGAATCATGTTTCCTGAGTGTTTCTTGCAGATAATGATTACACTTGATACCAATATTATTAATTCTGTCCAAGACTGGATGAGGAAGGATTTCAAATGTTATTCGGTGTACATGTAACGGATACATGTAATCTAGATGTTATCGGTATTCGTCCATGCATGACATAATGTGAGTTGTTGCTTTGTGACAGTCCTGGCTATATACATGTACCATATGTATACCAATGAATGGTATGCACTGAATTCAGTACTGTGCAGTGTGCAGCGAAGGGGAGGCTTTAATATATAACCAAATGATGACCAATGTCTTCATCAAAGGCAAAAATGACACATCCATTCCTTCCTTGATGGAGACCGATCAGTGACGTCTACATTTTATCAGACTTAGTGGTGAAAATCTTGGCAAGTGAAGTTAGTGAATTCAATTCTACAACATACATGTACATGTACCTGTATGCTTCTGTATGTACCTGTATGAGTCTCAGAAAATGTGCACTATGGCATCCAGTGTATGCATAACCTTTGTTATACCGTACTTCATACTACATTGACCAGAATTTGGAGGTGTACCAGTTTCATATCTCTACACAAAGCACAACAGTACCCATGGATCAGTCTCAAGCCTTGTTTCTGAGCTTGTCTGAAGGATATGAACTTTTAAAGATATATTATGCACTTGTTCTGGTGCGTGAAACTGATCAGTTAGTACCAAGGCAGGAAGAAGGTAGCATTCTACTAACATAGCCGAAAATTGAAAGCAAATCAACCGTATCACTCCATAGAACACATTGTCTGAACTACGCTCATTTGTGAATATTTACTACTCGATTCGGGGCGCATCTATCGGCGATAATATAACGAAAACGAGTTCGCCTTTGATAGTTACTGCATTTAATTATGTATACGAATGATGGTGTGTGTTGTTAATTTGGATATAATATTTGTAAAAAGTACTACTTTGAACAAGATTATTCTCCATTTATATTTTATCACCCTATTGGAGTGTTTCACATCACTTTAAGTGACAAATTATTGCAGCATGTCAATATAATCAGATTCATGTACATGTACACACATACAGGCCTTAAAATCCATCACAGAATAAAAATATTCTGATGTTCCTTTATCTTTGTCAACCTGCTGTATCACCAAGTAATATGTACAAGGAGCTTAATGTGGCTTAGACATGTACCATACATGTACATTTAAAGACAGATAATCCGAGTTCACGCTCCTCAATTACCATTTCTTTGGCTTCAGGGGTAAAAATAACTTATTCGAGTTGAGGAACACACCCTTTAAAGTTCTGAGTTAAAAAATATAATTTTTTGAAATCTGTTATTTTTCACCACCATGAATATTTCCCGGCCTAGCAAATATTCAATGAGTCGATTGACATAATCTTGATACCAAGTTGCGATGAACAAAATGTTGATTTATAACACGTTTTGGAAAATGTTACACTAGAGTTGACAGTAGTTACAGTAATGCCCAAAGTAATTGACCACTTAACCACAGCAGAATTAAATGGCTTGTTGCCATTCATCGGAAAGCTCTTGGGGAGAGCTTTCCGATGAATGGCAACAAGTCATATTTCCGACTAAATCCTGAAAAATTACCCATAATTCAGCTGTGGTTAAGTGGTCGATTACTTTGGCCATTACTGTAGCATTATGTTTTGGTAAATGGTAATTAATTGATTAAGAAATGTTGTTCTTAGAATCTGATGATATGGAGACCATGGAGAGATTGTTTACCTTTAATTGTCAATGTTGACTTTAAAGCATACTAGTAACATATGTTATGTTTATTTTATGTATCCCTGCATAAAATGGGGTGATAAATTTATATTATACTCACATCTGGTCTTTTGATATTTTGTGAGTAATTTATATGAAAGAATGGCATTGCATGCTAGCAATTCTGATAAACATCACTGTTAAAATGAGGCTTGTTGCCATTCATCAGAAAGCTCTCAGAGAGCTTTCCGATGAATGGCAACAAGCCATATTTCCGACTAAATCCTGAAAAGTTACCCATAATTCTACTGTGTTTAAGGAGTCGATTATACTTGGGGGCATTACTGTATTCGATATCTCAAGCTGTTGCATACCGAAAAGACTTGGGCTAGTACCTGAACAGTAAACCTGCAATCTGCATGATTCATGAAACAGCTATTGAAACCATGCTGTATATACACAGAATTACACAATTTTGTTTATGGGTTTGTTGATATGACACGAGTGCTAGCGCACAATGACGGAATGAACAGCACACCCTAGAGTTCTATCTTTCCTCAATGGCACAAGTGCCGTATCAACAAATCCATTAATACAAGTGTCTTTCTGTGTTTATTACACATCAGCCGTCCTAGAATATGTGCATTTAAAAATACAGGGTTACGATGTTTATTAAGGCACATACAGTGCTTGTTTTGTCATGTGTGATGATTTTTTTTCCTATCGTTTGAACTGGATATTCAAATAACAGAAATTGTTATATATTTTTTTAGCAACCGACAGATTTGAGGTAACTCTTTCTATAAATATATTGAAAATCATGTGTCGGGATGTAATTATTAGCAATCAATATATTTTTTGTTGATTATATAGGTTTATACAATTTTAAGAGGCAGAACAAGATACAGGTACTTTGTATAGTTTCATTTCGCGAATGTACACAGTATCTTGTTTGGCCTCTTGCAATTTTAGAAACCCATAACTGTAACGAGAAATTGTTGATTGTATATTTAAAGTTTAAAGGTACGGGAGGCCTTGGCGGTGGGTATGCTGTGAAAATATTTCCACCGGTCAAAAACCGCCACAAACAGAAAGAATATTAAAATGTAGACAGACTTTGTCCGTATACAAATAAGAAATATCGCATAAACAGTATGTTATTGTCATATGTTTGACCATTCTTATGTAAACAAAAGGATAAAAAGGTACTTTCCTGGTGTTTGTTTATATTATGATGGTAAACATAAAGAGCGTTCATTGTTGCTGAATTTTGATATGGAACGAATAAAGAGCATTTATATGATTTGTGTGTGATTAGCCAGTAACACTGTGCTGCCTTCTGTAACACAATCAGGCTCCTACTTAGGTAAAATATAGTAGGTCTTTATGATAGCATGCTGTTTACGCGATGGTCATGGTATATATGAACAAAACTCTATGCGTTTTAATGTTTTTCTGTTTACGGTGATTGAAACAAATATGAATATTTTCGACAACTAAGGCCTCCCATGCCTTTAAGCCCCCTTATTGTCTCTATTATACATTTAACAATGATATTTACAAAGAAGTTTTTATATTCAGAATAAAATGTCAATTGTATATTTTAAAACACAATTGAAATTATATATTAATTTAAAATTAAATGTTTTTCTTAATTAAGAATTGTTTTCTAATGTATCTTTCCTAATTGGGGAAAATATTCCTAGTTAAGAAAACTTGTTTTCCTTACTTAGATTTATTTTCCTGCTTGAGAAAATCTCATTCTAGAAAAAATTGGCATCACTTAAGAAAAAATATCTTGACGATATTTCTAACTATAGAAAATATAATTTCTTGTTCTAGATTAATTGTATAGCTTTCTTAAATTTCTAGCTATTCTCCCAAGATAATCGCAGTATCTTAAACTTATCTTATTTCAAGAAAAATAAACTTATGTGAGAAAAACAATCTTTCCTACATTAAGAAAAAAAATCTATACTAAGATTTTTTTACTAGGATTTTCTTACTAAGATTACTGTGTTTTCTTAAAGAAATTTTCTCAGACAAGAAATTTTTCCACCCTTTCATTTCTTGACCTAGAAAATATGTTTTTCTTATTTTTCTAGCTATTCTCCCAAGATAATATCTCATTTCAAGATTTTTTTTTTCCTGAATTGAGAAAATATTTTTGGCAGTGTAGTGACCGTAAACATTAAGTATGATGTTTAGAATGTAAACAGCTAAACGTTGGTCATTAGCTACTGACGGTCAGTCGATTCATGTAATGTGTAACTTTTAGTAAGCGTGGTAACCAACGCACAAATAGTCGTACACCACAAAACTTAATAATATAAATGTTTGTGTATAACTTAAGGTTTTTAACACCGAACTGTGTCCTCATATATAACAAGCACAAGACACTCTTCTAGTCAAGTCGCGGCGTGAATTATGTGGCACTTGATAAGCACGATATATAGAGGATATCCACACTTTTTCAGTGGATATGAGTTATATCTCATGAGTGATGACAAAACATTCAATTTCCACGAATGGCTTTAGCCACGAGTGGAAATTAAAATGTGTTGCCATCACGAATGAGATTTAACCCATATCCACTGAAAAGGTGTGGATATTCTGTTTATTATATACTTTAGTTACTTGCCTATGGCCCCCAATGAATGTCAATACATCAGATATTTCACCAGTGGGATATAACTTATATCTCACTAGTGGGATATCACTTATATCTCACTGCTAAAACCTTATAATTCATGGGCAAGCATATAATAAATACGGTTAGTTGTTTGCAGTCTTTTTTTCCCGGTCATAAATATATACATGTAAGCTTACCGGCTTCCGTTCCTGCATAATTATATATCACGAAGTGCGATCGCGTGAATATTCCTCTAGTAACCCCAGTTTCAGTCAATTGAGACCCCAACCGGATAGTTTCTCATATTAAACGGTTGTTTTCCCGTTTTACCCCTGAACAATGTTCCGTTGCCATGGAAACGATAACTTCAAACTAATAGCACCACTTTTGTATGCCACAGCATTACCCACACGCAAAAAACTCAAGTGCTGTATTCTTACACTTGGCAAGTGTTACACTGATTTCGGCAGTGCAGGTGCCATTTTCACACCTGAAGTGTACTCAAAAGAGCCTTACGTCAGGTGTAGTGCGTTTTCGGTAGCACCTCGCAAAGTGCTGAATTTCCAACACTTCTACGGACTCATCGTTTCGGACAAGCACCATTTTGATTGGACGTCACTAGATTCGACGTCACTAGTCTGAGACTCAATCACAGATAAAGTTTTTTCCACGCGGTCAACTGGTCGCCATTTTGATCAACTGAAGTGAAAGTGGCTGTGACGACCAGCTTCTTTCAACAATTTTTCAACAAAAACAACATTATTTCACTTTGGATCACTTTGGTGAGTATTGAATGTTGAATGCAGTGAGTATTGGACTAAGAAGTGTTTTAAGAAAGAGGTAAAGTGTGCTTCAGACATTTCCAAATCGGGACCAAGGTAGTCATAAGGTGTTATTTCTACACTTGTAAGTGCATCTCTACATATCCCCAGGTGCAGTAGTATTACACTTCGGGTGCTGCAATGTAAAACTTGGTAAGTGCTATATGTTTAGCACCTGAATAAGTATTGTCCGCGCACTTCGGGTGCTGTCCCTATACGAGCACTTGTTAAGTGTGATATACAGCACTCTAAAGGATAAGTTTAGCACTTCGTTTTTTTTGTGTGCACCATACAGCTGATGTTATGAGCTTTTCAAAATCATATGGCAATCTCATGTTTAGGGTTGGTGCATTAAACTCCTTAAATAAGGCCTCGTTTTCGTTAACTGCCGCTCGGCTATAGCGAGATCAGAATGGATTATCTAAAAATTGGATCAATACACATGAGTTGTGCGCCGTGGTCGGCCCTGTCCACCCGTTCATTGTCGTGACATCTTATCACGTTGTCAACATGATGGACTTGCAGTACCCATTGATTGTTCAAACCGTTCACAGAAAACTACGTTTTTGCTCTTACGTTTCGCTATTTGTATTAAATTATTTTTCACGTCGTATTTCTGATTTGGCGGAGAATTCTAAATTGAATGATTGATTGGTGCAAGTGGTATGCTCAGATTCGAGAAATTTTAACAGTGTGAAAAGTCAATGCCTGAAATTCGAAGTTAGACACCCCACCGCTTGTAATACTCGTTAGTTCATTGTGTTTTGATAGCGCATTTTACATAAGTACCAACATAAGTGACCAAAGCTTCAACATTCAAATCCTAAACATTAATCGTAAGATTTCGGAGATAGTGCGGAACCGTCTACTAAAATGAAAAAAGTGACAGATTTCTGTGGAAAGCCATCTATAGAACGGACTCCTGATAAAACAGTAGTATGCGCTAAAGTAGTTGATTCGACAAATTCGTGTGATGCAACACCGTTAAACAATCAAATGTTGTTATTTTACCTACCAGAACCTATTATATTATATTATAATAAATATTTTATTTAATTAGCTTGTGTTGTTCTTTGAATATGTTTAAGTAAAAGTTGCTCCTAAAAATATGGGTCGAAATAATGTGGCTCAAACAAATTCACAAGTGGCTAAGGTGGTGGCTCAAGAAAATTTTGGGCCAGTGTGAACACTGGTGAAGAGGCTATATATGAATCTCCCTTCTGATATACTTCCAGTTGTCAGTCAGAGCAACATTATACTTGAAAGTCATTGTATATTAAATTTATTTGGTGGCACGGACTCAGTATGAGGGTTCAGTTTTTCAAATGTGCTTGTTTCAGTGAACATTACTGAAAAACGCTAATGTATTATGGAAATGGTCATGTATCAATTGGAATGGCACATTGAGATGTCCCGCAACTCAAATCAAGCCCGATTTTCGCCCATGTCGGGGTTAGAACCCGTGCCAACCTCGTCTAGTATGGATATATCCATATATTTTGGTATCGTACATTTATATACAAGTCATATAAAATGAAATCGTTCACAGTGAAATAACCGTCCATTAAGTTCGATGTTGAGCATCCGTTATTAAAATAATGGATCGTTGTTTGTAAAATAATGTACCATCCATTATCCACCATGTATATATTAACCGGATGCGGCGAACAAGGGGGTAACGTTGTGCTCCTGTTTTATAACACGATATCCTAATGTCTAAGGGTCGATACTGCATCTAGCACAATCGACTCACTCTATTATAATATTATTAACAATAAGCTGTCTTTACTGAAGAGGTCACAGTTGTCAGTGAATCGAATGAGTTTACGTAGTTTGCTAAGTGCTGGGAACCGCCTCGAAAGTTTGAACATAAAACGTGGCTTAAGTGACAACTTTATCAATGCGATTTGCGGGTGATATCTTGCAATAGATATGTTAATGCATAGCTGACTGCTATTTCATATAAGTCATGTACTTATGGATGAGAAAACCTTAGTGACATATATATAGGGAGTGTTTGGGGGGTGCTAACCCCGGGATTCTTGGAAGGACCAAGTGGTCCTCCCCTTAACCCTCATTGTGTCGCCTTTATTTACAATAACAAGAAAAAAAGAGAAAAAAAACATTTTTGTGTTTGGATTTTATCTGAGTGACAGATGGGACACAAACCTTATGAAGACACAGTTCTCAGACTTTGAAAGCATGACCCAAACTGAACAGCTTGTCAAAATCTTATCCAACAATGTGTCAAATACATGCACTTCAATTTGTCATATGATCCGAAGATTATTCTCCGCACGTGATGAGCATCGTATCATAAATCAATGAACAAATACAGAATAGATGATCCATTGCACATTCAGCTTGACCTTATATTAATATCATTTATTATACTGTTCAATACACAATGTACAATTATATGTTATTATGTATGCATACTGTCCTTATAAGGATGTTTTTGCCAATTAAACTTATCTTATCATGGGACACATTTACCCGTTCCAAATCACTATCGTATGCGCTACATTGCAAGTACGCAAGTGACCGTGACGAAGTTCACCAATTTACCCATGCCCGTTCCCGTCGGACGGGTATCGCGACCTCACTAGTATAGGAGATTGTATCGCTGTTATTCTTTCATTTGGGTTAATAATGTATGTTTCCAGGTTTCGATCATACGGTTTATTTCAAAATAGATTTGTAATCAAAGTTTATTGCTATTTTGACGAGTACCAGGTTTGGTAGAATTTTCTGGTTTCATTTTTGTTTGTTTCCTTTTTTCTATTTGAATCTGCCAAGAGCGTCAGGATTTTTTAAATATAGTTTTTTTTCTCCAGTTCAAGTTTGTTTTCCTCCCGTTCAATCCACGTTGCTTTCGATCAAATCATTGCTTCTTGTGTAGCTTCTATTCTTATTTCATGCATGGAGTTCATTGTTTTGAATTTGTTCCGTTATACTGGCCTTCTGATTTAAATATAACTAAACATTTATCTATGGACATTTCGAGTTCATTTTTTATTTCTAGTGATGAGTCTACTTGTTTTGTCGATCACGCTTGCTGTTAGTCGAATATGCCATTGTCTGACCTATGATATCAAGAAGAATTGCACTGGGAATATAATTGTTTTGCTAATATCGCAGCTGCGTGGGCGGAATCCGCTTAATGACATCGGATATTTGTGTGTCTACATTTGGTTGATTATATAAAGATTTAACCAATTTGACATACTTTTCTTCGTGTATAACACCACTGTAAATTTACAAGGGTATTTATAATGATGATTGCAACGATTTTCACAATAATGATCAAGTTTGCTTTGAATCGCCACAATCATAGCGAAACGAAAGGATACGTGTCAACACTTTGTCATAATCATATTGCTTCCACTCGACTAGCCATTCGTAAAATAATCCTTCGCATACCACCCGAGGAGAACAACTTTACGTTACTCAGAACAGTTAACTGGTATGAATCGTACGTGACACGTAGTGGAGCAACCACACATGATGTGCCTCAAATTTGCCTTTTATCGGCGACATAGAGCTAAGAATAATTTATGTAACATCACGCAGTGATCACTACGGAGATGACATGCCAACTTGACAAGACGTGTCGTGGATTGTTCCATCTTGTCTGGATTCTGGCCCACAAATCCAAAATGACGTCAGAAACCGTGTCATGACGTCTTTATTTTTCGTTTTCATTAAGCTAACAAACGAAATTGGACTAATTGAAATTAATAGACCTAGCTACATCACATCTGAATTCTTCGTAAGTTGTGAATTAGTTACTTTCATTTTCATCGCGATGCTTCATTCCCAATTCCGCGTTTTTTGCAATCTCCACACTGTTGCTAACCGGAAGCCACGTGATAATTTCTCCAAAATCCATACCCGCGATCTAAAAAAAAATCACTGATGGATATAGAAAAAAATATATGACGTCATTCACCTGCCTAAGGTATAAGCACCTTGGTGGCTGCTATTATCTATATCCAGCTTAACAATGTCCCTTACCCATGCAGTCATCAATTTTAGTTCAGCACCCTTATCAGAATAAAAAGCATTAACGTCATTAACACAAAGTGTAATGCGCGGCGGATAGGTGTTTATTGAAAATGTTTGGTGTGCGCTCGATACTCACCGTACACAATCTGTATAACGCACTCAATACTTGTAATATTGTTGTAAGAAACCGTTGTTGTGGATCGCTTTATTGTATCTGATCGTTAGGGGAGGGTTAAGTTTTTGAAAATATCTCGGTTTGTTGAATATCAGTGGTTGTGATATTGATATCAATGAATCGGGTATATAATGCTGAAACTTTTGATGCACCACTGAGAGCTTTATACCAAAACATGAAAATTTTATAGAAAATCTTCTGGAAAACTTTTTGGAAAAAGCACTGCAATTTATGCATTTTTTTGGCATTTTCGTTAATTTTTCACAAACATTGTTGGAGAATATCATTTATTGCACACCATTAACGTTAAGCAACCCAGATAGAATAAATATCTGATATTCAAGTATATTTTATTCGACATTTGTCTTGTTTTATTGGTTTTCCTGTTTATACTGAAATTTTGCAGGTCAAAAACACTAAAAGGTCCAAAAAATATATTTTCCACCTGCTCCGCCCTGGATACCTCAGTGTTTTGGAACCCCCATGGGGCAAGGATAATTGAAGATAGCGTAAAAATTTCGTGTGATACTACCCTCATCTGGGGGCCGGTCTATATATGACCGTATTGATTTGGGGTGCTTCTAGTCAGGGAGAAATTCCAAGTATAGGTCTTCAAAAATGAATTCGCTAAACATTCCGGATACAGTGAAGTGTTATACATCGCTAGCAAGATTATGACCTACACTTTCTAACTATGTAGGTTGCCAATTCTGAAATGAAATTGAAAGGTCGCCTGAAAATTTATTTTTCAATAGACAGTGTCGATGTTTTTACTATCTAACAATGATATGGTATATTATGCAATGAATTAACATTGTTTGCATCACGTACGGAGCTGAACTTGACTTTATATTGGAGCAATGTGCGTTATGTTGTCATCGGGTGGTTCATCGTATGGTTGCGGCACATATATACGTATTTAGGAAAATCGGCTGAACTATTGTATTTATCAATTTTATTGCGCCCTCATCTGATCACAATTCTTAACTCGAGTGATGCCACTTCGGATAATTTAGACCACACCATTTGGGTCCTTTAAATAACGAAACTGTCAATAAGTTTTGGATGAAATCTGCGATATAAATGTTTTATCAATTTTGGCGTCCCAACCCCCATTGCTCACTCGGTCATCACAAGTGCGTATCTTTAAATAAAGCCATAATAGTCCCCATATCATGGATACAATTATATATAACCCTTTAACCAACAGAACGGCCCTGTGCCAATGCATTCTCTTATATATGCGATTCGACCATAGGTCGCCTCGCATATATAAGAGAATGCATTGGCTTAACACATTACAAATTATAAAATTGTTAAAGAATGTAAGAAAAAATGGTTGGACTAGCAGGCAATTTGAGGAGAAACAATGTTCTAGGTAGCAAAATGAAGCTATTTATGGACTAGCAGGCAATTTGATGAGAAACAAGGGTCTAGGTAGCAAAATGAAGCTATTGATGGACTAGAAGCTATTATTATTAAAAATAGGCAATTGAGAAGAAAAAAACGAAGTTATATATACCACAAATAAAGCGACTGTAAGCGGACTAGTGGCACTTTTTGGAGGAACAATGGACCAGGTAACCCATAAGATATAAAGCTTTGGATAAAATGCAGGTAATTTAAAGATGTACAATCCGATTCAATGGTCTCTGTATCATCAGATTACAACAACAACATTTCTTCAAAAGCCGCTTTAGTTGTCAGAATCCATTAACCCTTTACCCAACAGAAGGGCCCTGTGCCAATGCATTCTCTTATATATGCGAGTCGACCATCGGTCGCCTCGCATATATAAGAGAATGCATTGGCTTAACACATTAAAAATTATAAAATTGTTAAAGAATGTAAGAAATAATGGTAAAAAGTGTTAAAAAAAAGATTTTTTTCAGGCCAATGCATTCTCTTATATATGCGAGGCGACCTATGGTCGACTCGCATATATAAGAGAATGCATTGGCACAGGGCATAACTGTAACTATCACAATGTGGTCAAGGAGCCGGTTCCAATGATATCCACATTTGTATGGTTCTATTGCGACAGACCGAAGATATTTTAGGCTGTTGAAGCTTTATTTGGCCGGTTTTGGCCGTTTTGTTGGGTAAAGGGATAAGCTAGAAATCGGCGACAAAAACATTTCCATCACATATTTCCCACCCCTTATTCCGACTGCGTCACTTCAGACTTGTTTAACCTGCACCAGTATCTTCCTCGTAAAATGTTACCCCTGTTAGATCGCTTCGGGACCTATAGATGGTCTCCGCCAATGTATATACATGTAGCGTAGAGTTAGGCGGACAGACACACAAATATTCGCATATATATAAGACTAGCAGGTTTACCAAGCGATTTGATTATGTTTCCTACTGGCTATTACAACAATGCAAATTCGAATTCTATTTTCTTATACGATTTCAAAGAATAAGCCTTAACTTTCATTGTTTCCATAATCCCCAGTCATGATTCAGGCGCACCAAATTCAGAAATTAAACATATAATAATGCAATAACCATAATTGTGAAATCGGTGACATTTTATAGAGTTTGGTGTCCTCACTGTCGGTCTTCATACCTGATTCCGAGAGCGCCACTTTGGCAACTAAACTGTTAGAAAATATCCGTATTTTTACATCACAATGTGATGGTAACTTTGCTGCCGTCACACATGAATGTCCATCAAAAATGTAAATTATATTCAAATCATCACCAATAAGGTTGGATAACATCGGTGATAAAAGGTGTCTTTATCGATGTGGATTCCTGGAACGGACAGTTGGTACCTTTGAATCACATACAATGTCATTGAAGCCAACTTAACATATAAGACATTGATATTGTTGTTTAAAATCCCTATCTAATTATTTAATTTATGCATATTATATTGCTTTTTAGTTGAATTTGTGTAATACGTTTATGTTAATTTGTGATCCGAAATGAATACGTTTACATCAACCACACCATTGGCATTTTCATTTAACGGAGAATCCAATACATGTATATAACTTTAGTGAAACTCGGCGGCAATTTTTGTGGCAACAATTTTTGTACTCTCGACCCCCAAACCAATCCCTGACATGGACGAGTTTTTGGTAATATTTCGACAACTACACTTAAGCATCTTTAAACCACACAATCCCTATATATCATGGAAATGACAGCCTCTTCTTTCCTTCATTGACTCCCGACCGTGCCACTTTTGGAATATTTAAGCTGCACCATTCCCTTCATCGTAAAGTTACTGCAATTAGACCCGTTTGCTGATCGTTAGAATATGTTGGGAAATCAGATTTGATGACACGAGTTTGATTAATGTGATTCACAAAGAGTCGTAGACGAGTTATGAATCAAATTTATCAAACGAATTCCATAAAACCTTATATCCCAACATAACGAGTGGAAGATCTTATATATCACATAAAACAATATAGCTTTATGCCTTTTTAACGAATCAAAATACTTACAAGAAACTGCAAAATGCATACATTTACAACGTTGGTTGAGACGCTTCACAACCGTATACGACTTATTGTGCGTTCTGGGGCTGGCGATGCAAAATATAGTCCCCAAATTTGCCTCTTTGTTTGTGTGTCTATTTTCGTTAGTGCGACGAAGTTGGACAAGAATGTAAATTTAATGGATAAAGCAATCACTGTGCATTGTCTGGTGTTGGTGTCGTGCGCGGATTTTAATCACACGAATCAGCCTAAATACTTGCGGTCATTGTCTTGGCGCGATGCCAAGTTTTTAATGATATATTAGGTGTTTCCTGTGATATACTCAGAATGAGTGGATGCAGTGGTCCAGTATGTGTTCCTTGCTTCACATGTGTATGAACTAATTATCCGTATCAGTGTTATCGATAAGATGGACTGCAATTACAAGATAGCTTCAACTCTGGAGACACAATGATATAAATATCTCATTCTTATATTATTCTAGCATGAGTGGATCCGATTGCTTTCTCGCAGCGATAAATCATATTAATTATTGTAGAAAATACCACCGCATTTTTAAACTGACTCTGATCACGTGGCTAACATACTATGTTGCATTTTCCTTGCTATTTCAACTGATAGCCATACCCTTAAATCAAATTATTATGTTTCCCAGTGGTGGTGTGTTTCAAATCAAGCGACACTCTTTTGTATAATTCTAACGATCAATATGAGAAATGTGGTATGGATAATTGGCGCACTTTCGCAAAATACCTACAACAATACATGTACATCGAAGCGACTAGAAAAATAATGAAAGCGTTATATGAAAGCTCTTAACTTGTGTCCATTAGAGCTCGCTGATGTGGTCATTATCAGTATAGCAGGGAATCTATATTCATATACTGAGATTGCCGGGAACCATTTTCATATAATGTTTCTGCGCGTCTATCGGTGAGAGGATTATCGATTTGTCCACATATTTGTCCATGTTAACAATAGTACCGTTTATTGAGCCGAAAGACAGGACAAAGACGAGATGACCAGATATTTCAAGTCTATATAGAGAGTAGCATATCACCAGTGAGCTCGCCCTTCTGTGTCATGCATATATTATTATTATTATTATTATTATTATTATTATAGATACATTTAGAGCGCATTATACAATAAATTAGTTTCAATGCGCTTACAATACAAACATTTCACACATCCATAGTAAATAGCGAATGGATAAAATTATATACTAAGAACCTAACTAGAAAATACGCAAACTTAACCTAATTCTCAACCGCAGTAAAGGCAATGTAAATAAATAAATAAATAACAGTTTTGTTTAGCGTAAAATCCAAACAATAATATATATATATATATTTATTATTTTGTTTCAATCCCTGACTCGAACGGCGCCAATTTTGCCACCGTTAAACCACACCATTACACTCCTTATATCGGTGAGATTATGTTGTATAAGTTTGGTGGAAATCAGTGGCAAAATAAATAATAAATTGTTCTGTCCCTGATCCCGACAGATTAACTTTATACGATCTTATACATTTTAACCTGCATTTGTCGTAGATGAAGTAGCCCGTTGGTGATGTTATAAATTTTAAGAGGAACCTGTTGTCAAAGGTGCGGGGAAACGTTGTCTCGATGATGTTGTACGATTAATTAGTGTTTGCGTTTCAAGTCGACATGTAATGTAAAGACATTCTGCAGATAATAACACATAAAACAATTGAAAATCGATATACATGTATGTTTACATACCATTTGGCTAAAATAAATGGTGTTGTATGGTGGATACCCATTCCACACACCCCAACACCAAGCCGCGTGAGGCGCGAGAACTTGTTGACATTCTTCAGTCTGACGCGAAACAGATACAATCGCTTTGGTCTGCTGATTGTTGATTCAGTATCAGAAATCTTCACATAGATCTGTATACAGATCTACACCAATGTAAACACACCTTTATGAAGTTGGTGAGTCACTATGAGTTGCTACAATATTAGTGAAAACTGATGCTATGTCGTTATAAACTGATGCTATGTCGTTATAAACTGATGCTATGTCGTTATAAACTGATGCTATGTCGTTATAAACTGATGCTATGTCGTTATAAACTGATGCTATGTCGTTATAAACTGATGCTATGTCGTTATAAACTGATGCTATGTCGTTATAAACTGATGCTATGTCGTTATAAACTGATGCTATGTCGTTATAATTTATAATATTGCCATTTGCGCGGTGTTTGGATAATCTGAAAATATCCCAGAAAAGCCGTTATGTTTATGAAGCCATTATGTGTATGAAGCCATTATGTGTATGAAGCCATTGTGTGTATGAAGCCATTATGTGTATGAAGCCATTATGTGTATGAAGCATTCAAAAACATATATTACGAAATATTGTAATGTTGGTTGTATTAGTTGTTGCAAATCGGCTATAAACAAGATTAAAACCTGACTTACGTTGAAAAAATTCCAACTGATGACAATTCTAATGACAATGTTGACCAAATGTGTGACAATATTGTTTTCTTAAATTAACTAGCAGTGTTTGACTGGCCACGGGGGAGGGATCAGGACACAAGCTTTCCATGTGTTGGAATTTTTCAACCTGTCACCCCCCTAAGGTTGAAAAATGTCCAACTGATGACCATTTCAGTCCAAAATTGTGACCAAAAATAGTAAAATATGCAAATGTTGGTCCAAAAACAATTAATTCCCGCCAATATATAGTTTGAAAATCAAACTATACAAGAACATTTTCAACCTATTGTTGGTGTGAAATTTCCAACTAATATTTTGGCAGGTATGAAATTTCCAACTGTTGACAATTTTGACCAAAGTTGGGGGTGATACATCCAATCCCCCCCCCCTGTCGCCACGGCTCTGGGTTCACATCACTTTAAGGAGGCAAGTTCAACAAACGACATAGCAAATAATAATGTCGTAAGAAAAACGTAACCGACCAGCTAGCTTGCGCGAAGGTCGGGAGGTCAAACATTCTCGCCGCTCGTCAAGTGGTCCTCAGTGTCATTATTGTATAATGTTGTTGGGTCCTGTTGATTTCGAATAATTGAATGAATGAATGAAAGTGTATTGCCAAGTCACTAAGTATAGTGAGACAAGCAAAAACATACTTGCATTATGTGCTCTCAGCCATACACACCAATTTATCGATATCTTGGTATTATAAATACAAATTATATACATAAATATGAGATTCGTAAAAACTTAACAATGAAGCACAATTTAACAGCTATATTGGTAATGCCCTGGACGCTATTTTGATGAATATCTAATATTTAGATGTCACGTGTGTTGAAGAGTTAACAGGCAGAGTTAGTGGATAAGAGTTATCTGAATCATATCCGTACATGAATAATCAATTGCTTTGTTTTCTTGAAATTATCCTGTTGAAATGACCATTTTCATCCTCACACCGATTCTGAAGAAATCTGAATTGGTCACAGATCTATTTCTTATTTGTCATTTATATCTGAACTTGTCGACAACTCATAAACCAACATGGTTATATTAACCTAAAACTTAATGTAAGTTTTTTCAGCGGATATAAAACATAGAGATCGACAATTCAGTTTTGTTGGCATATCTTCTTCCTCCTTTCAAATTAAATGGACACGTCTCAGATGTATAAACGAACAGTGACCGTTTAAAATATGCACTATTGTCTTTGTGACAATGTGCATGTTGCAATATAAATGTATACAGAGCGTTTTCAGTTAATATTTTACGGTAAAAATATCCCAAGATAATGTATACTGCATATACAAATTATAAGTGTTTGCATGTATACAGAGCGTTTTCGGTTTATATTTTACATTTGCGGTAAAAAATATCCCAAATATAAATGTATATTGCATATACAAATTATAAGTGGTTTCATGTATTCATTTACATGTGCATACTATACCTTCACAGAAGAAACTTGAGTAACAACAAAACTCAGTAATGAGTGACAACAGTGCAACTTTCAACATCGGCATATTGAAAACAGCAATCCCGTTGAGTCTATGATATTCTGACTTGATTCCACTGGATTGCAGAGAGAACCGACATATTACTGGTCTAAACGGTAGTCCAGCCTAAGAACAACGGAGTTCCAAGTCGGGACTCTGGTCTCGCGAAGCTGCATTGTCGGAAGCTTATTGTCCAATCTGTGTATCGTTGGACAAAAGAAAGCTTCGTGATCCGTCGATATTATTGCGTTGACGTCGCATACACCTGAGCATTAGTATTAAGGATGTCGATGCTCAAATTATAGAGCAGAAAGTAGTGGCATACATTGGAAACATACAACACAAGATTCAATTATTTACTTCAAAATTAACTTGTTAAAGGATTAAACAGTTAATATTTTATTATATCATAGTTAGTTCTTATTTATTGAAGGCTTGCTTGTATTATTGATAAAGCATTCCTCTGAAGAAAAACAAATATTGCTAACATAAATCATCTTCACCTGAGCACATGTTTACATCAGAGTTAGGCAACTTGACATTGGAAAATACTATTTGTGCATAAGGTTTCAGTTTTCTTCAGCAAAAATAGCTAAATTGATATTATACCAAACGACACACAATAGTGATGATTATTTATTTTGTTATTTACGTTAACGTTTATCCAGTATTTCCCTAATAAATGAGTATCTATCGTCCTTAATTCGTTATCCGACTTGCAGAATCGCCCAATCTTACTTACTTTGAATATTTGTAAAGCGACATCGAACCGATTCATCAAAAGAAGAATATGAAAATACAACGAGGCAAATTTCAATTAATGGAGAATTGCAAACGTGGGGCTCCGAAAATAAATGAAGTCGCGATAAAACACATTCCAAATAAAATTGTTACAATTAGACCAGATGAACCCGAACGGATGTCAGGCCACATTCGTCTCCTTATGAGGCAACGCAAACGATTATATGCCAAAGCAAAAAAGAATACGACATTAAATGCATGGGCTAAATATAAAACCAAGCGAAATGAAGTAATATCATCTATCAGAACTGCCAAGCGCCTGGAAATGGAAAAAAACAAAAGCTCGTCGGCAGTTCTTTTACCGAGTCCTCCGTGTGGTGGAAAACTCTTAATAGACTCATGGCTCCAGACCACTTTGCGAGGGCAATAACGTATAGACAGATAACAATTATAAATCAGAAATATTAAATAATTATTTCTGCTCTACATCGTTCCTGTCAGAATCTGACCCAAAAAAACCACCGCTATTAACTAGATCTAAAAATTGTACTTTGAAACTATTAAGATTGCACGCAAAGATATATTGGAATCCCTAACAAGCGTTAAAGTAGCAAAGGCCAGAGGTGATAACGTTGTCAGGCCAAAAATTCTAAAGAACTCCGCTACGGCCCCAACAAGTTCTATGTGCTGTATATTTAACGAATTGTTAAAACATTCCTATTCCCCCGACGACTGGAAGAGAGCAAACGTTTGTCCCATCTTTAAAAATTGACATCCAAGTATGCCATCGAATTATCGTCCGATGTCATGCTAAATTGCCTCTCAAAAATATTTGAGAAATGTATCTTTCGACATTTATCAAAATACTTATACGCAAATAAGCTTCTAACAGATTTACAATCGGGTTTCAATTATCTTATTTCATCTTTAGACGAAGGCAAAGAAATAAGGTGCCTTTTCTGTGACATCAGCAAAGCTTTTGATAAAGTTTGACATAGGAGACTATTGTCCAAACTGAGTAATCTAGGTGTGTTTGATAACACATAATACCTTTTGAAAAATTATTTGGAAAATCTACAACAAAGCGTCATTTTGGAAACTACCCAGTCGTCTTGGAAATCTGTAGAATCTGGTGTCCCTCGAGGGTCGACACTGGGTAGTGCATACTATTCTTGATATACATCAATGATATAGCAGACGAGATAACAAGTAATATCCTACTTTTTGCAGACGATACCTCCCTTTATTTAGCAGTAGAAGATCCCATACTGGCTGCTGACGTTCTTAACAAAGATATATCGGAAATACACGACTCATCTAACAAATGGCTCGTTATATTTAACCCATCCAAAACTGAACCCATCTTAGTTAGCAGGAAAGAAATTAAACATAGCCACCCCATCTCAAAATGGCAAATCAATCAATATGCGAAGTGGCTGCACATAAATACCCTTAGTTCCGATGGTAAATGGAAAGACCTTATCGCAGATATTTAAAAACGAACTTATAGTATGCTGTCCCTGCTGCGAAGACATAAATTTAACCTTGACAGGAGGTCACTTGAAATAATATATTTATCATGTATTCGTCCTGTCCTGGAGTATGCCTCCTCAGTTTGAGACAGCTGCAGCAACGAAGAAGCTAATGAATTAGAAGAAATCCAATAGTAACCTGGCGCGACAAGAAGATGTAGTAAATGTGGCTTGCTCCACGAAACTGTGTGGGAGACACTTACGAATCGACGCCGAAAAAACAAGCTAATCCAATTTTGTTTAAATGGTGAAAAAGTCAACACCGCCTACCTATACATATATGTTCCCCTATATCAGGGAGACTAACAAATTACGACTTCAGACTTAACGACATGAAACCGGTTTTTTATATAATACTGAATCATATAAAAAAAATCCTTTTTACCTACAGCTGTGTCTATGGAATGATCTACCGAAGGCCAAAAACTGTGAAACCATATCGGACTTCAAATATTTTCTTAATACTCACCTCGTCGTGATCCCCCGTTACATGGAATTTTCTTACACAAGTCGAAATCAAATTTTCCATTGTCAACTACGACTAGGGTGTAGCAATCTGAACTACGACTTATATCGCAATCATTTACAAGACAATCAATATTGTATATGTGGCGAAGTTGAGACAGTATCACACTGCTTGCAATATTGCCCAGTCTTTGAAGCCGAGAGAGATATTATGTCTCAGCAACCTTAATAATATGGAAACAAAAACACTCTTAGAAGGTTCAAAATCACTTCACTTAGCCAAAAACATTGAGATATTCGCTAACATTCAGAAATATATTGAACCAACTGGCAGATTCAAGCCATATTATGCACAGACCTGATGTATACGATCTTAGGCTGTGTATGGAACAAATTAAAAAGACATTAAAATCAAAATTAAATTAAATGTAATATCGATCCCAAAAGTACCCTGCAAAAAACCTGCTACGATTGGAAGGGGGCTGTTAAGATCCTACCTCTCATACAATAACATATATTTGAAGGGAAGTTGCCACATGCAACGTGGCGGAATATTGCGTTGCTACTGAAACTGTTATCAAAGACAGCCTGTGAAAAATCCACTGCAGTGAGTATTATTATACTAACAAATATGAGACAAATGCATGTATGTAAATTTTAGCACTTTTATATAATAGCTTGAAATTAGCATCATTTTACGAACCCCTCTCAGGTGGTTGCTACCGTCTGCATGGGTGATGTGCTCTTTCTGGCTATAGATTTGCAAACCTACTTCTAATTCTTCAAGGCATTGCTCTTAGCCCTTTAACCAACAAACCGGCTAAAACAGCTTCAACAGCCTGAAATATCTTCGGTCTGTCTCAATAGAACCATACAAATATGGATATCATTGGAACCGGCTTCTTGACCACATTGTGATAGTTACAGTTATGCCCTGTGTCAATGCATTCTCTTATATATGCGAGTCGACCATAGGTCGCCTCGCATATATAAGAGAATGCATTGGCCTAAAATAAATCTTTTTTTAACACTTTTTACCATTTTTCTTACATTCTTTAACAATTTTATAATTTGTAATGTGTTAAGCCAATGCATTCTCTTATATATGCGAGGCGACCTATGGTCGACTCGCATATATAAGAGAATGCATTGGCACAGGGCCCTTCTGATGGGTAAAGGGTTAGAAAACTTCGATAACATTTTGTCCGACATTTTGTACGTGGTGATTGGAGGTCGGTCGGTGAATGATAAATGAAATCGAGTGCACCTAACTACATGGTATATGCAGTACTATGACGACATCCGATATCAATAGAAATAAAATATAGACTATCATATTGGTCAACGCTAGTGAGCCATGATGCGTCAGAACTAGCAAAGAACATATTTCTTTTGTTGAAGTATATGCATCCGAAGGCGATATTTTATTGCAAGACAAGATCGAATGGATTAGCTTTGTGGTCCACAAATTGTGGAAGGGATTCTTCACGAAGTAAACATGGAACCCTTTGATTAATTTAATTGAAAATACTACTCTGGATTTCATGGATACAAATGCAATACACCTACTTCAAAATATTGTGAGAATTGCAACTACAATACCATAATGAAACGATTACTCCATCCCTGCTTTTCCTTCGATTATATTGAACAAATCTTCGACGCTCACCCGTATCTGGAACAACCATGCTTAGTACTATCTGGTCGCGGAAAGGGTCTCTTGGGCTATTCATCCTGATACGACAGACGGTTGATCGTCGTTTGTGAAAACCTTTCGATAAGCGCTAATAATATCGAGCACAAAGATCACCGAATATATTCCGAAACATATTGTAACGCTGAACAAACTGATGGAAATGGCTGTCGGTCGTCCTTCGTAAGCGCTGTATTTACTGCGCTTGTATTTAGATGTCGCTGTTTTATCGATCTTCAGGGCGCTTCCCAGATTACTTATCTTGTGTTCGATGTCCGCAAATGTTATTGTTTGATGTGAGCATCTACACCTGATGTAAATTCTGTGACGGGAACTCATACCTTTAAAGAAAGGAAACAAATAATTCAACTAAAGTTTATAGTTTTCCGAGATATGGCAAATCGTACTGAATCGTACTGTTCTGTACTACTAGACAAATAGAGGGCGCGTACATATAGATGGCACATCGGGGCAATACGGGTGTGGGGAGCATACACTGCCATACAGGCAGCGACATACCAGAGATCCAGACAGGTGATACTGATTAACGAATGTTCATATATCACCTGTATGACGAATGTGCCATTGTATAACATTAAAACATAAAGATAAAGCTCTGAATGCACATTTTACGGACTAATATCTCTCATGGTCACACCAGGTATAACCTAGTCAAAGTTTCGTCTGACTAGGGAATCTTGGTCACCTCGACTACGGATTGTTAGTGTGCGGATGGATTTAGGGTGGGGATAGTGATGTTGTACCTGTTGGTGGTGGATCTGCTGAGGTCAACGTTGAGACCCCTTTCCCTGTTGGTGAATGAATTGCAATTGCTGGTGTTGTAACCCATGTTCCATACGTCGATGTTGGTGATGGGGTTGTAATCGCTGATGTGATGGACCGTGTTCCAGTTGTAGACATTTGTGATGGACTTGTAATTGCTGATGTGACGAACAATGCTAGTAGTGTCGATGTTGGTGTTGGTGATTTGCTTGTAATAGTTGTTGTGCTAGTCGATGTTACAGGTGTCGATGTTGGTGCTGGACTTGTAACTGTTGATGTGACGGACCATCCTAGTGGTGTCGATGTTGGTGATGGGCTTGTAATAGTTGATGTGCTAGTCGATGTTACAGGTGTCGATGTTGGCGCTGGACTTGTAACTGTTGATGTGTTAGTCGATGTTACAGGTGTCGATGTTGGCGATGGACTTGTAGCTGTTGATGTTCTAACCCACGGTCCCGGTGTCGATGCTGGTGATGGGCTTGTAACAGTTGATGGGCTAGTCCATGTTACAGGTGTCGATGTTGGCGCTGGACTTGTAATCGCTGATGTGCTAGTCGATGTTAGAGCTGTCGATGTTGGCGCTGGACTTGTAATCGATGATGTGCTAGTCGATGTTAGAGCTGTCGATGTTAGAGCTGTCGATGTTGGCGCTGGGCTTGTAACAGTTGATGTGCTAGTCGATGTTAGAGCTGTCGATGTTGGCGCTGGACTTGTAATCGATGATGTGCTAGTCGATGTTACATGTGTCGATGTTGGCGCTGGACTTGTAATCGATGATGTGCTAGTCGATGTTAGAGCTGTCGATGTTAGAGCTGTCGATGTTAGAGCTGTCGATGTTGGCGCTGGACTTGTAATCGATGATGTGCTAGTCGATGTTAGAGCTGTCGATGTTAGAGCTGTCGATGTTAGAGCTGTCGATGTTGGCTCTGGACTTGTAATCGATGATGTGCTAGTCGATGTTAGAGCTGTCGATGTTGGCGCTGGATTTGTAATCGATGATGTGCTAGTCGATGTTAGAGCTGTCGATGTTAGAGCTGTCGATGTTGGCGCTGGATTTGTAATCGCTGATGTGCTGGTCGATGTTACAGCTGTCGATGTTAGAGCTGTCGATGTTTGTGGTGGACTTGTAATCGCTGATGTGACGGGCCATGTCCAAGGTATCGATGTAGTTGTCGTCATCTCTTAACAAAACAAAAACACAGATATTTTCTTTTTCAATGTTTTATATCTGTACTCATTGAATAATTCTCACACCACAATATGCAACATCGTCACCATACCACCCAATTGGCCGAAGAGCTGTAAAGGTGTGTCCGCGATTCTTTAATTGAATATGATATTTTCCGTAAATTAAGACTCAGTGATTCCTACTTATCGTCGAGTTGGGGTAAGCACTGACAATGAAAATTCGTCAGAACATATAATGTAATACCACTAATTTTCGTCATATGATGTGATCCTATGCAATGATAAAAATCAAGCAAAATATACCACTAACTATTCTTCCCTTACTTGAAATTTCCGCTGATAATCTAAAATGTTTGTTGGCAACTATATATTGAAACAACCATCATACCTCAAAGAAACTTTAATTGTACTAATTCTGACATGTCAAATGTGTACCAGACGTGTATGCATTATTCATTGCCAATAAACACACGTCAAATGGCAGACGGAAGTGATATGAAAACGGAATGACACTTTAAATACCATGGCTTTGTAATCATTGCTGTATCAGCAGGACACCAACATCATACTTGTAGCTAAATCAGCAGGACCCACCAACAAACATAGCTAAATCAGCAGGACCCACCAACAAACATAACTAAATCAGCAGGTCAAAAGACATCATAAATTTAGATGACAACTTAATCAGTCTTGGTTTTATATAAATATAACACTACGGTAACAACCGGGCATACTATAAACAGCGCTGCGGACAAATATTGCGTAAACCGTGTTGCGGGAACGGGTGGTGACTACAGGCGAGTTTTTTTTGGGGGGGGGGGGGGGGGGTTGGGGGGGATTGTGTAATTGATTTTTTTTTCGGACACAACTCGGATCCACAATGTGAATGATGAATAAAGCTTAAACCAGTTGTTAACAGTTAGCACGAAAAAGGCCCCATAAAGTAACGAACTGCTCGAAGAATTGCAGTGAGAAAAAGCTGCTATGTTTCAGTTTTGTGTGTTTTCTGCTCAAAGTTGAGCGCTCCTTGATGAAGCTGGACAATGTTGTCAACGGTCCATTGATATCGATGGTTGTCCCAGATTCAAACCTGTTCTCGATTTATGAACATTTTAATGAATCAAACTAAAATTTACCCCAAATTCGGTAGGCTAAGATTGTGTTTTTCTCGGTAACTGATATCTCAAATATCTCTGAACTTCTATCTATTTGTATACAGCCCGTATATTAGTATTTAACGTGTTTGTCGACCTATTGTGACCCCCGGAACCAGACCGGTTTTTTACACAAGCGAGCATGCAATGTGTATTGTAAAGGGCTCCAACTGGCCATGTGGCTTTCAATACATGTATAAACAACAATGAATGAATAGTATAATAAGCGTGGCACTGACCTGACTCGCATATGACGACCACCTCCTTACCAGCGTTTACGCATGACCGGTCAGAGTATAATATGAGAGGCACGTGTATGTAAGCACACATATTTTGTCCACCGTTTGGTTCATTGGGATCCCATGGATTCCACGGAGAGATGGTCTCTTCCCAAGTCACCCAGTCTCTACCCGCAGAGTTATCCATTCCTAACCAGAATCGTGTAGGAGCAGGGACGGTTGAAATAGCATCAAATCTGAAAACAACAAGCACGGTAATGTACAGTTATACCATAAAGCGAAGCACCAGTGTTCCTTCGTTGTGCGATATAACAATGTGCAGACATTATTTTTTTTTAACCACATATTATACATGTTATGACGTTTTCTCATGCATATATATACATGCCCGTGTTTTTATTCAACATCATGTCCATACGTAGGTTGTTCGATTGTCAATTGCAGCATGGGTGTTATTTAAGAAATAACTATTATTTCGAGTAAGGGTTTGCATGTATAACAGAACAGTTTGAAAGCAAATTCAAAGCTTGAAGTAAATTTGTCTTCAAAAGTTTCGGTTATAACTGATAACCTTAATGGAAACAACAGTTATATCTTATAATTTAACCCGCCATTTCGCAAGGAAACCACCATACGTAGGCGGTACAAGTATAACGAGAGTATAATTTTTAGTTTAATTCCGACCAAATAGATATGTGAAGTTGAAAGAGACACCTGTCACTCAAAACATGTACTTATCGATTGATCAAGTGGCGTTAGCAATACACCGTTTTGTATTGATTGATCGATTGATTGAACTGATCACGCACCGGGCAGCTGTGGGGTACACTTGGGATCGATATATTCGAGCGCGGTCACAATAACCCTTGTTAGTTTTAATTGTCGTGTTTCAAATCTTTGTACATGTTCATTCTTGCTGATTTGACTGGTTACTTTGTGCACTGATGATTAGCAACTAGTATGGTTATTGTCAAGGCAGTCCTACCCAAATATATTATGATGCAGCATCGAAATTTAATTTGTAATCGTAGGAAGTATCGAATAGTTTTCATGTACATGTTTAAAAGCACGCGGAATATGTAGGCGTGCTCATTCGACGTTGCAAACATTTCTGTATAGATGGAAAGTAATTTAGATTAGGTTATTGAGAAATAGCCAAAATGGCAAAGAAAGGGGCTAATTGTCAGTATTATGCCGTGGATTGAAAACTTATGGTTAAATTATTCCCCGATAAATTGAACACATAAATTCGGTTGGTAAAACAATTGGGCATAGTTTTCAGACACGCAAAGATAGACAAGCCGATCGTTAATTACGAGGTATAGATTATTGGACTAACTTACTACACTGTGTGGTATAAACTCAATACAAGTACCCTATACATTACATTTCACATAAAATAAGAATAATTTAAGCTGGTGTGTGGATATTAATGAGGAACGAACTATACAAATAGGACTTTAAGAAATGAACGTCACGGTTGCAGCACATTTGACATAATAATAATGTCCGACGGCCACAGTGCATTATCACACAATAAAACACGCCCAAAATACATATATTTATAAATATTAAACGTCTATAAGATTAGTTATACTCTGTTGCTGCTTAACGAGCAGTGGTATTTTTCAGCCATAATTTTAAACCTTTCAAAAACAGAGTTTGTGTATTGGTTATTCCCGCTGCCGCGATATTCCACATACAGTATGGTTATTGATTTTGGATACTATGACGCATATAAAGAAATAACTCTCAAAATCAACACCATGCACATGTTGTCAACATTCAATTATACATGTAAGTTTACTCACACATTGTCCCTAATAAAACTGAAATGTGTGGTGTCATGAAGAATAACGAGGTTTCCAGACTGCGAATCACACAGATCACGAGCCTCAAACTGTTCCACCGAGACGGAGCTTCCGACCCAATAGCAGCGTCCGAGTAGTGGATATGGTGTAGCTCCTTCATGTGGACACTGTGATGCTGTAAAATAAGAAACAGCTTGTTGAAATCAGTAATGTGAACGCACTCAAACCTCGAAATGTTATGTCTGGAAGGAGGGATGCTATACGTGTAGGTCAAACGTACGCTCATACATGCGCTTATAATTGCACACTTACTTACTTACATCAACATACATTAAAGTGATACACTCTTAAACGTTTTGGTTTTTTAAAATACCAAATTTGGTTTTGAACTTTGTCCTATATATGTAACCAAATTAGGTTTTGATCAAAACTAAATACCAAGCGCCAACTGGTTTTGATAAAAACCCAAATTGGTTTTATATAAAACCAATTTTTGGTTTTGATCAAAACCAATTTTGGGTTTGAGCAAAAATTTCAAAAACCAATTTTGGTTTTGATCAAAACCAATTTTGGTTTTGATCAAAACCAAATTGTATGAATATTTGGTTTTGATCAAAACCAAAATTGGTTTTGAACTTTTGTCCCATATATGTAACCAAATTAGGTTTTGATCAAAACCAAATACCAAACGCCAACTGGTTTTGATCAAAACTCAATTTTGGTTTTGACCAAAAAGTTCCTTTTTTGCACAATTTATTGATAAATGTGCCATACAACATACTTATGCAACCTTTAAGGGGTACTGTACACTAAATCCACCCATTTATTGTACCATATCCATACTTAACAAAATATATGCAACACATGAATGAATTTGGTTTTCCAAGTTCGACTTGTAAAATTATAATGAAAATTAATTTATGACTCGAGTCATAAATTGATTTTCATTATAATTACCAATCCATTTATATATTAAAGGGCTAATTATAAAAGGCTTTAGACTCAGGATGCTATACAGTCTGACACAGATGCCACCAGATTCCATTTCCAGAACAGAAATTCAGCTGATCACTTGCATACTACAGGCTATCAAATTTCTATATTATGGCTTTCATACCCTCCCACAAACATACATGTACATGTATATGGGTTCTTTTTGTCAATTGGTCAAATCTTATATTATACGAAAACCCATTATTTGTGACGGTTTCTACCATAATAATTATGGTCGCCAAGTAAACAGAAAATAAACGGTGACCATGTATTTTTTTTTTTAAGGTTATCATTTATTTTACTGTTTACACAGTCCTGAAATTATTATGATAGAAACGGTTGGTCCTCAAACAGTCAAATGTTTCTCACATAATTTTGTGATTACTTTTTCAAGAGTGCTTGCTGGCATAGAACTAAGCCTTACGGTTCCACAAGATGTTGCAAGATGTGGCAAATTACATGTAAAATTTCCTGAAATCACAAACTCCTGAGGACTATTCTACCATTTAATTGCTGCCAGTAACCTTAAATTGAGGCATGTAATTTGCCTGCACATGTGAGGGCTACCCCATTCACGAATCATATCATAAGCAACCAAAATTAAGAGTCGAAGAAGAAGTAAATTGTCCAAATGACATAATTGGTTGCATCTATGTTGAATGAAGTTTTAAGATAAACATCAATGAAGGCACAGTGAGATTTTGGAAATTAAACTTTAATTCAAACTTATCCAGCAGGAATAATTGTCATCCTAGCCATTCTTCCACAGCAGTGTATATTCCTGATGTCTGTGCACACCTCACCATTGCAACAATTGCAATGAATTAACACTTAATATATAGTTCATCACACCCTTCTTATATTCTCAAGAATGACAGAAGGAGCTCATCTGTTTTTACACCTGTCATGCAGTAGAAATTTAAAGATCAGCAAACTCCTTTATATTGGCATCTGATGAATAGAGCAGCACTTGACAGCATAGCATGTTACTAACTTCCCACAGGCTGCACCACAATTGTATATTGTGGTACAATATTTATGTATGAAAAGTTGACAAATATCTGCACAGACGACACACATGCCTCCTCTGTATGCTGTGCACATTCTGGTACTAAAGTTTCCAATGCCAGTGAACAAACATACTCTGAAAAGAAATGCATAAAATACTATGTTTAGGAAAAGTCAGATTTAAATACATATATTGCAGACTTATTTCATTGAATATTAAAAGCATTGTTAGGGCATGGCAATTCCAACAAAAGGCCTTTAACTCTGGTGAAATTGACGTCCTGAACCAAAACTCAAACTTGACCTGTATTTTGTACAAATAAAACACACATATTTCAAATTTCATTCAACTCAGTTGAGACTGTCTAAAGTTATCATCTGACATCTGGAATCCAAAAGCGAACTAACAGACAGACAGACACGCAGAATATTACATCCCCTTTTTTAAAACAGGCATATACCGGTATAGTCCAAACCCTCTTGTACTAAAACCAGCTAAGATATTGGGATGGCGATTTGCTGTTTTTAGTCCAAGCCCGCTTGCATACCAATCCTATCACACGAGTTACGCCACGATCTGTGGCGGGAATCTGTGGTGTATTTTACTCGATTTACCTAATGAATCAATACATGATGCTATATACATCGGAAAGAGAGACATCTTATGGTCATAATGGTGTATAATAATCTAACTTTCATGTTAAATTACGCATAGAATATTCCGGTTGATTGTCACCAACATCGCTGTTTTTTCTGTTTGTTTACTTAACTGAAAGCCGAACTCAGGTTCCGAAGAACTTCGGCATTGTCCGGTGTTTGTTCTGAGTATTCTAGTTTCAGTTTCTATATATAGCGCGGGGTTTTCCGAACAAAATAGCGAAACCCGATCGCCGCAAAGTCCAGTTTCCAATGTGCTTTGAGAACAATTCCCGCACTAAAAACTTAATGACATAATGGAGGATCAGAAAGGTAGTTTTGTTGACAATTTTCGCAAGCAACTTGTCAAAATTGGAGCAAATTAGAACTCTTGTGTCTGACTTGCCATGCGTGTGATTTTCATCCATGTGCATTTTGACTTTTGTGTTGATAAAATAATCGGAGAACCGAATCAAACAGTTTCGAAATATAGTTCTTCCGTTTTAGTGGGACTTTTCAAACTTAAAGTTAAAAATTTATTTTTTGTGTGCTTAACAAGAGCAGTATATTGCTCTGTTCGCTTAGTATATATCTTAATTTCGCTGAAGTCCACCAAATGTGGGAAATGTAGCACCATATTATTTATTCTAATGGTCGTTGTGTTTACACTGTTTTAAACTTTGAGAGGGTTGTAATCCCCGTAATTTATTTAATGTATTACATTTATATCTTCAATGTTTAATTAATCTATTTATTTTTTATTTATTGACACACATAATTACGATTACAATGGAGAATTCATCGTAATTTGCGTGGTCAGTCGAAAATCTACGGAATATTTTCAACGGAAAATGCCGAACACAGTTCGCGAGGTCAACTGAGTTCGCATACTTATAAAATTTTGTAAACATTGCGGTAAATGTCTCTTTTCGCATTAAATTACCGCTTTCAATTCACAACTGATGTGGGTTTCAGATCAAATAGCATGTCTTCTGCGGAAAATATCCGTTTATTGTCGCAATTGTGATATTTTATTTCATATAATTGTGGTTTTATTTGAGCGGGTCACAAACGCTTAAGTCGTGTCATAAGAATGCATGGGCCTGGAACTCGGACTAAAGACCGGCACCTCCATCCCAATATCTTAGCCGGTTTTAGTACGAGAAGACTTGGACAAATACCGGTATGGGTGCATATAAACAATCAGTTAGTATCCAAACACTATCCCCACTGGAATTATGTAGCAAAAACCTGAGATTAATAACTAAAATTCCAACCATATCTACTGTAGCATTTCAGAGAACACAACGGTTGAACCACGCACAAATGTGAACATTTACTACTTTATTCAGGGCACCTTATTGAGTATAAACATTAAATGAAATGATTGTCCCAATACTAATCACTGAGTTTAAACTTTAATTTGTTTATAACAATGACGTAGTTTTCTGACTATTTGTATAACTTATTTTGGCATGATTATTTATTATTCCATCAGCAGGTCCGGGAACACCTCACTGGATTGTTTCACATCACTTTAATTTGTCTTTAAAAGCACATCAGGTCATTGGATATTTATAAGGCCATTTATAAGGCCATCCTGGCTATGGTTAATATATTGTCATCAGTATTCTGTGAATTAAAGTGCAAGATGCGGTGATTATTCACCCCCCCCCCCCCCAATTGTCCCTGTTTTTTTTTATCTCCAGTTACCCTTCACAGGTATTATTTTATTTAGTCTTATTCCAAACCTTGACACTTAGAAGCACCCAATCTGCTAGAGATTATTTGTTTGGACTCTTTTCCATAGGAAGGGAATTTAGACATAAATTCAACAAACATACAACATAAGGCTTTTTGTTAAAGATGCACAATCCGATCCGATTGTCCCCGGATCATCCAGTTACAACATGAACAACAACGGAAATTTACACCAAAACCCAATATTCATCCAACATTACTTTTCATCATGTTATATTCTGAAATTGATTTGCGAGACCTCTCAATATTTTGTACATCTGCATATTTCTAGAAGAAGTCAGTGGAATGTTTGGTAGGCTGACAAATAAACGAAGTGGATAAAATTAACAGATTTGATAACTCAGAGCTTTGAGGGATAGGTTCTTCAACTCAAATCAAATATTATTTAAACTCGAAGCTGAAGAAATAGTAATTTAGGGGCCGTCAAATCAGATTATACATCTTCTAAGTGATCAGTATCTATATAAAAACTTACAGTTGTAAATTGAATACATCCAAGTTCCATCTTTGGTCCAGTGTACGTCTTCCAGTCAATATACTTCCACAGCAAGACTTCTAGCTGACCGTCCTCTATAAAATATAACATACAGGTCTTATAAAATGATACCCACAAGCCTTGAAATAGTGTGTCTGTCATTTGCAGAATGAGGTCCCCAGAGGAAGAATTTAGAGATGCTACCCCACATAGTGGGCTAGCATCACCAACTTCACCCTCTGTGAACCTCCTTCTGCTGAGGTGTAAGCAGGATGAGCTCTCCAGAGGGTGCATTTTGTGATGCTAGCCCACTGTGCGGGGTAGCATCACTAAATTCACCTTCTGGGGACCTCATTCTGCAAATGACAGGCACACTATTTTAAGGCTTGGACATGCACTAGTATATGAAATGACATGTACATCTATAGATTTACTTAAAATATCACATATTGTTCTGTATATAAATTTTTTCAATGTACCGGCCACGACATATAGGATTTCAAACAAAGAAAACATTATTTCAGGCATGTTAATAGCATGGTTTGATGACAAATGAAATACCCAGCATGGGTGGGGGTGTGAGTAATCACATTCTTCATGACTTCGGGACTGGCGGCCTTTATTTAGGTTACAGTTTAGAAATAACATTTATCAAATTATGATAATTTCCTCGAGAAGATACTATTATATAGTATAGCATAATTAGTATATGAATGTGATATTATTCACAAAACACGCTTTGTGTCAGAGAAAATGCAAGTCGAGCAAAAAGAGCAGTGAATGTTTATAAGCAGTCACGATAATGCGTTGTTTCCTTATATTTAGATTTGCGTTTGGTGTGTCTACAACTTACAACTCACAATACTATCATAGTAAATTCCTTATTTGGTATGTATTACCATATTTTGGTTAAGAGATAATCCTAACTGGATAAGGGGGGAGGTCGGAAAAAAATTCAGGCACGTACATGTATGCTGATTTTAAATTTTCGACCCTAATTGGGACTCACTCACCCCCACATCCAAATTTGTTTTCTGTTTTCGGCAGTTTTTTCCGACCATTTTTGGACACCCAACCCCCCCCCTTTTAACACTAAAACAGAGATTTGCAAGGGGGAGGAGGGATTCACTATAAACAGCTGTATATGAATTTATGTGCATTCATGGATGTTAACATAACATGTAAATAGGAATGTGTCATTTTGGGGTTATTCGGCCAAAAGAATATGGCTGCCAGGCGCCAGCGGCCATCTTGGATTTCAAAATTTGCAACAAAATACAACACGATAACTGCCTGCAGCAAGTTTAGCAGTTAGAATTACATTATTTCTCTTATTCTAAGGTGTTTTAAAGGTACTCAATCCGATCAGACGCTCCTAAATTACTATTTCTTTGGCTTCGGGGTTAAAATATATTTGAATCGAGTCAAGGAACCTACCTGTCAAAGCTCAGCGTGATCAGATTTTTCAAGTTAGTTATATAATTGTTTCTGGGCCAGAAACTAGAGTTTAAACAGAAAAAATCGAGAGGTAAATTATTACCACTCGAGTTTTCTGTTTAAACCACTTAATAACCCCGAAGCCAAAGAAATAGTAATTTAGGAACGTCTGATCGGATTGAGTACCTTTAAGTCAAACTCATTGCAAAAACAGTCAAAAAACATGCAGGAAAAAAAAAATTGAGTTGCGGAAAAAATGTGTTGGTCCCATCGACAACACACCCACCCTGGCATACGTGCCCTGAAAAAAATCCCACCGCCGACTGGTTTGAGAAATATCAACTCTTTGCAAATACAATTACATTATTTTTGTCTGATGATTTCCCAATCATGAAGTAATGTGGATTAGCTGGAGTATGAACTGACAGCGGGTAGAGTGGGTCGATTACAATAAAATTTGGTGTGATTTCAATGCGATTATTGATTGCGGCAATAATTTTATCTTCGACTTCCACAGCGCAATGCAATATTTTCATTGAACGATCCGATAGTTCCGAGTGTCCATTCAGAAGTAATGTAGTTTTCCATTGAATTGATGTTTGTAAATAAATCACTGTTTAATTGTTATATATTCAACAAGAATTTGCATTTGAAAAATCATTGTAAATGTGTTAAATATTGACGAATGCGTAATTGTGAACTAGAATCAAGCATGATGTGGTCATTTTTCCAAGAATTCTTTGAGTGCCCTGTAGGCCTATGTATTTAGGGGCTTGTTACATGAGCCGGGACAACTCGGTTAGCCGGGACAACCCGGTCTGCCGGGTGCCTCGGTCCTCTGTGCTTTCTCACTAAAATACTGGTGTGCTGTTACATGAGCCGGGGCAACTCGGCAAACCAAGTTTTCCCATCCTGCCTAACCGGGACAACTGGGTTAGTCGGGACAGCTTGGCTTGCGTAACAGCGAGTCATCCCAACTAGCCGGGATGAAAGTCTGGAACGTAACACCATTCATTGTAACTTGATATGACGTTCGCCAATAAAATGCTCGCATCGTGTGAGTGACGTTTAATCACTACCAAAGCCACTCAGTTATGGGCGTGCTGATATTATGGACCGACGTTGTGACGCGTGATTCAAAGACAACTAGATGAATATCTAGTTGCGTGAACGTAAATCGAGTTGTCCCAGCTAACCGAGTTGTCTCGGCTCACATAACAGCATGATTGATTTGTCCCGGCAGACCGGGTTGTCTCGGCTAACCGAGTTGTCCCGGCTCATGTAACAAGCCCCTAAGTGACATGACCGACTACATGTTCGTACTCTAACATAAATTTTCACGTGAGGAAATTCTTAATTTATTTTATAAGTCAACAAGACAGGTAAAAAATTGCTATTATATCTCATTATTATGACAATATATCTGGCCATCATATCGGTTGACAGGCATGTCAGGTCGGCACAAATATGTCTGGGCGTTCCACTGGTGAAATGTTCAGACGACCACAATTCAATCGTAATTGGAGGAATCGGGCCTGACAAAAATAATGGATTGTTTGTTCACACGATTGCGATGTTGTCATAGATGATGATATCGTGGGCTGTTGATTATATAAGCATGTGATTGACTACCCTACTATCATTCCAGCTACGGTATCATGTTTACGTACATCACAAGTGGAGGTAGTCAATGATACGCCAAGATTTCGCATCTGAAATCAATCAGTGTTTGATATTATTTTTGTACTTGTGATATTGACATGAGCTTGCGCAGTTTCACTATGGTACCGGTTACTTCCTACGATTGAAATCTTTCCACTTACGATTGAATCGTGGTTGTCTAAAAATCACAAATGCATCATTCCATTTACGATGAACTCCACTGCATTGTTGCACTGATAGTTATTTTTGGCATGTTGAAATCATTGCAACGGCATTGAAATGACATGCAATGTGACTTCATTGTGTTAACAGTAGACACTGGTAGAACCGCATGGATAGTTGTCATTAGTCTCAATGTGGAGACAAATATTTTGAGAATATATGTCTGCCGACAGATCATGAGGGAATCTAAAAGCTGACTATGTTCGATGTAATTTATTTCATCACTTTTATTTAGGAAAATTATACCGGTAATCAGTTTGTATGCCGTACGTTTCTGCCTATATGACCTTACCTGTTTGCGTCCGTGGGCATTAAGTAGACACACTTGAGGCCCAGTGGGCTTGCAGCATGTGCTAATTTCATAATTTTCATTAATTCTAAAATACGAATACATGTAAATAATTTTTTGTTTTGCAATTTGTTGCATGATTAAAATAGGTCGTAAATATCGGGTCCATTTATTGAACGATGCATAGTTTATATGTTCATATACTGTTGTTACCATGAAGTTTTTATATTTAAAACAATAATTATTCAGTGGGTGGGGGTGGTATAAGTAACCCCTTAGCCTGAGTAAGCCCATCATTTTTTTATGTCTATGTTGTGACATAATTATCTTCATTTTGATTAAATGATTAATTAATGAAATATTATAAAACAGGTCTCGGTGATCCATTTGTGCTTAAGATATCTATATGATAATGATTTGTGCTCATTTGTAAATAATTTGAGCTTAAGCGTAAATAATTTGTGCTTAAGAGAAAATAATTTGCACTTTTGCGCAAATAAGGAATAAATGTGAAAATGCTTTCCTCTCACACACCTACCGTACATTTGGGAGTTCCTTCTCTTACAATTTAGTTAGACCAGTGTCAGAGAAGGTACTGGCAGGAAGAATTTAGACCGTTTGGTCTAGACCCTTTAGACCGATCGGTCTAGTCTGAAAAAACTTTCGGTGGTTCACCCATATGGGATGCGATTTTAACATTTGTACCTTATTTGCGCTTGAGCATAAATATGATCCATAATTTTTCGCTTCTAAAGTGTAAGTAA